>BSBN01000839.1:0-1200000 GCA_027924645.1 Cunninghamia lanceolata
CATTATCCTTGTTAAGAACAATTAAGGTTTCAAATGTAGGTACATATGCATAGGCAAGTACATCACATAGATTAGTAGAAACAACATAAAAGGCCACATGATAATGATAAGGTCATGCTAAAAGGACTAGGTTGCATGGCATGACATAGTCTATTGAGCAATAAAATTGAATATCAAGCCATAAATTGAATATCAATCCACAAATTTGTCATTTGAGGGTTAAATTTCAAAGTTGTATCACACTTTAGGACAACTAAGCACTTTCAATTGAAATAATTTTGGTTGAAAAAAGTTTTGACCAAAATGATCTTGGTTGAAATAGCATGAAAGGAATTTTTGTAGCAATAATAAACCATTTCCACATAAACCTCATGTGAGAAACAATACAAAACAAATATTCATAATCCACAATGCAAAAGAATAAGAAGTATACCACAAGATAACACTAGATGTACCTTGGGAGAGTTCCCTCTCAAGGGAAATACCTAGCCTCCAAAAGCACCCACAAAAATCAATGTATTATCTCCATGAAAAAGATTATAGTACACTTGCAAAGTCTCCATGCAAGATTATAAAGCATCAATCACCCTAGTTTCATTCATCCATGTGAAAAAGTAAATGAGAACCATGTAGCCACACATCCCATTCCATGCTTCCTCCAATCACATGTGCAAACTACAAGAGATGCTCAATCCAACCTTAGCCAACAAGCCAAAGGTTAAATAAGACAACCTCAATAACTACTCATGTGCTTGATTTTAGAAGGATAAGCTTGCACAAAACTACTAAGTTGTATTACATAAACCATGTGCCTCAAAACCATGAGCTCACTAGACCATGACCCCTGAATTAAATATTTGCTACTAAGTTTTCCCAATAATAAATATTTTCCCAATGTGACACCTAAAAGGGTGTCATTGAACCTTGTACTTTAATTAAAATATATCAGTTTATTGACTGAGCAGTATTCCAGGGCCATATGCAAGAGGAGGTTTAAGTATCTCACTTTAGCAACAATTTTCTAATTTTCTTTCTTAAATGAATCTTGCAAACAAACTCTAAAACTCGAAAGAATAGAAATTTATACTAAAGAAAGAATTAAGAAGATATCTAGAAATCATCGACCTCCTATACTAGAGAAAACATATGAATCTAATTTATGAAAGAATGGAAACATTTTGGTAAATTTACAGAAGAAAATGAGAACTAAACTATACTCATAATAGGAATTCATGCAACTATGGAATTTTAGAACCTTGAACCATAACAGAACTCTAGAAGTCTTTGACCACTGAACAGTGAGAAAAAGCTTCAGAACTTCAGAATGTGTTTAACAACACTTATGAAATTATAACTATAAACAATTTCTAATTATTTTATTGAACAATGATTACAACATGAATCTTGCAGGCTATCATAGACTAACTACCAAACCTTAAATGACAAAAATCAATTTTATAACATTAACAAGAATTACAACAACACATTCAGATAACATGAAAAACAAATACTTATCTATTTCTTAATCCAAATGAGTGGCCAGCTCTTCAGAATACTTGCAAGTTACTTTAGATCATATCAGAATAGTGACAACACAAATCCATTCATAACTTATATGAAATAATATACACAGAAAACTTATTGACTTTCAGAAAAACATAACATCTCTATTATCATTGTGTTTTTATAATAAAAACATAAGGTTTATATATCTATTGATCATGCCAAAAATCTAGGGTAGCTTATAATTGCCACTTAAAATGTCTTGTAACTAAAAATATAACAAATTGCTTTTAAAAAGTATGACTTAAAGTGTAATAAAGGAGGCTCCGAGCGGGAGCTTAAATGTATTGTTGTTTGGAAATAATAGGAAAGTAAAGAAAATGCTATATGTGTAGAGAATCATAAAGTAATTGAAGACTTCTAACTATTGGTTTCCTTCTCTTTCGGAGCTTCCAACTTCTAGTGCTGATTACTCCTCTCTTCATTGAATGACTGCCTTCTCCACTTCGTTGCTTCAGAGTCCTATTTGTACAATAATAGATCTTTTACACAACACTTTGTCAATGTTAGTGGTCAAATCTTAATCAAATGAAGAATAAAGCTTTATACAATGTTTCTTTATAAATAAACAATATTTATCATAAGAACTTTAATATATTGGCATAATTGGATCAGTTGACTTGTATAAAAAGGGAAATTTGGTCAAATTAGGATGAGGTTGATTTATCATCATCACTTCATCCCCATCTTAAGGTTGAGAAGGTCCTCCTGCTCTTTGTTGTGGTTGTCCCCTTGAATTATTTTGTCTTTCTACTTCCCTTTTCCTATTATGTTCCTCAAATAGTGAATTGTTATCATATATTGAATCTGATGTAGGATCTTGTTACTCTAGATTTTTGACAAAACCCTTACTCAATCTGAATCTTACTTTCTAAGCTTAAATTTCCCATTGAGACTTTTTTGCTGTCATAAGTACCCAAGATGGGGTTGGAGAAGCAGAGAGGTCTATATCTCATTCCTACCTATTTTGTCTTCAATTGTTGCAATAACTCTGCTACTGCCTCTGCCCTCTTATAAGACCATTTCAAGTTTGTGGGGTAAATCACCTCTCTCCTTTTTTAATATATAGGTAAGGGAGTATACCTCTCTTCACAAGCTGCCCATGCTCTATCTATCAACTATGGTCCATTTGTATGAAAATCCTCAAAACAAATCCTAAGACTTTCATTATATTTCTCTTTCATGGCATCATACTTTTTGATCCTCCAAGTGCAGTACTGTAGACTGATAGGATATCATTGTAGATATATAGAAAATATATTATGACATGTTTATACACCTCCACAACATATTACATATCAGGAAGATTACCATGTTTATACTTGGATAGATTTCCTCCATCTGTTAGGTCTTCTGGACTGACCTCCCTTAAGCATGCTGATTCTAGAAGTCTTTAAATTAGTCAAACTGTCTCTCTCAAATCTTCCATTGTCCATCAGCTTCACCCATCTCTGACCTTAGGTTGACACATATAGAGTTGACATCAATGACAACACATATTGCCAACAATAATATGGATACATTTAATTTTTATTTGAGCAACTATGCAAATCTCCTTTCTCTAGCACACATAGAGAGAGCATGTGAGGCTTCTCAAGGTCAATGATTCCTGATGCAATGGAAGAGGCCATGAAACTAATGTATTGCCTACACACTCTTATTAAAGAGTCATGCTTCTTGTAGTTTTTGTTCTTAGTTTTAATGAAAGGGAGCTACCCCCTCTGGTAGAAACTTACCTATCAATATATATTATATATATATTAATATCAGTAATTTTTGAAAAGTTCATTATATAAGTAGGTCATTATAGTCAAACATAGGGCTAGTTAGAAATTTAAAATTTAGTATTGTTATGTTAGAAAATGTCCCCTTGGGGGCTTTTCCCTCTTAAGGTTTAGCTCCCAAGTCCTTAGAATGCATTTAGAGCATCTTGTGTGTTAATTTTGACTCCTGATGAGAAAACCCTGAAGTCTTATGGCAAATAGGACCTAGGGGGTACTATTTTGATGATCCCTAAACAAAAATGGGAGGGTGGACTTGGGCGCTAGCACCCTAGTCCTAGCCTATTTTAGGTTTGCCCTAAATTTAGATGTCAGTTTTATGACCGTTATTTAGGTCTTATACCGACATCTCAAGTTTGAATTACAAAATTCTTAGAGAAAATGTTTGTAGTTGCATATATAAGCATGTTTAGTGTTTCATTTGCAAATGAGGAGATGTTTAGAAGATGATTGCAAACTTTAGGCATATTTATGATTTCAAGATATTCATTGTTGCAGAGTAGAGCATTGTTATTGTGTTTGTGATTGCATAGTTGAATTCATCTTCTCATGTGATTGAAGAGCCTTCATTTATGTGAGATCTACACTACAAGGTGTCATTTATTGTGTTTTTGATCATTTATCATTTGGATTTTGCCTCTATCCCACAGGGATACACACTCTCATCTGACAACAGTGTTCGGAAGACTTGAATGTCTCTCTGGGGCTTGACCAAGGCAAGCCTCTAAACACCACAACCCCCTCCCACACTCCTTTGTGATTGCAGATTACAGGTACTGAGTTTCACATAGTGGAGTTGCAGAAAGGAGGTTGCAGACAATAGGATTCGGGATCTGAAAGAAAAAGGACAAAGGTGAACATTTCGGTCCTCCATCTTTTCCGGAGTAGAAACAAAATATATAGTGTGTTGGCACTATAAAATTTTGCAAAATTTTAAGTGCCCATGATGAAAAATTTGACTGGAACACTTAGAAATGCCCTGAAAAATCTGCCCTAGTGACCTACTTTGGAGGGTCATAATTTGATGCCTATTTGTTTCATACCAAATCCTTTGGTGAACATACTCATTTACATATGTAAGCATGTATGTTTTATTTCAGACTCCCAGGATGTGATTTGATAGGGTTTTGAAGAGACAAGTTGGAGGGTTCTGGGACTGTTTTGTTTGGATATTCTCAGGCCTGCGAAGTAGCCTCCTGTTCAGATCGGTAATTCATAGTTGGGTGATCATCGTGGAAAGTGGATTGGTATTCTACATTCCCCTCACATTTATATGCTCCTTGGTCCAGTTTCAAAGCTTCATGATCAAGTTTGATATTTTTTCAAGGCCAAAAGCAAATATAGTTTGTCATATTTTTATAGTTGTATTTCCAGAATGTTTCAGAGAGGTCAACTTTGACCCTTAATATTTTTGTGAAGGAAATGAATTGGTGTAAATCCCTCTTGTACACATGCTCAATGGACCTAAATGAAATAGTTTCTCTAATGGCAGCCTCATAGGAAGAGATTTGGTATTTTTTCAGGGGTGGTGACTTGGTGAGCCCTAATTGGTTTTTGACAGGTGCAATTGCAGAAAAGGCTAAGTGAGCCACTTTGAATGTTAATAGCTTGCACCTCGGGATGAGTTTTACCAAATTGTTTGTTTCTATGAATTCTTGGATCAAATGTCTGCATGCTTGTGCATTTTCATACCTCCAAGAGATTGTTTTGACCAGTTTTCCAGGGTGATTTTGGAGGCACCTGACTTGTTTTGGGTCATTGTGCAAAATGTCAGAAAACAAATTCTAGTGACAACCCACTTCAAAATTTTCACCTCAGAAGCATACAGATGCAACCTCAGGTCAATTCATGGTAAAAAAATGTTTCAAACTAAAATTTTTTTAGTCGGGCCCACAAGGGGACCCGACATATGTCACACAATTATTGTTGTTGATTTTGGGAAAATAGCAGCATTTACAATTCCAATTTTACAAGTACTTCTTGAGAGGCTGCATCTATTATTTTCTTGTGTTATTTCTCCAACCATGGAGTTGGCAATTCAAATTGACAGAACAGTTTGAGGCTCTAGTATCTGGCATTGGTGTCAAATGTGCCATAATTGTTGGTTGAGTATGCTGACATTGACATTTTGAGAAATGGCTATATCATTGTTAGGATGACTTGTAGTTGATTCCTTGGACAAGAATGGAGAAATGTGTCACTTTTCAGTCCATGGGTTATAAAGACTATAGTCTGCATAAAAAGGGTAAATCTTTAGGGAAGCACAAAGAGTGACTTTGCTTGTTATGGGTGCCAACTCAGAAGTGAAGGAGAAACCAAATGGTTCTCAGACTTTAAAAAAATTTTGAGCAGGCCATAAATTTGGGAGTTGTAACAATAAAAAGATTGATGATGGCCAACCATAAAAACAAGCCAATGCTGCCAATGAAAGTGGGGAAAAGTTTGGTGCAAGCCAGTCGTAAATATTGTAGGGGCAAAGGCCATGTGAAGGAAATACAGAGGATATCATTCAGGATTGTTTTACAAGTGTCTACTTGTTTGAAATGCAAAGGTGAAGGGGATGAGATGACTAGGACTATCTGGACAATGATCAAGGAAAAGCTTATTTTTCCATTTCTAGAGCTTGATATCAAGTATTTTGATCTGGGGCTTCCATATCGTGATGCTATAGATGACAAGGTTACCGTTGAAAGTGCATAAGTTACATTGAAACATAATGTATCTATAAAATGTATGATTATCACACCAGATGAAGCTAGGGTCAAGGAGTTTGGATTGAAGGCTATGTGGAAGAGTCCCAATGGGACTATTCGTAACATTTTGAATGGTACTATGTTCAGGGAACCCATTTTATGTAAGAATGTTCCTTGGCTTGTTCTAGGGTGGACTAAACCTATATGCATTGGACGACATGCTGATGTAGTGATTAAGAGCCCTGGAAAACTAAAAATGGTTTTTGTTCTAGAGAAAGGAGGTGAAACTATTTAGTTGGAGGTGTATGACTTCAAAGGAGATGGAGGAGTAGCATTAGCTATGTACAATACTGATGAGTCTAATCATTCATTTGCCAATGCATCAATGGCAACAACTTACTAGAAGAAATGGCCACTTTACGTGAGTGCTAAAAACACAATTTTTGAAAAGATATGATGGAATGTTTAAATATATATTCTAGGAGGTATATTGAGGCCAGTTGGAAAGCTCAATGTGAAGAAGTAGGAATCTGGTATGAGCATAGGCTTATTGATGACATGGTAAGCCTATGCTTTGAAAATTAATGGTGGCAGGCCCAAATGCTATACGCCTGAACAAGCCACCATAATGGTTAACAAATGGGCAAGGTTCTCAACTTGTTCCCAAAATGAGAACCTTTGAATAATGTGTTGACCGCCACAATACAACAAAATCTATCTCCAAAACTGTTACAAGAGAGATCGTTGTGTGAAATGTGAACTGTTTGCATCATTTTAAACAAGGACAATTCACTGGAGGATATGTATTCAAGTGTGGGCAAAAAAAACTAGGCACCAGAGCTATTTGACATTGAATATGGGTATGATAAAGTTGCAAATGGAAAAAAGAATAGAGGAACTACGTTACCACAATGGTCTGTGAGATGGAGTGCGGGGAGAGCGGTGAAATTGGGGCTATCTCCGCATTCCACAAGGAACCCTAACACCCAGTGCGGGATGGTGGGTGAACAATAGGCATGTGGGATAGCGGTGGTGTAAAGATTATAAAGTGAAAAATAATGTGCGGGATCTAAAAATTATTTGCACTAAAGTATGAAAGGATGGAGATAATTCCTGCATCCCCACAAATGTCAAGACATTTGGATATGGTATGGTGGTGGAGTCATAAGGTAATATTTTATTGCATTCAAATGTGGATGTGGTGTGCCAAATAAAAAATTTATTTGCACTAAAATATGAAAAGATGGAAATAATTCCCGCATCCTCGCAAAGCAACCCCTAAATTAATGCAGTTGTGCGGGTAAAAGTAAAAATGAGGTGAATATTTTTGAATGGGAAAAGAGAATTATTTTGAGGAGTATAATGTTTTACTCAGAAATAAAATATTTACACATAGAGGGTTAAAATAAATGGGTAATTATTTTACCTAATGAATGAATTTTCTAAATAAGGTAAAATATGGCGAATGGGTGAAATGTGAATTTGATAGTGGGAACATTAATAGCCATTATGACTATTGTGTTAAGAATGTGTGGGTATTTTTGTATTTTATGGAATTATTTTTCATGGGGATGTGAAAAGCGAAGATGAATAAAATAATTTATTTTTATTTGTATGGAGATAATGTAAAATTGTTATGTAAAAGGGTGGGAATTTGAAAGGTCACTTTGAATGTAAAAGGTTTGAAGCTTGTCGCTTCCTTCATCTATATAAGAAGGAAACCAAGACCTTGGGGGGCAAGCTGGGATTTGATTTTAGAATTGAACACATTGCAAACACCAATTTTCTGAAGCACTGTAATGGAGAGATCACATTAAACTGGTGCCTGAATTCTGGTGTCATTTGTTTGTCCAAATTGATTGGTAAAATGTTGTCTGGTTGTCTCCAACTTGATTTCTCCTAAGTATTTAAATCAGTTTATCAAGTATATTCCTGATTTATCAGAGCACATTTGTTGTTTTTGTGTGGGTTGTTTATTGGGTTTTCTCAAGTAGGAATAAAATTCCCTTTAAGCAAATCACAATAGTTTGGAAGGATTCAATTGGATAATTGAAGTAGAACCAAATAATTGACAATTTTGCACATTCTATGCCAGTCATAAACCTTGTAGTTCCAAACAAATCAAGTTGTAGCCAGAGGGAAGGCATATATCTTTCTGTATTTGAACTCCGTTGCCTGATTGAGGAAAAGGCACTTAATCATACAACTTCCAAAATCATCCCGTGTATATATTTCAAACAAAATCATTGTACATACTTTAATTTTCTGTTTTGTAGGAGTAGTGAATAAAGTAGTTAAATAAAACCATTTTCAGATCTCATGCCAGTTTGAATGTGGCTGAAAAGGTGTTTTAACTGGTAAATTGCATAATCTGCTTAATCATCACTAGTTTGTCTTAAGGAGTTCACATTCATTGGTGATAAGAAGGTACACCAACCTAGGCAAAGAAGAGCCTGAAGTGCAGGGAAGACCAATCATTTTGATTGATTCTATCAGTTTGGCCAAATCAGTTACCATACATAATTACAAAGTTTGGCATCCTTTTAAGGGTTTGGTAAACTGCAGATTTCAGAACCAACAAATTGGCGACTTTGCTGGGGATAAAGTAAGAAAATTATCCAATCTTGCCTTGGAATCTCTGGTGAAGTTTTGAATAAAAATGTCTAAATGACTTTGCTGGAGAAGACCTAGAAAAATGAAATTCATTCCTCTTTGAAAGAGGTGGCGACTCTATTTCAAGAACTTGAAGGATACAAAGAAGTTCCTGATTCACATAATTTTTAGTCAAGAAGAAGGGTTAGCAACTGCTACAGTTATTCTAGGTATCTCTATTATGGGTTTTCAAAAAATGGGTTTTTTGTGTGAAAGATTTATAAGTGTTAAACAAAGATGTATCATCTGTATGATTATCCTTGTTTGGTTCCAAACGCAATGAATAGCCAGCAATTCTAGCCATGTCCACAGAGAGAAGTGTTTGTTCCAGACATATATATACCATTAAACTTTAGTAATATACAAAGTTACCCAAATCTTTTTCCCCAATGAGCTTAGAGATCATGTGCCTATGTTTCATGGAGAGGAGTTTGAATCAGCTTATAGGCATGTACAATTATTTTGTGAGTTTATTAAAAAATTTTAGGTTTGTACAGAAGATATCATTATGAACTTCTTTGTAAGGTCTTTGAAGGATAATGCAAGAGAACATGGTATGGTGGCTTACCCATGCAAAGTATATCTTCATGGGAAGATTTCAAAAGGATGTTTTTGAGTCAGTTTAATGACAATAATGAAAATTACACACAAAATTTTAGGCCCCAATCTATTCCAATAAGCAATGAAATGGCATGTACATAAGAGGTTTGAAAGGAAAAAATTGCTGAGGCGATATCATGAATTGGAGTAAGAGTTACTTCAACTGACTTCTCAGAATATTCCAAATGTGCCACAATACAGATCTAATTGTATTCAACCTATTGGAGGTGCATATCCTTTTCCCCCTGGTTAAGGAGGAGTAAAAATTCAAAATCAAGAATATGATCAGCATATGGGGAAACATAAATATCAATATAGTGTTCCACATCATAATGTGCAGGGTAATATGTATTATCCTAGAGGTGTGCATCAACATGTGCAAGGTTTGAATACCTTGGAGGAGGAATGCAATGTTCATGATACTGTCGAAGACACATTATATAAGGAGTACATCAACAATGAGGCAAATGAAGGAGCATGTTCACCTAGTAGAGAACAAGAAGTGCATCCATTGACTGATACAGTTGGTGAAGAAGAGGTATGTACACATGATAATGATTTTCAAAGGTTTTCAAACCCATTGTATGATGAAATGATAGAAGAAGATTAGATGATATTTTGCCAAGGTGTGTCAAAATGTGATTTTCATGTGTTTTCAAACCCATTTATAATGACGATGAAGAAATTTTAGATGATCAAAATGTTGGTTGTGAAGAAAATAATTATGTTGATAAAAAGAATGCATCTCATCTATTATTTCCTGAGTACTATTATGAAAAAAGTAAACAATGTACCAATAATGAGGTGAATAAGGAGGCAAAGTCAGATGAGGATCTGTTTTTGAATACATTGGAGCTGGGATTTCTTGATGATTCTTCTTACCAAAATGATGAGATGTAGTTACAAAATGAGCCTGTAAATGAGTGTTTCTCTTTTGATGTAATGGAGGATTGTTTGCATGATTCTAATGGTTTGCCAGCAGTGTGATATCATTTATGATGCAACATATGAGTGTTTCAATTTCTCTGTCTATTTGGGAAAACCTTCATTAAAGCATGAGGATGAAATAGATAATGATGGAAGTTTGTTAGATGGTGATGGTGTTCTCCAATTTGTGCTTTATTGTAACAAATAGTTTGATGGAATTGATTTTGGCATGGGAGAATACAGTGATGTGTTTCAAAATGCCAGTGGTAATGTGTGTTCTCAAGGTTGCAATGATAATGATTTCAAATTTGACATGATGCAATTAGAGGAAAAATGAGGTGTATGATAGAAGTAAGTAGAGCCTTTTCTTTTTCTGGTGGCCTTGTGCCATCATATGTGGTGTGAATTTTTAAATCATACCAATTCAGGGCAGAGAAGGAGAAGTGGGACTTTGCTGCCCAATGAATAAAACATTGGTATGCTCCACCAGAGATCTGAATTCTTGCTATTCCACAAGGGGCATACATCCCCAAGCAAGAGCCACTGTTGGCAACTAGTAAAATTTTACAAATTTTAAGTGCCCATGATGAAAAATTTGACTGGAACACTCAGAAATGCCCCCTGAAAAATCTCCCCTAGTGACCTACTTTGGAAGGTCATAATTTGATGCCTATTTGTTTCATGCCAAATCCTTTGGTGAACATACTCATTTGACATATGTAAGCATGCATGTTTGATTTCAAACTCCCAAGATGTGATTTGACAGGGTTTTGAAGGGACAAGTTGGAGGGTTCTGGAACTGTTTTGTTGTTTGCATATTCTCAGGCCTGCGAAGTAGCCTCTTGTTCAAATCGATATTTCAGCTGGATGATCATCATGGCAAGTGGATTGGTATTCTGTATTCCCCTCACATTCATATGCTCCCTGGTCCAGTTTTAGAGCTTCATGACCATGTTTGATATTTTTTCAAGGCCAAAAGCAAATGCAGTTTGTCATATTTTGACAGTTGCATTTCCAGAATGTTTAAGAGAGGTCAACTTTGACCCTTAATATTTTGTGAAGGAAATGAATTGGTGAAAATACCTCTTGTATGCATGCTCAATGGACCTAAATGAAATACTTTCTCCAATGTCAGCCTCACAGGAATAGATTTGGTATTTTTTCAGGGTGGTGACTTGGTGAGCCCTAATTGGTTTTGACAGGTGCAGTTGTAGAAAAGGCTAAGCGAGCCACTTTGAATGTTAATATCGTGCACCTTGGGATGAGTTTTGCCAAACTATTTGTTGCTATGAATGCTTGGATCAAAGGTCTACATGCCCTATGCATTTTCATACCTCCGGGAGATTGTTTGACCAGTTTTCCAAGGTGATTTTGGAGGCCACTTGACTTGTTTGGGGTCATTGTGCAAAATGTCAAAAAACAAATTCTAGTGACAACCCACTTCAATTTTTCACCTCAAAAGCATACAGATGCAGCCTCAGGTCAATTCATGGTAAAAAATTATTTCAAAATGAATTTTTTTTTAGTAGGGCCCACAAGGGGACCCGACATATGTCACATAATTATTGTTGTTGATTCTGGGAAAATAGCAACATTTGCAATTCCAATTTTACAAGTACTTCTTGAGAGGCTACATCTATTGTTTGCTTGTGTTATTTCTCCAACCATGGAGTTGACAATTCAAATTGTAGAACAGTTTGAGGCTCTAGTATCCGGCATTGGTGTCAAATGTGCCATAATTGTTGGTTGAGTATGCTGACATTGACAATTTGAGAAATGGCATATCATTGGATTAGGATGACTTGTAGTTGATTCTTTGGGGCAAGAATGGAGAAATGTTGTCACTTTTTAGTCCATGGGTTATAAAGACTATAGTCTACATAAAAGGGGTAAATCTTTAGGGAAGCACAAAGAGTGACTTTGCTTGTTATGGGTACCAACTCAGAAGTGAAGGAGAAACCAAATGGTTCTCAGACTTTAAAAAAAATGTTGAGCAAGTCATAAATTTGGGAGCTGGAACAATAAAAAAGATTGATGATGACCAACCATAAAAATAAGTTGATGCTGCTAATGAAAGTGGGGAAACGTTTAATGCAAGCAATTGTAAATATTGCAGGGGTAAAGGACATGTGAAGAAAACATATAGGATGTCATTCATGATTGTTTTATAGGTGTCTACTTGTTCGAAATGCAGAGGTGAAGGGGATGAGATGACTAGGGTTATCTAGACAATGATCAAGGAAAAGCTTATTTTTCCATTTCTAGAGCTGGATATCAAGTATTTTGATCTGGGGCTTCCATACCATGATGCTATAGATGACAAGGTTACCGTTGAAAGTGTAGAAGTTACATTGAAACACAATGTAGCTATAAAATGTGCGACTATCACACCAGATGAAGCTAGGGCCAAGGAGTTTAGATTGAAGGCTATGTGGAAGAGTTCCAATGGGACTATTTGTAACATTTTCAATGGTACTGTGTTTAGGGAACCCATTTTATGTAAGAATGTTCCTCAACTTGTTCTAGGGTGGACTAAACCTATATGCATTGGACGGCATACTGATGCAGTGATTAAGGGCCCTAGCAAATTGAAATTGGTTTTTGTTCCAGAGAAAGGAGGTGAAACTATTAAGTTGGAGGTGTATGACTTCAAAGGAGATGGAGGAGTAGCATTTAGCTATCTACAATTTACTGATGAGTCTATTTTGTTCATTTGTCGATGCATCAATGGCAACAACTTACCAGAAGAAATGGCCACTTTACGTGAGTGCTAAAAACATCAATTTTGAAAAAAATATGATGGAAGGTTTAAAGATATATTCTAGGAGGTATATGAGGCCAATTGGAAAGCTAAATATGAAGAAGCAAGAATCTGGTATGAGCATAGGCTTATTGATGACATGGTAGCCTATGCTTTGAAAGTTAATGGTGGCAGGCCCAAATACTATACGCCTAAACAAGGCACTAGAATGGTTAATAAATGGACAAGGTTTCGGCTTGTCCCAAAATGAGAACCTTTGAATATGTGTTGACCGCCACAATACAACAAAATCTATCTCCAAAACTATTGCAGGAGAGATCGTTGTGTGAAATGTGAACCTTTTGCATCATTTTAAATGAGGACAATTCACTGTAGGATATGTATTAAAGTGTGGGTGCATAAACTAGGCATTGGAACTGTTTGACAATGAATATGGGTATGATAAAGTTGCAGATGGAAAAAGAACAGAGGAACCACGTTACCATGATAGTCTGTGAGATGGAGTGCAGGAGAGTAGTGAAATTGGGGCTCTCCTTGCATTCCTGCAGGGAACCCTAAGACGCAGTGTGGGATGGTGGGTGAACAATAGGCATGTGGGATAGCGGTGGTGTAAAGATTATAAAGTGAAAAATAATGTGTGGGATCTAAAAATTATTTGCACTAAAGTATGAAAGGATGGAGATAATTTCCCGCATCCCCACAAATGTCAAGACATTTTGATGTGGTATGGCAGTGGAGTCATAAGGCAAATAATTCCCGCATCCCTGCAAAGTAACCCCAGAATTAATGTGGTTGTGGTAAAAGTAAAATGAGGCAAATATTTTTTGAATGGGAAAAAGAATTATTTTGAGGAGTATAATGTTTTACCCAGAAATAAAATATTTGCACATAGAGGGTTAAATAAATGGGTAATTATTTTACCTAATGAATGAATTTTTCTAAATAAGGTAAAATATGGTGAATGGGTGAAATGTGAATTTGATAGCGGAAACATTAATAGTCATTATGACTATTGTTGTAAAAATGTTGGGGGATTTTTGTATTTTGTGCAATTATTTTTCATGGGGATGTGAAAAGCAATGGTGAATAAAATAATTATTTTTATTTATATGGAGATAATGTAAAATTGTTATGTAAAAGGGTGGGAATTTGAAAGGTCACTTTGAATGTAAAAGGTCTAAAGCTTGTCGCTTCCTTTGTCTATATAAGAAGGAAACCAAGACCTTAGGGGGTAAGTTGGGATTTGATTTGGAATTGAACACATTGCAAATGCCAATTTTCTGAAGCACTGTAATGGAGAGATCACATTAAACTGGTGCCTGAATTCTGTTGTCATTTGTTTGTCGAATTGATTGGTAAGATGTTGGACCTGGTTGTCTCCAACTAGATTTCTCCTTACTATTTAAATCAATTTATCAAGTATATTCCTAATTTATCGGAGCACATTTGTTGTTTCTGTGTGGGTTGTTTATTGGGCTTCCTCAAGTAGGAATTAAATTCCTTTAAGCAAATCATAGTAGTTTAGAAGGATTCAATTGGATAATTGAAGTAGAACCAGATAATTGACAATTTTGCACGTCTATGCTAGTCATAGACCTTGTAGTTCCAAACAAATCAAGTTGTAGCTAGAGGGAAGGCATACATCTTTCTGTATTTGGACTTTGTTGCCCAATTGAGGAAAAGGCACTGATCATACAACTCCCAAAATCATCCCGTGTATATATTTCAAACAAAATCATTGTACATACTTTAATTTTCTGCTTTGTAGGAGTAGTGAATAAAGTAGTTAAATAAAACCATTTTGAGATCTCATACCAATTTGAATGTGGTTGAAAAGGTGCTTTAACTGGTAAAATTGAATAATCTGCTTAATAATCAACATTTTGTTTTGAGGAGTTGACATTCATTAATGATAAGAAGGTACACCCACCTAGGTGAAGCACAGCCTAAAGTGCAGGGAAGACTAATCATTTTGATTGATTCTATCAGTTGGCCAAATCGGTTACCAGACCTGATCACAAAGTTTGGCATCCTTTCAGGGTTTGGTAAACTACAATTTTGAGAACCAACACAGTACAGATTAGTGTCGGAAGGAGATTCAGATTCTGTGATGAAAACTGTACCTTGGATAGGGGTGCTAGTGCTAGTGTCCCTGATGGTTTACATTCCAGATTTTGAAAAATAGTGAGTTAACAATCTCTATCCTTCACCTCAGTCTGAAAGGATTTGCTGTAATTCATTGATTTGCTTAATATTTTACATATTTAGGGTTTTAAGAGTAATTGAGAATTAAATTGAGATATTGTTTGATACATCTAAACTTCCGTATCATTCCAAGTGGCAGCCCAACCTGATAGGTGATTGCTCTCGCTTAGTGGAGATTCAACTCGGTTGATATGCCCTTGAATGTTTGGTGAGAAGGGAGGATTTGCCTTTGAAACCTAAAGCAAATCATTGGCCCCTTTTTAACACCTAAAAATTTTGGTGAACCTGTGTTTTTGGACTTTTTGCACCTTACGGAGTGTTATTTGATAGATTTGCATTCATTCATTCTATTGCATTCAAAAAATTGAAAATAAAAATGAAACATTTGAAAAAGTTTGCATTCTAGGGTTTGAATTTTCACATAATTTGCATTAATTTAGTGGAATTTTATTTAATTTCTGATTTTTGCATTAAGTCTGAAATTTATTTTTCATCATACATTTATTGCATTTGAAAAAATTACAAAAAAATTGAAAATTTTAAATTTTTTTTGAAAAAATTGGCATCTTAGGCTTGCATTTTAGCATAACTTGAATTAATTGGCATATAATTTCATTTAATTTCTGTTATTTTCATTAGATCTAATTTAAATTGCAGAAATTCATCATTTACTATTCACTTGCATTGCATTTTCATGCTTAAATTGTCAAAAATTGCTTGAAATTGTGCATTTTTCATAAAAACCTAGTTTCGCATTAGCTAGGGTTTGTAGTCAAAATCTTGTTTCATATTTTTTTACCCTTTTAAAACACTAATTTAGGACTAATTTCTAATTTTAGTGTTTCATCATAGCGTCATTCTTACAAAATTTCATGTCTAGGGTTTGAAAACCTTACATTTTCACTAGATTTACACTATAGGCATGTTGTAAAGGATTTTGATGCATTATTTGACTGATATCATGGTTATTATCTTCTTCCCCTCCTCAAATTCCTTACAACACCCTCTCTATTAGGCATTTACATTAAAAATTCATGAAAAATTGCATATTTTAGGTGTATTTTCGCTAGGTTTTTACTTGTCATCACCCTATAATGGAATCAAAGGTGTGTTGTAAAGGATATTGTTGCATCATTGGGCTGTTCTTAGACATATTATTTTCTTTCCATTTTGAAATTTCTTACAACACCTCTTCTTTCACTCATTTGCATTGAAAAAAGTCGAAAAATCAAGCATTTTTAGGTCATATTCATACATACTTTTGCATTTGTTTCTTGCATAAGTGTTGAAAATATTTAAAATCTGATTTGGCATTCATTTGAAAACATACACATGGCTTCATTTGAAAATATTTAAAATCTGATTTGGCATTCATTTGAAAACATACACATGGCTTCTCAATACAACAATAATGTTAGGCTTCCTCCTAGGCCTTATTTGAAAAGAAGAGCCCCTGAACTTGAAATAACATTTACACCTAATGACAAAGAAATGGTAGATATTGAAGGGCCTCTTTAAATTATAGTGAACATAATGGAAAGACCTATGCATGGAATACTTATAGACCCTAATTGCATGACTAATGTGGTTACAGAAGAGTTTCTTCTTAAACATGATTTGGCACAAGATTATTATGAACCATTGGATTTGAGAATTAAAACACATAATGGAGCCTTGATGAACACATTTGGGAAGATAACCTTATTGGTCTTGGTATATGATAAAGTTGTGGATCAGTTATTTGATGTTATCCCCTTATCCGACCTCTTCTGTGTAAAACTAGGACATCCATGGCTTAAGGCTATGAATGTCATCCCCTCAACCATTCACAAATGCTTAAAATTCCCTTTGCATGGAGAAATACGTACTATCCACTGTAATTCATATTGACCTCTGACTAAGGACAAGAATTTCACTCTTTATTACTTTTGGCCACAACCTGATAGAAACCCTCAGCCACGAAGAGGCCAATCTTTCCTAGACTAAGACAATACAAAGCAAAACAACTAGCTAGAGTGGCCAGGCCTCCTTTACAAACAATAAGAGAAGAACAACATGCATTTGAAAATCCCCTTAGAGAAAAAGGAAAATGACAAAATGACTTAAGAATAAAACAAGACTATTATGACTATGATGAAATAATTGGCATGATAGAAGTGGATAAGGAAAAGTTTCATAACTCACCTCATCCATGGAGAGATGGTATTTATGCTGAGGTTCCTCCCCCGTCATCCTTATAGGGATCTTGAGGTTTTCATCGACAACAAAACATTTCAACAAGACCAATGAAATTTGAACCTGGTGCTTCCTCCTCTAATGTGCAAACTCCTATGGAAAAACATAACAATTCCTTTGAAGATATCAATAGTAAGACAAGAAGGAATAGACAAGCAAGAGAAAGGAGGAAGAGAAGACAAGATTTTGCCCAATTAAATGCAACTCAACAAGAAAACATTCAACCTAACACTGAAACAAACCAAGAAGAGCTTAAGAATGAACAACCTAAAAACAAGAATGAAAGTTGGGCTATGGTACCTTACACACCTCTTTCCTCTAGCATTCGAGATTGGGAAGAGGATGATTTGCTTGTCGACAACCCTTAGTTCGGTTGTCCCTACAAGTAAGTATTTCTAACCCTTTACCTTTGTGTTGTGTTTCCCCCGTGATGTGTTATGTGTTGTTTAGGCCTCCTAGGATGACCCTTGATTCTCTTGTAAGGTCAAGGATACTAGGAGACTACCTCTATTGTGACCCTTCTTCTATTTGTATCATCATTCTTCTATATTGTTTCTCCTCTATTTTCATTGTTGTGTGTTGTGTCTTATGGGCATAGCATTGCGGTTGGTGACTTGGGGGCACCCTCCTACATGACTGTCCCTAAGGCACTTGTTTCTCCTCTCTTTATTTTTTGTTTACCTTCCTCTAGTGGTTCTATCTAGCTGGCGGATGACGAAAAACATATTACGCTGATACGAACCTAGTGTCCCTTCAATGAGAAATCAAAAAATGGACCTAGTCCATACATGACGATGGGGTTGATATATATCATCACGCTTGGCTAGTAGAATCCCTCCATGTGATATCTTGATGTTGTCTTATTGCATTTACAAAACATAACAATACTGCTACTCCGTGCACTTTATCTATCTTGGATATTGCTTTCCTCAACTCTCTATGTGAATGATTACATGCATTGTTGTTTATCATGATTATATGGATGCTAACATCTTTTCTTGCAGGAAATTGTGTGTTCATGGGAATATTTGGCAATCGTAAAGTACATGTCACCTCTGGGGGACATGGTCTTTGAGAGAGCTCATGTTCCCTTGTGTGTTTTCCCTCTACCTTAACGTGCTTGATATCGGTACATGATATCAACCACCTTAAGGTGGGGGCATATATAAGGTAAGATGTCTGATGATTTTGGTACTAATGAAGCATGTTTGAAGTCCTCTGTAGAGGTGGATGTTGTATCTTTGAATGAGTACACACCTTTCTTTTCTATATTGCAATCATTTAATCCCTCTGTGTAGGCGGGGATGGTGTATTTCTTGAGGAGATTGCACATTCTATCATTTTCTAAAAGTCCTTCGAGTAGGCGGGGAGCGGACCTGAGACTATCCTAACCCTTAAGCGTGTCTTCGACAATTTTTGTAGCGAAGCGCAATCGTTGGTGTGTTCCTGTAGTGTGCTTGAGATGGCTACGAACCTAGCAATAGGTTTCTTCCATTTCTTGTCTACCGTTTTTTCTCCATGTCTTCCATGTGTGTGTATGGCGTGTTTGTTCCCGAGCATAGTTTCAAGACTGGTGGCGATGAGCTCCTCCTATGCTTTGGGATTTGTATGGCGTGTTTGTTCTGAAGTGTAGTTTCAAGACTGGTGGTGATGAGCTCCTCCTACACTTTGAGATTTGTTTGGTGTGTTTGTTGCCCCTTATGTAGTTTCAAGACTGGTGGCGATGAAGTCCTCCTACATTTGGGTTGTGTGCTTATTTTCCTTGTACTTGTATTTGCATTTCATATATGAATAAAAAAAGAAATAATCACTGCATTCATTGTATTCACTATGTTGTGCGTGTCTTCAATGCTATCTTCTCCATGTTTTGCGTGACTGTAACTATCTTCTCTATGTTATGCATGCCTATTATTGTCTTTAATGTGTTTGGCGTGTCTTCATCGTGCTTGGCATGTTTTCTATGTTTGTTGAACTTACTTTAATGCATGTATTGGCCTTGCCTTTATACATACATTAAAGTGGGGGCTAAATGTTATGTCAGAAAATGTCCCCCTTGGGGGCTTTTCCCTCTTGTTGGTTAACAGATTTGCTCTTATTCTGAAAATTACTTGCTCTGACCCTATACCCTTTTTCCAAGAACAAATGAGTTAATCAACAAATGAGTGAACCTTTTGAACTAGTTCCCCTCTGAATTCAGGTACAGCTCCCTTTATGATTTTCAATAAATTTTAGCCTATTCAACTAACTAAATTGCATTTTTAACCAGAAAACGCCTAAGGCTGACTAACATCCATACATAGCCATGTCATGAATGCGATTAATTTATACAGCAGCAGGATAGAATGCACAGATTCTACTTTAGTACATTCGAATACATGAATATGTTTATACAAACTTGCTGAACTCGAAAGGAAAGATAATACATATGATGGGTTGTTCAAACAAAGAGCAATTACCAGGTAAAAGAAGATTTCTCACAGAAAATCAAATTTCACACATTTAGACGCACAGATCCAAAGAAGCAGCAATCGTTCCTCTTTTCATTCACAGATGAAAATTTTTCAAACAATCATCATATATAAAAATAAAACACAGTTTTTCTGAAATTTCCCTTTCCTCTTTTCTTTCCCTCACTTTCTCTCCTTGTTAAATTCTAAAAAAAAAAACAAAATATATATCAAAGTCTTAACCATGTCCTTGAGCAAATTAAACTCAGAGTTAACATCACTCTGACCCATACGGGATTTAGTTTTAACAACTGATCGTAAAAGATTAAAGTTGCCAGAAATAACATAAATTAAAGACTTGAAAAAGAAAGAGTTGATGCGGTTATGACTGGGGCGATGAATCAGCATCCCCTGATTTGCTGTCGAGAGCCTGGGAAGCATGCTGGGTTCTCCACTCCTGAAAGGCAGCCACGAACTCCTGAATTTTAGGAAAGTTTGGTATGCCTATATGCTTCATCCTCAATTTCCAGACCTCCTTTTCCCTTCGCATTTTCCCGAATTTTTCCTTGTGTTCAGGGAGTGCGTCGATACAGAGGTAGAGCAGGGATTCGACTTTAGAAATTCTGGAGAAATCCTCAATAAGAATATTATCATTCTCTTTAACAAAACAGATCTTATCCCTAAAGGATTGGGCTACTGCTTCAACATCTTCTTCAAGCTTTCCATCATCCTTCATGTATTTTACGTCGATACACTGTAAATCACGTTGCAATGACTGAGTGAAGTCCGTTATCTCCTTAATGAGCTTTGAGACTTCAAAGCGTGCTTGTCGGGATATGGAGTTCCTCCATTCGATATTCTTTTTGTTCACATACAATAAATCCTCATCCACACCAGTCAGTTTCATCTCTGCCAAAAACTTTTCCAGCCCATATTTCCGAACTTCCTCTATTTGGTTCATCACACTGGTCCACTTGCCTTCGTCCTTAGCCCAGACAGCAACCTGTGCTTTAAGATCTTCAATGGTAGTAGCAGTCAGGTCATATATGCCTTTGAGTTCATGGATATACTCAGTTCCCCTTTGCTCAATGCTGTCTAACCAGCCATCAAATGTTTTTGAGACCATTTTGCTCCTATGAACTTGATCTAACATTTTCTGATTGACGGGTGACTTTGGGTCAAAAGACAAGGGAACTTGTGAGATTGGCTGCGGGTTAGGATTGTTGATGGCTTCAATATACTCTGCCATTGCACGCAGAGTTTGTTTTAATTCTCTTTTGTCCCTTTCATCTTTCATCGTTCGATTGACCATTCTTTTAGTCGAAGCTTCGAGATGGTGTACATCCGCAGCTCTGGAGGCAGTACCGAGGTCTATCTTTTCCACAGTGAAATCATGCACTGTAGGATCTTGAACCTCTTCCTCGGTCACTGGTTTGGCTATTTCTGCGCTCCAGTTACCAGTGCTTGGGTCAATATCTATCCTGGATACTGTTTTAAGTCTTTTGGACTTGGGGGTCTTCCCCAGACATTTACTTACCATATCTTCCAGAGGGAGAACGAAAGGAACCACCTTCTTTTTATCAGATATAGAGCTCTCTAGCCACTTTGGTGCCGGGGTTGTCTCCCTGAGTTTTTCTCCATCAGAAGGTTTATCTGAAATCATCAACATTTCCGGAGTACCCAAAACATCCTCTGACTGTGAACCAGTATCAACTGCTTCTGTTCTGGTTGGGCTTGCTTCTCTGTCCCCCATGGGGTCCTCTGCTTCTTCTTCTGAATTTAAGTCGACAATTATTGTCTCAGAAACTGGCTTCTTCCTTTTACCTTTGGTTCTCAGCCTGGTGACACGAGAAGGCAGAATATCTGTGAGGACCCTTCTGGATTTCTTGGTGACAAGGCTCTTTTCAGGTGATGGCTCAGAAGCACCTGCACCACAGATAGCAAGAGGTTGATTAGAAGGATCCAGGGGAAGTGGTGATGCAACCACTGAAGATAATTGTTGAACATTTTTATCTTGAGACCCCTGTTGCTTCTTTTCTCTCAACCATTTTTTAGTCCTCCTTATCACCGAGAGGGTCTTAATTTCAATCCTGTCCTCCTCCTTCTTGCTCCAGTCCACCTCTGGAATGGGTAAGTGCTCCACTTTCTCAAATTGTGGATCAACCACTTCTTCATCATCAACAAGAACTCCAGAAATGTCCATGTCTAAGTTAAAGGTAATTATTTGTCTTAAAGAAAACCTGCACCATAACCTTCTCCTAACTTCAAATTCATCTGGACAATCCATCCAATAATCCTCCAGCTTAGGAAGGTGCGAGTGCCCTGTTCCAGAATTTAAGTTATCTTTAACAAAACTTTTACTGTCGAATTTGGCTCTAGCAGTGAAGGATTGAAAATTGAACCTCTTGAGGTTCACCCCCAGATTTAAAGCATCAGAAGTTGACAGGCATGAATAATGCCCAAGTTCAACAGGAAAAGAAATACCACAACCCCTTTTTGATGGAAATTTTTTATGAACATGTGCCAATTGCCGACATACCTCTATTAGTACAAAACGATCAAATACATATCTGGGCAACTTCATTGGTTCGCCATCGAATCCCCCAACTCTGATATAGGTGAACTCAGAGAATTGGATGAAAAAGCTACCGTAGATACTGATTAGCTGCATTGCTTCACTGGTCATTCTCTTACCTGGGTTACCTGTCAATTCATAGGTCATCTTCCCAGTGAAGACATCATTGATCCTCTTGTAATTTTCATAACAATTTTTTCTTTGCAACTGTGAGTAATATTGATAAACTTTGCTGCTTTCATCTAAAGGCTCATGAGGCAGGTCAAACCAATCTCTTGTGGAGGTTAAACAGTAAAATAGATAAGAAGACATAAAGAAATCCCTGTTGCCCAGACGATTATTTAAGCTCTGATGCAGACAGTCAGCTATTATCTCGGCCCAATCCAAGTATTGTTCACCCTGGAGGACGACTTGTATAAAAAAGTACATCCAGTCTTCCCAGTAATAGGCATGTTGATTGCCTCTCAATCTGTTCAATAACACCACAATATCCCTTACTTCCTGTATTAAATGGTCTCTAGTGAGGGGTCTGGGCAGCCTTGAACCACCTTTCTGAAACTTTAGCAGCCAATTCCGTGCTATCACACTCTTGTAAGTTGGTTTCTTTTCTGAGAAATATCCATTGGAGGAGGTAATGTCGAGGTTGGAATATGCCCCCTTATGCGGTATCTTCATCACAGACATAAGGGTTTGTCTGTTGACAGAAAATAGCACATCCCCGTTGGCGTTTTTGACACATCTGTTCTGGGGGTCATATCTGTTTATACATTCTTGAACCAATTCAGGGCATAGAATGGCCTGAGGAAAGGCTGCAGCTTCCACTAAACCACTGTCTACAATCTTCTTCATTGTGGGGGTTTGGACAGGGTTCTTTGTTCTTTCTATGAATTCCTCCAAGTCATACTGAACTAATGCGGTGTCTCCAAACTCGGAGTGGGAATAAATAAGACTGGGGCCGTGTTCATCCCCCAAACATGTAGACTTCAAAGACATATTGGGAAGACTATGATATAGCAATTCGAATCTCGAAAATAACAGAAATTCTAGGGGTTCTTCTTTCCAGTAAAAGAACTCGGAATAGTACAGGGGGAAATAGGACTCACCTTCAGGAAATTTGAAAGCACTGCGAAAGCTTGAAAAACGAGAGCCTTACACTTTCAGCGCTATTCTCCTCCGCGTCGCACAATGTGAATACTTGCTAAAATTGGGTTGTTTTTGGCTAACAATGGCACTTACCAGAATGAATGTCTATCGCTCAGATCAATACGTGCCAAAAATATTTGAAGGGACGTGAACTCTGATTTTTCCATTAATAGCAAGTAATGTTGTCGCGCCATCATGAGGTATAATAATTATCCGTAGCTTCCGTTAAATTAGAGCTCTTGCTTTTATGATGAGTTCCTGACAAAATCTCCTCCAACTTTCCCACTAAATTTGGCTTGGAAAACCGCGGGAGCAGATGGGACCAAACTTACCAAATCTTCGCACCATTGAACCTTTGAAACATGGTTCAACGCGATGGTTCAATATGAAGGTTCAACGACACATGGGCTATATAGACCAACAGAAGGTTACGCGACTTCTAGTATAAGGTCCCAAATTATGAAATAGCGAACTCTTTGAACTTTGAACTATTTGAACCTTGAACCTTGAACCTTGAACCCCGCGGAAGAGTTCAAGCGGGAAGTTCAAGTTCAACGACACATGACATAAGGCAACTGCGCGACCTGATGGATGAAAAGACTATGAATAATGAACCTTGAACCTTGAACCATTGAACCCCGCGGAAGAGTTCAAGCGGGAAGTTCAAGTTCAACCCGAAACTTCCAAGACGCTTGAGGCAAAGACAAAACAACTTGCTTTATACGACACTTCAGACACATTGAACCATTGAACTTTAGACTTTGAGAATGGTTAGGGTTCAAAGGTTCAAACCTTAAGTGACTTTGTTTACAAAGGCGACGCACGGGTAAAAATTAAAGGATCGAGAGCCGATTTACAAAAAAAAGGATGATCGGGAATATAGCACGATAAACCGGCTTTTGTTCAAGAAATATTACCAATACATAAATAAACAAGGGCGACTCAAAAGGTAACACTGGCTCTGACTGGGGACTGCATTTCATGGCAAATTGCAGAGAACTCAGAAGCTCTGGTTTCGCAGAAAAGGAAAACAAAAGAAAGAAAGAAAGAAACAGGACGGGACCGAACAAAAACGGGAAAAGAAACACAGAAAGAAACAAAGGGAAGACTATGTACAAAACTGGGGAACCTGTTTACAGACGATACAGCTTGAGATCCTGTCCATTATAGGACAGGGGTAAAACAGTTCCATCAGGATATTCCAGTTTGAAAGAATTTGGACCCAACGCCTGGTGAATCTTAAAAGGCCCTTTCCAGAGGGAATCAAATTTGCTGTGCGCACCCTTCGGTTCTCTCCTTTTGTCCCACAGTAGTATTTCATCACCTTCCATGAACTTCCTGGGTCTTGCTTTTCTATCAAAAATTTCCTTAACTTTAGCCTGATGTACAGTGATTCGGTCAACCAGTTCATTTCTCTCTTCCTCAATTTTGGTTAAATACATGATCCTCTTCTCCAGGGAATCTTGGAAATACCGATCCTCAATTACGCTTTGCAGTTTGGCTGTAGATAGCTCCAGTGGCAATGATAATTGGGCTCCTATCCCATAAACTAATTCAAATGGTGCCATCCCAATCGCTCTCTTTGGGGTTACTCTGTCAGCCCAGAGAGCTTCATATAACTTCTTATGCCAATCCCTGGGGCTGTCATTAACCAGTTTCTTCATGATAGCAATTAGGTTTTTGTTACTGGACTCAGCTTGTCCATTCCCTTGGGGATAGTAATCCGATGAATGAGAAAGAGAAATACTATGTTCATAGCAGAAGGAGGTCATCTCACCTGAGGAGAAACTGGTAGCATTATCAGCTACAATCTTCTGGGGCACACCGAATCGAACTAAGATATTCTCCTTGAGAAAATCACAAACCACCTCGGAAGTTGTTCTTTTTACAGGGGCTGCCTCAACCCATTTCGTGAAATAATCTGTTGCTGTTAAGATATGGGTATGCCCTGCACTTGAGGGGGGTGAGATAGGTCCAATAAAATCCAATCCCCACTGTTTGAAGGGTTCTTCAACAACAACAGGCCTTAAAGGTAGAGCTGCAAGTTGTGGCCTTCCCGAGAACATTTTACACTTCTCACAATTAGCCACGAACCTATACGCATCCTTGAACATCCCTGGCCAGTAATAACAATTTCTGAGGATCTTGAAAGCTGTAACTGAAGAAGAAAAATGTCCGCCACAAGCTTCATTATGGAAAGTTCCCAAGAGTTTATCCTGCTGTTCTTTATCCACACATCTCAGAAAGGTCCCATCTAACCCTTTCTTGTAAAGAACATCTCCCCAAATAACATATTTTGCAGCTTTCAGCTTCAAGTTTCTTTTCTCTTTAGGAGTCAGGTGATTAGGACAGTCACCATATGTAAGATAATGTGCTACATCCAGAAACCATGGATCCTGTAAACTTACCAATAAGACTGTGGGGAGCCCCTCCCCTTCTTGTTCTTTATTCTCAGCAATCAGCTTACATAAACCTTGACCCCTGATCAGCTTAGTAGGTCTAATTTCCAGATCATACTCCTGTATTTTAGCAACCCACGTTGCTCTATTATTTAATCCCACTTCTTGCTGAGTCAAAATACTTTTCACAGCTGAATTTGGAACAAATACAGCTGAATGGGAATGGAGTATATAATATCTGAATTGCTTGACAGCTTTGACCACAGCAAAGGCTTGCTTTTCGACTAGAGAATATTTTAGCTCATGCTTTTTTAGGGGAACACTCATAAAGGCTATGGGAGCCTCTTGATCTAATTCATTTTTCTGCAACAAAATTCCCGACATGGTGTGTTCCGAAGCATAACAATAAATAATAAAATCCTTCTGAAAATTAGGATTTACCAAAGTGGGAGTGTTCGCAATAGCCTCCTTGATATCCTCGAACGCCTTCCTAGCAGCTTCGTTCCATTTGAAAGGTTGTTTCTCACTCATCATCCCGACAATGTATTTTGTAATCTCAGCAAAGTCAGGGATGAACCTTCTGAGGAAATTGATTTGACCGAAGAAGGACTTGACTCCAGTCCTGTTTGAGGGGAGACTAAGCTGTTGAATTGCCCTGACTCTCTCTGGGTCGATCTTGATTCCGTCTTTTGAAACTAGGTGTCCCAACAATTTTCCCTCAGTCACACAGAAAACTGACTTCTTGGGGTTGAGTGAGATGCCGTGGCTCCGACACCTTTGCAAGACAGACTCCAGATCTCTCAAATGATCTTCTCTATTCTTGGAAAAGACAGTTAAATCATCAAGGTAGATAACGATGATTCTGTTCTTCAGGTCCCTAAAAGACGAATCCATCGCTCGCTGAAAAGTTGCTCCTGCATTGATCAAGCCAAAGGGCATTCGATTATAGGCAAAGGTTCCCCGAGGTGTGGTGAAAGCTGTTTTATGTTGATCCTCTGCAGCCACACCTATCTGATTGTAACCTGAAAAACCATCCAGCATAGACATCATTTCAGACCCAGCAACTGTCTGCAAGATGTGGTCCATCACAGGCAGAGGATAGTTATCTTTCAGGCTGGCTTGATTTAAGTTTCTGAAGTCAACACAGATCCTTATTTCTCCATTTTTCTTTCGGACCGGAACAATATTTGCCACCCAGGTGGAGTGATGGATTGGATAGATGATTCTGGCCTTCAACATCTTATCTATCTCTTTAAAGATGGCTTCAGCAACTTTTGGGTTGTAATTCCTCAGCTTCTGTCTGAATGGAGCTGCGTTTGCTTTTAGAGGGATATGGTGGTGAAACTATCCATGTCTAAAATTTTTGAGATCATCATAGCACCAGGCGAAAACATCCTTATATCTGATTAGCAATTTAATCAATTTGTTTTTTTCCTCCGAAGAGCAGCATTTACCAATGGATATCCACTTAGGATCGGCTTTATCTCCAATATTTATTTTCTCATAATCCTCTGCTTTATCAGGAATAGAGGAAAGCTTGCCTTTAACATATTCATCTCTTCTAGAAAATAGATGTTCCAAAGAGACCAGCCCTTTAGGGATTTTGTTTCCCTTTAATTGAATCATATCATCTCTTGAATTAATCCCAGGGTCAGGACTGAATTCTTTGCACTCTGCTTCGGAACCTTCAAAATAGGTCCCCAGGAACATTTCAGCGTTTTCTAAGAATTTTCTAATTTGATTATCACTTTCAAAAACCTGCCAGTTCTCGGCATTGTCAGGGACATTTGGGCGATATATCATTTCTACCCTATAAGAATCTTTCTTGAAATCTGGATGTGGTAAAAGGAGAGAAGCTGACACTGCCAGAGAATCTGCTCGGGAATTCAGATCCCTGGGAATTGTTTCTATAGAGAAAGCATCAAAATATTCGATTTCATCCCATACCCTATTTCTATAATGCCTTAGTCTTTCATTCTTTACAGAAAAGATTCCCCTTACCTGCTTTACAATTAGTTCAGCATCACCCTTTACCTTAAGTACCTTCACACCTTTCTCTTTGGCTTCAAACAATCCGAGCAGTAGGGCTTCATACTCTGCAGTATTGTTGGTGTTTTTGAACTCTAACTTAAAAGAGTAAGAGAACAATTCGCCTTCAGGTGAGATTAACACGACTCCAGCCCCTGAACCAGCGGTAGCACAGCTGCCATCAAATTCCATAACCCATAGATCATCAGAATGTACAGGTTTTTGCACTAATCCTTCCTTGGGTTCTGCCTCGAAACTTTGTTCAGAAGAGAAGAAATAATTACCGAATTCACATTCCTCAAACAAAATCTGTGCCTTGGGATCATCAGAGGGATAGACAGTGAACTTGCACTTGGGCTCAGGTTCCAACTTCACTCTCTGCTTTCCTACTAGGATTGTGGCCTCTGACCAATCCAGCTTGATTTGTCCACCTAGATCCTTGCAAAATGTCCTGCTCAAAAGCATTCCATAACTGGTAGGGATATCTGCTACCAGAATAGTCAATTTCACCCTCTTATCAGGGTAAACTGCAAGTGCGACTCGTGCATCTTTAATTTGCCCAAGCAAGGAAACCTGTTTTCTGTCCATAGAATAACATCTTCCAAATGTTTTCGTAAGTGATAATCCTAGGGCTTTAGCTACAGAGGAGGGCATAATATTATCAGAGGCTCCTGAATCTATAATGCAGTTGCTAAGTTTATGACCATTGATATACAGGGACACATAAAAAGGATTAGGTTTCAAATCATTATAGGGAATATTATTGGATGCATTGGGAGTTGTACTAGGGGCAGACAAAGGTGACTCAGATGAGGAAGTAAATAATCTAGCAATAGGGGATTCAGCATCGACTTCCAGTTGATTCGCAAATTCGGTTTGTGCAGGACTACCTTTAACATGTTTAACTAATTTGTCAAGTTCGGTAGGTTTCAACTTGAGATATTCAATAGGAGAAATTTGAATTTTTGCAGATTTACAAAAATCTACAATATCAAAGGAAGCATCAAGCTCATTTCTATGTAGCAATTTATTTTCTTGAGCTTTCATATTAGCATCATGAGTTCTAGTTAAGGGCTCCTTACCTTTACCAGGTATTTCTTGAGTATTAGAAGATTTCATATTCCTCTGACCCCTAGTTAGCACCGCGCATGAAGGGTCTTCAAGGGTTACCAATATTTCACCTCCCCTTTCTGAATCAGACTCATATTCAAGGAAGTGTATCTCAGAGCCGCCAGGTTCCTCATAGTTTCTTTCATCTTCTGTGGCTTCCCCTAGCATATCTTGAGTAGCAGTCATCTGAGTGTACCTAAGCATTTCTGGGCAAGAATTCCCATCATGGTCAGTAGTCAAGTGAAAAATGCACATGTTTCCTCTTCCAGGAGCAGGTTCAATAGCCAGTCTTGGTTGTGCTGCCGTTAAGGGTAAAGTTCTACCAGTATTTGCTTGCTGATTCAAATTTCTTCTGCTCATATCTTGGTACGGTTGCTGGAAAGGGGCGCCAGCCTTAGGTAATTGCCTCTTTAAGGCAATCATGTCATTAACCAACCTCTGTACTATAGGGTCCGTAGAAGATGAGGATTGGGCATTTGGCACCTGAACCTCTCTCTTCCATTTGCCGGCCATGATGAGATCATCCTCCAATCCAACTGCTAGGTTTTGTGCAGCTGTCAAATCGGCAATTGCACCTCTCCTGAGATGGAAGCTAATATCGGGAGGCATAGCATTTATAAAGAAACATTTCTAATTTTCGCCAGACGGTCTTTTTGTAGCAGAGATTTTATTCACAATTCTATTAAATTTGGCCACGAACTCCCTCATAGGTTCATGAATCTCCTTTTTAAGTTGAGTCAGCTGTGCAAGGAGGTAATGTTCGTCCTCTGCACTCTTGAACCTATTTTCAAAGGCAGTTTTCATTTCATTCCAATTCGTAATTGAGGCATCAGTCAGGTGGTAGAACCATTGTGCAGCAGTGTCGGTCAAAGTCTGCACAAAGAGTCTTATGGCAACGTCCTGGTGTTGAACACCCAGTACACTGCATGCTGCTGCAAAGGCACATAAATGTTCTTCTGGTGATGTTTTACCGTCTCCATTGAACCTGGGCAAATTCTCTCTTGCATTTTTAGGTAATGGATTAAGGTTGGCCCCTAGGTTCAGAGGCCCTATGGCAGCTCCCCAAGGTTGAGCCATGGGTAGAAAATTTATAGCTAAGGGGATAGCAGTGCCTGAAAGGGTTAAAGCTTGGCAGAGAGGGGGAGTAGCAGGCCTAGAAGGACTAGGGGGTCTACTTCTTGCTTTTCTTGCACAGGTAGGGATATAAGGAAAATTAAGGTTTTGCAATATTTGAAAGGTAGGGTCTTCAGCTCCCTCTCTTCTCGAAGACCTGGTGTAGGGCCTAGAATCCAGCTTAAAATAATATTGGAACTAGGTAGGCAGTTATTGATTTCTTTGTTGTTCTTGATTTCTTTGTACCTCAAGGGCTTGGTTTCTTGCAGCATTTCTTGCCTGCCTTCTTCTTTGCCTGAGTAACAGTAATCTCAGGTTATCGGCCAACTCTTCTTCTTGTTCCAACACTCTGCTCGCTCTTCTGTAATCTTCACTATTTCGACGAGTACGCCAAGCAAGAGTATTCAACTGACCGATGATATCTTCCTATTCGTCCTGAAATCCAAGATTGGGTTGCAAAACAGGAATTATGTTTTCGTGTGGAAGCACCATTGTTGCTTCATATTCAGGCGATTAATAATTAATGATTTTGTCTAATTTTCCCCAGTAGAGTCGCCAAAAACTGTTGGTTAACAGATTTGCTCTTATTCTGAAAATTACTTGCTCTGACCCTATACCCTTTTTCCAAGAACAAATGAGTTAATCAACAAATGAGTGAACCTTTTGAACTAGTTCCCCTCTGAATTCAGGTACAGCTCCCTTTATGATTTTCAATAAATTTTAGCCTATTCAACTAACTAAATTGCATTTTTAACCAGAAAACGCCTAAGGCTGACTAACATCCATACATAGCCATGTCATGAATGCGATTAATTTATACAGCAGCAGGATAGAATGCACAGATTCTACTTTAGTACATTCGAATACATGAATATGTTTATACAAACTTGCTGAACTCGAAAGGAAAGATAATACATATGATGGGTTGTTCAAACAAAGAGCAATTACCAGGTAAAAGAAGATTTCTCACAGAAAATCAAATTTCACACATTTAGACGCACAGATCCAAAGAAGCAGCAATCGTTCCTCTTTTCATTCACAGATGAAAATTTTTCAAACAATCATCATATATAAAAATAAAACACAGTTTTTCTAAAATTCCCCTTTCCTCTTTTCTTTCCCTCACTTTCTCTCCTTGTTAAATTCTAAAAAAAAAAACAAAATATATATCAAAGTCTTAACCATGTCCTTGAGCAAATTAAACTCAGAGTTAACATCACTCTGACCCATACGGGATTTAGTTTTAACAACTGATCGTAAAAGATTAAAGTTGCCAGAAATAACATAAATTAAAGACTTGAAAAAGAAAGAGCTGATGCGGTTATGACTGGGGCGATGAATCAGCATCCCCTAATTTGCTGTCGAGAGCCTGGGAAGCATGCTGGGTTCTCCACTCCTGAAAGGCAGCCACGAACTCCTGAATTTTAGGAAAGTTTGGTATGCCTATATGCTTCATCCTCAATTTCCAGACCTCCTTTTCCCTTCGCATTTTCCCGAATTTTTCCTTGTGTTCAGGGAGTGCGTCGATACAGAGGTAGAGCAGGGATTCAACTTTAGAAATTCTGGAGAAATCCTCAATAAGAATATTATCATTCTCTTTAACAAAACGGATCTTATCCCTAAAGGATTGGGCTACTGCTTCAACATCTTCTTCAGGATTTCCATCATCCTTCATGTATTTTACGTCGATACACTGTAAATCACGTTGCAATGACTGAGTGAAGTCCGTTATCTCCTTAATGAGCTTTGAGACTTCAAAGCGTGCTTGTCGGGATATGGAGTTCCTCCATTCGATATTCTTTTTGTTCACATACAATAAATCCTCATCCACACCAGTCAGTTTCATCTCTGCCAAAAACTTTTCCAGCCCATATTTCCGAACTTCCTCTATTTGGTTCATCACACTGGTCCACTTGCCTTCGTCCTTAGCCCAGACAGCAACCTGTGCTTTAAGATCTTCAATGGTAGTAGCAGTCAGGTCATATATGCCTTTGAGTTCATGGATATACTCAGTTCCCCTTTGCTCAATGCTGTCTAACCAGCCATCAAATGTTTTTGAGACCATTTTGCTCCTATGAACTTGATCTAACATTTTCTGATTGACGGGTGACTTTGGGTCAAAAGACAAGGGAACTTGTGAGATTGGCTGCGGGTTAGGATTGTTGATGGCTTCAATATACTCTGCCATTGCACGCAGAGTTTGTTTTAATTCTCTTTTGTCCCTTTCATCTTTCATCGTTCGGTTGACCATTCTTTTAGTCGAAGCTTCGAGATGGTGTACATCCGCAGCTCTGGAGGCAGTACCGAGGTCTATCTTTTCCACAGTGAAATCATGCACTGTAGGATCTTGAACCTCTTCCTCGGTCACTGGTTTGGCTATTTCTGCGCTCCAGTTACCAGTGCTTGGGTCAATATCTATCCTGGATACTGTTTTAAGTCTTTTGGACTTGGGGGTCTTCCCCAGACATTTACTTACCATATCTTCCAGAGGGAGAACGAAAGGAACCACCTTCTTTTTATCAGATATAGAGCTCTCTAGCCACTTTGGTGCCGGGGTTGTCTCCCTGAGTTTTTCTCCATCAGAAGGTTTATCTGAAATCATCAACATTTCCGGAGTACCCAAAACATCCTCTGACTATGAACCAGTATCAACTGCTTCTGTTCTGGTTGGGCTTGCTTCTCTGTCCCCCATGGGGTCCTCTGCTTCTTCTTCTGAATTTAAGTCGACAATTATTGTCTCAGAAACTGGCTTCTTCCTTTTACCTTTGGTTCTCAGCCTGGTGACACGAGAAGGCAGAATATCTGTGAGGACCCTTCTGGATTTCTTGGTGACAAGGCTCTTTTCAGGTGATGGCTCAGAAGCACCTGCACCACAGATAGCAAGAGGTTGATTAGAAGGATCCAGGGGAAGTGGTGATGCAACCACTGAAGATAATTGTTGAACATTTTTATCTTGAGACCCCTGTTGCTTCTTTTCTCTCAACCATTTTTCAGTCCTCCTTATCACCGGGAGGGTCTTAATTTCAATCCTGTCCTCCTCCTTCTTGCTCCAGTCCACCTCTGGAATGGGTAAGTGCTCCACTTTCTCAAATTGTGGATCAACCACTTCTTCATCATCAACAAGAACTCCAGAAATGTCCATGTCTAAGTTAAAGGTAATTATTTGTCTTAAAGAAAACCTGCACCATAACCTTCTCCTAACTTCAAATTCATCTGGACAATCCATCCAATAATCCTCCAGCTTAGGAAGGTGCGAGTGCCCTGTTCCAGAATTTAAGTTATCTTTAACAAAACTTTTACTGTCGAATTTGGCTCTAGCAGTGAAGGATTGAAAATTGAACCTCTTGAGGTTCACCCCCAGATTTAAAGCATCAGAAGTTGACAGGCATGAATAATGCCCAAGTTCAACAGGAAAAGAAATACCACAACCCCTTTTTGATGGAAATTTTTTATGAACATGTGCCAATTGCCGACATACCTCTATTAGTACAAAACGATCAAATACATATCTGGGCAACTTCATTGGTTCGCCATCGAATCCCCCAACTCTGATATAGGTGAACTCAGAGAATTGGATGAAAAAGCTACCGTAGATACTGATTAGCTGCATTGCTTCACTGGTCATTCTCTTACCTGGGTTACCTGTCAATTCATAGGTCATCTTCCTAGTGAAGACATCATTGATCCTCTTGTAATTTTCATAACAATTTTTTCTTTGCAACTGTGAGTAATATTGATAAACTTTGCTGCTTTCATCTAAAGGCTCATGAGGCAGGTCAAACCAATCTCTTGTGGAGGCTAAACAGTAAAATAGAAAAGAAGACATAAAGAAATCCCTGTTGCCCAGACGATTATTTAAGCTCTGATGCAGACAGTCAGCTATTATCTCGGCCCAATCCAAGTATTGTTCACCCTGGAGGATGACTTGTATAAAAAAGTACATCCAGTCTTCCCAGTAATAGGCATGTTGATTGCCTCTCAATCTGTTCAATAACACCACAATATCCCTTACTTCCTGTATTAAATGGTCTCTAGTGAGGGGTCTGGGCAGCCTTGAACCACCTTTCTGAAACTTTAGCAGCCAATTCCGTGCTATCACACTCTTGTAAGTTGGTTTCTTTTCTGAGAAATATCCATTGGAGGAGGTAATGTCGAGGTTGGAATATGCCCCCTTATGCGGTATCTTCATCACAGACATAGGGGTTTGTCTGTTGACAGAAAACAGCACATCCCCGTTGGCGTTTTTGACACATCTGTTCTGGGGGTCATATCTGTTTATACATTCTTGAACCAATTCAGGGCATAGAATGGCCTGAGGAAAGGCTGCAGCTTCCACTAAACCACTGTCTACAATCTTCTTCATTGTGGGGGTTTGGACAGGGTTCTTTGTTCTTTCTATGAATTCCTCCAAGTCATACTGAACTAATGCGGTGTCTCCAAACTCGGAGTGGGAATAAATAAGACTGGGGCCGTGTTCATCCCCCAAACATGTAGACTTCAAAGACATATTGGGAAGACTATGATATAGCAATTCGAATCTCGAAAATAACAGAAATTCTAGGGGTTCTTCTTTCCAGTAAAAGAACTCAGAATAGTACAGGGGGAAATAGGACTCACCTTCAGGAAATTTGAAAGCACTGCGAAAGCTTGAAAAACGAGAGCCTTACACTTTCAGCGCTATTCTCCTCCGCGTCGCACAATGTGAATACTTGCTAAAATTGGGTTGTTTTTGGCTAACAATGGCACTTACCAGAATGAATGTCTATCGCTCAGATCAATATGTGCCAAAAATATTTGAAGGGACGTGAACTCTGATTTTTCCATTAATAGCAAGTAATGTTGTCGCGCCATCATGAGGTATAATAATTATCCGTAGCTTCCGTTAAATTAGAGCTCTTGCTTTTATGATGAGTTCCTGACAAAATCTCCTCCAACTTTCCCGCTAAATTTGGCTTGGAAAACCGCGGGAGCAGATGGGACCAAACTTACCAAATCTTCGCACCATTGAACCTTTGAAACATGGTTCAACGCGATGGTTCAATATGAAGGTTCAATGACACATGGGCTATATAGACCAACAGAAGGTTACGCGGCTTCTAGTATAAGGTCCCAAATTATGAAATAGCGAACTCTTTGAACTTTGAACTATTTGAACCTTGAACCTTGAACCTTGAACCCCGCAGAAGAGTTCAAGCGGGAAGTTCAAGTTCAACGACACATGACATAAGGCAACTGCGCGACCTGATGGATGAAAAGACTATGAATATTGAACCTTGAACCTTGAACCATTGAACCCCGCGGAAGAGTTCAAGCGGGAAGTTCAAGTTCAACCCGAAACTTCCAAGACGCTTGAGGCAAAGACAAAACAACTTGCTTTATACGACACTTCAGACACATTGAACCATTGAACTTTAGACTTTGAGAATGGTTAGGGTTCAAAGGTTCAAACCTTAAGTGACTTTGTTTACAAAGGCGACGCACGGGTAAAAATTAAAGGATCGAGAGCCGATTTACAAAAAAAAGGATGATCGGGAATATAGCACGATAAACCGGCTTTTGTTCAAGAAATATTACCAATACATAAATAAACAAGGGCAACTCAAAAGGTAACACCTCTTAAGGTTTAGCTCCTGGGTCCTTAGAATGTATTTAGAGCATCTTGTGTGTTAATTTTGACTCCCAATGAGAAAACCCTGAAGTCTTATGGCGAATAGGACCTACGGGTGCTATTTTGATGATCCTTGAACAAAAATGGGCGGGTCGACTTAGGTGCTAGCGCCCTAGTCCTGCCCTATTTTGGGTTTGTCCTAAACTTAGATGTCAGTTTTATGACTGTTATTTAGGTTCTATGCCGACATCTCAAGTTTGAATTACAAAATTCTTAGTGGGAATGTTTGTAGTTGCATATATAAGCATGTTTAGTATTTCATTTGCAAATGAGGAGATGTTTAGAAGATGATTGCAAACTTTAGGTATATTTGTGATTTCAAGATATTCATTGTTGCAGAGCAAAGCATTGTTATTGTGTTTGTGATTGCAAATTTGACTTCATCTTCTCATGTGATTGAAGAGCCTTCATTTATGTGAGATCTACACTACAAGGTGACATTTATTGTGTTTTTGATCATTTATCATTTGGATTTTGTCTCTATCCCGTAGGGATACACACTCTCATCTGACAACGGTGTTTGGAAGACTTGAATGTCTCTCCAGGGATTGACCGAGGCAAGCCTCTAAACACCACAACCCCCTCCCACACTCCTTTGTGATTGTAGATTACATGTACTAAGTTTCGCGGGGTGGAGTTGTAGAAAGGAGGTTGCAGACAACAGGGATTTGTGATTTGAAACAAAAAGGACAAAGGTGAACAAATTAGGATAAGGGTGCTAGTGCCAGTGTTCTCCATCTTTTTGGGGGTATAAATGGAAGATACAGTACAGATCAGTGTCGGAAGGAGATTCAAATTCTATGATGAAAACTATACCTTGGACATGGGTGCTAGTGCCAATGTCCCCGACGGTTAGGCATTCTAGATTTCAAAGAATAGTGAGTTAACAATCTCTGTCCTTCACCTTAGTTTGAAAGGATTTGTCATAATTCATTAATTTGCTTACTGTTTTACATATTTAGGGTTTTAAGAGTAATTGAGCATTAAATTGAGATATTGTTTGATACATCTAAACTTCCACATCATTCCAAGTGGAAGCCCAACTTGATAGGTGATTGCTCTCGCTTAGTGGAGATTCAACTCAGTTGATATGCCCTTGAATGTTTGGTGAGAAGGGAGGATTTGCCTTTGAAACCTAAGCCAAAACATTCCTCCCTTTTTAACACCTAAACAAGTATAAAAAAACTTTCAAAAATAAAGAAACATATGATGCATTAGAGGAGAGAATCCTTGTTGAGATGGTATCATTTTTAAATTTTTTATTAATAGTTAAGATATAAAGTAGAGGTTCCCCCATTCATGGGGATGGTAGAGTAAATTCCATAGGCAAGCCAAGAAAAGACATAAAATGGTAGCCTCCTCAGAGGGGATGGACTAAATTAAACTTTGATGGTATGTTTAGAGGAAACCCTAGACAATCAGGTGTAGGAGGCATCATTAGAGATTCAAATGGAAACTTAGTTTTCTATCACCTCAAATAAACTCAAGGATGGAACAATAATGAGGTGGAGGCACAAACATTGGTTCTAGGACTCCAAATATGCCATAAAATCATAATGAGGAATGTTGAGATCGAAGATCACTCCACGGTCATTATCAACTTGATTAGAAAACAAAATTTGAAGAATTGAAAATTAATAATATTTTTGTCTAGGCTTGGTCTTATATTGATTCTCTCAACTCCTTCACCATCCAACATTCTTATAGAGAAGCTAATGGCACTACTAACTACTTAGAAAACAATGGCATAGACATGGACAATGATCAAATAATTAGTGATAATGTTAATTCATGGGACCAATTACATCCCCACATTGATAACCAAGGATAATCTTTGATACCATTTCCCATGAGGAGAAAATGCAACAGATATAGGAGTACAAAATAATGATAATGTTGTAGTTTAAGAAACAACCAAGATAGGGAGAGATCTACCAGCACATGCAATAGGATAAATATTAGAAGACACCACCTCACACACTAATACTTTCCATAATGAGGATAGGGCCGAATAGAATAATCTGGTAACTAAATACAAATATAACATGCAACCCTCCACTTTCATCCCTTATAGAAGAATGGATACAAGTGTCTTTCTAACTAGCAACACCCACCAAATGGCATTCCTTGGGATTATTTCTGAATTTCATCTAAAATGGGTTTTTTAAACATAGTCGAGCCTCTTACTATATACCATTCAATGGATCCTTAAGGATGTTTTCCTTGTTATTGATCATAGGTATTGAGCACGAATTCTAACATCTCTTCCATTTTCATGGGTGTGCTACTAGATTTGGGTAAGGATGAAAATATGGTTGACACCATAGCTAACCTGACAATAAAAAATATTTTCTTGGAGGTCTCTGTTGGATCTAGGGCATACAACTGAGAGGGGGGGGGGTGAATCAGTTGTATAAAACTTCTTCTTTTTCAAACACTTGATTCTTCGTTGTTAGTTAGCAGCATATCAATTAATCATTCATGAAAGCATAATACATAAACACAAGAGCAGATAAACATCAACACATTGAACACCAAGATTTTGACGTGGAAAACCCGGTTAAGGGAAAAACCACGGGGTGATTAACCCAAGAATTATTCTCTGTTAGAAGAATAAAGAAGAATGAATGGCACATGCCAATTAGGGCTCACTGCCCGAGCACATTGCTCACAAAGAGGCCCACTGCCTACAAGGAGACACATTGTCTACAAAGTGATAAAAATCACAGTCTTGAACTGGAGAATGACATCTCTACCATGTCCGGATCAGTTCCATTTAAGCCCAAAAACCTCTGCTCTGCCTTTCGCACTTCTCTTCCCTATGCCACACTTATCCACACACACCACACCTCGAAATGAACTCACAGACCGTTATTTGTACAAGACATCGACTTAGGAACAAACATCTAAGTCGGCAAACAATCATAAGAGTATCCGCAAGATGAATAACACATCCGGTCGGCCACCACAAGAACATTCGCAGGATGAACAACTCATCCGGTCGGCTAAACAGAGCAAGAACTTCATCCGGAAGAATAACTTCAATTTCGGGCTCTATTATCAATGCGGATCAACAACACAACCTCAACACGATCCAGAAAACTTCACAAGCCTGCCTGAATGACCGGATACATCCGCACTTCCTTTACTTGCTGGAATCTCTTGTCTTCCTCATCCGGAACTTCAAGAACACAGTCTATCGCCACTGTAGAAGGTACTTCCAGACCTTCAAATCATACATTATCAATGCGGACCAACAACACAACCTCAACATGATCCAAGAACCTTCACAAGCCTGCCTGAATGACCAGGTACGTCCGCATTTCCTTTACTTACTGAAATCTCTTATCCTCCTTATCCGGAACTTCAAGAACACAGTCTGTCGCCACTGTCATAATGCAAGAGGTACTTCCGGACTTCCAAATCATATACAACTCGAGATGGCACATCACAAGGACATCCCAAACACTGTTTCCAATCCGTAGATTAGGATTGTACAATTCCGGATCTCACCGGACCTTTCTATGATCCTCTGTCACCTCTAAGCACTTGCCAGAACCGGTTCCACACAGACAGCCATAACTTCTTCAGGTCTTCATGCGGACCTCTGAAAACTTGACTGAAGCATCTCAAGACTCATATCTGCAAACCCTTTAATCCACATCCTCCGGTTCTCAACCTATCCAATATATTTGCCTTCTTCTCATCACTGTTCTTCACTGTTCCTGACTGAGGCTAATTTTCTCAATATCCTCAACACACAGCTCATCCAATCCTTCTTGTCAATGTAATATGAGTATGTTGACATCAATGACAACACTGGTTCACCTCATACTTGCAACAATCTCCCCCTTTGTCATTGATGGCAACATATGATGTGAAAAACCATCAAGACAAGAACTTCTCCTTTCTGTCACAGCTCCCCCTATCAACAACAACTTTTCACATGTCTTCTCTCCCCCTTTGACATCAATGGCAAAGGGCTCATACTTGCAATTCTAATACATCAGAATCATACCAGCTGCTCCCCCTTAGTAGCAGCTCCCCATCATCAATCCGGATCACAAGATATGACTGTGATATCCACCGGACTGATGCACATCAGTGCATCCTAGTTCATCACCGGAGGGGCCATGACCCCTAACTTCTCCCAGAGATATTCAAAAGAGTCCTTGGGAAGAGGTTTTGTAAAGATATCTGCAATATGATCCTTGGAGGGAACATACTCCAATCTGACTTCTTCCTTGTTTACTTGTTCTCTCAAAAAGTGAAACTTGATAGATATGTGCTTAGTCTTAGAATGCAATACTGGATTCTTAGAAATATTAATTGCACTTGAATTATCACAGAAAATTGTGATAGGCTCCTCATATTCAACTTTAATGTCTCTTAGCATCTGCTTCATCCATAAGATTTGAGTGCAACTACCTGCTGCTGCAATGTATTCTGCTTCAGTTGTAGACAGAGATATTGCATCTTGTTTCTTGCTTAACCAAGAAACCAATCTCTTCCCCAAAAAGAATGCTCCACCACTAGTGCTCTTCCAGTCATCCACATCTCCTACCCAATCTGCATCTGTGTAAGCATGAAGAGAGAAATCTGGATCTCTAGGGTACCATAGACCATACTCAACTGTTCCTTTCAAGTACCTAAAAATTCTTTTGATTGCCATAACATGAGATTCTCTAGGATCAGCCTGGAATCTTGCCACAAGACCAACAGCCTGCATTATATCTGGTCTAGTTTGAGTGAGATACAACAATCCACCAATCATTGATCTATACTTTGTCTGATCTGCCTTTGGAGAATCATCATCTTTGCTTAACTTACATCCGGTTGCCATAGGAGTGTTCATAGGCTTTGAGTCTTCCATACCAAATTTCCTTAACAATTCTTTCACATATTTGGTCTAAGAAATGAAGATCCCTTCTTTTGTTTGAGTAATTTGCAGACCCAAGAAGAAATTCATTTCACCAAGCATAGACATTTCAAACTCACTTTTCATCTGATTTGCAAAAGTTTTGCACATACTATCTCTTCCTCCAAAAATGATATCATCCACAAACACTTCAACAATCAAAATGTTTTCATGATCAATTTTGAAATATAAGTTACTGTCAGCAGTACCTTTGTTGAATCCAATCTGCACAAGATGCTTATCCAACCTTTCATACCATGCTCTTGGGGCTTGCTTCAATCCATACAAAGCTTTCTTCAACTTGCAGACCATATCATCATTATCAGACAATTGAAATCCATCCGGTTGTTCAATGTAGACTTCTTCTTCCAGATCACCATTTAGGAAGGCAGACTTGACATCCATCTGATATACCTTGAAGTCTTTGAAGGCAGCAAATGCAAGAAGTAATCTGACTGCTTCAATTCTTGCCACCGGAGCAAAAGTCTCTTCAAAGTCAATTCCTTCTATTTGAGAGTAGCCTTTGCAGACCAATCTAGCTTTGTTTCTGATTACTTCACCAGCTTCATTTAGTTTGTTCCGGAAGACCCACTTGGTTCCAATTACATTCCTGTCTCTCGGTCTGGGAACAAGATCCCAAGTATGATTTTTCTCAATTTACATCAATTCATCTTCCATTGCTTTGGTCCAGTTTTCATCATTGCAGGCTTCATTTATTGTTTTAGGTTCAATCTTTGAAATTAGACAACATTCATCCTGATTTTGAGCAACATTCCTTCTAGTTTGTACACCTTTGCTTTTGTCACCTATGATCTGATCTTCAGAGTGGTTCAGTCTTACATACCTTGGAATTTTGGGAGTATCCTGCACTGCTGCTTCTTGATCAGGCTCATTCAAACCTATCTCTTCTTCCTGATTTACCGGATCAGGCTGACTCTATCTCACCGGAGAGGATTGAGGTCCTTGAACACTGTCTTGGTCATCTTCATCAAACTCATAAAATCTTGAAGGCTTCTCAATTCCTTCATCAACTTTCACATTGGTGCTTTCTATCATCTTCCTCAATCTCTTATTGTAACACCGGTATGCTTTGCTTTGAGTGGAGTAACCCAAGAAAATTCCTTCATCACTTCTAGCATCAAACTTTCCTAGATCTTCATCTCTTTTAATATAACACTTGCTACCAAATACTCTGAAATATTTCACAGTAGGAGTGATGCCAAACCAGAGTTCATAGGGGGTCTTACCGGTGTTGTTTCTGATTTGAACTCGATTGAGAGTGTAGACTGCAGTGCTGATAGCTTCCTTCCAAAACATTTGAGGAACATTTGCTTCCAACATCATTGTCCTGGCATCTTCCTGGATGGTCCGGTTCTTTCTCTCAACTACTCCATTCTGCTGTGGAGTCCTAGGAGCAGACAACTGTCTCCTTATACCCTCCTTCTCACAAAAGTCAGTGAACTCACCAGATGTAAATTCACCACCTCTATCAGACCTTAGACACTTTAGTTTCAATCCGGTTTGATTCTCTACCATAGCTTTGAAGATCTTGAACTTCTCAAATGCTTCTGATTTTTCTTTTAGAAAGGTAACCCACATCATCCGGGAATGATCATCAATTAACAACATGAAATATCTATCACCTTGCAGACTCTTGATTCTTGTCGGACCACAGAGATCAGTATGTACTAATTCCAACAATCCGGTAGAAGACTGATCTTTGCTTTTGAAAGAGACTCTGCTTTGTTTACCTAGCTGACATTCTTTGCACAAACTATTTGTAGGTTTCATCAATTTTGGAAGATCTCTTACGGCCTGAGTATTGCTTATCTTGATGATGTTATCAAAATTTACATGACACATTCTTCTATGCCATAACCAACTCTGATCAATTTGAGCAAACAAACAACTTTTATTTGAACCAACCAGATGAAAGATATTACCTTTTGTCTGAGTACCGGATGCAATTTCAGTTCCGGAGCTTGTAAAGATTTTGCATTTTCCATTCTTGAACCGAAGATCATAGCCTTTGTCCACTAACTGACCAACACTGAGAAGATTGTGCTTCAATCCTTCAACATATAGTACGTTACCTGTTTTGCTCTTTCCATCAAAGGAAATAGTTCCCTTGCCTCTGATTCTGCCAGCAGAATTGTCACCAAACTTTACCATTCCTCCTTCATACCTTTCCAAATTCAAGAACTTATTCTTGTCACCAGTCATATGGTGAGAACATCCACTGTCAATAACCCAATCATCCTTTTCTTCCACTTGAGCAGCCAAAGCTTTTTCAACAACTTTGTGATTGACAGATTCAGAGAGCATTGAATCTTCTTCCTTGATGGCAATAAACACCCACTCATTTCTGGATTTGCTTCCTAGTTCTGATTCATCATCTGTTACTCCTTCATTGTCATCTTCTTCATGAACATAATAGCAATTCTTTTGAAACCTTTGTCTGTTAGTATTAGACCTTGCAGATCTTTCCGGACATCTTGAAGCAAAATGACCAATCTTATTGCAGTTGAAACACTTAAAGGGTAGTTTTCCTTCATACTTACCGGATCCTCTTGGCAGTCTCTTTGCAATGAGGGCTTCAAGTTGAGCTGTTTCTGCTTCTTCTTCTTCCATGTCTCTTCTTGCTTGATCATACCATGACATTTTCCTTGATGAGTTTTCTCCCGGATCAAATCTCTGTTTGCCTTTCACATAGGCACTGGCTTTGAAAGCAGATTCAGTCTTGGGAGGATCATCTCCAAACTCGGTCATTTCAAATGCAGCTAGTTTGCCAGCCAGTTGTTCTCTTGTGACAGTTGTGTGGGCTCTGAATTCATCAATGGCAGCAACCTTGATTTTGTAGGCAGCAGGAAGGGATCTTAGGATTTTGCAGACAATCTCATTTTCATCTAAAGTTCCACCAGCATTTCTGATTCCACATACCAGCTCATTCACTCTTGGCATAAAGGTAGTGATGTTTTCATCATCTCTCATCTTCAATCTTTCAAATTTTGCTTTCAGACTTTGCAACCTTGCACTTTTGACAAACTCATCTCCTTCATACAGAAGTTCCAGTTTAGTCAGGATCTCATATGCAGTTGGTAGGTCAATAACATTTGAGAGATCTGAGTCATTCAATGCGCTTAGAAGAGCTTCCTTGGTCCGCAGATTGTTTTCTGCTTCTGTGATTTCATTCAGAGTTGTCGGGCCACCTTGTGGAGGTACATATGGTTTTGAGACCATAGCCAAGTATGCTTTTCCCATACATTCCAAGTGGCACTTCATGCGACCTTTCCAGAGAGTGAAGTTGGTTCCATCGAACTTCAGACTATCCTTCTTGTATGACGACATCCTGGATCTCCTCAAGCGGTTAAGCTCCTTTCAGAGGAACCTGCTCTGATACCAATTGTTGGATCTAGGGCATACAACTGAGAGGGGGGGGTGAATCAGTTGTATAAAACTTCTTCTTTTTCAAACACTTGATTCTTCGTTGTTAGTTAGCAGCATATCAATTAATCATTCATGAAAGCATAATACATAAACACAAGAGCAGATAAACATCAACACATTGAACACCAAGATTTTGACGTGGAAAACCCGGTTAAGGGAAAAACCACGGGGTGATTAACCCAAGAATTATTCTCTGTTAGAAGAATAAAGAAGAATGAATGGCACATGCCAATTAGGGCTCACTGCCCGAGCACACTGCTCACAAAGAGGCCCACTGCCTACAAGGAGACACACTGTCTACAAAGTGATAAAAATCACAGTCTTGAACTGGAGAATGACATCTCTACCATGTCCGGATCAGTTCCATTTAAGCCCAAAAACCTCTGCTCTGCCTTTCGCACTTCTCTTCCCTATGCCACACTTATCCACACACACCACACCTCGAAATGAACTCACAGACCGTTATTTATACAAGACATCGACTTAGGAACAAACATCTAAGTCGGCAAACAATCATAAGAGTATCCGCAAGATGAATAACACATCCGGTCGGCCACCACAAGAACATTCACAGGATGAACAACTCATCCGATCGGCTAAACAGAGCAAGAACTTCATCTGGAAGAATAACTTCAATTCCGGGCTCTATTATCAATGCGGATCAACAACACAACCTCAACACGATCCAGAAAACTTCACAAGCCTGCCTGAATGACCGGATACATCCGCACTTCCTTTACTTGCTGGAATCTCTTGTCTTCCTCATCCGGAACTTCAAGAACACAGTATGTCGCCACTGTAGAAGGTACTTCCGGACCTTCAAATCATACATTATCAATGCGGACCAACAACACAACCTCAACATGATCCAAGAACCTTCACAAGCCTGCCTGAATGACTAGGTACGTCTGCATTTCCTTTACTTACTGAAATCTCTTATCCTCCTTATCCGGAACTTCAAGAACACAGTCTGTCGCCACTGTCATAATGCAAGAGGTACTTCCGGACCTCTAAATCATATACAACTCGAGATGGCACATCACAAGGACATCCCAAACACTGTTTCCAATCTGCAGATTAGGATTGTACAATTCCGGACCTCACCGGACCTTTCTGTGATCCTCTGTCACCTCTAAGCACTTGCCGGAACCAGTTCCACACAGACAGCCATAACTTCTTCAGGTCTTCATGCGGACCTCTGAAAACTTGACTGAAGCATCTCAAGACTCATATCTACAAACCCTTTAATCCGCATCCTCCGGTTCTCAACCTATCCAATATATTTGCCTTCTTCTCATCACTGTTCTTCACTGTTCCTGACTGAGGCTAATTTTCTCAATATCCTCAACACACAGCTCATCCAATCCTTCTTGTCAATGTAATATGAGTATGTTGACATCAATGACAACACTGGTTCACCTCATACTTGCAACAGTCTCAACAATACTCTTTAGGTTGCAACTCTTGGCTTGGGCCTGCATTTGAGGAATAGGGCATCGATGGCTAATAGGTCTTCACCAGTTCAATGGAAGTCATTCATCATTTCTAACAACCCATTGTTGGATCCTAGGAGGAAGTGGAAGGCAAAGAAGCTAGTGGATATTTTGAAATAGGTTGTGGGTCTCAGTAACCAAACTAGAATTGAATGGATGATTTCCTTGTTCACTGACAACTTATAGGATGAAGAAAATTAGGTATACATGAAAATAGGAAATATATATACTATATAGGTTAGTTAGTAGCTCATAAGTGTATGTTTATTTTTATCTCTTTTGAAACTTAGCTTCTCTTTTCTTGTCCTTAATGTCTCCTCAAACTATTCTTGTCATCTGTGCCTACCTCTACTCTCTCTTTTTAAGAAACCTCTCTGCAAGTCAAACTCATTTGCATGCTCTTCCTTTCCTCCTGATGATGGATCATGGAGTGTGATTCGAAACATTGAGACAAAAAAAGCAACATAGTTTTTTCCAGAAATACAAGAATCAAGTAAAGCATTTTTAAGGGACCAAAGCTAAAGTTCTTAAAAGTTAAAAAATTGCCAACAAGAAAGGTGTAAAGGTAAAGTTTTAGATTGTTGGAAATCACCTACATGGGGGCAAAGTTTGAGATTCCCATGAATTTTGCATGTTTCACATTTCTAAATTAAGGTTTAACAATATTGATTGTTATAATTTATCTCCTTTTAATGGTATTCCACAAGTTAGTTACTCCTTTTGCTTGTCTGTCATCATATCAAATATTACATGCATATAGTGTACATTGTCTTTGTCATTTGCTTCTCTTTCTAGAAATATTGATTTATCTTGTAATACTGACAGATTTAATTGAAAGTTAAGTCATAATGCATCACAGTGGAACCATGTTATTAAAAATTCATATCCACATAGACAAAAAAGTATGTCTAAAGCAAAATCTTAGTCTCCTACCAATACTCACTTCTAGGCAATAGCAATTTCATGCATTCATTATAACATCTTATATTGCAATCTTTGACAGTAGTGTAATCAGAAACTTCATGTGCAATTATAATTTCAACAAGTGAATCTTTTCCACATGGCAGGTGTGGCACTTAGCAAGCCAAGGTAAACACCAGGTATGGCAAATGGATGTACTTGTATAAAGAAACTAAGAAAAGCCACACACAAACCCATGTGTCACCATGCAAGATCAAAGAGACCCCAGTTGGAGCCTAGCAGGAACTATATGGACTACAGCGTTTTATGAAGCATGTAGTCCAGACACTGTGTGGATTGAGACAGATATGAAGCATGAGGAATAGAGTCTAGGGAGGACAGTCACAAAGATTTGTCCCAGTCAAATTTGGGAAGATTACAGGGGGAACCAAGATACCAAGTAGAGCCTAAGGAACACCAGACATGCTAAAGACACTCACAACACAGGTAGCCCAGGCAGGCCAAAGGTACAAGATACAAGTCAAGAGTTCAAACAAGATAGGCACCTAGTAGACTATTGCAAAATGAAGAATGATCCAACTCTTCAAATATGAGTTGATTCACATAATATGAGAAAAAATCTTGAACAAAAATTTTGAAAAACAAACCAGTGGTGGATATAAAACAAGCTTCAAGAACAGATTCCCCCTTTACACACCACTAAAGATATCATATACTTTCATCCGGTTTGACCACATTAAGAGATGGAATGCAATTTATAGGCAATTATGTGGCAATTATGTGAACCTACAAGTTGAGCAGGTAAACTAGAGCAAATCCATCAAGACATGGAATGATAACCAACACTGATGTATTTCGTAATTCAAGAAGCAATAGAAATGAGCATCTCAAGAAAAAAGGTTGGATTATGCAAAGAAAAACAAATGATAAAATTCACACTAAAGAATAAAATGAAAACTATTTCCACCCCACCACATATAAATGTTAGTGAGATTATCTTGGAAAATCTCTCAAAATAGCTCACAAACCTTCACAATATTCATCATAGATTAAAATTTTTGAAAATTCATCCAAAATGTACACATGAAAATTTACCTAAAAAAAGCATATGAAAATTCATACAAGGGACAAGTGAATATGAGTTTAAGAGTGGGTCAGTCTGAACTCAGCATAAAAAATTCAGTTGGTGAGTGAGAATAATCAACCCAATTTATACATAGATTAAATTTTTTGAAAATTCATCCAAAATGTACACATGAAAATTTAACCCAAAAAAAATATATGAAAATTCATACAAAGGACAAGGTAATATGAGTTTAAGAGTGGGTTAATCTAAACTCAGCATAAAAATTTCAGTTGGTGAGTGAGAATAATCAACCCAATTTATACATACTGCATTAACAATGTGTAAAAGTCCAGGTAATGACAAATTGGAGAGATAAATTAGGCAACAAATAACATGAAGTGGGTACGAGCAGAGCAACTTCTAAAGATATCACTCCAAAAATAACATGCATTACATTGAAAATGGTCAAAAAGATAGAAATGTTCTCAATTAAAATCCACACACAAAACACAATGTTAGGAAATTTTTTGCTTCAATAATAATTATCACAGTAAATTTGTACCAAAAATTCAAGCAATGATTTTGAACTAATGAATAGCCTACAACATTGTAAGGTGGATAACTATTCATTAGCCTACCTCCCCACTCTTTCACAAAAAAGAAATGACTAAACATGTCATTTGATAAATGAAAAGACACATACATGCAGGATACTAGGTAACAGAGAAAAAAGAAGCTTGTTATACTTTAAATTTGTTTTTTTGGTACAGTGTAATTTAATTTAATGGTTTTTAATTATCACTATATTATTAAAAATATAATGCCGTAAAATATCAAATCAAATAAAAAGGAGCAAAGTATAATGGACAAGTGTTCCAATGGTGAGATTTTCTAACTATATTTTATTAGGGTTTTATCATATGAAATATAAAAGGAGCAAAGTGTATTCAGTAAGCAAGCCCAGAAGTTATTCCAACCATAAGTGCATTATATTTTGTTAGGGTTACCTTTTATTTTTTGTGTTATTTTATTTATTGTAAAATAATTTAATTTAATTTATAACTATTTTTTATTAGGGTTTTAACATATGAAATAAAAAAGGACCAAAGTATATTCTCAAATGCATTATATTTTATACATTTTACTATAAAGGCTTCAATTTAATTTTCCTTTCTTTTTTGCAAAATGAAATTTAATTTCTTTTCTTGGCTTCAATTTAATTTTCTTTTCTTTTAAGAAAAATGAAATTTAGTTTCTTGCTTTTTATTAGTTGTTGTTTTATAAAAATTAATTGCCATAAAATAATATTTTATAGATACATTTTATTAGGGCTTAAATTATATTTTATAAACTATCTTAAAATAATATTTTATAACACTAAGTTATATTTTATAAACTATGGTAAAATAATATTTTATAACACTGGGCTAATCGGATGGATCTTTTCAGGCCTATTGCTTTATGCAATGTTGTCTACAAGATCATCACCAAGCTGATTGCTGAGAGACTCAAACCCCTCCTTGGTGCTTTGATTTCTGCTGAGCAGGGAGGTTTTGTGGAAGGGAGACAAATTTTGGATGGTGTTGTGATTGCTACGGAGGTTATTCACTCTATGGTTTCCTCCAAGGAGAAGGCGATGTTCATTAAGCTTGACATGGCTAAAGCTTATGATCGGGTGAGCTGGGAGTTCCTCCAGAATATCCTCTTGGCCTTTGGCTTTAACGAGGAATGGGTGAGCTGGGTTCTCAGTTGTGTGACCTTGTCCTCCTTCTCTGTTCTCATTAATGGGGATTCTTCAGATTGGTTTAGTGCTTCTCGGGGACTTCGGCAAGGGGACCCTCTGTCCCCGTATCTTTTCATTATCATGGCGGAGGGTCTTGGTAGATTTATTAAATCTCAGGTGCAGCTGGGTCTTAGTCACGGCTGGAGCTGGTACAATGATCTCCCTCCCTGTTCTCACCTTTAATTTGTGGATGATACTGGTCTGATGGGCATGGCTAGAATTAGTGAGGCTGTGAATTTCAGGAGAACTTTAGACATCTACTTGAAAGCTTCTGGTCAGAGTATTAATGATGATAAATCTTCCATTTATTTCTTCAATACTCCTCGTCTCATTCAGAACAAGATTGCCAGGATTCTTAGATTCCAAATTGGTTTTCTCCCCCTGATGTACCTGGGGATTCCTTTGGCCCTGGGACCTCAGCGTCGAGATTTTTGGCAGGGGATTTTGGATAAGTTCCGGAGTAAGGTTAGTCATTGGACTTACAGATGGCTCTCTTCTACTGGTAGAGTGATTCTCCTAAAAGTTGTGGTGCAATCTCTCCCTATTTATAGGTGTTGCGTGCAGATTCCTCCTGCCTCCTTTGTGAGGGAGTTTGATGCTCTTTCCCGGCAATTCCTTTGGTCGGGTAACCTTCTTTCCTTGAAGTGGAGTTTAGTCAAGTGGGAGTCTGTCTGTAGGCCGAAGCATGCTGGGGGCCTTGGCCTTAGGTCTGTGGCTCTTGTGGTTACGACTTTGGTGGCCAAGCTGTACTGGAGATGGTGCAACAACCAGGATCAGGATTGGGCAAAGATTCTTGCTAGGAAGTATGTTCCTGGTGTTGAGAGCCAGGATGTGCCGTGGATTGCTTTGTTGGGCAAAGGTTCTTGCATTTGGGATACTCTTAAGAAGGGAGCTCAGCTTGTTCAGAATGGTCTCTTCTGGATCTGTAATAATGGCTCTGATGCTCTCTTTTGGCTGGACTCTTGGGATGGTCACCCTCCCATTCTTTCTAGTTTCCCTCAGTTTCTACCTCTGTGCCAGATGTTCTTTGATGCTGGTTGGATTAAGGTGAAGCATTTTAAAACAGTTAAGCATGTTGGTCAACTAGAGGTGTCTTGCTGGAAGGATCCGCAGGAGTGGCCTGTGGGTGGGTCTGATGAGGATCGTGCTGCTTTGGGTAAGGTCTTGGAGGGCAGGCTTTGCAGCTCCCTGAATGAGCGAGACAAGTTGGCTTGGAGTCCTAGCCCAAAAGGTAATTATACTGTTGCTCAAGGTTATGCTGTGCTCGATAGAAATTTACATGGTCCCGCTGAGGTGCCCTGGTGGAGGAAGGTTTGGAACAACTTTTCTTGGCCCAAGTGTAACTTCTTTTTATGGTTGGTTGCCCAGAGGAAATGTCTCACTTGGGAGAATCTTCATAAACGGGGGTTTCAGGGACCCTCCATTTGTTTTCTTTGTTTTTGTAGTGAAGAATGTTCTTCCCACTTGTACCCCTTTGCTCGTGAGATTTGACACCATTGGTGGGAGGCTTGGCATCATGGGTGCATTCATGCTTCCTCTCTTATTGAGTTTTGGGAGAGCCTGGGCAGGCCCCCTGCGAAGATGCCTTTTCTCCAGGTGGCCTGGATCCTTGGGCCTATCTTCATTCTCTGGAACCTCTGGCTGGAAAGGAACCATAGAGTTTTTTTGTGATTACAGATTAGATAGTGGCCAACTATGGACGAAGATTATCAGTAGGCTTCAGGAGACTATTACTACTAAATGTGATATGTCTGAAAGTATCGATCCCGGGGATGTTGCGGTTGTGCGGGATCTGAGCCTGGGTGTTAAGAGTAGGGCTTGCACTGCTGGTATTAGGCCCTATCATGTCAAGAAACGAGTCTGTCGTGATGGGAAGTGGGTGCCTCTGCCAGATGGGGTCCTAAAGATTAATACTGATGGCTCTTCTCGTGGGAATCCTGGACATGCTGGTATGGGGGTATTGGTAGAAGTAAAGATGGTAATGTTGTTTTTTGCTTCTCTGTCTACAAAGGGCACTACTCTAATAACCTGATGGAGGCCCTTGCTATTAAGATTGCTGTTGAGCAGGGCTGCTCTCTTGGCTGGAGGAGGATTATCTGTGAGTCTGATTCTCAGATTGTTGTCGATATGTTGAACAACCAGAGATTGGATGGTGTTAGTTGGCATTTAGCTTCGATGGTCAGACAGATTTTAAGTGTTTGTAGCTCCTTGGCCTCTTTCTCCTTCTGCCACATCCCTAGAGAATGGAATAGGGTGGCTGACTGCCTGGCGAAGTGGGCCTCAGAGAAAGGGGATGGTTGGGATATCAGCGGTAGGGATGAGTTACCTTCTGATTATCTAGGGATTTTGGAGAGAGTGTTATTGGAAGACAGGACTCGGTAGTGTTGTTGTTTGGTTTGTTGGCTGTTCTTCTTTCTGTTGAGCCTGTGGCTCTTACCTTGTATCATGTTTTGGATTGAATAAATTTTTTCCCCCTTCTTTTAAAATAAAAATAAAAATTTATAACACTATATTTCATTAGGGTTTCAATTTGTTTTCTACAAAATCAATTATTATGTGTATCTCCATAAATCCATGTCCATTATAAATTATTAAAAAATAAAAAATATTTAACTTAAATAAAAAAATAAAAAAATCAAAGCATTTAACTTAACTAAAAAAATCCAAATAAAAAAATAAAAAAATCAAAGCATTTAACTTAACTAAAAAAATCCAAATAAAAAAATAAAAAAATCAAAGCATTTAACTTAAATAAAAAATTCAAGTTCAGTTTAATTAGCTTTACAAATATAATTAGGGTAAGGGTTAGAATTTTACTTAGGTTTAGGGTTATTTAAAAAATTAGGTCAAGGTTTTAATTAAGGTTTAGTTTAAGGTTAGAGTTAGTTGTATAATTATGGTTAGGGTTTGGGTTATAGCTAGGATTAGGGTTATAGTCAGAATTAGGATAATGGTTTTGCTTAAAATTAGGGTTTCAATTAGTGCAAATATATAACCAAAAAAATATTACGATTGGTTAGGGTTAAGGTTATAGTTAAAATTTGGGTTTGAATTCCAAGTAGGGTTGGATTTAAATTAGGGTTTAATTTAGGGATACAATTACCATCAGGATTAAAATTATTAAAGCTTACAAATATAATTAGGGTAAGGGTTAGAATTTTCCTTAGGTTTAAGGTTACAGTTATAATTAGGATTAAGGTTAGTGTTATGAGACCTCATATTTAGGATTAGGGTTATAATCAGGCTTAGGGTTAGAGTTAGGTATGGAATTAGGGTTATAGAATTTGTTATAATTAGATTTAGGGTCACAATTATGGTTATGATTAAAATTAGTGCCATCATTAGAAGTAGTGTTAAGGTTAGATGTAGGGTTACATTAGAGTTACAATTAGCGTTCGGATTAGGGACACAATTATTAGGTTTACAAATATAATTAGGGTAAGGGTTAGAATTTTACTTAGGGTTAGGGTTTCAATTAGGGTTTAGTTTACGGTTAGGATTAGGAGTATAATTACGGTTAAATGGTTATAGTTAGAATAAGGGTTATAATTGGAATTAGGATAATGAGTTTGGTTATAATTATGGTTTCAATTAGTGCAAATATATAACCAAAAAAAAATTACGGTTACAATAAGGGTTAGGGTTAAAATAAGGCTTTGAATTAGAATTAGGGTGGATATATAATCAAAGGGTTGGCCTTACAATCAGAGTTATGGATAGGGTTACAATAAGTTTTAGGTTAGGGTTATAATTATAATTAGGATTAAGGTTAGTGTTAGGGTCACATTTAGGGTTAGGGTTATAATCAGGGTTAGGTTTAGAGTTAGGTAGGGAATTAGGGTTATAAGATTTGTTATAATTAGATTTAGGGTTACAATTATGGTTATGATTAAAATTAATGTCAAGATTAGAAGTAGTGTTAAAGTTAGATGTAGGGTTACGGTTAGAGTAACAATTAGGGTTCGATTTAATGATACAATTATGATCACGATTAAAATTAAGTTTACAAATATAATTAAGGTAAGGGTTAGAATTTTACTTATAGTTAGGGTTATTTAAAAAAATAGGTTAGGGTTTCAATTAGGGTTTAGTTTAAGGTTAGGGTTAGGAGTATAATTATTGTTTGGGTTTGGGTTATAGTTAGGATTAGGGTTATAGTTAGAATTAGGATAATGGGTTTCATTATAATTAGGGTTTCCTTAAAATAAGGGTTAGAGTTAAAATAAGGCTTAGAATTACAATTAGGATTGAATATAATCAAAGGGTTGGCCTGGCAATCAAGTGGAGAGAAGTGGGGAGGGACAAGAAGTGGAGAGCGTGGGGAGAGAGAGGGGGAATATAGAAAGAGGGGAATTAGAAGAATTAGGGTTAGAATTAGTGTTACAGTTAGAATTAGGGTTAGGGTTATAATTAGATTAGGGTTAGGTTAAGAATAATGTTAAAGTTACTGATAAAATACAGTTAGGGATAGAATCAGAGTTAGGAGGAATAGAGAAAGAGAGATGGAGCTAGAGATATAGAGATAGGAAAAGAGAGATAAAAAGAAAGGAAAAGAGAGACAAAGACAAAGGAAGAGAGAGACAAAGACAAAGAGAGAGGGAGGGAGGGAGAAAACACAAGAGATTTAAAATAGTCAGGGTTTATAATAATTAATAGTATATTAATAATATTATTATCAATATATAATATAATATAATTATATTTATATTATTATAATATATAACAATAATATTATAATAATATTAATTATCATTAAGTAATTTTCTTTATTATATTTATTACTATATTTATTATTATTTTTATTATTATAAAAATTCTCTATAAAATGTAATAATAATATTACAATAATATAATAATATAAATATAATATTAAAACTTTAAAATAATTTTACTTTAAAATAATTATTCTAATTTAAGTTATTTATTGTGATTTAAAATATGAAACTATTTAGACATAAAATAATAAACATTTATAATAAAATAATAATATAAATACATTATTATAATGTTTACTAATATTATACTACATAATTATGATTTAAAATTATTAAATTATACAATAATTACAATTATAGTTTAAAATAAATTAATTAAAAGGGATGGATCCATCTAGGGATACTTTAAATATATATTTTTTAAATATAGGTATACTAGTTTATACATTTTACTATAAAGGCTTCAATTTAAAATTCTTTTCTTGGTTTCAATTTAATTTTCCTTTCTTTTTTGTAAAATGAAATTTAATTTCTTTTCTTGGCTTCAATTTAATTTTCCTTTCTTTTAAGCAAAATGAAATTTAGTTTCTTTCTTTTTATTAGCATAAAATAATATTTTATAAATACATTTTATTAGGGCTTAAATTATATTTTATAAACTATCGTAAAATAACATTTTATAACACTAAATTATATTTTATAAACTATGGTAAAATAATATTTTATAACACTATATTTCATTAGGGTTTCAATTTGTTTTCTACACAATCAATTATTATGTGTCCTAAACTAATATTTTATATCATTATATTTTATTATTCATTTTGTTTTTTGCACAATCAAATTCAATTTATTGGTTATTAATAATTTTAATACATTTGTTTTATTAAAAAAAATATAGTGCCATAAAATATGAAATCAAATATAAAGGAACAACTATAGACTTATCAATTTTACTATACAATCATCAATTTTATTTTGCAAAGTATACTAACAACTATAGAAGTTATTGGGACTGTAAGTTCTTTTATTTATTGTTAATTAAATATTACTTTTATTTAACTTATATGCTATAAAGTAATTCAAAAATATTTTTCTAGTATCTATATATATATATTATTTCTATATACACAATAAACTGTCTTAAAAAAACAAGTGTCATATAGTGACAAGTACTTATTGTAATAATAGTATTTGTTTTATATTCTAAAAAATTAATGGAAATACATTCATGACCTTGCAATAAAAACTAATATTTTAAGAAATTTTTAAGTGTAAAATAACTCTTAAGTAAATAAAAAATAACTCATTTCTCTTGGATTTGTTTAGATAGATGTGTTAATAAAATAATTATACATTAAATATATTTTCAATTATAACAAAATTGTAAATTTATAAAAACATTATTAAAAATATATAAATTTTTAAAAATTATATTATTTTTTAAATTGTTATATATTAATTTTGTTTTTTAATAGGATTTATGATTTGAAAGACAACACTTTGCAAAATTTTAATTAAATTTTTTATTTTTAAATATAAAAATTATAATTTTTATATGTGATTTTTAAAGACTACAATATAATTATAAAACACAAAAATATATATTAAATTCTTTAAATTAATTTGAAATTGCATTGGTTCTCCACATTGTTAATAATAAACTTTCATGTTTTATTTAAAGTTATCCCTTGCTTTTTTAAATGTTGAGTATTCAAAACATATAGCTTGGAGTGCCTTCCATAGAACTTGGAGTGGATGTACACCATCCTATATTATATTTTTGAAGGAATTTGTACAACTTTAGCCCTTCTTAAGTAAATAAAATAAAATAACTCTTTGAACAATGAAAATAAAATATTCAAGATATATGATTGTTTTTAAAACAAATATATTTAAAATAGTTAAATAATAAATATGAATAAATATCCACATATAATATATTTAATATAAATATATAATCTTACAATATAATATTATATTATAAATGAATATAAAAATTTACATTATATTAATAACGTTTATTTATAGTAGTGATTATATTAAATAAATTGAATATTTAATTTTGAAATATTATATATTTACTATTTATATATATTTCTTACTCATGACTCTATATATAGAATTTTAAATATAATTTTATTTATTACTATATAGTACACTTTATATTATATAAATTAGTAAATAGTAAATAATTATCTAATCTTTATTAATTAAAATTTATTTTTAATTATTAAACCCAATAATATAAGAATAATATTCTTTTGACTAGCATGTTTTCGTTTGATTTGCCACTTCACTTCAAAATTTTAAATGAAGTTAGAAAATTGCGTAGTCCCACAATTTAAAAGGTTCGTGTGAAGGAAGCCATTGGTAAATGGTAAATATTCTAGATTAAACTTTCAAATCGTACTATTTTGAGAGATGTGTATTTTTAATTAAAATTGTACTATTTTGAGAGATGTGTATTTTTAATTAAAATATTAATTAGTTTGGTATAATAATAGGTAATGTACAAAGTTCATTATTAATTGTTTTGAGTTATGTGAAGGTTGCATTAACATGTGAAATCTTCATGAATAGAAATGTCAATAAATATCAATAATTATTTTTAAATAAAAAAGTTTACATCTCAACTTTGTAAAAGATAAATATTTATTTAAGTAGAAAAATTATTACTATAAATATAACTAATAATAACATAATTAAATAATTGTGATCGCAAATTACAATAATATAACTAATAATAACATAATTAAATGATTCCTATCACAATAATAGTGTGGCAAAAAAAGGTACTCACCTATATTTAGTGACAATGTTTGAAAAGTCACTAGGGCAAGTGCCGCTACTTTTGGTGCCCACTCAACCTATCCTATTTATAACATGAATAAAGATTTGTGAATATGACAAAGGTGAAAATGGGAGAGATGGAGGACAACAAATCACTAGAAAGAGAAAGAAATCTTTCTCCAGAAAATCCATCAGAATTATATACTCTCTCCTCTTCAGAACCCCCAACAAATCAAACAAATCTTTCTCCAGAAAATCCATTAGAATTATATGCTCTCTCTCCTCCAAAAAATCCATTAGAATTATATGCTCTCTCTCCTCCAGAAACCCCAACAAATCAAACAAATATTTTTCTAGAAAATCCATCAGAATTATATACTCTTTCTCCTCCAGATACCCCAACAAATCAAGCAACACTATTAGAATTATATACTCTCTCTCCTCCAGAAACCCCAACAAATCAAACAAATCTTTTTCTAGAAAATCCATCAGAATTATATACTCTTTCTCCTCGAGAAACCCCAACAAATCAAGCTACACTTCCTGAGCAGTTGGAAGAATTTGGCCTAAGAATTGTAGACGTAGAGGCAGATGGAAACTGTTTCTTCAGAGCTTTAGCAGACCAGTTAGAAGGCAAGCAGGAGGAGCATAAAAAGTACCGGCAGATGGTGGTGGAACATATTATCAAACATGGTGAAAACTACGCACCTTTTGTAGAAGATGATGAGCCCTTTGAAGAGTACTGCGAGAGCATGAAAAGAGATGGAACATGGGCTGGGGCAATGGAGGTCCAAGCAGCTTCTGAGCTTTTCCACTCGAATATCTGTATCCACCGTCATGGAGAGCCACCATTGTATATCAATAATTTTTGTGCTGAAGGTGTACGCCAACTGCATTTATCTTATCTTTTTGGAATACATTATGATAGTGTGCGTTTGGAAGATGATGATGGCGTTGGCCCTGCCCAACCAGTTCTCATCGAGGAAGATCATCATACTCCAGAGGTTTGAATTTCATGAAATTTCAGGTATTTTTCATCTAAAGAAAGAAAACATTGCAAGCCATTCATGCCAATGGGTTAATATTCCTGTAAGACTATTGTAGATCATCATAGTCCAGAGGTTTGAATTCCATGACTTTTCATATCTGTAAACAAAAAAAACATTACAAACATTGCAAGCCATTCATGCCAATGGATTATAATATTCCTGTTAAGACTATTGTTATATTTAATTTGTAATTTTGTTATATTTGATAGATTTTTTTTTTAAGTTTATTTTTTAAATTTTTAAAGTGTGTATTCTCAATGCTGCACATAAGACCACAGCTCTTTTAGACATTTTATGAAAGAGTTCGGGTGCCATATTTAGGCTGGCACATGTTTTAATTGTATTTTTGCATACATGTCTATTGGTGTTGTCTGTCAACAGTTTTTCAGCTCGGTGCTCTGCTGCTGTAGCCTGTCAACAGTAGATCACCCCTCTGTGGGCTGCTGTTTTTTTTTTTTCCAGTCTGTTGTTTTGTCAGCTGTGACTTCTCTGGATGTTTGTAATCCCGTGCATTAATCCAATATATTAAAAGAAAGAAGGATATTTAATTTTAAGTTCACAGCTGAACAAAAAATTATAACAAGATGGTGGTCTAATTTTAAATTCCAAATGAGCAGAGGGATCATTCTACTTAAACCCAAGTCACTGATTATTTCTATCATTATTGACAACCACAGGCAGACAATACACAAGCCATGTTATATAATTTTTGAACTTTATTTCATACCCTCATAATAACCCAAAACATCTGTGTCCTGCTATACAGCTAAAGCAGGCCACTGTAGTTGTAAATGTACCAAATGATTTCACATGGTGATCCATGATACATAATATTCCTGAGACTTTTCTTCATGATTTGTTTGAATTCCTTTATCCCATTATGCTTTGATGGATGTCCCTTCATTAATACTGGAGATCTGGCACTGTGCACATTATTATAGTGCAAGCCTATTTTTCTGATTTATTCCTTCAGAGTCACCAATAATCTCCACCAGAAAACTGTCGCTGTTTAGAATGATGAAAATGGTTCACATCTCTTGAAACAATTATTTCAGTTGATGTGTTTGGCACAGTTATTCTTAAATATCATCCACTTCAACAGTCAAAGGTTAATTTTGGGCAATAAAAATAAGACAAATATTTACCATTTTTTGTTGTGAATGAGGTGTAAAATCACTATTGATTGTTAGACCATTGAAGTAGATGATATTTAAGTAGAGTGTTACACTGAAGCCTATTACTTTTAGTTATAGATCCATTATTATTTACTTCTCATTCTAATGATCATCAATTTCAAATATATTTTCCTTGATGGTTATCATTGTTCAAATATAGTTTACTGTATTCCTCTATAGTGACCATAGTAGGGGATTTGTTTCTTTCACCTGATAAATATATATACAAAGCAATGGTTGTAATGTTGAAGCTAGTTTTAACTTGGACTGCATTTGAGGCAGTATTAATGAAAGCTAGTATTGGAGTTTTTTAAACGGTCGATGCTTATTAAAAACAAGATAAAAACAGGAAAGCCATGATGAGCTTGCTTGGTTTTAATGAGTATTTCTCTATAGAATGCTATTCATTGTTGGAATAATGTAGTTCTATAGTCTTTTAAACATACATGTAGAAATGTCTTAAGAATTGAAGCAGTAATTGTTCTAAGTAACATGATAAAAGGGAAAAACACTAACGTGATTCATCCTTAGTTCTGTGTTAGTGAATATCATTAGCATATAGGTTCCAGCTACTTGTGGTTTATTTGTCTTTCCTGTATGTTTTAAATCGTCTACAAGTTTTATGTTGATTTGTGAATTTTGGTAATGAAAATTTGCAATTAGTAGTTGTAAGCAGAATATATATGAGTGTATATTATCTGTTTTTAGTTGTGCTTTGGTACTGTGTTGTGCATATCTTAATGTTATTTGGGTAATCAATATAGTTAATGTTTGTATTTTTTTGGCATAAGTTTACAAAATAAAAAATAAGGAAAACAAATGAAATTTAGCATGCATATTAATGGAGATCCCAAGATTTTAATTTCATTTTCTAAATTTTTTAGGCAATTAAATTATAGTGTCAGTTTTATTATAAAAGTATATCCAAATATTTTTTAAATTAAAAAATACATAGATAAATAATTTTTTTTAGATTAAAAAATATAAAGATAAACTACACAAAAAATTTACTTTTTCTATATTATGGATGATATTTTTATAGGTCTATATTATTTCAACATGAAAGCCACTTGATCAACCTTGTACTAAACTATTTGCTTGCAACACCTACCATGCATCCTTCTAGTACTATTGATTATATACACACCTAATGATGCTAAAATATCTCTCAAGAGAGTTGAACCTTGATCTCCAACATGTAAACCAAGAAGTCTAATCACTTAATCACACTCCATTAACTTATTAATTTCATAGTTAACTATACATAATTATTATTATTTAAATTAGATGTAAGTCATAGTTTATCCATTCATATATATTATGATCTACATTAACCATAATATCCATCTTTATGCTAAAACACTAAAGTGGATTATGACATCTTTTAGTGATTAGTGATTGATTAATAAAGATCAAAAGAAGATGTACAAAAATTATGATCATAAATTTAACTTTCTCAAAATAAAAGTGATAAAAAATGTTATAAATTAAATTAATATTGTGATTAATAAGAAGGAAGAAACTTTGCCTTTTTATTAATAATTTTATATTCTAAAATTTTAAAACTGGTAAAATCTAAAGAATTTTAGAAAAGATATTTACATAAATTTATGTAATATTTATAGAAAGATCAATGATGAAGAATACCTATCCTCTTAAGGGGTATGTGGTGGAGTATTATGTTGAGTATATTTATAATAATTTTTGGATATCATTAAAATTATTGGTTTATACATGACTTCGATTTGGAAGGGTCAGAAGTACTAGTGGGTATGTGAAGCATACAAATAGGCAGCACCTTATTATATAGACATTGTTTTTAGCAGTATGCTGATAAAAACAACATGGTCATTTTTGGGTATCAAGAAAAATATGTGGTAGCTGAGCTCCTATAAAGGTGGAGATATGGCTTTTGTGTTCAAGGTAATATAAAGGACTATGAAAAAGGAAAGAAGAAGTTGCATGTGGAGGTTGAGACAGAAGCATAAAATATTGTGGGTGCAGGTAGAGTGGATAGAAACAAAGTTTCAAATAGGTTCGTTGAATAAATATCTTGGGAGCTCACTAACCCAAGCTTCACATTTGGATGTTCCACTTGTGGGGACTAACTAAGGAGATGAATGGAGAAGACTATGTATCATTTGGGGAGGCCATGCAAGCTAATGTTCACCAAGATTTGTAATGGAGCACCTACACACAATCGAGGTAAATTATTCAAGTGTTTGAAGCTTGTGGGGAATATTTTATATATAAGAATACGTGTTTGTGGAAGGTGTTAAGTGTTATGAGGAGGACCTCTAGGGCATTGATCAACCCTCTATTTAAGTTGAATTGTACTATATCATTGTACACTCTATACCCTCTATTTATGGGTTTATACATGACTTTGATTTGGAAGGGTCAAGTGTACTGACATTACTTTTAATATTGTGTTGATAAAAAGATGGTTATTTTTTGGTATCAAGAAAAATATGTGGCTGTTGAGCTCCTATAAAGGTGGCCCTATGGATTTTGTGTCCAAGGAAGGTAATATAAAAGACTATGAAAAAGGAAAGGAGAAGCTACATGTGGAGGTTGAGACGAAAGCATAAAATAATGTGGGTGGAGTTAGAGTGTATAGAAATAAAGATTCAAATAGGTTTGTTGAATATATATATTGGGAGCTCATTAACCCCAAGCTTCAGATTTGGATGTTCCACTTGTGGGGACTGACTAAGGAGATGGATGGAGAAGACAGTGCATCAATTTGGGAGGCCATGCAAGCTAGTGATTGATCCTAGGCAATTATAGAGTGAAGAAATGTGTTTGATGTCACTTAATCCTTGAGTAGTGCTATAATATCAACTTTGGCCATGTGCTCATTCATGTTGCATGAAGATACTTAGAACATCAAAGAGTAGGTAGATGTTCACCAAGATTTGTAGTGGAGCACCTATATAGAAAGTGTTTGAAGCTTGTGGGCAATATTTTACATATGAGAATACCTAAAATTTTGTTTATGGAATATGTTAAGTGTTATGAGGAGGACCTCCAAGGCATTGATCAACCCTCTATTTAAGTTAAATTGTACATGCTCTAGGGGTTGGATGACCTATATAATTTGTGGTTTGTCCCGCTCATAACTATGAACTTTGATAAAAATTTTGTAGGTTTCTTGATGTGACCATTGAAGGATTTTTTGTTGGGTGCTGAAATGGTGTATGTGACCGCAAGAGGGCCTTTCTTAGTTTATCATGCCTATCTTGGCTATGCTTTGTGATGAATAAGTATCATAAACACTTGAAGACAACTGATATGAAGTAGTTTTTCTATAAAATTTCTTTTAGACAAATTAATCTAGTAACTTCAATTATTAAAATCCAAACTTTATACCTTTTTTCAACCTCTAAATGTCTATATATATATGTATGTATTCCACCAAGAGCAGTTATACATGGGCATTAAGGGGATGACTGTGTTCACAAAAACTAAAAAGAGTCCACATATTTTTTAAAAAAATTAGAAAGTAAGTGTTTTAAATTTAAAATATAGCCCACATACTTTTATTAAATGAATGCACCTACAAATTATAAAGTAACTATTTTATATTTAAAAATATATAAGGGACATATTTTTAAATGAAAGCACGCAATAATAAAATTTAAAATATATAATGCCATAGTTTTATTAAATTAATGGACATAATAATAAAGCTGACATAAAGTAACAAATCTATATAAATACAAGCAATAGTCAAACATAAATCACAAAAATATGAAATGAAATAAGGTAGAGCAAAAGAATATTGGAGAAGCGTAGGAGTTATTTGTGCAGAACAGCTAGACTAGGCTAGTACTTGACAAAACACCCAATTAAGCCCTTCTCAGCAAAGAATTTTTCATTTTCTTTGACTTCCCTTCCAAGCACATCGCCAAACTCGACGATTGGATTGTCCGCTGCAATTTGTAGGGAATTGACCAACAAAGGAGAGATTGGGTGCCCTAAATTTGAAAGGGAGTTGTTCTGCAGTGGTATGGAGTTAAGGAGAGGAGGGCTCACCTTCTTGATTTCCCGGCCACTGAGAGAGGCATCCGCTGGCGTTACAGAGGCCCTATTGGAAGCAAAATCCCTTGCCAAAACTCCCATCAAACCCCTTGGTCATGAAGTATCCTGAAATCCCATGTCACTTGCGGTTTTCACAGAAGATTTCCTGGCCATGGCAATCCTAGAAATGTGATTTCCATTCGAAACAGTAGCATTCAACGAAACCCTAGTGCTATAATCGTTCGGCAATTTTGGGAAGTTCGGCATATTCGGTAGCTTTTTTTGCAAGCTAAATTATTTATTTAATTTATTTTTTGTGTTATTATATTTACTGTACAATAATTTAATTTAATTTATAACTATAATTTATTAGGGTTTTATCATATGAAATAAATAAGGATCAAAGTATATTCTAGAAGTAATGCATTATATTTTATACATTTTACTATAAAGGCTTCAATTTAATTTTTTTGTCTTAGCTTCAATTTAATTTTCTTTTGTTTTTTGCAAAATGAAATTAATTTCTTTTCTTGGCGTCAATTTAATTTTCTTTTCTTTTTTGCAGAATGAAATTTAATTTCTTATTTTTTATTAGTTGTTGTTTTATAAATTTTAACTGCCATAAAATAATATTTTATAAATACATTTTATTAGGGCTTAAATTATATTTTATAAACTATCCTAAAATAATGTTTTATAACACTAAATTATATTTTATAAACTATATTAAAACAAGAACTGCAGCAACAAAGTGCCAAAATGTTCATGAATAGTGGTTTTAATTTGTTGTGTTTGCTTAGTTTTAGCAACAATGTTGATAATATAATAACTTTATAATAATCTTGAAATTTGTCTTTTTTTTTTTTTGTTTAAGTTAGAGTTTGACAGTGTTGTGTTATGGATGGAGTTTCTACTTCATAATATGTGTCTAAATAATATGGACTATATTTAACTATATTTAAAAATTATAATATAGAAAACTATTTTTATGTTGGCTATTGGAGTTTCACATATAGTAACTTACAAAGACAAAGTTAAAGGAGTTAATAAAATATAACCCCATTTAAATAATAATAAAATATAACCCCATTTAAATAATAAAAATAATGGCTAAAATAACTTTAAATTGTAAATATAGAAAACCCCATTGTTAAACATAAATATATAAAATAACTTATGTAACTCATTTTCATATTATAGTGTTTATGTTGAACAATAATGTAATCCCATGTATTAAAAATAGCACCTTTAAGTAACATATAGTAACATAATAGACATTATTTTTATTACTATAACCCTTTAATATAGTTATTTTTTATTATGTTAATATTATATTTGTTATGGATGGAGTTTGTATTTCATAATATGTTTCTAAATAATCTTAACTATATTTAACTATATTTAAAAATTAAAATATAGAAAACTGTTTTTATGTTGCTAAATATTGCTATATATTGGAGTTTCACATATGGTAAGTTAAAAAGTTTAAGGAGTTAATAAAAAATAACCCCATTTAGATAATAAAAATAGGACTAAAATAACTTTATATAACATATTTAATTTAATTATCCCATGTGCATATGAAATTAAATAATTATTTATTTAATTTCCCATTTATCCTCACCCACCATAAATTCCTCTTAACAAACAATGAAAAGAGTTGACTCATCAATCAACTCAGTCAACAAAACAATCAATCTAGTTAACTAAGCAATCAATTCAGTCAACTAAGCAATCAATTTAGTAAACTTATGATGTCACACTTATGATGTTGCAATCATTCCTTGGGAGATCATATTTGCATTATAGTTATAGAACAATCCACATCAAAAAGCAATGAACAATCAATTAGAATAGGGTGCATTTCAATTCTCTCGATCAGTGTAGGGACTTCGTTTGTGCAAACGAAGTAATTTGTATTGGTGTAGGACTTCGTTTGTGCAAAGAAGTAATTTGTATTTGTTTATGTTCCTCGTTGATTTATGTTTGCATATTCATTTTTCACCTATCACAATTACTTTTATTTAACTTATATAGGATAAAATAATTCAAAAATAGGAGCATCTAGAAGGATGTCTCTCTACGTATTTTAGATATATTTTTCTAAAGATAGCTATACTAGTATATATATATATATATATATATACAAATTCTTTTTATATTCACAATAAATCTCCAAAAAACAAGTGCCATATAATGACAAATACTTATTGTAATAATAGTATTTATTTTATATTCTGAAAAATTAAGGAAAATACATTCATGACCTTGTAATAAAAACTAATGTTTTAAAGAATCTATAAATGTAAAATAACTCTTTTAATTAAAATAAGCATTAATAAAATTAAAAAAAACAGCTGTAAAAACAGCTACAAGGACAGAGGGAACAAGACTGCTGTGTAAACTCAGCAGCCTGATATATCTTTTGATACCCTTTAGCCTTCTCACATTATGCAAATCTCAGATAGATAGCCAAGAGATCTGCCTCTATATGTAAAATGTTTGCCACAAACAGAAGGGTGTCCGCCCTTTCAAAGTTCCAAAATGGACAGGGAAGTAACCACGTGTTTTTGCAAGATCCAAATTTTCATTATTTCATCTTCCCCATGTTGTCAATGCCTATTAAATGCTGTCAACTGTACATCTAAGTGTCCATACACTTGATCTCCCTTTGGGTGGCAGTCTTTCCTGTGGAAAGCAATTACCACCAATGAAAAGCTTGAAATGGAAATTTAACAGGATACACAATCAAGATTTCAATAACTCTTGTAAATAAAAAATAGTTCTGTTCTTTTGGTTTTTTAAGATAAATGTGTTAAATAAATAATTATACATTAAATATATTTTCAATTATAACAAAATTTTAAATTTATAAAAACTTTATTAAAATATATAATTTTTTAAAAAGATACTATTTTTAAATTTTTATATGTTAATTTTGTTTTTTTAATAGAATTTATGATTTGAAAGACAACACTTTGCAAATTTGTAATTAAAATTTTTGTTTTTAAATAGAAAAATTATAATTTTTATGTGTGATTTTTAAAGACTACAATGTAGTTATAAAACATACACACAGATATTCTTTAAATTAATTTGAAATTGCATTGGTTCTCCACGTTGCTAATAATAAACTTTCAGGTTATATATATACTCAAGATATGATTTTTTTTAAATAAATGTATTTAAAACATTTAAATAATAAATATGAATAAATATTGAAAAATAATTGAATTTTGGATTTTGGGTCAATTTTGTGACTAGAGGGTTTAGGATGGCGTTCGCGTGCTCTACAAGCCGAGCTAGGGCGACCGTGCCCTAGCTCGTTCTCTGTGTGTTGCTCGCTTTTGCGTTATGGGGGGGTTTTTTGAAGCTTTTGGGGTGGTGGTAGTGGGTTTTTTTTCTTTTCTGGAGGCCTTCTTGCTGCCATTTGGGTGGCTTGTGGGTGGAAGGGTTTTGATCCTTCCCTTGGGGTCTTGTCTTTTTCCATTTCTTGCAAACGTGTCCTGGGGGTTTGCATGCCTGTTGGGGATTTTGTTTTTTGCTATGCAGGGTGGGGAAACATCTAGGGCTAGTCCCAAATTAGATTTCCGATCAGCAGTTGGTTCGAAGCCTTTGGCGCATGGAGTGAATGTTTTTAATAATATGCTATTTTCTTCAAAGATGAAGATGAATGATCTAGGATCGGTTAGTGGTTCCCGAATAATGAAGATTAATGTGTGTTTGGAAAGATGCAAAGAGCGACCGAAGTTGATTATCCCGATGGAAATGCTTGCAGATGATATTGAATACTATTCAAGGCACTCTTTTTATTGCAAGTTCATGGGTTTGAGAGTCTCGCTGCAATTTTTGGAATCCTAGACTCAGCGGACTTGGATGCCGAAGGGGGAGATGGAGATTAGGCTCCTTGCGAACAAATTTTTTATGGTCTCTTTTGATTGCATGGCAGATCGGAATAAGGTCTTCGAGGGTGGCCCCTATTTTTATAACCAGGTGGGTTTGTTTATCAAGCCATGGCATGCTGGCTTCAACCTGACTGAGGCATTACCGAGTCAGATCCCAGTTTGGGTTCGGTTGCCGTGGTTTCTAGTTGAGTGTTGACGGGATGACGTGTTGCATTTGGTGGCTTCAATGCTCGGTAAACCTGTTGGGTCTTCACAACAGATGCAGTATAAAAAGGTAATGACTTTTGCTCATATCTGTGTAGAAATTGATTTAAGCAATCCACTGCCAGATTCTATTGAAGTGAGTGCTGGATCATATACTTGGGTGCAACAACTAGATTACGAAACCCTACATTTTCGGTGTCGTCTTTGTCATGAATATGGTCACTTGCAGTGTAGGTGCCCTAGGGCTAAGCCTGTGGTGCCCCAACCTTCTCAACCTTCTCGTAATCCACCTAGGGCTGATAATGGTAAGGAGCCTATTCCGGGTGATGGTAATGGAGATGATGGCTATGTCCCTGTCAAGGCTCGCAATAGGAATCGGGGCCAGAAGCGGACCTTGAGGGAGAGGCAGGTTGATGAAACTTTTAATAGGTTTGAGGTGCTGGATGACCTCAGCCAGGGGGAAGTGAATCCGGGGTTGCTGAACTTGGATCAGGGAACTTTGGGTATAGGACAGGATGGGCCACCATTGGAGGCCATGCAGGTTGTGCAAGAGATTGGGGTTGGGCAGATGGATACGGATCAACAATTGATTGTCCAGACTGAACAAGAATCTTCTATTGGAGCTTCGAAGAGTGGTGGAGGTGGTTCCCCATTGCCCCTGAAAGGAGGCAAGAATGTGGGGAAGAGCTCTTTGGCCTCCTCTCTTTTGGGTATTCAGCAAATTGAACTGAAGAAAGGGGTTGGTGATAGGACTTCCAAGTTGGGAAGGAAGAAGGATATGTAGAAGAATAAATTAATTGGGGAAACTTTGGTGGAGTCAGGGTCAGTCAAGACTCTGGATTCACATTTTTCATACCCCCAGAAATGATTGTTCTCTCATGGAATGTAAGAGGCTTGAACAGTGGCCCTTGACAAAAAGCTGTTCGTGATTTGGTTAGGAATCATTCTCTGGATGTTCTTTTTCTTCAGGAGACTAAATTATCTGTAGATAATATGTTGGCCATGGCTCCTAAGTTGTGGAAATATGGTGAATGCCAGTGTATGGGGGCTCTTGGTGCTTCTGGAGGGGTGGCTTGCTTTTAGAACCCTCGGAAGATTTTCCCTCTCTGGTGGATGTCCTCTAGATCCTCTATATCCCTAGTCGCCTCTTGGTATGAGACTGGTGAGTGCATTCTCCTCTAATGTGTATGCTCCTGTTGAGTTTCTGGGTAAACAACTTCTATGGTCCCATCTTCGTTTTGTTCATAGCTTAGCTCCTTACCATCCGTGGGTTATGGCTGGCGATTTTAATGCTATTGTGGAGTTGTCTAAGAAAAGAGGTGGTATTCCTAGGTTGGAGCCTTCTGCTCTATTATTCAGAGATAGCATTTTTGAATTAAATCTTATTGATTTTCTGCCAAGTAATGGTCACTTCACTTGGAATAATAGGAGAATTGGTGAGAGTTGTGTTGCTAAGAGGCTTGATCGATTCTTGGTTTCCTGTTATTGGATTGGAGACTTATGGTCCACTCGATCTGAAATTCTTGATTGGAGAGGTTCTGATCATTGGCCTATTAAGTTAGTATTATCTCTGCTTGGGGGCCTCGTTCTCCCTCATTCAAGTTCCAGATTATGTGGTTACAGGATCCTACTCTTCATGAACATGTGGCTGAGTGGTGGCAGACTGGTAGACCAACTTTTGGTATGGCAATGTACACATTCTCCAAGCTTCTTCAGTTTGTCAAATATCAACTTAAAAGGTGGAATCGGCAATGTTTTGGTAATATCTTTCATGCTAAGGTTGCTACCCAGGAGGAGTTGAATAATATTACGTGGTTGATTCGTGAGAATGGGGCCTCTGAGGATCTTCTAAGGGAGGAGACTAAGACTTTGAAAGTGGTTGAGGAATTTGAATTGCGGGAAGAAATCTATTGGAAGCAAAAGGCCCAGGTTGAATGGTTACAGGAAGGTGATAAAAACACCGCCTTCTTCTTCAATTCTGTGAAGGACAGGAGGCATGGTAATTCCATTCCTTTTCTGGTTAATGATAGGGGTGAACATCTTGCCTCGTTTCAGGAAATCTCTGCTGAGGCATCTCAGTATTTTGCTACTTTATTTAGGGAGGATTCACATGGGGGCTCTATTGAGGAAGCACAGGTTCTTTCTTGTATTCCTCAGTTGGTCTCCAGGGAGGCGAATGAGTATTTGATGAAAGATATCTCTCTTGATGAGCTAGAGGGGATTGTGTTTCAGATGAAGGATAAAGCTCCTGGTCCCGATGGTTTCTCGATTGAATTTTTTTAGGAATTCTGGGATATCATAAAGTTGGATCTTCTGGTGGTTGTCCTTGAGTCCCAGAGGAATAAGCAGATGCTTCGTGCTCTGAATTCCACCTTCCTTGCTCTCATACCCAAGTGTGAAGGGGCTAATAGGTTATCTCAGTTCCAGCCTATCTCTCTTTGCAATGTGGCTTACAAAATCATTTCTAAGTTATTGGCTGAGAGATTGAAGAAGTGGCTTAAAGTGCTGATTTCAGAGGAATAGAGTGGATTTGTGGTGGGTCGACAGATTCTTGACGGGGTTGTCATTGCTACGGAGACCATCCACTCCATGGACAACTCCCACGAGAAGGCTATGTTCATTAAGCTGGATATGGCTAAGGCTTATGACAGGGTTAGATGGTCTTTTTTGCAGAAGATCCTTGTTTCTTTTGGTTTTGGTGAGGAGTGGATCCAATCGGTCATGAGCTGTGTCATGTCTCTTTCCTTCTTAGTTTTGATAAATGGAGATCATTCTGAACTTTTTGGTGCCTCTAGGGGCTTGTGCCAAGGGGATCCTCTTTCTCCGTATCTTTTTCTGCTTCTTGTGGAAGGCCTTGGACGTTTGTTGAAAAGAAGGGTGGAGCTTGGCACTATTCAGGGTTGGCGATGGGGTGGAGACTTGCCTCCGCAATCTCATTTATAGTTTGTTGATGATACTGCCCTGATGGGGATGGCTACTGTCAGGGAAGCTACTAACTTGAGGCAGGTGTTGGACATATATCTTGTTGCTTCAGGACAATTGATTAATGAGGAGAAGTCATCCATATTCTTCTTCAATACGCCAACCCCCATTCAGAGAAGAATTGCTAATATCTTGAGGTTTCAGATAGGGGTTCTCCCTTTAACATATCTGGTTTTCCCAATTTCTGTTCGCCATCTTCCCAAGGGTTCTTGGCAGAATATTATTGATAAGCTCCGTGCAAAAGTTAATCATTGGACCCACAGATGGTTGTCTTTTGTGGGGCGGGTTCAGCTTCTCAAGTCGGTGGTGCAGGCTCTTCCTACCTACCGATGTATGCTTCAGGTGGCTCCGATGGGTTTTCTGAGGGAGTTGGATTCTCTTGCAAGGTAGTTCTTATGGGCGGGAAGTTTGTCATCCTCCAAGTGGAGCCTGGTCAGGTGGGATGTTGTGTATAGCCCAAAGCAATTTGGTGGTCTTATTCTTCGACAGTCTGCGTTATCTGAAGTGGCTGTGGCTGCTAAGCTATTTTGGAGATGGTGTGTGGAACAGGATCAGCTGTGGGCCAGGATATTATCTCATAAGTATTTCCTGGGGATCCCACGGTAGGATCTCCCTTGTTACCCTCTTGAGGGGAAAGGTTCAGTGATTTGGAATACTCTTTAGAAGGGTGCAAAGCTTATCAAGGAAGGTTTATTTTGGATTTGTAGACAGGGAACTGAAGCTCTCTTCTGGTCGGATTCTTGGGATGGATTCCCTCCACTTACTTCTCAATTCCCCAACCTTCTTTCTTTGTGCCAAAGATTTCTCGAGGCTGGCTGGGCTAGGGTGAGTGACTTCAAGTCTGTTGCTTCTTTTGGTCAGTTGGAGGTAGCTCATTGGAAGGATCCCACAGTGTGGCCAGATTTGGGACTTGCGGAAGATAGTGCTGAGCTTCACAAGATTCTTCATAGTAGGAGTTGTAGTTCTCTTCTAGAAGAGGATATTCTTGCTTGGACCCATAATCCTAAGGGGGTTTACTCTGTTGCTTCTGGTTATCAGGTGTTATTGGCTTAGAAGCTAACTGGGGTAGAGGTTCATTGGTGGAAAAGGGTGTGGAATAAACTCTCGTGGCCTAAATGCAACTGCTTTGTTTGGACTTTAGCTTGGAATAGGTGTTTGACCTGGGATAACATTCGTAAACGGGGATTTCAAGGACCTTCAATTTATGTTTTGTGTGGGGGAACAGAAGAGGATTCTTCGCATTTGTTCTTCCGGTGCCCCTTTGTTGTGCAACTTTGGCATTGGTGGTGGGAGGTATGGAAGCTTCCTTGTATTCATGCGTGCTCTTTGGTTGAATTTTGGGATAGTATGGGAAGACCTCCTTCTATGGCTTCCTTTTTGTAGGAAGTTTGGTTCGTGGGTCCTACCTTTCTGCTTTGGCAGATTTGGCTAGAGCGGAACCGCCAAATTTTTCGTGATCAGAAATTGGTGGGTCGGCAAGTTTGGCTGCGTATGCTAGGAACGGTGCAAGAGTCAGTTTCAGCTAAATGTGATGTGGTTTTCCCCTTGGAGAGAGGTGATGATGAGCTGGTGGCCAGACTGGGTCTTCAAGAAATTCATTCTTCTTTTGTCAGTTCCAGGAACTGTAGGCATGGGAAAAAGAGGGTTCATCGGGTTGGAAGGTGGTTACCTCCTCCCAATGGATTTTTAAAGATCAATACTGATGATTCTTCTAGGGGCAATCCTGGGCCTGCTGGAATTGGTGGAGTTGGTAGGGACTCAGCTGGGTCGGTGATTTTTCTATTCTCTATACATGAGGGGGTGAAGACTGTTAACTTCATGGAGGGTCTGGCAATTCTGCATGCTATTGAGAGGGCCCTTGTTTTGGGATGGAGAAAAGTTATATGTGAAGCTGATTCACAGATTTTGATTAATCTCTTGAATGAGCGAAAGATATTTGATATTAATTGGCAGTTGGCTTCGGTGGTTCAGTGGATTCTTCAGGTTAGTTCTCAGATGGAGGAAGCATCCTTTGTTCACATCCTGAGGGAGTGGAATCGAGCTGCCGACTGCTTGGCCAAATGGGCCTCTGAGCATGATAATGGTTGGAAGGTTGAGGATTGGGATCAGGTTAACCCTGAGCTGCATCTGGATTTAGACTGGTTCTTGGAGGAGGATAGGAGGATACATGGGGATAGTTGATGTTGTTTATGCTGTGGGGTTTTGGCTTGTTTTCTGGGGCTGGGTCCCTTGGTTATTATTGTAATGCTCTTTTCTGATTTCTAATAAAGTTTTTACCCCTTTGTTTAAAATAAATATGAATAAATATCCACATATAATATATTTAGTATAAATATATAATCTTATTTAATATAATATTATATTATAAATGAATATAAAAATTTAAATTATATTAATAACGTTTATTTATAGTAGTGATTATATTAAATAAATTGAATATTTAGTTTTGAAATATTATATATTTAATATTTATATATATTTCTTACTCATGACTATATATAAGAATTTTAAATATAATTATATTTATTACTATATATAGTATACTTTATATTATATAAGTTAGTAAATAGTAAATAATTATCAATCTTTATTAATTAATTTTCTTTTAAATTATTAAATGCCATAATATTTAAGAACAGTTATATCATTTCAGCCACATTATTTCAAATTTTAAATGAAGTTAAAAAATTGTGGAGTCCCACAACTTAAAAGGTTTAAGTACAGCTGTGAAGGAAGCCATTGACAAATATTCTAGATTTATTTTCATGTTAAGGTAAATATTGTGAAAAGCTTTTAAATGGTACTATTTTGAGAGATGTGTATTTTTAATTAAAATATTAATTAGTTTGGTATGATAATAGGTAAGTATTATACAAAGTTCATTATTAATTATCTTGAGTTATGTAAAAATTGCAATATGAGGTGAAAATTTTAGTCAATAGAAATGTCAATAAATATCAATAATTATATTTTTAATAAAAAAGTTTACATCTCAACTTTGTAAAAGATAAATATTTATTTAAATAAAAAAATTATTACTATAAATATAACTATTAATAACATAATTAAATAATTGTGATCATAATAATATAACTAATAATAACATAATTAAATAATTGTGATCACAATAATATAAGTAATAATAACATAATTAAATAATACTAATCACAATAATAGGGTGGCAAAAAAGAGGTACTAACCTATATTTAGTGACAATGTTTGAAAAGTCATTAGGGAAAGTGCTGGTACCAACTCAAAATCCTATTTATAACATGAATATGGCGAAGGTGAAAATGGGAGACATGAAGGAGGACAACAAATCATTAGAAAGAGAAATAAATCTTTCTCCTGAAAATCCATCAGAATTATATAGTCTCTCCTCTCTAGAAACCACAACAAATCAAACAAATCTTTCTCCAAAAAAATCCATTAGAATTATATACTCTCTCTCCTCCAGAAACCCCAACAAATCAAACGACATTTACTAAGCAGTTGGAAGAATTTGGTCTAAAAATTGTAGACGTGGAGGTAGATGGAAACTGTTTCTTCAGAGCTTTAGCAGACCAGTTAGAAGGCAAGCAGGAGGAGCATAAAAAGTACCGGGAGATGGTGGTGGAACATATTATCAAACATGGTGAAAACTATGCACCCTTTGTAGAAGATGATGAGCCCTTTGAAGAGTACTATGAGAGCATGAAAAGAGATGGAACATGGGCTGGGGCAATGGAGGTCCAAGCAGCTTTTGAGCTATTCCACTCGAATATCTGTATCCACCATCATGGGGAGCCACCATTGTACATCAATAATTTTTGTGTTGAACGTGTACGCCCACTGCATTTATCTTATCTTTTTGAATATATTATGATAGTGTGTGTTTGGAAGATGATGATGGCGTTGACCCTGCCCAACCAGTTCTCATCGAGGAAGATCATCATAGAGGTTTGAATTTCATAAATAAATTTTAGGTATTTTTCATCTCTATAAACAAAGAAAACATTGCAAACATTGCACGCCATTCATGCCAATGGAGTATAATATTCTTGTTAAGACTATTGTTATATTTATAATTAATTTGTAATTTTCTTATATTTGATAAAAAATGTTTTAAGTAATAATTTTTATTATTAAAGTGTGTATTCTCAATGCATCACATAAGACCACAGCGCTTTGAGACATTTTATGAAAGAGTTTGGGTGCCATATTTAGGCTTGCACATGTTTTAATTGTATTTTTTCACATATGTCTATTGGTGTTGCAACAGTAATTTGTTTGAATTCCTTAATCCCATTATGCTTTGATGGATGTCCCTTCATTAATACTGGAGATCTGGCACTGTGCACATTATTATAGTGCAAGCCTATTTTTCTGATTTATTCCTTCAGAGTCACCAATAATCTCCACCAGAAAACTGTCCCTGTTTAGAATGATGAAAATGGTTCACATCTCTCGCAACAATTACTTCAGTTGATGTGTTTGGCACTGAAGCCTACTACTTTTGGTTATGGATCCATTATTATTTACTTCCTAATCATTCTAATGATCATCAATTTCAAATATATTTTCCTTGATGGCTATCATTGTTCAAATATAGTTTACTGTATGCCTCTATAGTAGGGGATTTGTTTCTTTCACGTAATAAATATATATACAAAGCAATGGGTGTAATGTTGAAGCTAGTTTTAAATGTATGTAATATCTTTTCTAAAATTCTTTAGATTGGAGTTTTTTAAACGGTTGATGCTTATTAAAATCAAGATAAAAACAGGAAAGCCATGATGAGCTTGCTTGGTTTTAATGAGTATTTCTCTATAGAATGCTATGCATTGTTGGAATAATGTGATTCTATAGTCTTTTAAAGATACATGTAGAAATGTCTTAAGAATTGAAGCAGTAATTGTTCTAAGTAACATGATAAAGGATAAAACACAGTGATTCATCCTTAGCTCTCTGTGTTAGTGAATATCATTAGCATATAGGTTCCAGCTACTTGTGGTTTATTTGTCTTTCCTGGTCATTTTGGAGTGGAGAGCATAGGTTTTAAATCCTCTACATGTCTAATGTTGATTTTTGAATTTTGGTAGTGAAAATTTGCAACTTGTAGTTGTAAGCAGAATATATATGAGTGTATTTTACCTCTTTAGTTGTGCTTTGTTAATTTGTTGTGCATATCTTAATGTTATTTAGGTAATTAATGTAGTCAATGCATTTTTTGGCATAAGTTAATAAAATAAAAAATTAAGGAAAACAAATGAAATTTAGTATGCATATTAATGGAGACCCCTTAATTTTAGTTTCATTTTCTAAAATTTTTAGGCAATTAAATTATAATGTCAGTTTTATTATAAAAGTATATTTAAATATATATTTTTTAAATTAAAAAATACATAGATAAATAATTTTTTTAAATTAAAAAATACAGAGATAAACTACACTAAAAAAATTACTTTTTATTAGTTTACATCATTATAAATTCAAAAAAAAATGTCACTCTAAAATGCTTCAAGTTAAAAAGTTGGATTTGTCATTTCCTTTATAAAAATGTGTTGTGTTTCACACTTAAACTTTGTTTCATCAACAAACCAAACTTTTATATTATGGATGAGACTTTTATAGGTCTATATTATTTCAACATGAAAGCCACTTGGTCAACCTTGTACTAAACTATTTGCTTGCAACACCTACCATGCATCCTTCTAGTACTATTTGGTTATATACACACCTAATGATGCTACAGTATCACTCAAGAGAGTTGAACCTTGATCTCCAACATGTAAACCAAGAAGCCTAATCACTTAATCACACTCCATTAATTTATTAATTTCATAGTTAACTATACATAATTATTATTTAAATTAGATGTAAATCATAGTTTATCCATTCATATATATTATGACCTACATTAACCATAATTTCCATCTTTATGCTAAAAAAGATAAAGTGGATTGTCACATCTTTTAATGATTAGTGATTGATTGATAAAGATCAAAAGAAGGATGTAAAAAAAATGTGGTCATAAATTTACCTTTCTCAAAATAAAAGTGATATAAAATATTATAAATTAAATTAATATCGTTATTAATGAGAGGGAAAATACTTTACCTTTACCTTTCTTTTTATTAATAATTTTCTACTCTAAAATTTTAAAACTGGTAAAATCTAAAGAATTTTAGAAAATATATTACATAAATTTATGCAATATTTATATAAAGATCAATGATGAAGAATACCTGTCATGTTAAGGGGGTATGTGGTGGAGTATTATGTTGAGTATATTTATAATAATTTTGGATATCATTAAAATTATTGATTTATACATAACTTCGATTTGGAAGGGTACTAGCGGGTATGTGATGCATACAATTAGGCATCACCTTATTATATAGACATTGCTTTTAGCAATGTGCTGATATAAACAACATGGTCATTTTGGGTATCAAGAAAAATATGTGGTAGTTGAGCTCCTATAAATGTGGTGATATGGCTTTTGTGTTCAAGGTAATATAAAGGACTATGAAAAAGGAAAGAACAAGTTGCATATGGAGGTTGAGACAAAATCATAAATATTGTGGGTGGAGGCAGAGTGGATAGAAACAAAGTTTCAAATAGGTTCGTTGAATATATATCTTGGGAGCTCACTAACCCCAAGCTTCTCATTTGGATGTTCAACTTGTGGGGACTAATTAAGGAGATGAATGGAGAAGACTATGTATCAATTGGGGAGGCCATGCAAGCTAATGTTCACCAAGATTTGTAGTGGAGCACCTACATACATTCGAGGTAAATTATTCAAGTGTTTGAAGCTTGTGGGAAATATTTTATATATAAGAATACTTAAAAATTTGTTTGTGGAAGATGTTAAAGTGTTATGAGGAGGACCTCTAGGACATTGATCAACCCTCTATTTAAGTTGAATTGTACATTCTCTAGGGGGTTGTATGACCTATATAATTTGTGGTTTGGCCCCACTCATAATAAAAAATTTGTAGATTTAGATATATTTTTCTAAATAGAAATATACTAGTAAATATTCTTATATAATTAGTATATTATAACTAGCATACCTATCTTTTGAAAAATATATGTAAAAGATGAGGATGCATGTCATTCTTTAGGCACCTATTTTTTTTTGGAGTTCTTAATATTGCTTGTTAATTTTTTCAAAAGATAAGTAGCTAGATTTTACTTTAGAACTATTTAAAAATTATTTTTATTTATTTACATTATTCTTTCATAAATAAAATAGTAAATAGTTATGTATATATACTTTATAAATAAAATAGTAAGTAATATTTTTGAATTAATTATTTATTTTAATTTTTACTTACAAACAATTTTTTAAAACATTATTTACTTTATTTTTGAATTAATTATTTATTTTAATTTCTACTTAAGAAATATATTTAGACATTGTTTACTTTATATTTATATTTTATTGAAGAGCTATTTATTTTTCAATAATAATACAATAAATGAAAAAAATAAATTACTTTAATCTTTACTTCACCTTATTATTTTTTCTTTATGAATATTATTTCTAATATCTATCTATTCAGAGTTATAGTTAAATGATATTTAATATTTATATTTGTATTTTATTTTTGTTTTAGAATTATTTTATTTTATTTTATTTACTTGAGAGTTATTTTATAGTTAGTTTAATCCTAGTTAATCCATTTTATTTTATTTACTTAACAACTATTTTATACATTTTATTATTTTTACATGTGGGCTCTTTAATAGTTTTTGTTAACGCACTGAGGCCATTACACTACACTCCACCTCTTGGTGCCATTACTGCCAGCCTCTAGCATAACTAGCATAGATATCTTAAACATTTATAGATGTATATAAGATATCTATACTAGTTTATTTTTCAAAATTTATATCTAAGTATATTTTAAAGTTAAATTTTTATATTAATATTTATACCTAATTCCTAAGGTTTCAGTTTTATGTTCAGTTAATTATAATTTTTTAAGGATCTAGGGTTTTATAGATTAGATAGAACATATTTCCTTAAAAAAAATTGATTCAATCTTATTATGCAATCTTATATCCTATATTAAAAATGAATAATGAACTATTGTAGAGGATAATATGATAAAAGTTCATATATCAAATACATTCTCAAAATCCCCCTTCTACGTAGAGGGATCCAAAAGATCTCGCTAAAGAAACCAATCTTATAAAGGCAATTAGGATGAGCATGTTATGTATCTTGAATCCGACAAGTTGTTCGGAAAGGATACCAACAGAAACTCGAATACAATTTGGAAACCAGCAAAGAACACTGGGAAACCAGATAAGAAAAAGAGCATAGAGAAGCATATTTCCCATGTGGATAACCTCCCTCAAGGGGATGAAAATAACAGCTCCTTTGTAAATGATTGGCTCAAACAGAAAAAAGAGGAAAATAAGTTAAAGACATAAGGATCAAGCAATTCCCTATCTAAAGAATAACACAAACAAAGTTACTAAATGCTCTGAAGGATTTAGGAACTGGGAGGAAGGCCCACTAGAAATAGATGCTGATGACATTTAATTGTATCTCATGGGATAGAAAATACAACATTAGAAGGTTTATGAACCAAGAAAAATGGAAAGATGTGTGAATTTTAATATTGCACTACGTAAATATATAAAGATGTGTTAATTTTAATATTGCACTACGTAAATATATAAAGATGTGTTAATTTTAATATTGCACTAGGGAAATATATAGATATTTTCATTTAGTGCAATTGAAATAAAAAATAAGTTAAATTTATAGTTTGATGGAGAAAATTTATGCATGAATTATCATATGTTTTCAAACACTTAATTTTATTTTATAAATTTTAAAATAATATTATTATTATCTATGTTATCTCTAATTTAAGTAATTTAAAACTACTTTCTTTTTTATTGTTTTTATATTGGGACATTTTTTATAAATTTTAAAATATATATATATTCAAAGCAGTTAGGGTTGCACCTTTGTATTAAAAATATAGTTTGAACATTACAAAAATAGGGGCAATCAACTATCACCCTGATAGCAGAGACCCAACCTTTTACAAAACTGGGCAAGCTTGCCCAAAAGGCTACCTATTACAGCCATACCCAACTATAGACTACGATAGAGACTGCGAGCAATACCCTGAAGACCCCTATAAACATCCACAACTATCGACATAGAAACATGTATAAATAAAACATAAAACATATCACCATTAGCCTTGAATGGCTCTCACCCTTGGCCGAGCCCAACAGGTAGCTCCAGCTGCATCATCCAATCCTTCTTCAATGATGAAATCTTGCAACTAGGCCGAGCCCTCATTCGGGACCAAGTCCAAAATCTGCTTCATGAATGATATGCCTCTCCTCGCCGCCAATTGGATCCTCGGGAGTGCTTCAGGGGAGGCCGAGAAGACCAAGGGAAACCGCTCAGGGGGGACCCCGTGATGCTGAATTATGTAGTAATCTCTAGGAAGTAGGATCTCTCTGCCCTCCTCATAGTTGTTCAACATGTCCTCCAAGCCTCCCAGGAAACAGTTCTTGACAAGCCTCTTACACATGCCTGGCAACGTCTTCAGTTTCCCTAGCATCCAAAATTGAAGCAAGAAACATTGCCACCACATTTGAATTCACCCTGTAATGGTGCATTGCTCGAATGAAATCATCCCCCAAGACTAGCTTGACTGCATGTATGATGAGCTCATGGCTGGACTTGAAAATCAACCCTAACTTCTTATTTGATACTACACCCAAAAAAACCATTTATCTACTGGGGCACTCGAGGATAATTGGTGTATCCATGAATGCAACCTTCCACTCACAAGAAACAGGGGAAATGTGGCATTCGACGGCCTTACCAATGCATATAAATGAGATCAACGTCCTTTCTTCTGAGTTTGCATGCTTACCATCAATGGATGGAACTCCTCTTCCAACTCCCTGATACCTTGCAAACATCATGCAAGGTGCCTATGTCACCTTGCTCAATCATTAGAGGCCAACTTGGCTAGGCCGTCTACTCTATCATTGCCCTCTTGAAATATATGGGAGATTTTAAACATTGCCACCTCTGACAATATTTTGGCAATAGGATCCAGCCATCTTCTGACCTTCCAACTTGAGGCCCATCCCCCTCGGATAGCATTGATCACTAGCAATGAGTCTCCTTCTAAGTGAAGCTTCCTTAAGTTGAGGGGGGCTTTGGTATATTGCAATCCAATGAGGGTTGCTTTGAATTCTACATCGTTATTTGTCTTGACACCTAACTGTTGTGTGGTTACACAACACACCCCATTTTGACTTGGCAAAACAGGGACCCAATTTTTTTTGGTTTGGCTTGTGCGTCTGCTTCTGGGCGGTTTGGTAAAAGTAAGTCGAGCGCATCATCCTGCAAGATCATGATGAGGTAGGTCACCATGAGGTTAGTTTGTGAAAATTCGTATTTCATCTCTGTGACCTTATATTTTGAAAGAGCATTGAAATTTAGGCAGGTTTGCCTTTTACATCACCTTGATATTCGTCAGGATATAAAAGTTATGAACAGTCAAAGTTTCGGTCAAACCTGATATTCATAAGAGGAAGGTCATATTGTTGAAGTTCATCATCATATTTGAAACACTCCCCCCCGATATGTCATGCGGTTCAAATATCTGGACGTCAACTTTAAATGGTAGCAAACTCTTCCCGTCAAACAGTTTTATCTATCGCGAGCATCATACTTCGCATATAACCCGATGTGTCTTTATATCCTCCTGAGGCAAATATCACCCTTAGCAAATATCCTGATGACATCATCCTAATACGATAAACGGACGAACATACATCCTGATGACATCATCATCACATTTACATTGCCGCAGGATTTTATCTAAGACATGATCATGTTAGCCTAGTATGATGATGACGTCATGATGCACTTCCGATACGAGGAGCGAATATCAGGATGACGTCATCCCGATATTCTGAAAGAGAGAGAGATGTAAGTTTGTCTCGTCATCATCATATTTTGAAACATCACCCGATACACTGAAATATCCTCCTGATGTACTACGTAGAAATAAAGGTGCTTTTGTCACCCGAATCTTGTCGTGATAACAATGACAACATGAGGGAGGATGATATTGAAACTCAACCCGATATTTGTGAATATCATCCTGCCCTCATAATATCCTATCATAGGGATATTCTCCCGCTCCCGTTGCCGCCATTATCATTTAATGCGCGTAGCCATGGTAGGTGGTTCCCGCCGACCCCGGAACCTAATGAAACACCTTGCGAGATCCTACATTTTTTTTGCACAGATAAGCAAGGAACATGATCTAATCTGTCAGAGTCGCCCTAAATGCGCCCTAAATGCGAGGTTAAAAGGGTAATTCAACCGCCATTTTCACATTTACCTTATGATAAACTTGTTTTACAGAGCACCAGCTTCCATATCTACATACCAGCTACCTTTGCGCGATTCGAACTCACAGGCAGAAAGGAGAGGTGATCACCAGCTGAATTAAGAACGTCTCGGCACTCTACTGGTATAAAAGGAAATCTGCACAACCAGGTAAGTGAATAAACCCTCATCATATTGTTTCTATTCTGGTGCGATGATGTAAGTTCTGGTTTATGCATCTGTATGGTCAAGTAATGATTGGAATTCATGCGGTAGGCATAATGATTTATAAATTCAACTGCAATATGCATGCATATATGTACCTTGTTGTGAGATAGGATTGTCATTAATTGCAGGTACTCATGGCTGAGAAGCGATTAGTCAAATGTCAGGAAGAGTTCAGCAAGCCCATGTTCTCTGCTCAGAGGGGGGTCCTGTTTAAATACAGAGCAATCGCAGACACCCATCAGGGAAGTACTAATTTGGAAGCCTGGTCAGCCAAGCTAAATAATGGGCATGACAAGAGTCCTGTGCTGGACACAGTGTTCATATCTGGATTATGGAATGCTGCTGGTTTTCCATACTCCATGGAATCTCCGGAGCTCGTCATTGAGTGTGCTCGGAATTACAACCCTCAAACCAGGCAGGTGGTGAAGCATGGGAGGATATATGCAGACCTCTCCATCAAGGGTCTCTCCCAGACATTTGGATTGCCACTGGGAAGTAAGGTCAAAAGCGTAGACTTGAAGAAGTCTGAGAGGGAGTACGAGGCCAATAAGAAATCAGCCAGGAAGAACATGTATCCGTGGCGGGCTGAGAACAACACCTATAACGCAGCCACCAAGCTTCCTGTGCACCTGTTCAAATATGATTTCAATGAGGAGTATCAGTACATGATTGCACTCCTGAACAGAGTTACTGGCCAACCTGATACTGGCAGTTTCAGAGACTGGATGTATGGGATATTCAGATACCAAGCCACTGTGGGGGAAAATTATAAGTGATGCTCTACATGAGCAACTGATGAACCTGGGAGGTTCGAATTGTGCTTTTTTCATGTCCTCGTATATTGTCTATTCTTGTGCCTATAGAGGCACTTTTGATGCCTTGGTCACAGATGGGAAGCTCACAGGCACAAATGCGGCATATATCTGGGATCATCATCCTCAGCTGCAAAGAACCAACTACTTAAAAGATTACAAACTGGTCAATGATGCATTCTCTATGCATCTGGTAAGGACCATGGAAGAAGACAAAACAAAAAGATTGAGCTTGGAAGCTCAAGAGGCAGTCTACAGGCATGGGGCCTGGTACATACAATTCGCAACCTTTTCCTACATCAGGGTTGAAGGTTTCGAGGGACATCCCCTGATGCTGCCAAGGTATTCTACAAATGCTGTGGTATTAATGGAATTCATCAGGCAGGGCTCCACCATGATCCAGATGTACAAGGATGCCAAGAAGCTATCACCAATTTTGTTCCCAGTCAGCATTGGCAATTATATGTGCCCTGACTCTGATAACATCAAGAAGGTGATGGTCACCCTGAATAAGATGAACTTGCAACCCTTTCCAATAACCAGACCATATGATCCTTACGGCAGAATACAGAAGGTGCTAGGAAAGCCTGTTCACCAGAGGCACCTAGAGGATTTTTGGGCTGACTACGAGGATGAGGCAGAAGCTAGGAGGGGGAGGTATCAGAGGTTAACTCTAAACCAAGTCAGAACGTTTGATTGCATCTCCCTGCCTCAGCAATTAAAGAAGGATGATGGCAGGACGATGGCAGATGAGTATGAGGAGAAAAAGATATATAACGACACCATCTCTGCACCCGACCTCACTATGCAGGAGGATATATCCTTAGACCTGTTCATTGCTAGGACCCTACGCCTAACCCAAGCTTGGGTTGATGAACAAGTAGAGGCATTGAAGAAGAAGGGTGTTGCCATCACGGTGGACAACAAGAAAAAGGGGCAGGATATTCCTGCAGATGAATATGATGACTTCCTGTTGGAGAAAAGGAAGACCAAGGGAGATAGGGTCCCTCCACCACAACAGCAGAGTAAAAGACCCCCGAAGGGCAAGAAGGTGGAGCAGGGACCAAAGGGGATTATAATTGAAAGAGCAGTGTTTACAGCTGAGCAGGCCACAGGGTCAGGATCTGAATCAGCATCCCCTCCAGAAAAGGACAGGCCCAAGAAAAGTAAGACAGTAGAGGCTAGAATCATTGAGACCCAAGAAGTGGGTCAGTCTTCTAAACAACCAGGGGTAGAAGGCACCCTCATAGAAGAAGAGCCGGAGGAGGAGGAGACTTCGTTGATAATAAGAAGGAAGAGGAGAGCTCCGCAGGTGATGGTGTCTTCCCCACCAAAGAAACAAAGGACCTCCATGAGAGGTGGAATAGGCCAACCCCTTACTTCATCACAAGGGGAGGGTAGTGAAGTGCACAAGGAACTGCAACACAATGTTCCACTTCCTACCATTGTCAAATTCAAAACTGAACTTGCTAAGGAGTAGTTGAAAGAGACCTCCCAGACACAAGCGGAAGGGCATGTCTCGCTAGACGAGACAATAAACTTGTCTGATGATGAGGTGGTGCAGGATGTGGCTGCACAAGAAATGGAAACACTTGCTGCTGATGTAAGTGTGACTCCTCACAAGCCTCCAACGGTTCAAACAGTGCTTGAGGAGATGAAACAAGCAGAAGAGGAGCAAGAAAAGAGCCCAAAGCAAATAGCTCAGGAAATAGGGCTAGACACATTAATCACAGAGGTGACCAGTCCTGTAGTGGTGGATCTGACAGAGAAACAGGATGCAAGTCCTGAACAGCCAGCAGGATCACCTGATAAGGGTCACCTAACAGAAGAGATGGAGATGGCAGAGACAGAAGGCCATGCTCTTGAAACCGGCCAACAAAGTCCACAGGATACAACGAAGGAACCTGCTATAGTAGAGGTTCAGGAGGTGAGGGTTGGTGAAAAAGAAACATTAGAGGACCTAGCTGCCAAAGTACAAGAGGTAGGTGGTGCAGGCTCAGAAGAAGTAGTAGCTGCAGAGTAATCTCCACCACATCAGGCAGAGTCCCCAATATCTGGTGCAGTGGATAGACCACAAGAAGAAGAAGAAGTGGGAACAGATGAAATAATGACAGAGGCAGGTCATGATCATCATGATCAGGACATAGCTACGCCACAGGGTTCCCCACAGCACATAGATGCACCACAAGGTTCCCCTCAGCATGAAGATGCTCCTCTGGAGAAGGAAATCCCTCAAAAGGAGGAGGTACCGCAAGATCAACCACAAAAGGAACATCAAGAAGAAGAACTGAGGAAGTCACCATCTCCACGCATTTGTTGACAGAAATGGGAGATATAGGTGAACATCAGGATGATGTTGAGAAACATGATTAGGTGCCTCCGTGGTTGGCAAAAGAGGTAAGTGTTGAGGAGGAAATTGAAATTCAGGAATTCGATGTCTCCACCCTGTTTTCTGCGGATATAATGAAGCCAAGGAGGAAGGCCAGAATGACTTCGGCCATCAAGAGAGATCCGGCAACAGGGAGAAGGACCGCGCAAATTGCCATACCTGCGATGGAGAAGGAAAAAGGTAAAATCACCGTCGAGGAATTTCAGATTAGTATAGTAGATTTGGGCTTTGCCAATGAGGACCAAGAAGGTCAGGAGGGCAAAGATATTATTGACTTTCTAATTCAGAAAGTGAAGAGAGAGAAGGAGAAAAATAAGCAACATAAAGAGCACATTGCTCAGTTGCACGCCTATATCAAAGGGCTGACCAATCCTGATGATACCGCAACTGAACATGCAGTCCCATTGACTGCCATTTCTCAAGAGGAGGTAAATAAATTGGACATCATGAAGCATGAGGCGTCCGTAATAAGGAGATGGATGTCATCCACATTGGATGATGCTGTTGAAATAGTGAAGGCCTCTTTGAAGAGGTGGAGCACCCTAAGTGACTCTAAGGCCAAAGTAGATAGATTGCAGATGCAAACCGGAAAGAGGTCTTACAAGCTGGAGAGAGTCCTGGCCCTGTTAGGGGAAATAAGAAATATAAATCCACAACTACTTATCAGTAAGCAGGTACTGAATAATAATACATCATTATTAATTGATATTTGGTATAAAGACACTCAGTTTGAGTGTGCAGTCCTCAAAAGGTGTAATAATAAGCTGAGGGATGTCAGCATGAGGCTGCGAGATTTATTGGCTCAAGAGGCAGTGATACTGGAGGCTTTGGAAGGTAAGGTGGAAGGAAAAATAGAGAATCAAGATGAAGAGTCCGCCATCAAAGCTGTACACAGCAACTTCCAAGCAGAGACAGATGGTCCACCTGTCCCTTTGACAGAGGAATTAATAAATAAAATAATGAGGATCAAGGTTCAGATGGAGAAATACAAAGAAGCACTGCAGGATAGGAAAAATAAGCTGGACAACAGCAGAGATAAATATGAAGCACATAAGCACGCCATTATAAAGGCAAAGACTCAAGATGGCGGAGGGATAGATCAGGTTGTGCATTCATACGAGCAGGTCCACAGTAGTATGCAGCCCATATGCAGCCGCGTCATCATTAGGATAGTGAAAGTTCAGAAAGTGAGGCACATGATGATGACCCGCATGAATAAGCTGAAGAGCATGATGAAGATACATCATGAAGGGGAATACTAACATAAGTAGTATAGATAGTTGCCAGCTGGCAACTTGTGCCATTTTTGTAATGATTTACAAAATCAAATGAATTAGGACCGTAGATATGTATTGATGAATCTAGATCGTAGATCTTTTGTAACGGATTCCTCACCTTATTCTATAAAAGGTGGTGGAATGCCTTGTTGAAACATTCGGAAACTTAATTGAAATCTGTTTGCTGCAATATTCAGGGCTTATTTCAAAGTTATTGCATATGTACATGTCTTTTGCATACTTAATGAAAGAGAAGAGTATTTCGATTACACATCTTCGTAAATCTTGAGTAATCTGTGTCTAAATTCTGGATATGTGCTTTGATTTGCTGTGTCCCTTGGAGTGCTCATCATGTTGCATGTATTGTTTTCATTCATCATCCTCTGAAGTTTGCATCAACTGTATCTAGCTGTGGAACATCCTGGTGAACATATGGTTTGATTTCTTCTCATCATGACAGTATCTAGTATGTATGTGGATCAATAGCTGAAGATTCAACTTTAAATTGTAGTATTCCTTTAATTTCTTTCAATTTCAAAACATTTCACTACCACAATTGCAAATAATTGATAATCTTAAGCAAATAACGCAAATATGCAGACATCTCATAGGTAATCGCAAATATTCAGCATATTTGAATACAAAGCATGCACAATTGAAAATATCATGCAAAGATTGAGGTATTTCTACATCTTTTCATCTAATAACTGCATAATATGACTTCTCTTTAAAGAATTTATGCAGGAATGTCATGATGATGGCACAATTTCACGTAAGGCCCCAAAATGGAAACAGCAACTCACATTAACCTCTGAGTAACGTCAGACGATTAAGACCTAATCACCGGAGACTTGGGATCCCAAATTTCTTGAATTCGCAGTATCTTTCAAGATGAATAAAGGTTAATGTGTACTTTTATTCTATGCTTGTTTATGAATAACATCATGACCAACACTAACGGAATAGATTTCTCCATGATAACTTGACCTTCATGATCTCTAATTACAATGTCTGCCCCACTGACCCCCGGGTTTCCCTTGGAAGCCCCATCAAAATTAATCTTCACCCATCCTTCCTCATGAGGCGACCATCTTATCTCACTTCTATCTTCCTTAGAAGGTTTAACCTTCAGAACCCCATGAACGGGGGATAAATTTTAAAATATTATTATGCATGTTTTTGATAATATTAAGTGGAAAAACAAGGGAGCTGAACCCATTACAAATTAGCCCCAAGGGCACGTAAACGAGGGGCTGAACCCTTTACAAACAAAAGGCCAAAGGGCCTGACAAAATAGGCCAAAGAAGGCCACACACAGACCAAAAATAGAACAGGGACAATAGACAGACAACTGTCAAATAGGAGACAAACACTAGACAACCCCAAAACTTGAGGGGACGAAATGAATTTCATTAGCCCTAGGCCGTGAAGTAATGACAAATTTGGGGAGTCACTTCTTCTTTCTTTGCACAACCGACCAAGAAGACTTAGAGTTGAAGTCCACCGAGCGAGGTGAGAGGAGCGAATCCTCAACAACCACCACAGGAAAGGAGCCACCACGCACCAAGGGAGGAAGCAATGTAGAAGAAGAGTCAGGGGAAGTCAAAGGACCATCAAAGGTGATCATCAAGGGTTGAGTAGGCTTGGCCTGAATAACAATAGTAGTTCGAGGCACCAATGGTTCTGATAAAGGGACAACTAGTAGAGGATCCTGTGGAGACACAGTCTCCTAGGATGATTTAGCCAAGGAAGGATCAACCTCCTTGGAGGAAGCATCTGAAGAGGGGGTGCCCACCATCAAATGATCAGTGAGAGCATCCTTCAACTAGGATGCTGCACCCTTGTGGCGAGCTTGAGGGCAGCCAGAGGCAATATGACCAATGGAGAAACATCTCTTGCACTGAAAAGGGAGACCCTCGTAGTCCAGTAGTTGCGTCCATGGTCTTTCCTCCACCATCAAGACCACATCCCCATGGAGAGGTTTGGAGATGTCCATATGAACTAAAATACGAGCCACCGTAGTATGCCCAAGATCCCAGGTCATAGAGTCCACCTTCAAAAAGAATCCAATGGCATTGCCAATGGCTTCATAATAGGAATCCTTCCAAAACTAGAGAGGGAGATTTGGAAGTCAGACCCAAATAGGTCTGGTATTCAACAGCTCTGTAAGAGGATTGAAGGAGCGATCCAAAGGCTTGATGGATAGCGAATGGGTGACCCCACATCCATCCCTGGTCTAGTACTAGGTGAGTAAAAGTAAGAAGTTGGGTCCACATATATGGGAAGTCTCAGACAAAAAAAATCCCAACAGGAATGGGTACCCGAGCCTAGAATGAGTACCCATTTTGTGTTATAGAATAGGTACCTATTTTAAAATGGGTACCCATTTTATTTTTTAATGTTTTTAGAAACAGGTACCCATTTTATTTTTTATTATTTTTTAGAATGGGTAACCATTTTAAAACGGGTACCCATTTTATTTTTTATTGTTTTTAGAATGGGTACCCATTTTTAAAATTTTGAAATTCATACCCACATTTTTGGTTTGGTTTTAGGCTCAAGAAAGGCATGGGTAGCCAACTTTGAGCCTTGGACCTGCAAGTATTTGTCTAAGTACAGAACAAGAGGAAAGACTGACTATACCTATATGGTTGACGACATTTTTTTTCTGAATTTTTTTACAAAATTAAAACCCATTATAGATGACGATGTGTAGCTTTCAAATATGTAATTTTTTTATTAGACTTGTTTTTCTATTTATTAATTAATTTATGAGAAAACTAGTCCAAAAACTTGAAATGACAGGTGTTTGCATTTTTTCTAATAACTTTCAATTTTTAAAGTTTTTTTTAACAAAATTATATGTCATCAATCTACACATCATTCTTTACACAATGAAAAAAAAATCATTTGGGTAAGTGCAAGAAGTTGGGTCCAAATAGAGGGGAAGTCGCGGGCAAAAAAAGAATCCTGACAGAAACGGGTGCCCGAGTCTAAACGGGTACCCGCTTCGGAATGGGTACCCGTTTCTATATAGATATTCAAATTTGAAACAAAATCGTGCACGCTTTTTTTACCCACACAAAAGGAACGGGTACCCATTTTAAAATGAGTAAAACAGGTACCTGTTCCTAAAATTTAGGCTTGGGAAAGGCATGGTAAGCCAGCCCCTTGCCTTGGACCTGCAAGTTTTTTCTAAGTACAAAACAAGAGAAAAGACTGAGTTTACCTATATGGCTGATGACATTTTTTTCTAAATTTTTTTATGAAATTAAAACCCATTATAGATGACAGTATCTAGTTTTCAAATATGTAATTTTCTTTTGATTGGACTTGTTTTTCTATTTAGTATTTAATTTATGAGCAAACTGGTCCAAAAACGTGAAATGACAGGTGTTTGTATTTTTTTAATAACTTTTAATTTTTAATGTTTTTTGAAAAAAATTATGTCATCAATCTACACATCATTCTTTACACAACAAATTTTTTATTTTATTTTATGATTAGTTTTGCTCAAATTATGTTTGTCGTACACGAGGGTTTTTGAAAACAATAATTAGGACCAATAAAAAATTAATAAAAAAAATATTTGGAAAAAAATCATAAAAAAATATCCTCATCAAACTTCACTGAACTACACATCTTTCCCCAAAAGGATTTAGAAAAATACTTTTATTTAGGTCAAATTATGTTGGCCATACACGTGCATGGTATGGTAAAAAAAAGTGACTTTTAAACAGTGGTTTTTTTTTAAAAGATAATAAGCTTGGTAAACTTTTTAACATGACTGGTGATGCTGGTACGACACGCTCTCTGGCTCCACGCAAATGCTTTTGCCTGGAGCAATGAACCGGTGAGGCCACAACATGGGGGACCTCATCCCCTTGCAAGAACACTTTAAACCCATGAGCTCGTTGGCCCAACAAAGGCATAAATCTTGTGAGCTCATTGGCCCAATGAGGGTTTGAACTTTGGTGGTCGCCACTACAACCGAGCGACTTAACCACTAAACCACGCCCTTATCGGCAAACAGTGGCTTTTAGAAATGCCTATTATAAATCAATTTGTGTTATCTGGGTATTAAAATAAATTACATATTTGGAAACTAGACTCTGAGTACTACATTTCATATTACTAACTTTTTTTAAGATTCAATCTTTGAGTGCCTCAAATGTTCAGGTCAAATGTGACGAATTCTAAAAATCAAGGAAAACACTTCCACTTTTTGGCCAAAAAGTGGACCCAATTTCTTGCAGTGACCCATTTTATGATTAGTTTTGCTCAAATTATGTTGGTTGTACACGAGGGGTTTTCAAATACAACCATTAGGGCCAATAAAAAATTAATTAAAAAAAATATTTGAAAAAAAATTATTAAAAAAATCCTTATCAAACTTCACTGTACTACACATATTTCCTCAAAAGGACTTAGAAAAATACTTTTATTTAGGTCAAATAATGCTGGTCGTACATGTGCATGGTATGGTAAAATAAAAGTGACTTTTAAACAGTGGTTTTTAGACACACCTATTGAAAATCAATTTGTATCATCTGGGTATTAAACTAAATTATATATTTGGAAACTAGACTCTAAGTACTACATTTCTTATTACTGACTTTTTTTAACAATCTTTAAGTGCTTCAAATTTTTAGGTCAAATGTGACAAATTCTAAAAATCAAGGAAAACACTTCCACTTTTTGGCCAAAAAGTGGAGCCAACTTCTTGCACTGACCCAGGTCTCACTCCTCAGAGGAAGTAAAGGTCGTAATGAAGAACCCCCTAGCATTGGGAAAGAGTTAAATCTGCCTAGAGACCATAGGCTTATAAGAGGCCAAAACCCAGCCATGGAGATCAGGAATGGAGGGCCACAAGCCATTAAACGTGCAGACCACACCACATCTCAAATAGAAACCCTTGTTCTTTGCAATCTCTGGACCACAAACCACAACAAGGGAAGCATGGGCACAAGGCATAGGCCTAACCCTAGCTTGGGAAGGGAGTGTCTAAGCATGAGCATTAGTAACAACATCAGAAAAAGTTTTCTGATTGCCACCAAAAGCTGCCCTAACAACGCCGAGACCAGCCAAACCAAAAGACAAACCAACAAGGTTGCCCCTAGAAGTCAGCACGAAAGATGACTTCTCATGACCAACCCCTGCTAGAATCCTAGCACCCTAATGAGAAGGGCCCCCAACGCATCCAACTGCAATGTTTAATGCATCCCCCAGAATAACAGGCAGTAAATCCACCTATATGGATGCACCAGAGCATTCCTGCACAACAACATTTAATGCTTCACCTAAAAAAATAGGCAGTGAATCCACCTATATGGACGCCAGAGCATTCCTGAACAACAACATTGGATGCATTCGCAAGTTTCGTCTCTCGTTCAGTGCCATTTCATAGTATTATGCATGTTATTTCAAGTTTGAGTAGTCTAAAACTGCTTTTCCTTTTTTATTATAAATTTTAAAATATTATTATCCATGTTATTTCAAGTTTGAGTGATTTAAAACTGCTTTTCCTTATTATTGTAGACACTTAAATTTGTCTGTGTCTTGCAACACCTTGTCAATACATTATTAGAGACATTATATAACATTTTGTTCTAATCCCATCATAGTCCCCTAGCCAATTAATTAAATAAATCTTATTTATTTAATTAATTCCCCTTTCACATGTTCCAAATAATTTAAATAAAATATTTGAATTATTCCTTCACGTCTCACCACAATCAAACACATGTTACATGCTACAACTTCTACTTAATACACTTCACATCTCAAACTAATTCAAATAAAATATTTGAATTAGGTCTCCTTTATTCCCCTTCGTACACTTGTCACATGACTATAACTCCTCATGGAGTGGGAAACCCTATTCGATCCTAGCCATCCACATCATTGAAATCAACTTTCAATCTCAACCATCAATTCAAATCAACCTTTTATATAAATCAAATCTCTCACAAGCTATTTGCATACATCTAGTTTTCGAATAGCCTCATGCTGTCGAAATGCCATTAGAGCCTCTCATCATTCATCCTCATGCCATTGTTATGCTGCTGAAATAGTGAGCAACCAACATTCCTCCCATATTCAACCTTCGAAATCTTGCATTCCTATTTGAGGTTGAGAAGAGCAATGGAGATAAATCAAGTTTAGCATGGAGATCGGTTTGCATTTGTATTGTTATTTTGATCTTTTTATTATCTTGTGCTCTATTGTGCTAGTTAGGATTTGATATCTTGTTGTTTTAGTTTCAGACCCGATTTTTGCCCTAACGACAAATGGTGAACCCAACATGAATCTAATATTTTTTATAAGTTTTGGTGATTAACTTTTACAGGTGGCTTTTTAACTTAAATCTGACATCGCTATTGAGTCAGGGAGGCCCAAAAACCCTAGGAGGCATATAAAATTTGTTATTTTTTGCTACCTGAAAATTTTGAATTTTTTTAGGGTTCACAGGGTACAGATCCGTACAGTATGGATCCATACCATACATATCTATACTGTATGGATCTATACCATACGACAATCTGCATACCCTGTTGGTCCCTTGCGCAGTCTATCACTCTCCTTTCGGGCATTATCCGTTGGCATTTTCATCATTTTTAATTGCTTTATTGGTTTCGACTATTTTTTTTTTGTTGACTGCAGGGTTCATGTCATTATCTGCTAGGTAAAGGCTATCAACCTGTGTTCAACCTCCATTGACCTCCGCTTACATCCTCTGGTCTCTTCTGCTAACCACCCGATCACCACTACCCATATACCTAGTTGCCACTGCTCAGCTGCCACCGTTTGTCCTTGTTGTCACTAAGGTCTCATCCTGTTGTTCTTCTAAAAGCCTTAAGCTCTATCTGAAGTCTCCTCCACCGATTCCTATTCTCGAAGAAATCCTAAATTCCGCCTAGGATTCTTAAGTTGCCAGGTGTCACCACCGTTTGAACCCCTATGTCACAAATCCTTACCTCCATGTTGGGCTTTAAGCAGCTTAAGCATTGTGTTGGGCTTTACTCCTTGGGAGCTATAGAGGTCCGGTCACTTTTGTGACCATAGACTAGGCCTTTTAGCCCCATTAGAATTTAATATCTTTTTATTTTTAATTTTTTATTCCTTTCTCTAGCCCCCTGGTCATATGAACAACTAGGGGCGCGGCTAAAATGTAGACCGCCAGCCTCTTTAACCGCTATCATGTGAGCAGATTCAACCTAACTACTAGCGGTTAGCCTATAGCTATTAAGCCTGTCCATTGCCTTCTATATACCCTAATAGGGCATTTTTTTTCTTTTCATCATTTAACTTCACCATATGGGGGCAAAAATTCACAAACAAGGACTCGTTGGAAAGTTGACTCAGCAAACTACGCAACGGTACAAATTTTATCAGGTGACTATGTCATTTATCAGGGTTTTTTCTTAGTCAAAGTCAACCTTGCATATAAACTTCAAACGCTTATAACTTTTGCAAATTTGATCTGTTTCTCACGATTTTTTTTTAAAAACTACATAGAATCTCCTAAATTTTCTATTCATGAGATTCATTCTATTGTATCTTTTCATTCTGATTAGATTCCATTAGATTGTTCATTTTTCGCATAATACACTTATTTACAAGTTTACTCGCTTTCTTCTTGTTTTCATGGTTTCTAGGTGCATCTAAGGAGCTAGAACAATATTTGGATCAGTTACCGTAGCAAATTGGAAGAAAAAAATTCCAAGTACATTCCTTCTAATCTTTCATTTCTCATCATCATTGCTTGTCTCACATTTCGATTTGGGCTCCTAAAATGAATCATTTGTCTTCATACACATTGAAATTGGGCATAAAATGAAACATTGTCTTTCTTTCACACATTTGACTTGGGATTAAAAAGAACAAGTGTCTTCATTGTTTGGTGAACTTGAATGTGATCGAAGGTGTGTATGCTCTTCTCATGCACTTCGTACAATCTTGAAAATCAAAAACACCTCTCATCCATTCAATTTCACACCACACATTTCATTTCTTAAATGGAAATTAACAAATGTGAGTGTGAATCAAGTGTGCATGTGTATGCTCTCTCTTGGAACCGCAAGGTGATCTTGGAGATAGAAAACACCCACTTGGTTTTCTTTTGTCATACCCTTTCTAGGAGGCCTACTTGGAGACACAGTACTCCAAGGGATGACCTCAAATCTAGTGTTCCAGTGGAGTATAAACAGCGAGGTGTGAATCAAAAGACACCCTCTTTGGAAGTCAAAATCTTGTCACTCTTGGCTAAGCACCAAAGAACTTTATACCTTTGGGAAGTGAAGGTGAAGGGTGGGTTACCCCTTTCTCCCATCTATGTGGCATTATTTCACTTTCATTTCACGGAATTGTGCCCCCCATACCTTAAGTATATTGGGGACATCCTTAGTCAACTTGTGCAACCTACATTAAAACCAATTTGGCAATACCCATTTGACTAGTCATAGGGCTTGTTGATGTGTCTTCTTCAAGTGCTTGCTTAATCATCACATTCACAATTTCAAAGTCAAACTTACTTATGTGTCTTGCATGTGTGATTCATGTGTGTACATGTGTAATCATTTGTTTGCAAATTGTCAAATCAAGCTATAAACACCAAACACATAAAGACAAGTCATTCTAAACATTCTTTCCAACACATTCATTCCAAGTCATCATCCTTGTTATTTCATCCCAAACACCTTCCTCCCAATCATATCCTAATCATCATTTCACATTTCCAATCAACATCATTCTAATCATTACACATTATCCAATCATTCTAAACCCTAATTGATTTTGTCATTCACCTAATCCACATCTTAATCATCCTATCCTAATCATATCCTAATCAAACCCTAATCATCCAAATCATTCCACATCATCATAATCATATCCTAATCACATTCTAATCACTCTATCATAATCACTTCACATCATCGTAGTCTTAATCAACACTACTCAAAATGGTCCTAATCCTAAGCAAGCCTAATCCTAATCATAAGCCTAAAATCATACTTCAAGGAGGCCCTCCCTCGAATCTCAATAATGAGACAAATCCTAGACCTAAAATCATACTTTGAGGGGCCCGTCCTCCTACTAATAATGACAAGAGTCATGTGGCATACCTTGAGGAACAAGCTAAAATACAAAGACTTAAACACATGTGTGACACAATTCCAACATTTGAGAACAAGGTCCTAGCACCCCAACTACAAGACCTCATTCAAACACTTCACCAAACACCCCAACCCTTAGACCAACAAACCATACAACGATTCCAAGCCATTATTCAAAAATTTCAACAAATCTAATCACCTCAAATACAACACCTCCTAGCCCAAGCCCAACAATTCATAGCCACTTGTCAAATTCAACCAACACAACCACAACATCAACAACATTCACCTCAATCCTACATGTCATCCCCCTCCACTTCATACCAACCTAGTCCATCCACTTCTTTCCATGTCAATGCCACATCAACCTATAAATTCATTCCACAACAAGCACATGTGAGCCTATGTCCACCTTTGCAACAAGATTAAATGCCTTCAAGTTCTAATGCCACCTTTAACAAGGTAGACATCAACCTAGTCCATGCAAGTCATTCATTACCTTTACCATCACCTAATCCCCCTCCAACTCCATGCCCTAATTTCAAACATTACAAAAGTAAACATATAGAGTTATCCAAATCCACCAATCCATTCAATTCATTTGATCCTCCACCTAATCAAAGTCAAAATCCTAAGCCAATGCCTTCCATTCCTTTCATCCCCCCACCTTGGGACCTTTCCACTCCACCTTGTCCTAGCATAAGCCTTCAACTTCCACCACCCCTACACCTACAAAGGATGTGATCCAAGGGCTACTAGCGAGGAATCAATCATCACCATGTCATCCAAAACATATTCTTGAACCTACCAAAGAGTCCCCAAACATCATACCAAGTCCTTTAACCCAATCATGTTGCCCACCACCCCTTGAGCCTATTGAAGAGTCTCCCCCCATGAGTCCAAGTCAACCTCCATAATTCCCTCATGTTGTTGACCATTTAGAACATGCCAAGCCTCTCCATGAGTCATCCACTTCCATCTCTACCTCCATTCAATAAAATCAAGAGCTATGTCAAGAGTTTACTCCTAAACATAAGGAAACATCAAGCCCTCATTCTAATCAAGATCAAGTCGCCTCCATCCAACCCATCCATAGCACACTTAATCCTATCTATGACCAAGATCCCATATATGATCAAGATCCCCTCTAAGATCAAGAAGGCCATGATGATCCTCTTAGTCAACTCTATGCATTCCATGGTCAAGAGCTTACCACTCCACCTATTCATGATCCAACAACTTCCACTTGCCATGATGAGACACATGCCTCACAAGTACATATACAAGATCAAACAAATAACTTAGATTTTAGTAAGCACAATGAACATGATCAAGATCCTAATGATCCTTCCATGTCCACTGTCAACCCCATTTTAAAGCCATCATATCCTATTGGTCTATCCACCTTCATCCATGAGTGTTCCTCCTTAGGACAAAAAAAAACTTTATCTACCACCTCAACTTCTCCATCCAATAATGAGATCAAGTCTAGTATTCAAAACACACCTAGTCCCATTGTCCATCACATCCTCCAAAACATGAATTATCAAGGTAAAGACCTAGGCCTTCATGAACAAGGAATTTTGGAGCATATACATGTAAATGTCCCTCCATGCTCATATGGCCTTGGATATACACCCCAAGGTAAACAATCTAAAGATGTTGGTACTTCCTCCATTCATCCTAAGTCCACCACTTTCCATTGCAAATCCTATCATATTCCAAAGACATATGTTGCCATTCCACCTCCATTATCCTACAAGTGTCAAAAGTGTGTGACCATACACTTTCCACCATCCACTTTACCTCCACTTCTTCCAACTCCTAATTGTTGGAATTAGAGGTGACAACTGAGAGGGGGGGTGAATCAGTTGTCTTAAAACTTTAAAACTTGCAGCAGTTAATTCCTTTTTACTACTTCATTAATAGATTAATAATGTTATCATGAAAAGAAAGAATCAACAACACATGAGGAGAAGTAGAAATAACACATTTGACACAAAGATTTTTGACATGGAAACCCGGTTAAGGGAAAAACCACGGTGGGGGTTAACCCACAAAGATTATACTCTGTTAAAAGTATTACAATGGAGAATGCACATGCATTCAAGATCACTGCCCAGAGCTCACTGCTCAAAGAAAGGATCACTGCCTACAGTAGGCTCACTGCCTATAGGAAGAAGATTACAATGTGTTTGAACTGATAGTTAGCATCTACCAATGCAAAGATTCAATTCTAGTTAAGCACATAATATCGACTTGATACACTTCATCTTGTTCTCCCTTGTTTACTCATGTGCCATAATTCAGATCTTAGATTTCTTCTCTTTCGCACCCTTTATTTGCTCTTTTCGCATTTACTTCATATTCATACACACACACCTTCAACACTCAAATCCATCGGCTATATATATATCCACTTCAAGTAATTCAATCACTTTTCTGTTAGCCTTATGAAGAACTTAACTAACAATACAAGTACTCTGTTCTGTCAGCTGAATCCATGCGCCAATGATGATGCGTACCAGAAATAACACTTGAAGGTCACCATTCATGTCAGCCACTAACATTATATCCCATACGCAACTCACCAAAACACTTCTATCAGATCTGCATAAGGATCTAACACAAGTCAACCTGTTCTTTACTGAACTGTTCTGTCATATTATGACCCGGTACTTAGATGCTCATACCTTTTACTCCCTTTGTCACTAAAGAATAAAATTATGGATTTAGATTGCCCTAACAATCCTTATGACTCCTTTAGATCCGCAACATATTCTGATTTTCCACCAAAGAGATCTAGACCAAGATACTGGACCCTATCACATGCTTTGTTCTGGCTACCCGGACATAGATAAATTCTAATTCTAACTTCCGGTATGAACAAATTATGTTATGTGGATGAGTGGAATAGTCTTAGTTGCCATCAATGACAACACCTATCATGTGAAGCAGTGTCTCTTGCCAACAATCTCCCCCTTTGGCATTGATGGTAACACTTAGTGAAAAATGACTAAGTGTTACTCCCCCTTACTCTATACTCTTATGCTCTCCACTGATTCTGGAGCTCCCCCTTTGCTAGATTCCTCATTTTTCACAGTTCTTCACTCCCCCTTTGATATCAATGGCAAAGGATAGGGTCTGCAAGCCAAAGTTCTCAAAAATTCTGTATATAGTGCTGCATATGTACACCCAATCAATGAGTTATATTTACATGAACTTGAGAATGTCTGTAAAACTACTTTTCAATTGCTCAAGTTTAGAGGCCCAACTTCTTTTCATGCCATCCAAAATTGAGATGTGTCCACTTAGAAGAAATGCGTATGATTCTGCCTTTGTCAGATCTGGAGGATCACTTGTCTGAACTGCAATTTGAGCTTCTGATAATGCATTAAACATTTTTTCTAACTTGGGGGCAATCAATCCCCAGAGCTCATACATTCTCTTCACAATATTACCTTTTTCTTTAACAAGCTTCTTTATTTCATTGATCAAGCTGATTACTTGACATTCCTGACTTGTAGGAGAAACTGTTAGAGGATCAAAATTTTGAGATAGATTTGACAATTTTTGTTCTTGCTCCTTTATCTTCTTCTCAATATCTTTATTGAATTTGGGCTAGGATAGAAAAAATTTGTATATATCACCTCCATCACTTAGACAATTTTGAATACTCTTTATACTAATACCAAGTATCATCCTATCATTCCTTATTAGGCTCTTTATTTCACTAAATTTCTTATCCAAAAATTCATTTCTGACTTTAGTCTCTACAGACTTCTCAAAAGACACAAAATGTGTACTTACAGAACTTACAAGATTCTTCAGATTTTTGGAAGGAGAGTTAGAAGAATTATTCTGGAAGGTTGGCATTATCTTCTCCAATACTTCGGTTGCAAGGCCTAGTAGCTCACTGTCCTCAATGTGAGATCTCAACATCTTTTCTCTTGCCTTGGCTTGTGTGAATGATGCTATCTTCATTACTTGAACCAGAGTGAGAGTATCTAGATTGATCAGTCCTTGAAATAGCTCTAGTTCATCAAACTCAAGCATTTCTTTACTCAGGAGACCTTTTACTGCATCTGCAGTGTCTCTTTCCACAATTCCTGAGCCACCTTCCTTTCCTTGAGAATTGTCAATGTTAGTATCAGGACTAATTTGTTTAGATGCATCAATATTTGCACCATCTTCTTTTGTTTTATCTTCCTTACCTTCTTTCTCTTCCTTTGCTTTACCTTTATCTGTATCATATGTAGTGGGAATCTTTTGTTTGTCTTCACCACTTGTTACCTATTCCAGAGGGCTTTGTGTAGTAGCAATATTATCTTCTTTTCTAGATTAATCAGGTGGAGTTAGAGTATCTCCTGCATCATCAGTTTTGTCCACCATCTCTGTGTCTTCTTTGTTTATTTGCTTCTCTTTCAGAATAGAGGAGTCATCAACTTTAATTTGTTGCTTACTGATGTTTACTTTTTCAACATCCAGAATTGATGAATCAATCCCATCATCTGTCTCCTCATAGGTTTTCTCTAGAGGATCTAGAATATCATCTTGGTAATTATTTCCTTTTCTAGTTTCTTCTTTTGAGGTTTCTAGTTCCAGAACTATAGGATTACCTTTCTCAACTTGTTCCTCAGAGACAACATAATATTTATCTTTATCCAGGGCCTTCCTCAAAATTTCCTCTATTTCTTTTGCAATTTCTTCAGTTTCCCCAAGCATTAGCTTGTTCATCCTTACTTTTCTTTTGAAATCATGTTTACTTTCTTGAGTATTTTATCTACTTCCTTTTTGGACATTACTGGACACAAAGTGGAGAGGACATATTCTCTGAGTTCTAGGTCTTTAGCCTTGCTTGCTTCCTTCCTCATCTTCAGTATTTTCCTTAAACTTTTAGGAAGTTCTTGTAAAATTTCTAGTAGAGCTCTATTGAATTTATTCAAGTACTTGATGGTGGCATCTTCCAAAATTTTCTTATTTTCTTGATCAAAATTATCATAATAATCTTTGATAGGCCTTAGATTTCCATGAACAGTAATTGTTTTTACAATTTCATCAACTATCATGGCAACCTTACTAGTTTCTTTCTTTTTACTTGCCTTTTTGCTTCCGGGAGGTTGGTCCTTAGAAGCCTTTGAAGTCTTGGCTTTCTTGGATCTCATCTCTTTAACTTCTTCATCTGTCTCTATCTCTTCATCATCTTTTGTGCCCACATACATTCTTGTGGCCTTTGTTTTCTTTCTCTTACTTCCTTCACTAGATGATCTGTCTTCTGGTTTTGCAGGTTTAGTGGGAATAGAAGCAACAAGAGATTCTAGTAGTCCTTGAAGTGGAGGATGGTTCCACTGAAGCATCTTCTTATTTCTTGTCTTGCCTTTCCTTTTCAGCCTTTTCAATTCTTTCTCTATTTTGCTTCACTGCTTCCTTGGTTAGTCCAATGCTCTCAACATACTTTTCAACTTGCTTCTACACTTTCCTTTTGGTCTCTAGCTATCCGAGCTCCACATGCAATTTTAGACTTAGCTCCTTGTATGTTCCAAACCTTTCTACAGATGTGTCTTGATTTTTTCAAGAGATGTTGAGGATACATTTCCAAAACTTTCTCATCAACCTCATAGCCCATTGGCATAATCCATATAGTTTTGGGTTCCACAGCCTCCATCAGGCACTAATAAGTGTCAACCATAAAGCATATTTCATTCTCATATTTATCCACAATTGACTTAGGGATTCTCTCTCCTGCATGCATCATACTTTGAAAGTTTTTGAAGTAACCCCAAATGGCTTTCTTCTGAACTTGGGAATCACCAAGGATGAGAAGATGATCTTTTGTTTTCCATGCAACTGGCCTGTCATTTGTCCGGTGCACACCTTGAAATCCAGGCACTTCATTCATAAAATAGAAGAACAAACATATAATCAAGGAACCATACTTGAAGGTATTTTTCTTATCTTTCTTTATTTTGTTCATATTTTCAATCAACTGATTTTGTAGCAGTTCACATAGGTCATAATCAATATTCTTTTTCAACATTTGATAGGCTGCATATATTGCAGTTCTAGAGATAGAATTTTTCCTATTAGAGTGGTAGACCTTGTAGCCAATCACCATGGATGCAAACTTGACATCTAGTTCTATAATGTCATTAATGGTCATTGGTCTCTTGTCAAACTTTGCACCAGTTGCATTGGTAACAGTTTGGTTTTTCATAGCTTTTAACATGGTTAATCCACCAGTTGAATTTAACCCAGTCATAATCTTGATAACATCCTTTGTAATCTTGAATGGTTTCAATAGCCATATGAAATCATCATGTATTCAGCTCAAGATATATCGAACCCACTCATTCTCATCAAATGTCAGAAATTTAATGACTTGCAGAAAGTGTTTGCTTTCTAGGGCTTTGAATGCCAGTTTCAATTTATAGATATCATCCCCTAGGTAGTTGTTAAACAAATCCATGAGTTTCAAGTTTCCAAATTCATTAATGCTAGAGTGGATGTATGCTCTAATATCCTCAACATGTAGTATGCCCTATGGGACACCAAAAAATGCACCTAGCAGTTCAAATTCAACTAACTTGTATGGGTGCTTCTTAAATATTGGTCAGGGCCTTTCAGTTACATCAACAACTAGAGGTGTAGCCATTTGTAGAGATTGAAATTTCAAGAGATTTCACAAAAAATAGAAGTACCTTGTTCTGCAGGTTAGGGTTTTGGTTAGAAATCCTCTTCGCACTTCAACTCTTGAATATTCTCAGCTTAGAACTCGTTTACTTCCTTTCTTTTTTCTTTCTTCTAATGCAAAGTGATTCGAATGAAGAATGATCGACCCTTTTATGCTTCACAAGACCTAATTTGTCTTTATAATAAATGCTCTACCCTAACACATCCAGTTGTTCTATTTCTGTACATAGTTGACCCTTAATTGCTCCAAAAATCATTAAATCCACTTCTTTTATTTCAAAAATTCTTTCAAATGATTTGTAGTGACCCAAATTATCTTTTTCCTTTGGGCCAGATTCAGGAATCCACTTACTAGCTGAGGGAATTTAATTTTCAATGCATCTCCCCCTGAGCCAAAGCTCCTAATTCAATTCTTGGAGGAATTATCAGCACCGGATTTCGGTGTGGACCCATTATTAACGTTCACAATTGTTTTCTTGACCCATGTCTTGCTCATTTCATTCTAAATCTCATTCACATCAATTTTTCCTTTGCCTTTGTCTTGTCTCTGCTCATCCAGTTTTCTATTTCTGGACCTCTTCTTTCATTATTCCTACTTTTGCAGAATCTTGCAATATGACCAGATCTATTGCAATTAAAGAAAAAAATATTTCTTTTCTTATATGCTTGATTTCCTCTTGATATGTATTGATTAGCCATGTGTCCATATCCATTGTAACTAAAGCAGTAACCATTGAAAGAGTTGCCATTTGAACTATGACCATACCTCTTACACTTGAAGCATTGACTGGAGAAGGATGGACCATTTTGATTTACTCTACTTCTACACTGAGTAGCTCTATGACCAAATTTATTGCAATTAAAATAATTTCCATTGAATGATGGATATCTTTGAGCATTAGGCTGTCTTACCAGAGGTCTTCTAGGTCTGTTTCTCCCATTCCTTGGTTGAAAATTTCTTTGTCCAGATCCGAAGCTTTCACCTTTCTCATATCCAAGACCATGCTTGTCATTAGCCTTTTTTTGTCCTTCAAGCAGTGCTTCAAGTTTAGCTGAGCTTATCTTGAACTTCTCCTTGTATTCATTTGCAACTTCTAGGTCATGTCTGAGAATGAAATTTGCCTTTCAAGTTCTCTCTCATTGTCTCTACTTTCTTGCAGATTAGACTCTAGGAGGCCAACGATTCCATCCAATCTGCAACATTCTTTAGTTCTTTCTTTTAGATTTTGATTCAGATCTTCTTCAATTTCTTTGGTTAGCCTCATCACCTCGGATTCCATCTCATGTTTTAGGACAACAACTTCTATGGCTAACCTCTCATATTCCTTTGTCTTCTCTTTCAGAGCCTCATCCTTGTTGTTGTTCTCATAATGATTTCCCAGTTGAAGAGGTTCCTTCCTCTTCTCATTGGATTTGCTCAATTTTTCTTTTAAACTCTCAATGAAGTCTTCAACATTTTTGAGGTTCTCTTGTAGCTCTTGGACTTCTGCTCTGAACTGCTCAAGATCTTCTAGAGCGAGGAAGTTGCCCTTGGAGGTTATATTCATCCATTTTACTACCTTCCTAGATCTTCCTCAAGCTATTAAACTTTTTCAAAGGAACCTTGCACTGATACCAATTGTTGGAATTAGAGGTGACAACTGAGAGGGGGGGTGAATCAGTTGTCTTAAAAATTTAAAACTTGCAGTACTTAATTCCTTTTTACTACTTCATTAATAGATTAATAATGTTATCATGAAAAGCAAGAATCAACAACACATGAGCAGAAGTAGAAATAATGCATTTGACACCAAGATTTTTGATGTGGAAACCTGGTTAAGGGAAAAACCACAGTGGGGGTTAACCCACAAAGATTATACTCTGTTAAAAGTATTACAATGGAGAATGCACATTCATTCGGGCTCACTGTCCAGAGCTCACTGCTCAAAGAAAGGTTCACTGCCTACAGGAAGAAGATTGCAATGTATTTGAATTGATAGTTAGCATCTACCAATGCAAAGATTTAGTTCCAGTTAAGCACAAACTACTGACTTCATACACTTCATCTTGTTCTCCCCTGTTTACTACTCTGCCATAATCCAGATCTTAGATTTCTTCTCTTTCGTACCCTTTATCTACTCTTTTTGCATTTACTTCATATTCATAGACACACACCTTCAACACTCAAATCCATCATCTATATATATATATCCACTTCAAGTAATTTAATCACTTTTCTATTGGCCTTATGAAGAACTTAACTAACAATACAAGTACTATGTTCTATCGGCTGAATCCATGCACCAATGATGATGCGTACCAGAAATAACACTTGAAGGTCACCATTCATGTCATCCACTAACATTAGATCCCATATGCAACTCACCAAAATACTTCTATCAGATGCGCATAAGGATCTAACACAAGTCAGCCTGTTCTTTATAGAACTGCTCTATCATATTATGACCCGGTACTCAGATGCTCATAACTTTTACTCCCTTTGTCATTGGAGGATAAAATTATGGATTTAGATTGCCTTGACAATCCTTATGAATCCTTTAGATCCATATCATACTCTAATTTTGCACTAGAGAGATCAGGACGAAGATACCGGACCCTGTCACATGCTCTATTTCTAGCTACCTGAACTTAGATAAATTCTGATTATGACTTCCAGTATAACAAATTATGTTATGTGGATGAGTGGAATAGTCTTAGTTGCCATCAATGACAACACCTATCATGCGAAGTAGTGTCTCTTGCCAACACTAATTTCCCTCCATCCATTTACACATTCCCTCACAATCCTAATCATGACCAATAAATGCACACATCGTCTAAACTAGAAGCTTCCACCGATTCCAAGGGATTCAAAAATAAATATTTGGATGCCTCTACTTATAAAGCTAAACATCCTAAGGATCCTCATGCCTTAGGACATCAATGCAAAAATCCAAAACAATCCAAAAATCTATCCAAGCCCATACCTTCAATAGACAAGGTCAAAACTAAAATGGTTTGGGTACCTAAGAAAAAATCAAGCAAGTCAAATGACGCATCCACATCTCAAAAATCCCAACCATCCTCTTCCTTTCAAAAATCCCAAAAATCCCACAAGAAATACAAAAATCATAAATGTTAAGGGAAAATTGGAGTAAACATGAATAATCAATAAATCAATATCAATAATACCCAAAACTCAACGAAAAGGGAAATAATCAAGATCAAACAAACAAAGACGAAAAACCTTTGCAAACCTCAATACTTCATAGCTTCCATTGGTTGCCTATCTCAATCGATCTTGCATGTATGAATAAGGCCCTCAGAGAGCATGCTTCCTTGCTATTCCAAGATTGTCAATGGAGAATGTCTATGATAGTGTTTTTTAATGAAGATGAGCTTCACAACAATGGTCATGATATGGTAACAAGTTGATCGCAAGCAAAAAGGATGACGTGGGTGCCAAAGGCACACTGTAATTTCTGCAGAGTAACAATACTGAAGGCTTGGATGATTGAAATGGAAGAATAGGGTTCAATTTATAGACTTGAGAGAGAGAAGATCATAAGAAGATCAATGCTTGAGAATGGTTGAGGGATGTGCGCAAATAAGAAGACAAGTGTCTTGCTCTATTTTGATTGAGCGAAATTAATAAAATAGAAGAATGAGTTAACTGAAGAGATTAATCAATTAAAAGAATAGATTAATCAGTTAAGAGAATAGAACTAGAGAATGGAAATTGCATGAGGATGAGAAGATATTTTAGCTCAATTAAATATTTAGAATATTCAATTGCATGTACACAAGGATTGAATTATATTTAGAGATAACTCAATTTAGAAGAAATGGACAACTTAAATAAATATTTGATTTATTTAAATTTAGAGAAGATATTATTGGAAGAAACAATTAAATAATTGATATTATTTAATTTAGAATGAATTTGGGAGAACTAATTAAATAATTGGTATTATTTAATTTGTTGGAGGAATTAGAAGAATTTTTAAAATTTTAATTAAATAAATTGATTTTATTTAATTGTGGGGAGAATATGAATCAAATAAATAAATTGGTTTAGTTATTTATTGATAGAGGAATTAGACTTAAATAAATATTAAGAATATTTATTTGGACATAGTCGTGTCATTTTTAGGCGTATACATTTTGCCCCTCTTTGATGTAATGTAGTTTACGACGTTGCTTCAAAGAATAGAATTTCTGATAATGATACATGCCCCAGTTTGCCCCTGATTCAGGTTACGACGATAAGATGCCCTCTCGGGAGATTGGATGGGAAGAAGGCAGAAGGACGTGAGACAGAAAATCTCATGATGAAGAATGTGGAAAATAGGTTGAGATTGAAGAAAGAGATGAATGATACGTGATGCAAGATAGAGTGATAACACACACAAGCAAGCAAGCAAGTATGCACAAATCATACAAGAACAAACAAGGTATTGCCCCTGTCAAGCAGTAAACCACTGACTAATCGATATGAAATGATAGTGTTGTCATGGCGGGGAATGATATATCCCTAGATCAAAATGACAGGCGTGTTGTAATGGCGGGAAACGATAGATCCCTAGAGCAACACGATAGGACAGTGTCTGGTTTCAGGAAATAAAACATGTCGTGTAAGACATATGTGTTGGTTGATTTTGACAATGCAACATCTTGTATAAGACAATTGAATGATTATAATTGATTGAGTAGGTTTACAACTAGACAACGATCAAGACCACTGAGGGCACTTGGATAATTTAACAAGATTGACTTAACTCAATCGGTATGGATTAAGGATAGACTTGCATTTGGATCATTTCTCGGATTGACAACTAGAACTATTGACAAGAGATACAATGATAGATGGAAAGTTGATTTGACAGAAGATTGACTCGACAGAAGGAATCACAAGCTTTTACTTGTAAACATTGATACTCTACGGTTTGGATCTTTATTTGCATGGGATATGGTATGGATGCTTTGTGGATGTGAATGGGTGCAAGTGGTTTTGCCATCTTGATATTGCAAGTATTTTGAAGTGCTTATTTCATCATTGGGCTTTTAAAATGTTGTAAGAAAATACAAGCATCAAGGTATAATTGAACTGAGATGACCTAAGTATTACTTACATGGATTTTGATTTAGCAAGTTAATACAAGCATCGAGGTATGATTGAACCGAGATGACCTAAGTATTTCTTACGTATCAACAGACAAGGATTGCCCCCTTTCATGTTAGACCTTTGATGTCCTCGATGATCTATTGCTGATCATGTCATTAGACAAGGTTTCACATTACTAAAGATTAATCCACAAACAACAGACAAAGAAAATGATTATGCCCCCATCATAGCATCTCTAATTTTTTACATCCTTGAGTAGCATAGGAAGACATAATAAAAAAATCAAGACCTTGTAAGTTAACCTGATCACAACCACAAAACATTCTTGCTTTTAGATGTGTTATTCTTGCCATAATTTAGATAGAATCAGTTTGAGTACTCTTAGGTACTTGGTTTCTTTGCCTTTGGATAGGTTGATGTCTTATGTCAAGATTTCTACTTTGGGAGTGGGCTTTGCTTGTGCTCTCATGCATGCCTGGTAAAACAAACCCTAAGGAACTAACCTAGTGACTCGGGGGCTCATTGCTAAATGGCCTTGCCTACGTGATGATGTAGAGGCAACGTAGTTCAGGGACTTGGACCATGGATGAACTAGAGGATAGATGACAAGAAATGGGATGGATGGAATGGTGGAGCCTTGGGGGCACATTGAAAATGGCCTTGCCTATGTGACAACACAGAGGCAACGTAGTTTAGTTTTGACCCTATGGTACTGACGACATACATTATGCTAGGCTGACACTGTGGATGGGATACTGTGTAAGACCTTAGTTGATAAGGCGACAAGAGAGATAGAGTATCAAGGCATGATAGGTTATCGCTAGGTGGCACAAGGGTGCTTTATTATGGAATAGATATGGATCGAATGAGAAATGATGGTAGGAAGAATGGACACGAGGTGGTTGGTTTCCCAAAGATGGAGAAGGTGGTTTATCACAAGTAGTGCCTGTTTACCAGGTTTTCACCACTTGTTTTTATTTGCACAAAAGCTAGAAGTACACATGATGCCTGTTTGTTAGGTTTTCATCATGGTACCTATCCAAGGTGCCTGTTTTCTAGGTTTTCACAAAGGATAATTTTTTTTGTTGCTTTTCTATTTTTTCAATTTTTTATTTTTTATTTTATTTATTTATTTTTTGATTTTTTGATTTTTTTGTATTTTATGCCCCCCTTACATTGGGGTTCTCTTAGGTATAGAACCAGCGAAGATGCATACTGTTGATTGGGTCATTGAACAACTTGCCTTCTGATGTTGCCAACTAATATTCCCCCGATCCATAGGCAACAACAATCACATAAGGCCACAGCTAGTTGGGTTCAAACTTGCCTTTCTTTTCCCGATCCTATTGATTGCAGGGATTTTCCTTAAGTACTAGACCTCCAATCTTAAAGACTCTTGGATAGACTCTGTGGTTGTAGCTTCGTGACATCATTTACTGATATGCCTTGAGATGATTAAAGGCCTTTCCATCTCTTTTCCTCTAGTAGCTCTAACTCTTGCAATCTGGAAACTCTATACTCTTCATAAGTTATGAGACCTTTTAACGACACCCTTAGAGATGGTAACTCAACCTCGATGGGCAAAATGGCTTATGACCCATAGACAAGGGCGTAAGGGGTAGCACCTGTGGGAGTGCGTATACTAGTTCGATAGGCCCACAGAGCAGGATTGAGTTGGATGTGCCAATCACGGCCAGCATCATTGACTGTCTTGTTGAGGAGTTTCAAGATTGTTTTGTTGGATGCTTCTGGTTGGCTATTTCCTTGGGGGTAATAAGGTGTGGAGAAATGGTGTTTGATTTTGAATTTGTCACAAAGTTCTTACACATCCTAGTTCTTGAAAGGTCTTCCGTTATTCATGATAATGGATGAAGGAATTCCATATCTGTAGATGAGGTAATTGAGGATGAATGAGGAAATCTATTTACCTGTGACAGTGGTGAGTGGAACGACTTCAATCCAATTGGCAAAGTATGTAGTGGCGGCTATTATCAACTTGTGGCCGTTGGATGAGGGTGGGTGAATTTTACCCACAAGGTCAAGTCCCCATTGATAAAAGGGCCAAGGTGTCGTTAAAGGTCTCAGCTCTTGAGCTGGTGCATGTATCAGGTTCCTGTGTATTTGGTACTGCTTGCACTTCTTCACAAACTGATATGAATCTATTTCCATGTTCGGCCAATAGTATCCTAAAGGCATGAGTTTCTTAGCTAAGGAAGGGTCACTAGAGTGTGTTCCACAAATCCCTTCATGCACGTCTTGTAAGGTGGTTTGAAATTCTTCTCATTCTAAACATCAGAGTAAAGTACCACTGGACCACGTCGGTATAGGGTGTCAGCAATAATGGTATAACAAGAGGTTTGGTGGATAAAGGTTCAATGTTGGTTTGAAGATAAGTCAGGTGGGAGGGTGTTTTCCTTGAGGTAAGTGTAAATCTTATCGTACCAAGGTGAATTAGATCATACTAATAGGCATATGAAGTGGGTTTTAGGATGATCATAATCTGGTTGCTGAATTGACTCCACCAAGAATTTGTACCGTGAATCATCCTCTGGGATCTCGAGGAGTGAGGCAATGGTTACCATGGCATCTGCTGCCTTGTTTTCAATGCGAGGTATCTGCTCAAAGGAGATGATCACAAAGTACTCTTTAAAGTCATCGACCATGCGCTTGTATGGGATAAGCTTCTCATCTTTGGTTTGGTAGTCATCATTGACTTGGTTGATCACTAGTTGAGAGTCACCATAGACATGTATCTCTTTGATTTTCCATTCTATTGCCATTTTGAGACCAATGACCAAGGCCTCATACTCTACTATATTGTTTGTGCATGGGAATAACAGACGATAAGACTTAGGTATGTTGTCACTGTGAGGTGTGACCAACAAGATTCCTGCCCCCAATCCATGGTTTGTATATGAGCCATCAAAGTAGAGTTTCCATGAGTGCGTTGTGATGTTAAATAAGGATTCATCTGGAAACTCAAATGTCATTGGTACGGTATTCTATAATGGTGCTTCCACTAACTGATCAGCAATGATTTGACCCTTGATAGCCCTTCTGTCTACATACTCAATGTCATAATCACTTAGGAGCATCACCCACTTGGCTAGGTGACCTGTTAGAGCTGCTTTGCCTAATAGGTATTTCAGTGGATCTATCTTTGCAATAAGCTTGACTGGATGTGCTAGCATGTAATGTCATAGTTTTTGGGAAGCAAAAACTACAGCAAGACACGATCTTTCTATTTGAGAGTATTGCAGTTCATAGCCCACCAATGTATGATTATTGTAGTAGACAACTCTTTCTTTACCTTTCGTAATCTTGTTGTGCTAGGAGGGCCCCAAGAGTTGTGGGTGTAGAAGATATGTAAAGTAACATCAGTTTTCCTTGGGCAGGAGGCATCAAGATGGGTGGGTTCATAAGATATTCCTTTAGCTTGCCAAATGCCTCTTCGCATTTCTCATCCCACCTAAATGGAATGTTCTTATGTAGGAGATGACTGAAAGGTTGACACTTGTCTGCTAGCTGTGATATGAACCGACGGATTGCTTGTAACTTGCCCTATAGAGACCGCAGTTGAGTGATATTCTTTAGCAGTGGAATTTCCATGATGGCCTTGACTTTGGCAGGATCCACTTCGATCCCATTTGCTGATACAATAAAGCCTGAGAGCTTGCCCGAGGTGACTCCAAACACACATTTCTTTGGGTTCAACTTGACCTTGAATTGTTCTAGTCTCTAAACAACTTTCTCTATCACATCCAGGTGTGATTCTCTTGTGAGTGACTTAGCAAGGATATCATCTACATAGTCCTCCATTGTGATGTGCATCATATCATGGAAGATAGTGGTCATAGCATGTTGATATGTTGCTCATGTGTTCTTTAGCCCAAATGGCATGACATTCTAGCAGAAAGTACCCCATGGACAAGTGAAAGCTATCTTATGTTGGTCTTCCACTACTATCCTGATTTGATCATATCCCGAGAAGCCATCCATGAGAGATAAGATGGTATGCCCCACTGTTAAGTTGACTATGATATCTATATTTGGCAACGGAAAGTCATCCTTGTAGTAAGCTTTGTTTAGATCTCAGAAATCATTGCATAGTTGACTTGGCCATCTGGTTTGGATACTAGCACTATGTTGGAGACCCACTCTGGATATTCTATTGCTCTGATGAATCCTACATCCAGTAGTTTCTTGAGTTCTTCTTTCACTAGTAGTGCAATGTGTGGATACATCTTTCTAAGTTTCTGTTTGACAGGTTTCACTCCTGGATCTAGTGGAAGATGATGTAGAATCAAATCTGGATCCAATCTTGGAATATCTGCATATGACCAAGCAAAGTTGACTTTCTTTTTCTTGAAGAATGGTACAAACTTAGTATTTTTTGGTGGAGTTAGAGACTTAGAAAAGTGAATGATCTTAGGCTGCTCCTCTTTTCTGATGTTAACAGGTTCTGTAGGTTCCACAACAATCTAAGACTTCTTCTGGTGCATGTTGTTGGGGAGGGTGTCAAGCCTTCCATTGTCAGGTGCCACAGTTGGGTTTTCACCATCGGATGCATCCTTTCTTTTTACTATTTTGGGATCTGATACTGCTGCATAGTGGTTTTCACCATTAGATCTAGTTTTTATTTTGATATTTTTGTGACTGGAAGGCTTGGCACCCTCTTTGAAATAAGCCACAGTATTGAGTTCAATGGCGAAGCTAGCTTTATTATCTCCTATAGGTAGGTGGTCCTTAAGTTCCATGTAGTCAATGCAGGCATCATCATTTTGGAACATGTCTAGTTGCAGGGTTCCTTGTAGATCCCAGTCGATAAGTTTAGGATGCACAAGGAGGAGGGAGTCAGAGGATAGATTTGATTTGTTGATAGTGTAAATGGATATGTAAGGGGTATTTCTAGGGATAGGGTTCAGGATGGTACTTTCCTCCAAATTGTTTATTGCGATAGAACTCAAAACTTCCTTGAAAGTCATATTCTCAGGAATTGGTGAATCACACTCTAATGGTCTATGCGTTAGCATTTGTCCCTCATGGAAGGGGCTATAAGTTTGAATGATATGAACTTCTTTGTCATTATAGGAGTGCTCTGTCAGTTCATCCCACTCATATTCATTCGAATCTGTGTCTCTATCCTCTTGAAGGTTATGGATCATTTCCACAAGACAAGCATTTGCTCTTGCTTTGCCCTTGTTTTTGTGTCCTAGATCTTTTGTATTTCTTGCCAATTAGGATGAAGAAGGTTGAATGGGTTCTATTATTCCTTCTCTTCTTAGGCCAATGGGACCTTGTCCTTCCTAACCCATTCTGTGTAAGATAGACTCACATCGCCCATAGATTTATGTTGGGAGCTTAGGTGGTTCTTGTTATGTGTTCTCTTCTTCTTCTGTGTAGAGCCATTGTAAGATATCTCTTTCCTTTGTTTCATCTGATAGGGTCCCCCATTTTACAAAGGGAGCTGTAGGAGGTGTAGGAGGAGTAGATGGCTTTGGAAAATGTTTGGGTTGCCTAAAGGATCTAGGAGATAGAGGCATTTTGGCTAAGTTGAGGCTGTGCTTGATGGAGTATTCCCCTACTATTATTTCTTTGATGGTAAATTTCTGCTATTTGGGCTTGGATGAGGAAGCTTCAAGGGTAGAATCATGTTGTGGGGTAGGGGATGTAGAGGCTCTATTGTTGGGTATTATGTAATTAGGCTTTGAGCAGACATAGTTGCAATGCTCAAAGGGGTTAGGATCACCTTGGATGGTGACTTATTTTCCGTTATGAGGGAATTTTATGCACTGGTGATAGGTAGAAGGCACAACTTTCATGGTATGAATCCATGGTCTACCTAGGAGAATGTTATAGGCTAGCTCCCTATCTAGGACTTGGCAAACAACATCCTTTATCACCGATCCCACTTGGATTGGTAGCACCACTATTCCTTTAGTAGTTCTTTCCTCTTCATCATAGGCTTTAATAGTGATCTTTTTCCTTGGATCCACCACGTTTTTAGAGAACCCCAATGTAAGGACTAGCTTGAGCATGCAAATATTTAAACTGGCTCCTCCATCAATGAGAACCCTTTTGACATAGTGTTTATGGATGAAAGCAACGATATGCAAGGGTGTGTTATAAGGCTGAGATACTAAGAGGTCATCCTGTTTGGTGAATGATATGGTACTAGAGGAGGTTAGATTTCCTACCATGGCTTGAAACTTCTCTTGGGCCAAGTTTGTGGGCACAGTCATTTCCACCAGGGCTTTATCGAGAATCTCTTTGTGGGAAGGAGACATACGCAACAACTCTAAGATAGATATGTGGGTAGGAGTTTTTTAGAGTTGGACTGAGAAGGTGATGACCTTGGAGGGAGGGTATTCAACATGACCTTACTGCTTCAGGTGATGATGCTGCAATCAGTTTTGTTGGGTCTTGATTGTTGGTTGGGCATGACCACATTGATTTGTGGGATGTGCTCTGATATGCAGTTGATGGTATAATCGAATAGCACACTCGTATAGTTAGCATTATTATTCTCATTATTCTAATTTTGCCTGTTGCGGTTGTTATTGTTGTTGCCAATGTTGTTGTTGTACTGCTTGTCATGGTTGAGAAGTGGATGCGTCTCATTAGAGGTATGTTGTTGAGCACCTACTTGATTTTGGTCAAGTATGTCTTGAATGACATGTTTGAGATGAATACAATTGTTGGTAGTATGGCCTCTTCCTCTATGATACTCGCAGAAATCAGTGCCTTTCCAATAGTACAGTTTTATTTGCAGTTCATAGTCGCTAGTTGGTGGAAGAGTGATCTCATTGTTAGCCAATAGATTTCTTAATGCGGACTCTTGGGACTCTCCTAGCGGTGTGAATTTTTGCCTAGGGTTGGAGTTGAACCATGGCTTTGACTCTTGAGAAAATGTTTTGTTGGGCGTAGCATTATTTACCTCTCCTTTGAGAGTGAAGATCAGTTGTTGTTTGGGAGCTGCCACTTTCGCATCAACCACTCCATCATTGACAACATTTTTATTCTTAGTCCAAAATTTTGACTTGTCTGTAGTGTAGTTAGAGTTAGGGGTGTCCTTGTACAACTTTATTTGCCCCTTGGCAATCATAGCTTTCTCGATAAATAAACCCATCTCAATGACCCTTGAAAATGAGGTAGGGCATTGAATTTGGATTTGGTGGCTTAGATCAAAGTTAAGGTTGTGGACAAACATCTCCGTCAATTGCTTCTCAGGTACACTATATGAGAATTTTCTCACGAGTTGTCTCCACCTTTGTAAGGAGGTGAAGGATTTGCCACTCTTTTTCTTTGTATTGCATAGGTCAAGCATGGAGACTTCGTGTTCAATATTGTACGAGAAGTGCGTGATGAACTTGTTTACTAACTCATCAAATTTTTTGATACCTAGTGGAAGTCGTGAGAACCACTCCATGGCTTGACTACCTAGAGATCTAGGGAATAGTCTCATTAAGAAAGTTTCATTGTGAAATACTTCCATGCACGCAGCGGTAAATTCCCTAATGTAATCTCTTGAGTCTCCTTTCCCTTTGTACTTGTCAAACTTAGGAACTTTGAACTGAAAGGGGAAGGGCACCATGTTCAAACTTTTGTCAAAGGGGTATGGTGCGATGTCTTCCAAAGAGTAAGTTTTAGTATTCGTTCCTATTTTGAGATCCATCATTTGTTGCATTAGGCCCTCAATTTCTTTCCTCATTTCTTCCATACGTATATTCAGGTCTGTGACTTTCTTTCCTTTATACCCCTTAGTGTGGTTTTCATGAGTTTCCTCTGTAGTCTCTTTTAATTTGTTGAGATCAAAGTCAGTGGGGAGCTTAAGCCCTAGATTCACAAGATGCATAAAGTACTTGTGAGGGTCCTCGTGGAGCACTTTTTCTAGTAAGCATTCGAATTTTTGATCTTGGAGGGTTCCTTGGTACTCTTCATGAGAGATTTCCTCATCACTATCGTGAGGGGTGACAATGCGGTTGGACGATCCTACCATTTCAAGTTGTTTTTTGTATTGAGATCTAGTTAAAATGATGCAAGGCAACGTGGGAAGCGGTGGGATGAAACTAGAGAATTTGGTAAGGTGATGGTGGAGATTGCTAAGAAGAGGATACTTGTGATGAGATTTGAACAAGGGACTCTTTAGATCAATGATTCCAAGTAAGATGACCGATACAAGATGATAGCCACAAGTAAGGGTACTCAATACCTGTTTACTGTGTAGAGACTAGTCATGCACCAAGACCCCTAGTGAAGTTCTGTGACCTACTAGGGTTACTTGAATCTGAAATGATCTAAAAAAGGTCTTGCGCTAATCTGATATAGGATATTTTGAATTTTCTTTAGAGAGAGCTGCTAGAAGGTGAATGAGATGACCAACGAAAGAGAGGGTTTGATGCAAACGGATGGGAAAATGACTGCAAGGTAAAATCTGATCTCAGAATTTGGAATTAGACTGAAATGGGTATCTAGAAAGGTGAACAAATTTTTCTCCAAGTGTGTGGAAATACTCACTATCACGGATGCGTAGTAGCAGAGGATACAAGCATCGAAAGTCAACACAAATGTGCAGTACTGGTAAAAATCAAATGCATAATAACATGTGATAAAAGTGCATGAAGTCATTACAGAAGCGCAGCAAGTTAGTTTAAATGTGCAACCTTACAAGATAGATGCATAGCTCTAGTTTTTCTAATTGTTTTTGCAATTTTTAGCATGCTTTTCGATGCTTTTTGGTTTCTAGGTTTGTAATATGGTCTCTTTGATTTGATTTTCTTAATTATGGCAAGAAGACACAGTGAACACAAAGAATGTTTTCATGATTTTTGAATTTTTTTTGTAATAATTTTTTTTGGACTCTTTTTGATACAAAAACAAGTACAATCCTAGGTTTCAAAGGACAATATAAACCAAATTCTCACTATCTCTAGTGAAGCATCTTCGAGAGGTGATAATCGCCCTTCCCTGCACCAGTTTATAGGGGTTTTTGGCTACTAAAACAAAGGATGATTAATAAGTGCAACCGTTTGAGTGGTTATACATGTGGCAACACTACTCTCTGTTATAGAGTCTCCTAGCCTACAAGGGTTGTGCCTTGGAGGGTTTTGGGGGAGGTTGGATGTCGGTATAACACAACTTCACTCATTGTTTGAATCTTTCGCTCCAAACACAATTTATTTATAGTGGCTTGGTAGAGCTTGGCTTTAGCTTGTTACCACTTAAGGTCATTCCCCAAGGACGGATGGGTATCGAAGGGCATGCCTCTCTAAAGGTTAAACACATGCAAAAATGATATGCCTGGTATTTTGATCACCCAAGATAGGGGAGAGCATAGGCCTAGTATCATTCCCAAAAACATGAAAGACAATGGTTCCTTTCCCCTAATTAGAATGAAAAAAAAACTAAATGAGCTATCTACTTGGGTACGCACAAAAATTTGTTAACTTTGAAGTGATAACAAGATAGCAATGGTTTAATTTTACCAAGATAGCAATGGTTCAATTTTACCAAGATAGCAATGTGTCTAACTTTGAAAGATAGCAATATAGTAATGATTCAATGATATGCAAGATAGCAATGATTTAGTTACCACTTTCCTAGTTAAGACTACGTGATATTTGCATGAACATCCTTTTACTTGTCTTTAGAAATCGAAATGTGAGTTAACAAATGCAGCTATATGTGACTAAACTAGTGCCTAGCCTACAAAATAGATCCAAGAGTATTCCTGTGAAAGAGTGTTAAGCATTAGCAAAAACCACAAGAAAACCCTAAAAATCATTGCCTAAATCAGATGCACAGCTTCAGAACCTGAATGCGCAAAAATAGAGCTCAAAAGCATGGAAGTACATATGTGTTGAGATAGAGGTCAAAAGTGCAGGAATACAGAGTATATGCATAGAATTAGCAGATGCGCAGTATTAGAGGTTATATGCACTGAAACATAGCCTGTATATGCTGAAAGATTGGATGCGCTGGAACAGACTATAGATGTGTGTTAGGATGGGTCAAATGCATAGTTTCCTCCTATGTACGGCTTCCTAACACACAAAAACTTAGTTTTTGGGTTAAAATTGGGGCTAGGCCCCACGGTGGGTGCCAAAAATGTTAAGGGAAAATTGGAGTAAACATGAGTAATCAATAAATCAATATCAATAATACCCAAAACTTAATGAAAAGGGAAATAATCAAGATCAAACAAACAAAGATGAAAAACCTTTGCAAACCTCATTACTTCATAGCTTCCGTTGGTTGTCTATCTCAATCGATCTTGCATGTATGAATAAGGCCCTTAGAGAGCGCGCTTCCTTGCTATTCCAAGATTGTCAATGGAGAATGGCTATGACAGTGCTTTGTAATGAAGATGAGCTTCACAACAATGGTAATGATATGGTAACAAGTTGATCGCAAGCAAAAAGGAATGACGTGGGTGCCAAAGGCGTGCTATAATTCCTGCAGAGTAACAATACTGAAGGCTTGTATGATTGAAATGGAAGAATAGGGTTCAATTTATAGACTTGAGAGAGAGAAGATCAATGGTATAGAGAGAATAAGAAGATCGACGATTGAGAATGGTTGAGGGATGTGTGCAAATAAGAAGAAGACAAGTTTCTTGCTCTATTTTGCATGAGAGAAATTAATAAAATAGAAGAATGAGTTAACTAAAGAGATTAATCAATTAAAAGAACATATTAATCAGTTAAGAGAATAGAACTAGAGAATGGAAATTGCATGAGGATGAGAAGATATTTTAGCTCAATTAAATATTTAGAATATTCAATTGCATGTGCACAAGGATTGAATTATATTTAGAGATAACTCAATTTAGATGAAATGGACAACTTAAATAAATATTTGATTTATTTAAATGTAGAGAAGATATTATTGGAAGAAACAATTAAATAATTGATATTATTTAATTTAGAATGAATTTCCAGGAGAACTAATTAAATAATTGGTATTATTTAATTTGTTGGAGGAATTAGAAGAATTTTTATTAAATAAATTGATTTTATTTAATTGTGGGGAGAATATGAATCAAATAAATAAATTGGTTTATTTATTTATTGATAGAGGAATTAGACTTAAATAAATATTAAGAATATTTATTTGGACATAGTCGTGTCATTTTTAGGCGTATACAATAAAAATCCTAACTCTATATGTGTACCTAAAACACTAAATCGCTCATCCCATAAGGAAACATCACCATTGCTTCCTACACCTCCTTCCAATCAAAAGATTCAATGTTTATCATAGTGTGTGTAACCGTTGGTCATGATTCCTTTCCATACCTCAATCACCCCATCATTCAACTATTATCCTACATATCTTCCCCATCATTTCCCTATGGTCCATGCCCTTTCATCCATCCTTTTGCATAAGTCATCCATAATCCACTATCATTTCATAATCCACTATCAACCTAATCCATCTTACTTTCATGCAATCTCCTTACCAACATCGATGAGCATAACGACATTTGACATGGTCCATGCGACGACATCTCTCTCTAATGGGACATTATCACCTTTCATGGAACTAGACACTTGAGTCCCTCCTATTCATATTCCCCTTCTCCCACCCAAAAGCCAAAAAAGTAAAAAAAATTCAAAATAGTAAAGAGAAATCCTTTGGTCCAACGGTGAAAACCACCCTTGGTGGCGCCTTGGATAAGTACCATGATGAAATCCTGGCAAACAGGCATCATGCGTAGGTTGATCTTCTATGTCACTTACACTTGGGGGCACATTGTCTCATCCAACCTATCATTTTCCATTCTATCATATCATTTCCTATCATTTTCATACTATCCTATCATCCTTATCCATTACACCCACATTTTTATCATATCAAGTTCGTCCATCCTCCCTTCCTCCTTTTGATCTTGATGAAGGTTGGGGGCACAATGTTGACAAAATGCTTTGGATATCTCTTGAGATATCTTATCCTTTCCAAACCAACCCATCTATCATCCTATTGTCATAAGCTTTGCCATGAAAAATCCTAAGTACTACACCAAGAATGGGGCATGTTATTCCTATGTGACATAGTCTTTGGAGATCACATCCTTGCCCTCTTATGCATACATCCTTTCCATCCACTATCGCCTATCTCTTTATCTATCCATCCCACCTACCTCCTTGCACCTAGACATGGTTTCTCCCTTGTCATTGGTATCTAGCACAAAGGCTATTTAAAATTATCATCCAATGCCATCTCAAAACATTCAGAACACATTAAATCCAAAACAAAAAAAATCAAAACATGCAAAAATCCAAAAAATCAAAACATTCAAAAATACAAAAAAAACCAAATATCCCATAAAAATCCAAGCAATAAAGTCAATTCAATCATCCAAACAATTCATCAATTCATCAAATCCAATTCTTCACATCACCTCATCAAGTCAAACCAATTCTTCAATCATTCCAATCAAATCATTTCTTCAAATCAATTTAATCCTATCATTTCAATCACATCAATTCATCAAATCAAATCACTTCTTCTAATTAATTCTTCAACTCAAATCAATCCCTCAAATCATATCACTCAATTCTTCCAATCAAACAATCAAATCATTCCAATCAAAACAATTCATCATCATTATTCATTCTATCTAATCATCAAATCATTTCATCAAATCAATTCAAATCACATCATTTATTTAAATCAAATCAACCAATCAATCCAATTCATCAATTCTTCCAATAAAAAAAATCAAATCAATTCCAAGAAATGATCCAAATGCAAGTCATTCTTTATCCATACCAATCAAGTTAATCAATCTTGTCAAATAATCCAATTACATCAATGGTCTTGATCTTAATCTTCATGTAAACCAAACCAATCAATCAATCATTAATCAAATCCTGGTGTTGATTCGCATGGCCAACAACATTAGTATCAATAATAAATCAATTGTCTTATACAAGATGTTGCATCATCAAAACCAATCCAGGCATCTTATACGACATGTTTCATTTCTTGAAACTAGACACTATCAATCATCAATCAATCAATCACTCAATCATTGGTTTACAACTTGACAGGGGCAATACCATGTTTTTGAATCATTTGTGCATGTTTGCTTGCTTGTGTGTGTTATCATTTTTAACTTGCATTTGTATCAAATCCAGACTAGCTAATATTCATATCTTGTATCTAGACAAGGTTGTATTATGTTGGTGCACAAGACACATCATCACCTTGGTCTTTATACCTTGGTGCATACCATATAGTGCTATATCAAAGTCCATGGTTTCTCATTTTCATTGCAGCATAACGTATCATTCATTTCTTCTATCCATTCCCTTATCTTCCTTGACCAATCCCTTTAATTTCGAGAGTTTACCTGTGTTTGTCCAACCCACCTATCCTCTCAAGGGGGTATCATCATCCCATTTCATTATCCATTTTCCTCTATCCATACCTTAGCTTCTTTGAAATGACATTACTTGACATAAATCTCATCATCTCGAACATCATCTCAAAGAGGGGCAAAATGTAGACACCTAAATTTGTCTATGTCTTGACCATTACCTAGTTGACACATTACTTAGACATTAATGACATTTTGTCCTAATCCCACTTATCCCACTTTCCAATTAATTAAATAAATCCTATTTATTTAATTAATCCCCCTTTCACATGTCCCAAATAATTCAAATAAAATATTTGAATTATTCCCTCACCTCTCACCACAATCAAACACATGTCACATGCTACAACTTCCACTTAATACACTTCACATGTCAAACTAATTCAAATGAAATATTTGAATTAGGTCTCCTTTATTTCTCTTTGCACACTTGTCACATGACTACAACTCCTCATGGAGTGGGAAACCCTATTCAATCCTAGCTGTCCACATCATTGAAATCAACTTTCAATCTTAACCATCAATTCAAATCAACCTTTTCTATAAATCAAACCTCTCACAAGCCATTTGCATACATCTAGTTTTCAAGTAGCTTCATGTTGTCAAAATTCCATTAGATCCTCTCATCATTCATCCTCATGCCATTGTTATGGTACTGAAATAGTGAGCAACCAACATTCCTCCAATATTCAGCCTTCGAAATCTTGCATTCTTATGCAAGGTTGAGAAGAGCAATGGAGATAAATCACGTTTAGCATGGAGATCAGTTTGCATTTGCATTGTTATTTTGATCTTTTTGTTATCTTGTACTCTGTTGTGCTAGTTAGGGTTTGATATCTTGTTGTTTTAGTTTCAGACCCGATTTTTGCCTTGACAACAATTATTATATAGAGACTTAAATTTGTAGTAACTTAATTGCAACAAGTTTCTTTTATAAAATCTTTTAACAAATTTGACACAATTCTAACTATCTTTATTCTTTTTGGTATTTGTTGTTTGTATTTTCGAGAGACTTTTTTTTTAATTGGACAATGCAAATATACAAAAGAGAATATATAGTCCTCAAAAGAGGAATTGTTAAGGAAACCAACTATACAGTGATAGACATAGGTAGAGTCAAAATTTCACACAGTTCCAAGAGTCTCTTAAACTTTGTATTAGCACTCAAGGATAAGGATTGTTGCAAAAGAAAAAATGTCTTGAACCAATAATAAAGGTCTTTGCAAAAGAATAAAGATTTTCTAGCATATTGGTGCTTGATATACAATCAACATAAAAAAATATTGTAATGGTTTATGAACAATAATTTATATTTTTTGTAATATTTTATATATCTTGTGTTAGGAAAATTTTAATTTTACTTGTAAATTTTCAAAGCCTTTTAATTTTTATTAAAAAGCTAATTTTTTCTCTTCAATATTTAAATGATGATTTTTTTAAAATTTAAATGATGGATATTGAATTAAAATTTATTATCTAATTTTATTAATTTGACATGAATGATAAAGTATTAAATTAATACTTTTGAGGAGTCAAAATGTTATGTCAACATACAAATTAAACTTGTATGTATGCTAAGCATGTAATTGGGAGGTAATTTCTATTATTATTAATCACAACATCCATGCAACATTAACTAATAGGTGTTAAATGTGAAACAAATAGGATAATGGTAATTTAAGGTAAGACATTGCACATATATTACCTTAAGTGCTAAAATGCTTGCTTGGTAACAACAATAAAAAAACACATCAATAGTTACAATGATAACTATTTAATTTTGAACTCCTATAATAGAGTTGGTCAATTTTATTATCATGATAAAAATCACCAAATCGTAAATTATTCTTTATACTTATATGACTATTTATTTATAATGTTTCCCTCAACTGAAGGCCATCTTATAATAATTTGGTTGCTCTAGAGGAGGGCTTATATATAGTATTACAAAATTTGTGCCTATCACTGTGCTTTTTCACTTCCATTTTTACATTAAAAAAATGCATCTTTCACTGTGCATTATTTGACAATATATAACTATATTTGACCTTATAAAAATATTAATATATTAGCATCATCTATCTTCTCGTGGACTATATAACAGTTTACCTCAACCTACATGTAAACACTTGTCATGCCTCAGTATCGCCAGCATCTCCAGTTACACCATCTTCTTCATCCTCAAAATCAAAGCTTAATTCATCCAATGCAAAGGACCACTCTACTTCGTCCACTGGCTCCACCACTATAATAACTTTTAGAAAGACAATCCCTCATTTAGCTATGTTGTGGTGTGCATCCTCATTTTTCTTGATTTCTTGAAAGATGAGTGGGACCCAGGGTCCTGTATATATCAGGTTGATATATGGCCATATTCCCTGCTTAGGATGAAAGCCAAGGCTTAAAACAATGTCATACATGATCTTTAACCCAAGCCTCCATTTTGGTTTCACCAACACCTTAGTTATCCCCCAAATCACCTTCTTTTCTTCCCCTAGATCTAATAAAACTACTAAGAACATATATGATATTTCAATATTGACTCGGTATTTGTGTCTAGTTGCCACAAAAGTATCACCCAATATCATCTTAATTGCATGCAAGACCAAAACTACCTTGGTTCGAAACACTTTCTTTAATCCAAGTTTAGAAAATTTCCCAATGAATGCTATATGTCTCCTTTTAGCTCTAAGGCATATGGTGGTATCCATTTTCTTTGTTTATAGTCATATCTGAATGAAATAGGGTAATGGTATTAAAAGCCATCACACCATGTGATCTCATAATTGTCTTCTTAACTACTTGTCCTTTGTTTAGTCTTCTTCTAGCTTTTATTTTCTCTCAAGTGTTTGGCTTGTTCCATCATAATGGGCTCTATTAATATCACATGTTGTAGGTGGTAGCATATCCTTTAACAAATCATTCCATGCCTCCACTGTGTCACACATGACTTCCTTCAAATCCATGTTAATAGCTTTTTTTGCCACCTTGTCCACCACAGTGTTCACCTCCCTAAAAATGTGCTCAATATTAAAATCTTTCACTTGTTCAAGAAAACTCCAAATCTGAGTAATGTATCATTCAATTTTTTTAGTTTAGTGTAGCTTTTTTCCTTAAAGCATTGATAATTATTAATGAGTCCCCTTCTAAAAATAATCTCTTAAATTTTAATCTCCTACAAATTTGGATCCCTAACAATGTCGCTTGTACTTTCTTCTTTGTTGTTAGTTTTGTTTGGAAGTTTTTTGGCTATCAATCCTACTATAAATCCATTTTGGTCTCTAATGACACATCCAAATCCTAATTTTTTAGTTTATACCATCCATCTCCTAGGGGAACCCACCTTGTATCGGCCTTGGATTTGTTAATCGGATTATCCTGAGCAACCTCATGAATGGGGGGACCACCAACCCTTTCCACTTCTTTGAACAACTCTCCATCCCAAGTTGTAAACAAATTTTTCTTTAGTTTCTCTATTCTAGATACATTGTTCACAACCTCAGTAATAGACTTTGTTATTTTCTTTCTAAGAGCTTCACAATTTATTTATTTTTCTTGAAATATCCTTATGTTTCTTTCCTTCCATAATTACCAAATGGTTATTGAGGGACTAAAAATCCATATGCTTGAAAAAACTACCTTTCTATGAATTATTGGCCAGGCATTAGATTGAAAGAAAATCTTGGGGGAGTGGGCTTTGCCAATTCAATTTTTCCTTTATCCTTCTCTAGCATTCCTCTACAGACTCGCATCTCAACAAGATGTGATCACTAGTTTATTCCTTTTGCTTACACAATAAACATCTTGAGGGTCTATTAAAGCCAAGTTTACACAATCTATCTCCTATTAGAATCATGTTCTATAAGGCTGCCCATGCAAAGACACCAGCCTTTGGTAGACATTGTTTTTTTTTCCAACAGAGATGAACTAGCCAATCTTGTTTCTTTATAGCAACCTCTTCTACTGTGTATCCAATCTTCACATTATATTTCCTAGTTTTGGATCCACATCACCTCACAATATCCTCTCCTTTAGTTATCAACATCCTCCTCTCATCTAAAATTACCCTTAATCTATTTTATTATTCCCCTGGAATCCCCAGTCCCAGTAGTAATTTCCACCTCCATTCACTTACCCCTTCAATTTCAATCTACTCAACACAATATTTGACATACCTTCCCCATCGGTTGGTTAAGATCTCTTTGGCCTCCTCCATATTTGACATCTCATTCAAAGGTTGGCCACTGTGCCATGAGTCCTACTAAAAAGTGCCTTCCTCCCATTTCGTACTTCCCAAGTGATGTGGTTTGTGATAATTTTCAGGTGCAAGATAACATGAAATTCCAAATAGTAGATCTTGTGGGGGGGCGGGGCGTTCATCATTGTGAAGTTCCTGATGGGATCCTTTGAATCCAAGTATTTCTTTTGTAGGATCTTTGCCCATTTCTGTTGTGGATTGACATACATATTCCATATCAATTTAGCCCCTAGAGCCGAAATCAAGATAGTCCATTGTCTTAGCCCAACAACCCCTGCCTCCTTAGGTTTGAAAATCTTATCCCAAACAATGAGGGAAATTTTTTTATTCCATAGCACCTTTCCAAAATAAATCTCTCATCTTCTATTCTAGCATCTCACAAATCCTTTTTGGCATTTTAAAGAAAGACATAGAATATACTGGAATTGTTGGTATCACAGATTTGAACATAAGAATTCTACCAATTGATGAGAGCCACTTACCTTTCCAAGACACCATTTTTGAGTTGAAGCTAGATAGAATGTAATCCCATAATTTTTCTCTACTTGCTTCAGTGAATAATGGGATTCCTAGATATTTGCCTAGGAGTTGATTGATTTTGAAACCTAAGAGACTGGACACCTCCCTTTGTTTCCTTGGTTTTTGCATTGAAGAAGAATAATTCTGATTTCCTCTAGTTCACACTTTGTCCAAAGTTTTGGAAATATCTATCAAGGGTTTGTTTGATTACTTTTTCTTCCCTTTTGTTGGCTTCTCCAAAGAGGATAGTATCATTAGCAAATTGTTGATGGGTAACAACTTCGATTCCTAATATTATCTTGATGTCTTTTCAAATTCCTTTATCTGCTTCATCTTGAATACTTCTTCCCAATGCTTCAGCCATAATCATGAATAGAAATGGTGATAGTGTGTCCTCTTTCCTAATCCCACAAGAGGATGGAAAGAATTCTTGTGGGCTCCCATTAACCAATATTGAAAATCTAGAATTAGAAATGTAGCTTTTAATCCATCATATCCATTCCTTACGAAACCCAGACTTTTTCATTACATCCAAAAGGAACTGTCTGTTCACTTGGTCTTTAGGATTTTTGATATCATTTGATGATCATTATTTATTCTTTGGTTTGTCTAACCATGTAAATTTCTTCATGTGCCAGTATGATGCCTTATACAATAGATCTCCCCAAATTGAAGCCACTCCACTCCTCTTATATGATTTTTAGGAGTAGGGTCTTCATTGTGTTTGCCATTGTTTTTGATATTATTTTATACACTGTATTGTATAAAGAGATGGGTCTATAATCATCCATTGTCTCCACAACATTCCTTTTTTAGACTAATGCTATGAATGTGTTGTTTAGATCCTTCAACATAGTATCATTCCTTCTTGATTCCTCCACTACTTCAATTAGCTCTTTTCTTTTTATATTCCAAAAAGATTGGAAGAAACTAGATGGGAGGCCATTTGAGCCCGAGGCCTTGTCTACTCCAAGTTGAAAGGTGACCAATTTGACTTATTCCTCCATAATGGAACTCTAACCATTTCTTTATACTCTTGACTAACAATTTATGGGATCTTATTTAGTACTTCTTTTATAGTAGTGTTAGGGGTTTCTTCTTGACTTAGTAGCTTTTCAAAGTAGTTCACAACTATATCACCTATCTCATTTGAATCCTCAACTATACTTCCATTTCCCTTATTGATGCAATTGATCCTATTCATGCTCCTCTCAATTTTAGTGGAATTGTGGAAATATTTTGTATTTCTATCCCCATCCTTGAGCTAACACTCTCTAGATTTTTGTTGCCAAAAAAAAATTGTCTCTTTTCAACACTTGTGTGTATTTACCCTTCAATTCCTGCTCTTTTTCAAATTAATTCAAATTCATACTTTCTTGGATAACAATCTCACTTAGCTCACTAAGTTCCATCTCAATCTTCTCTTTTTCTTCAAAGATGTTTTTAAATTGATCACAATCCATACCTTCAGCCACTCCTTTATGAATCTCTATTTCTTATGGAGTTGAAAGAGTTTTCTCCCTCTTTCTTTGGGTGCCTAAGTCCACCATTTAGTTATCTTGTTTGGTAGGACTGGATTCCTCAACCACATATTCTCAAATTTGAAGGGGCATTTTGTCAGAGGGGAACCATTGGAAATATGTACCTGGATGGGAAAATGATCAAATCCAATTAATGGTAGAATGGAAGCTACAAATGTGATTATCAAATTATCCTAGTCCCTTGTAATTAGGAATCTATCTACACATTTTGCAATACTGGTAAATCCTTGCCTCCTATTATTCTAGGTATATATACCATTTCTCAAGATAATGTCTTGACAATGATTATTGTTCATGAAGTCCTAAAAATCTAGATGAACTTGTGTGAGCTTAGGAACTCCTCCCTATTTTTTTGACCCATCCATGGTGGCATTGAAGTCTCCTCTCATGATCACCATTTTCTCCCCAAATGATTGCATTATTTGTGAAATTTGGCTCCACTCTTCTCTTTTCCTAAGGGATCCAATATGGTCATAAACATTGACTAAAATGAACTCAATCTTTAAAGGTAGAAAGCAGACTTTGGTGACTTTCCATGACTGGCTAGATTAGATTTATTCTATATTGACCCTTCTCAGGTTCCATAGCACACCCAGGGCCCCTAAATCCCCTTGAGCCCCCACAAAAAGATGTCTCCATTGTCGCCATTTATCCACTACATCTCTTGCTTCTATTATCTCTAGTTTTATTTCTTGAAACATAACTATATCTATCTTTTACTTCTCAATTTGGTGCTTGATTATGCACCTTTTGTTATGGGCATTCATGCCCCTAACATTACATGTTATGATCATCATGGCTCGTTAGGAAGGGTGACCACCTTCCTTGATCTTAGTTTCATTTGCCCTTTAGCCCTTCCCTCTATATCTAGTTTTAGTCTGTTTGATTTTCAGCCTCTCATTCTTTTCTCTCCCAATTTTGATATTTAATGTTTGATTTTGTCTAACTAATCACTCTTTCTTCTAGTATGTCAACCTCCTCTAAGAATTTGTTGTCCAATTCTATATATGTGCTTTGATCAACCTCTATTTGTTGAGGAACTGGAGGGATATTCTCCAAGTTGTTCTCTACTTCTTTGTTGATTCCAAATAACTCCACAACAACATCAAAGATAGGTAACTCCTGTAAAACTACTTCATCCCTATCTAGTCTTGGGTTCATTAGGGATTCTATTTGTGCACTAGGGATCTTATCAAATATTTTTGTTTTCCTCTTCTCATTCTCTACTTCATCTACTACTTCGCTTTCATTGTGCCCTAATTTATCATTTTCCTCAATTCCTCCTACTTCCCTATTGCATTCTTTTCTATCACTGATCTCTAAGGCCTTTGAGCACTCCCTCTTCTTATCTTCCTTAACTCCATTTTAACAATATTCCAAAGAATGACCCAAAAGATGACATCTCTTACATTTTTCTTGGGTATTTTCAATTTCAATACTCTATTTCCAAATCCCTTGGTGTAATATTATCACCAATTCCTTTTGCAAAGAGGTCTTAAGATTAACAATGATGCATATTCATGCATATATTCCATAGTCCCAATCTTCTAGATTTCCATCATCCTTAATGAAGGATCCAACTTGATCTCTAATAGATTTCAATATTCCTAGATCCCAATATGTTGAGGGTAGATTATATAATCTGATCCAAACAGGAGTTTTAGAGATTTCATGATTTAGTGGATTGAAGTTAGGTTCCTAGTCCTTTAGATAAAAACCTCTCCCCCAACAATATATGGCCCATGTTCAAGGATTTCTTTTTTGTTGTCCCCGGATGGACATTCCACAATGAAGAAACCTTTGGGAAATGTTTTAAATTTCAAATCTTTCCCCTAGTGATTCTCACATCAATTTTGCATTCTAATTTTTGTTAGTCATTCCCCAACCCATTTCATGAGGAAAGCACATTCTTTCAACCATGCTACAGATCTTTCCAATTTTCAATTTCAATACTCTATTTCCAAATCCCTTGGTCTAATCGTATCACTAATTCCTTTGGAAAAGGGGTATTAAGATTAACAATGATGCATATTCACGCATATATTCCATAGTCCCAATCTTCTAGATTTCCATCATCCTTAATGAAGGATCCGACTTGATCTGTAATACATTTCAATATTCCCAAAGCCCAATATGTTGAGGGTAGATTATATAATCTGATCCAAATAGGAGTTTTAGAGATTTCATTATTTAGTGGATTGAAGTTAGGTTCCCAGTCCTTTAGATAAAAACTTCTCCCCTCCACAATGTATGGCCCCTATTCAAGGATTTCTTTTTTGTTGTCCCCGGATGGACATTCCATCAAGAAGAAACCTTTGGGAAATGTTTTAAATTTCAAATCTTTCCCCTAGTGATTCTCACATCAGTTTTGCATTTAATTTTTGTTAGCCATTCTCCAGCTCATTTCATGAGGAAAGCACATTCTTTCAACCATGCTACAGATCTCTCTAATTTTTTGCCTTTAATGGCAAAGGAAATACAACTTATAGGGAGTTTAGGATTTACATTGTTTGCACCTATTTTTTTTCCTTTGGTACCCAAATCCTCCGGCTTGGTACCTCTCCTTGAGCTTGCTCCTTGGCTCCTACTTTGATTAAACTTGTGTTATTTGAACTCCATAGATTCTTCCCCCCAAACCACCAATTATTGTTATAAAAGTTTTGCCCATCATGATGTCTATATTGTAGTCAATCCCTCCTCCTTTCTTGAAACCCTCAGTGCTCCTCCTGATAGCTTGATGTTCTCCATTCCAAATTTTTGGGGATAAAATGATCTTTCTACTTCACCCATCCCCGTGTTCCTTTAGGATTTGTCCATTCACCATCAGTTCTTCCATATTTTGTTCCCTCCTACAAAATTTGACTGCGAGCCATCTTCCCATATTAATTAGCACAATAATATTATATAAATATAATTTAATGTCACCACCCTAATTATTACATCCACTGTTGATTATAATCCATATGCAAATAGATTTGATTATTGCTTCCATATTAATTGTTAGGATAATATTTTTATAATATGATTAATTAGATTTCATGATAAGGTTTAATTGTCTCTTAATTGTTTTAATGAAATATAAATAATGAGAATAAAGTAAGTATCTATTTTGGAACTAAATATCAAGTCTTAAATTATGATTAGATTTTTATTAGCACAAAATCAATTTAATTAAATGAATATACATTTCTTTAGAGAATAGTGAATGTGAAGTGGTGCTCAGATTAATTTTACCCAACAGAGTAATGGGAAGAGTTACTCTTGTAACCCCCATTGATGGCTTTTAAAGGATTGTCAGGAAATGTTATAGGAAATTCTTCTTCTTCTTCTTTCTTCCTTCTATTAAATGGGTAATTTGCTTGTCATATGGAGTTAGTTTGCTAATGGAGAAATTTGGAGTGGTTAACTGGTATGCTACTTAGTTCGAAATCACTAGGTAAGTGTACATGTTAATCCCTTCTTACTTTTTCAACCATATTCTTTATTCTTGAAAGCACAAATGCAAGAATTTTAACCAAACCTATTAGTTCCTGTGCCATTGAGTTTCCATTTGATACATTTATTGTCATTTTGTTTCTTTGAACCAAGACGGTAAATAATACTGTGTTAAGGCAATTATTGGAGTGTTAATGTTTGATGAAACAATGTCTTCTAGTTGTTTGTATTAGGACATACATTGGTTTGTGTCCTAATGGGACCCTATAAAATTTTCTCCCTGGTTCTGGTATTTGGCCCATGTCTTGTGTCATCATGATTAGGGTTGGCCTAGGGTTTTTGCCTGCTAAAAATACTCTGAATAGTACCCTTAAACCCTAAACCCTTGTATTATTTGGCTGCAGGTGGTTCAAAATTACTTTTATTCTATTTTTTAGTTGACCACCTATCACCTATTGCTCGGTTCTTTAAGTGTCATGTCATGTCTTGAGATACATTGTGTACTAGCCCCTTTCCATACAGTTTACTACCTCTGGCCCACGTCAATGCAGGAAGTGATGTTTTCAGTTATGCAAAATGATGAAATACTATCTATATGTTCATTTCTAATAATCTTCAAAAGATTTCCATTTATGGCAGAGATACCTTGAAATGACTAAAATTTATTGACCATGGATGTAGCAGAGTGTGCGAGATCTTTCAAAATTTCTATAAGTAGGTGCCTCTGATTATTACCTCATATACTATTTGTTTGTGCTAATAGTATGGGTACTCCCTATTTTTGTATGTTCTTTCTATTCCCCTGTTCTATGGGATTCTATTCTCTGTTCTCATTGTTAGCAATATGCCCTTACAAAATTAGGAGACTTGAAGATTTCATTCCATGGAATAGGTGGTGCAGGGAAAATTTGAGGGCAGTAGCAACATCCATTGAGCCTCTGTGATGTCTTCTCCTTTCTATCTTTTCATCCGAATGTGGGCCCTAAGTTTAAATCTCCATACTCCATTAGATTCTACTTCCCTTGAGGTGGCAGATTTTCTTCTTAGGCAGAGAGGCATCATTACTTCCTCTACCCCTCCCTTAGATCTAATTTTCCTAATAGAGCTTTAACTCTAGGTGTAAGGGGATTGCCCACCCAGATGAAATAGATAGGAGCAGAGGAAAAATTTGTTGCTATTGCTATTGCTCGCCTAGCTTGACTTCTAGCACTGTTGGAGTCAGCTATGTGTGGATTCTTCAAGTTTCTATCTGATTGAGGTTGTTGGAAACCTCCTAGTCAGAAGTGAGGAGTCACACCCCTACAAGGAACTCTCAAAATAGTGAAGGAAATTCAGGCTTCCTGTGCTTCCTTTCAATGTTGTTCCTTGCAAATATTCTCACTTTTTGGCATGTGACTTGGATAGGCAGAGCAGTGAATCCTCCTGTTGAGCAGTTTGATGGCATTTGAGGAGTGCCTGTCTCCAATAGTATCTAACAATGTGTCAACCATCAACAATAACCTGGCCCAACTCCCCGCCAAAGTGAAGGAACATACAAGTCGCAACAAAAATATTAGCATGATGGAGATATTTTTGTTACAGTGGCATCTCTTGTCAGTTAGAAGGTAGTTACACCTACATTCTATTACAACTTTCTTTGTCAATTGAAAATGTGACATCTCTTTTCTTTAAGTCTATAGCTTGTATGCTCCCTTGTTCTATAAAAGAGAATTCAAGGCTCAGTAATAGTGGTTGGTTCGAGGTCATACTATTTAAACTTGGTCTGAAGTATATGATCAATTTGATCTTGGATGAGTTGTATATAAGTTAGCATTTGAATATAGATTTCATTTTCCCAATCTTTGGTGTTATTCTGAGTTCATACTTTGGTATATTTGTAGAACTATTTGTAAACCAGTATCAGTTTATTATACAAATTGTTGTTGAGTATCAAAATACATCATCTCCTAATTATGTATACATTTTTGCATTTATGAATATAATCTGGTCAAGGACTGATTTATTCATCATCATAGTCTTTCCTGTGTTTGTATATTTCTCTCATGGTAGTTACTCAAGTAGTAAAATAATGGCTATAAGGGGATATTGAATATAATACTTGTTTACAAGGATAACTAAGTATGGTGGATCTTGAAACTAGTGAAATATTATAGTGTAAGACACTATCTTATCCTCATAGTAAACTAAATATATACCGATTTTAGAGGGTTTTTCATTCATATCTATATTTTGACTCTATTAACCCATGTATTTGGCATTGATCTTGCCTAAGTGTTGTTTTATACGATCCCCTGATCAAACTCGTTTAAACATTAAAGACAAAACTTTCATTTTAGTTGTGGATGTTAGGCACTAGTTACTCACATGTTCTTCTGCAAAGAATTGTATTAAATCTTAAGAATCTAGCCCATTACTTCACTATATCATTAATTCTTTAAGTGATCTAGAAAGAACGTATCTGTTTTAGAATAGTGTTTTGAGAAAGTATCAAGAAACCCTAAGTCAAAAACACTGTTAGGAACACCCTCCTTGGTCTTGCAGAGCCTAAAGTGCAGAGGAAAAGGATTGAAAACCCCTTTCCTATTCATTGGCCAATCCTTTGAGATAGATCAGTTATTAGAAATGGTTATTTTATAGATCTGTTTTCTTGAGATCAGGTTGGGAATTTAAAACAACCAATAGATTGATGACTCTATTAGGGACTTGAAAGTGAAAATATTGTCAAATCTTGCCCTAGAGTTTCTGGTGAAGGTTTACCCATTCAAGTAACCAACAGATTGGTGACTCTACTAGGGAAGTCTTTGTTAAAACTAGTAGTGCATCTTATCCTAAGTCATAGATCAACTGCTATATTCCCTGCGAACAATGGCGACTCTATTATTTTCCTTCCTAAGTTAAGTCATAAGAGGATATGATATCTAAGAGATTTGTATGATTAAGAGATATTTTCATATGACTCTACTATGGGAGAAGACTTAGAACAAAAAGTTTTAAAAGGAGCATTATACTTTCAACATACATTCCTCTATGTGCAGAGGTAGTGACTCTATGAAGAAGGAACTTGGTAAAAGCATTCTGGCATTCTTGGTTTTCATGATCAAGACAAAGTTTACATCAGTAGTAACATCTTTTTAGGTATTTTACAAAGCTTGAAGGATTTTCTAAATATTTCAATAAATGTGCAAAATGGATAAAAGAAAAGGGTTTACATATGCATAAGGAAATTGTATTTTCTATATATTATCTCTGTAAGGATCCAGTTGTTTAAAATGTGTACTATGCAATCACATCCATATTATCAAGGGGAGTTTGTTAGGGAAAGGTATAGAGCTATAGATTTCAGTAATATGTGTGGTTTTCTGAACCATATTCTAGATAAAATCAGAGATCGAATACCAAAGTTCAATAATGACAAGTCCAAAACAGTTGGTAGTCATTTATAGGATTTTTGTGACTTAATGAGAGATTATGAGGTAGATCTTGAGGATGTTATCATAAAATTATTTGTTCAAACCCTAAAAGAAGAAGCTAGGGATTGGTTTGCATATCTACCCACTCATTTTGTTTCTTCATGGCAAGATTTAAAGATAGATTTTATGGAGCAGTTTGGTGAAAGGGTAGATGTTAGTTTGCTAATTAAAAGGCTTATTCAGATTGAAAAGGAAGAGGATGAATCAGTCCCAGCTTTCAACTTAAGATTTACCAAAATAAGAAGGGATATCCTTGAAAACACTAGACCAAATGAGGCTATGTGTTTGATTATATATCTAGGTGCATTCAATGAAGAGGATAGTTATCTTCTGAGAGACAAAGGCCCCACTACGATGAGGCAGGCATATTCTTTGGCCATAAATTTTGAGAACAATCTAAAACACATGAGGGTAAGAGATTGTGAATCTCCTGCCAGAAGTTCTGTTGTGAAAAATGAATCAAACAATGTTCTCATATGCCATAAAGGTAAAATTTAGGACAATCTACAAGGACCCTCATTTGACCAGCTAGAACAAAATGTTCAACATTTGAGTAATACAGGGTTTGCCTCCCCTGCTTAGGGAGGATGGATGTGTCCAATTTCATAACCTAGTATGGTATCTCATGAAGTAAATAATATTCAAACACATGAGGAAGTAGAAAAACAATAAATGAAGAAATAGATCACATCCTTACAAAAGATGAATATGTTAATCTTAACAGTTATATGTGTGATGAAGAAATTTCTCAGTCTTATAAATATGTGGAAAAAAATAAAAGAGGATTCTCTTGTTTATGAAGAGATATATTTACTTTCAGACAATGAGGTTTTATTATCTAGTGATCCATCTATCTATGAGCCTGAATATCAAGTTGAATTGGTCTCTACCAACAACACAGAATGTGATGACTAGTTGTCTAAATGTTCTTCTTAGAGTTGTGAGGACTTTGAATCAGATAATTATGTAATCTGTAAGGACATTAAAATTGAGAAGGGTATGCAAACAATGCGTATAAGGCAAAATCCACTTTATGAAGAGCCTCTAGATTTATCAGAGATAAAAAATACTAAACCTTATGGGTGTAGAGATAATCCTATTTTTGAAGAGGAATCCTTAGAAATTGACAAGCAAGAAAGCAAGGTTAGAAGTCTTCTCTCAGATAAAGGAAATAGCTCATTTGGAGGGAGAGTGAATAAATTAGTGTTAACTCAGAATAAAGAGGTATTTGAAGACATAGGTTCTTCATTAATGGAGAAAAATTTAGATACGTGTTCTATCAGTGCTTCTCAGTTCTCTACTCTTTATTAGATTGAATTGTTCAATACTGTGCTAGAAAGTAGTTTCATAATATTAGAGCTTCAGGAAAGGGTTGATTATGAGTGTTTCAAGTTTGACACTAAATCAACAAATGATGAGGATTTCATCAATATAAGCTGTCTAGTGGAATATGAATGCTTTCATTTTCCAAGTTTATGTGATAGGTTTAAAAAGGGCCAGCAACCAAAAAATGATAATTATTTTAGCTGGTTGGATATGATGGAACCATATGTTAACCCTATGTTAGATGAGACTATTTTTCAGTCTTTATTTGATTTCAGTGATCTAAGGGACATAGGGTATTTTGAAGACAATGGACTTAATTTTCTTATGAATTATCTAAATTTCCATGTTGGAAACAGGATGGATTTTGATGAAAATTTTAGGTATAGCATGATGAAGTCACTAGAAAACAGGATATTTGATAGAGGCAAATCTTGTTTCTCCCTTGCATGGTAGCTTAGGGCTATTATGTGTTGTTTTTTAGTTGTGTTGTGGTCTTCTCCTCCAGCGTTGTTCTGTGATCTCTCTCTGTTTAGGTTGAACAGATGTCCCCAACTAGAGCCACTGATGGGACCCTATAAATTTTTCTCCTTGGTTCCAGTATTTGGCCCATGTCTTGTATCATAATGATTAGGGTGGTCTCTAGCCTAGGGTTTTTTCTTGCTAGAAACACTCTGAATAGTACCCCTTAAACCCTAAACCCTTGTATTATTTGGCTGCGGGTGGTTGAAAATTAATTTTGTTCTATTTTTGAGTTGATCGCCTATCACCTATTGCTCGGTTCTTTAAGTGACATGTTATGTCTTGAGATACGTTGTCTACCAGCCCCTTACCATACAGTTTACCATCTCTGGCCCATATCAAATGTTTTTTTATTATTCCTAAGGTTTTGGCAGGTAACACCTTCGATGACCCTCATGCCCCTTTTTCCCTAGTAGGCGAAGGTTGTTTTTAAATGAATATGCCAAGGGTTGGCCCCACTAGCTTTGTTGACAGGTGGCTCGTGTTGATTTGTTTCTGTCATTCCATCGATGATAAAAATATTGATAAAATAATCACTCGCGGAATTGTGGAAAGGTGCCATCTGGTAGGTGATCTTTCATTGAATGCAATAAGAGGTGGTGGGTCCTGACTGCTACCTGAGGACTTCTCAATGGTTTTCATCATTCCACCGAGCTTCACCAAGGGATCCCACCAAATGTCCACTGAAAGGTGGAAAGATGACATGTGGCTTCTGAAGTACGGGGTTATTTCTAAGTGGACAAAAGTGTAATGTGGCAAAATATCTATAAGGCTGAGGGTTTTTTGAGATCTACCCCACTGTATGTGGCATATCCGACGATTTCTACCATTCCATAGGAATCAAATCTCCTGCCAAATCTTTTTAGTGCAGAACCACAGAAAGTGTCCTAGCTCATATCGTTTGAAAGGTTTTCTTGAGATCGTGGTTAGTGTGGCCATCTGGATGATTGGATATTATTGGTTGGATCTCATTTGGCATTAATAGTGGGCTATCTCTACATGATAAGACTAAACCAGCAGCGTTGATTTAGGCCAGCTAATGAACTGATCAACGACTCGTATTTAAAAATCTTGAAGGGTGGTGTGTTGGCGTGTGATTTGAGATACAACAATGTAGAATTTATTTCTTAGGCATGTGTAGGGTCTCCATCACCACCACTATGAGGGAATTAACTAACTGAAAGGTCAGCCTGATGTAAAATCAACCCTTGGGGATCCATGTTTCTACCAGAAGTGACCTTTCATCTACTTCATGATGAGTTGTGGCAGGATGACTAGGCTAAATGACGAAATTGAGACAACCAATCTAGTGCCTTCAATGCAGGAAGTGATGTTTTCAATTATGCAAAATGATTAAATACTATCTATCTATACATTTATGATAATCTTCAAAAGATTTCCATTTATGGCTAAGATACCTTGAAATGACTGAAATTTATTGACCATGGATGTAGTAGAGTGTGAGATCTTTCAAAATTTCTATAAGTAGGTGCCTCCGGTTGTTACCTCATATACTATTTGTTCATGCTGACAGTATGGGTACTCCCTAGTTTTGTATGTTCTTTCTGTTCTCCTATTCTATGGGATTCTCTTCTGTATTCTCATGGTTAGCAATACGCCCTTATAGAATTAGGAGACTTGAAGATTTCATTCCATGGAATAGGTGGTGTAGGGAAAATTCAGGGGCAGTAGCAACATCCATTGAGCCTCTATGATTTCTTCTCCCTTCTATCTTTTCATCTGAATGTGGGCCCTAAGTTTAAATATCCATACTCCAGTAGTTTCTACTTCCCTTGAGGTGGCAGATTTTCTTCTTAGGAAGAGAGGCAACATTGTTTCCTCTGCCCCTCCCTTACATCTAATTTTCCTAACAAAGCTTTAACTCTAGGTGTAAGGGGATTTCCCACCTAGATTAAATAGATAGGAGCATAGGAAAAATTTGTTGTGCTACTACTCTCCTAGCTTGACTTCCAACACTATAGAAGTCAGCTATGTGTGGATTCCCTGAGTTTCTATCTAATTGAGGTTGTTGGAAACCTCCTAATCAGAAGTGAGGAGTCACACCCCTACAAGGAACTCTAGAAATAGTAAAGGAGATTTAGGCTTCCTATGCTTCCTTTCAATGTTGTTCCTTGTAGGTATTCTCACTTTTTGGCACGCGGCTTGGATAGGTAGAGTAGTGAGTCTTTCTGTTGAATGGTTTGATGGCATTTGAGGAGTGCCTAGCTCCAACAACATCTAACAATGTGTCAACCATCAACAATAACCTAGCCCCACTCCCCGCCAAAGTGAAGGAACATATAAGTCATAACAAAAATCTTAGCATGATGGAGATATTTTTGTTATAGTGGCATCTCTTGTCAGTTAGAAGGCGATTACACCTACATTATGTTACAACTTTCTTTATCAATTGAAAATGTGACATCTCTTGTCTTTAAGCCTATAGCTTGTATGCTCCCTTGTTCTTTAAAAGGGAATTCAAGGCTCATTAATAGTGGTTGGTTCGAGGTCATATTTTTTAGACCTGGTCTGAAGTATGGGATCAATCAGATCTTGGAGGAGTTGTATATAAGTTAGCATTTGAATATAGATTTCATTTTCCCAATCTTTGGTGTTATTCTAAGTTTATACTTTGGTATATTTGCAGAACTATTTGTAAACCAGTATTAGTTTATTATACAAATTGTTGTTGAGTTTCAAAATACATTGTCTCCTAATTATGTATACATTTTTGCATTTATGAATATAATCTGGTCAAGGATTGATTTATTCATCATCGCAGTCTTTCCTGTGTTTGTATATTTCTCTCATGGCATTTACTTAAGTAGTAAAATAATGGCTATAAGGGGATATTGAATGTAATACTTGTTTACAAGGATAACTAAGTATGGTGGATCTTGAAACTAGTGAAATATTATAGTGTAAGGCACTATCTTATCCTCATAGTAAACTGAATATATACTAATTTTAGAGGGTTTTTCATTCATATCTATATTTTGACTCTATTAACCCATGTATTTGGCACTGATCTTGCCTAAGTGTTGTTTTATACGATCCCCTAATCATCCTCATTTAAATATTAAAGAAAAAACTTTCATTTTAGTTGTAGATGTTAGGCATTAGTTACTCACATGTTCTTCTGCAAAGAATTGTGTTAAAGATTAAGAATCTAGCCCATTACTTCATTATGTCATTAATTCTTTAAGCGATCTAGAAAGAACATATCTATTTTAGAACAGTGTTTTTATAAAGTATCAAGAAACCCTAAGTCAAAAACACTGTTAGGAACACCCTGCTTGGTCTTGCAGAGCCTAAAGTGTAGAGGAAAAGGATTGAAAACCCCTTTCCTATTCATTGGCCAATCCCTCGAGACAAATCATTTATTAGAAATGGCTATTTTATAGATCTGTTTTCTTGAGATCAGGTTGGGAATTTAAAACAACCAACATGCCTGATGGATTAATAGAAATGTAGAGTAATATAGTTAGATTTGTTTTACCCTGTTTGTTGAAGTTGTATAATGCATAGGAGTATGTACTATTGGTTGTTTTATGCATATGTTTTATAATGTTTTGTACGATAAAATAATTTGGTAAATTCTGCATTTTAAGCCAACATAATAAGGGGCATATTTCAGGCTGTCTAATCCCTTAAACCATGGTTTGCATGACCATCTCATTGACCTCTATCACAGGCCACGAGAAGTGTGAGCTAGGCTCTAGTATTGCTCTAGAGGATCACCAAAGTATTCCATTTCTTAAATGTTGATTGAAGTGCATGTACTCAGGCATTGTTTTAGGCTATTTAATATAACTAAATATGTTATTGGTGGTGGTTTGCTCAAGATTTTGTCAAAATAGATCACGTGCCTCATACTAATGAGAGCATAAATGATTTCCTTTTCCATTAATGAAACCTAGATTGTATTTAGAAGTTCTTAATGGATTCATTGCATTTTGGAGGCATTAGATTAAACTTAGAAACTCATAAAATCTGCATTCCATTCTCCCATAATGGGTGTCAATTTGTTTAATAAGTTTACATTCTATCTCGTTTCCTTCTATTTAGACTCTAGTAACTTTAGAAAAAGGGCTTAATAACTCAAACAAACTAGATCTTATCTTAGAGATTATTTCTCTAGTATATATTTTCAAGTCTAGTTGCAATGACATCTATCTATTGTTACTAATAGGATTAAATGTACCTTGTTATCAAAATGTATAAAGTAATTGCGATATTTATCTTTGATAGTTTTATTTGAAGAAGATTTTTATTGTTGAATAGATTTTAGCTCTATGACTTGTCTTCTAGTGTATTCTTGTTGCCCTATAGGTTTCGTTGTATGACAATGAAAGGTGGTAAGTGACCATGTTTATTTTGGCTCTTATCTTATAGATTAGTGAAATTTGTTTAGTGTTTGTAGGTTGTACATATATTAATAAAATTGTTTTGATGTTTGGATTCGATTTTGTATACACATGTTGTTATTCAACCTTCACATAATTAGTTATAGACTTGGGAGATGCCCTTGGAAATTATTGCTCTCTTTTTTGGTATATTTATTTTCTTTAAAGTGCAGATAGATATAGAAAGATAAGGCTCTTGTAAGTAGAGAATTCTTGATTAGTAATTATAGTTGAACATTGCAAGTATTGTTTTGTCACCAATAGTTGGCTTAGGTTACCAATTCCTTATTCAATGGCTCTAAATGGTTAGTGTTAGAACCTATAGTGGTGAATTATAAATAGTTAGTTGAATACTATCGGTCGATATTGATTTTATATCATAGATGAAATCATAGAAAAGTAAATGATCTACATATTGAGACTCCTCTTGATATTTAATATATTACTTAGTCCTAGATACTGAAGTGTTTAGAATATGGAAATTGTATCCTTGATGTAGGGACAAGAACATGATGGACTATAAAGTAGAAATTGATTCTAGTGATTTGGCTTAAGATTGTAAGTGAGAAGTGAACTCATGATTAGAAGATTAAGTGATGTCTAGATTAATCAAAATAATTTATTTCATAATCACTATTTTAACACTTAACTTAAAGTAGTGAAATTATTCTTGGTTAAGTTATTTCATTAGATTTTCCTTGCAAGTTGGACTACCATCTTGAGTCAAGTAACCATTATTATATAGTTTTATTTGTAAATTGATTTGTCTTATTGGAACAAATAATAGAATGCATTGTAACTTCAGTTGGTAGTATAATGAATACTCTTTTGGCATTTTGATGTTAGAATGTTAATGTGATACTTGTTTCAAACCTTTATATGAACCTTTTATAGATAAATTTTACTACTGTATCTATCCCTATTCACCTAAGTGGATGGTAGTTGATGAAGAACTATCTAGGGTAATCAGACCCTAGAAAGGGTTGTACACCCATCTGAGTAGTTTTCACTATGAATTGTGAGCTATGTGTTGTCTTCTTTAGTTTGTTCTTTCTCATTGTTCGATAATGCTAATCAACCTAGAGGTAGAATGTTTATATGTACTAATTTCTTGGTTGAATGTTAATTATGAAATCAGAGATTGTAGGTTGATCTACCTACAAAATGTATTTATTTCCCTGTATGTTGTTTATAGAATTGTGTATTGGATTGGTTATGCATGAGAATTTATATTGGATAGTTTCTTGAAGCACTTGGTTCCTTATTACAGGTTGACCTCAGTTAGCTAAAGCCTTCATGAAGGGTCAGGTTTCTTATGTAGGAGTAAGGTTGGGGAAGCTTTCAACTTCGTGGTTGGGTGGTAAATCACCTTATGATATTTTATCTCCACCATGGAAGAATGGGAAATATTGTATAATGTGTTGCTTTGTAATGAGTTGTGGTCTTGTGGACTATAAGGACTAAGTCATGTTGTACTTATGTAATCAAGTTATCCTTTTGCAAGATTATAATCCAAGCTATGTGAATATCTTTACATGAAGTTTGAATATATTGATAATGTGTTAATGAAATTATGTTTTAAGATTGGTAACTCTTGTGATATTAAAATGGATTTTTTTTATCCTTCCACATATGTAGAATTTTATTGATTATTCTTCTTGGTTTAAGGATGTCGGTCCTTACATATGGTATCAGATCCCTAGGTTCAAGCACTAGGGCCTAGAGTCTTCTACATCTAAGTTGTGTTTATATAATTGTGAACCTACCTTACAGTCAGGTAACCTAGGTGCATCAAGTGTTTTTAGACCCTAGAATTTGGTCAAAGATTTCGTAGATGAGTTGAAAAATAGTGGTTGATGGACAAATTTTCTGTAGTGTCTCATGTGTCATTTATCTAGAACTAGGAGTTGGTTGGCCAAGTCATTTTCCTTTTCTCTTGTAATAAAGGTTGTAATTTGTGATGTTGAGAATGACTGGATCTCACAAAGTTTTGTATGCTTGAGTGATTTGTCCTTGTAAATTATACTCACATCATGTGGATTTATGTAAATGACATGCATTTTGTATGATGATTGTACATAAGAAGGAAAATTGTCAAGGTCATATCTTGACTTAGACCTTGTTATGGATTTCTCCTGTCTATTGAAAATATTTTATCGATAATTATGACTATATTTCCCTTTTGATCTTGACTAAAGTTCTATGAATAACCTAGATTTTGTTACTAAAGTTTTTTTAAGACTACAAGAATCGGCATAGCCCTTTTGTTACTAAAGTTTTATGGATGTATTCACTTGGTTTTTTTTAGAAACTTGGAATTTTGGCTCTATTTGACTTAAAACCTTTTAAGTTCTTGATAAATCATTATTTCCATTTTAAAATGCATATCAATACCTTGTTTTCAAAGTTTATTTTAGAATATGTAAGAAAGAGGTAGATAATGTGCGGATATTTAGATGTTAAAGAGTAATGAAGAAATTTATATGGACTATATGAGTAAGGTCCCAAATCTATAATCTTTAGGATCATGATAACATTCTAATTTCTTCTTGGATAATATATTTAGTGATAACAAAAACATTTATCCCTTGCTTTAATCCTAGTTGTTGATAGTATGTTATGTTTTCAAATTAGATTAAGGTTAGGATCAAGGATAGATTTGCTCGGTTGCCTGTATATCCTTAGTGTGCTATGTATGAATTGCATCATACTTTCTTCATATTATGACACTTTGTTATACATTGGTTTTTACAAATGTGGTTAGAACCATCACATGATGAGAATTATCCCTTCTTGTTGTTATACATATTTGAAAATAATTAGTAGGTTACTATTATATCTAGTAGCATAGATCAATAATGGTTGAAATGTTCTTCATTTCTTGTCATTACATATGCAAGGGAATTGATTAAATATTAGGATCAGTTAGGAATGGATAGTATGTTGTGATTTACATATAGGAAAGTAGTTCCTATTTGTAGAAAATGATTAAGTTATTGGTATTTTAGTAAAATTATCTTCTTCCTACATTGTCTTATGATTTTAGTTTCAGAGTAGTAGTCAATTGTAAAATTTTCATTCATTATGTTCTTGTGGAAACTTGTATACAATAGTATGACAAAAGAGAATGATTGTCTTATAAGGTATAGTTGTAGTAGAATCTCTAGAAGTGAACTATATAATGCTCTTAGATATAAGGTTCATTTGTTTTGAACTACATATAACTTGTATGATCTAGTATCTATAGCACAGTATGTTATGGCTTCATAATTTGATTTACACCTACCCATGCATTTACTTAAAGTATAATAAAGTCTTATTTCTAACAAAAAATTGTACTCTGATCGTAAGTCTTTTGATTGAGCTATTTGATGTACCCTATAAATTGCCACAATTGTGCTAATGGAATTGTGTTACTGCTAGTTGAAAGTTTCTTAGTCTTTTGGTGAATCCAACTAGCATCATGTTCTTTAATGTGCAAGAAGTGGTTACTTAAACCATCACACACTTCCAAGATAATTTGTAGAGTTATTGCTTTAAGTGATGAGTAATGCATGCCTAAACATTTAAATTAGTGATATTTCCTATGTGAGATTTTAATTTTGGAACTAAGCTTTTGTGATAAGGAATACTAGATATTTTTACATTTTATGCCATTGATTATTAAGCACAATTTTATTGATAATTTATTGTTGATCTTCTTATCAATTATTGATGATTTTGACATGATTTAGTGTTGAAAACATCTTATCCTATAATTGTTGTTACTTGATGGTTTAGTGTTGAAACCACTCTATCTCTTAATGTTGATCCTTAATGATTCAATGTTAGAATTTCTTGATGTTGACCTTCAGTGATTTAGTGTTGATATCATCTTATTCTTGATGTTTATCTCTGGTGAATTAATGTATTAATCACTAAACATCTTACTCATGTCGATGAGCTTTGATGATTGAGTGTTGAAATCATGTTGATCTTTTCTTCTTATTGATGATCTTTGGTAATCTAGTGGTGAAATCATTTTGATTTATTCACCTTATTATGATGATTTACTTGCTTTCGATACTGATCTTTTGTGATTTAATGCTGAAATCATGATTTTGTGTAGAAAACATGATGACCCTTCTTTAATTTTGATGATCTTTTATCCTTGATGTGATATCCTCCTTGAATTTACGTTGAAACACTTTCTTTCATTTAGTGTTGAGAATGCTTGCTTAGCTTCTTGAATGATAATTCTAGAGTCACATGCATATAGGAATGTATGACATAAGGAATCAAAAAATCATAATCTAAGATAACTAAAAGTCACTGATACTCAAAAGATCCCCCGGGTGGATTAACCTTGTATTCAGCCGGTAGCCAAAATCTGAGGAAGAGTGCAAGGTTTGTTTGGTTAGTTGGTATTTCTTACAGAAAACCTCAGTACAGTAATGGGCATACTATGATTTTTTATAAGAAACTTAGAACCCAAATGGTTCTGATGAGTTGAAATATCTAGCTAGAGCATATTGAATAGTTAAGCCCGAATGATTGTTTTTTATTATCTATTTCATATTGGATAGAGACATAGTCTATATTGACTATGTGGAAATTAATGTCCTGTATAGCCCGTATGGGCTATTCCTGAGTATTTAGATTGACTAAAAATACACACTCTAATAATATTGCTTAAAAACTAATACTAATTTCTAAAATTCATCTTCTTCCATGAAGCAAGTTTAATTATATATTCTTTGTTGGATGGATGAAGGAATACATGTTTCGTATGAATAGGAAACTATCCAAGTATATATAGTTTAGTAAGCATGTTGAGTTGTTATCTTGCTTATGAGAGTGACTGTATGAGCTATAGCAGGTAATTATGCCTCTTTGAGTAGGATTGATGGTTATAGTCATTTATATGTAAAATGTCCTTGATCATGATAAGACTTGTTTTACTTATTGCAAGTTGTTATGTTTAGTTGAAATGAAACATTGAGGATTAAACTCTTGAACCTTGCTTAACAGAGATAGGAGAACAATGATCGTAGTATTAGATATGAGTGAGTTTGAAGATTCATTGTATGGAAATCATTCGTAAATGAATCTAGACATGGAATATCATTATCACCATAATTGCATTCATAGTTAGCAATGTTTGAATAGATACTCAAGTTGGGATAACGTTTCCTAGTTAACTTGCATATATCATAATGTGTGAATGAGAATAGAAAATATCTCCTTGAAGGACCAAACTTTTAGAAAGAGATGAAATCTTGACCTTGCTTGTAAAAAAGTTGGGCAATAACTAGCTTGTTCAAAATATCATTTAATGTTCTCACAACTTGTGCAAGTGTTTAATGTTGGATATAGGAACTATTTGTTTATGAACAAACAGGTACATGTGAAGGAATCAACATCTTCGACAGGTAGATAAGATGCAAGGTTAGGGTAAATCAAGAAGGAAAGGTATGGTAACTTTATAAAGATAAAATTGAAGTTTTCTTAACCATGACTAGAACATAAGAGCATCAAGACAATGCTAGGATGTCATGAAACTACTTGATGCCTAATTATGAATTTGCAATGGAGGAATAATAATATTCAATTTGACAAAATAATAGAAGGATTTGATGGATTGACTTTACTTGTGATTCTGATAGGAGCCACACTCTATAGAGAGAGAGGGTATCATCAAGAAGAAGGTATCTAGCTGACTAAAGGTGAAATGTTTGAAGGGAGTTAGCACACACCACTTAATCATCACATAGATTAATTTGTATAAGTAGGAATATGTGTGTGTGTGTGTGTGTGTGTAAAAATATTAGTATTTGTGTTGAAATCATTTAATTCTGCAAAACTAATTAGTTAATTTATTCTAGAATCTGGTGCATGTTTTATTCTTTAAAAATTTGGCGATAATTTTGTGATTTGATCCTAGATACTTTCAAATTTCTTTAATTTTTTGAAAACATGATATGTTTGATAGAGAACTGACTAGATTAATTTATTCCTTGAAATTTTATTTTTGCATTAGGACAATGCAAAGTCTTAGTGGGGAAGTATGTCACAACCCTAATTATTACTTTCTTTGTTGATTATAATCCATATGCAAATATTAATTGTCACTTCCATATTAATTATTAGGATAATATTTTTATATTATGATTAATTAGATTTCATGATAAGGTTTAATTGTCTCTTAATTATTTTAATGAAATATAAATAATGAGAATAAAGTAATTATCTATTAACTAAATATTAAGTCTTAAATTATGATTAGATTTTTATTAGCACAATTAATTTAATTAAATGAATATATGTTTCTTTGGAGAATGGGGAATCCGAAGTGGTGCTTAGACTAATTTTAGCATGTAGAGTAATGGGAAGAGTTACTCTTGTAATCACCATTGATGGCTTTTAAAGGATTGTCAGGAAATGCTATAGGGGATTAAATTCTTCTCCTTCTTTCTTCCTTCTGTGAAATGGGTAATTTTCTTGTCTTGTGGAGTTCGTTTGCTAATAGAGAAATTTGGAGTGTTTAATTGGTATGCTACTTAGTTTGAAATCACTAGGTGAGTGTACATGTTAATCCCTTCTTACTTTTTCAACCATATTATTTATTCTTGAAAGCATAAATGTAAGACTTTTAACCAAACCTATTAGTGCCTAATCTATTGAGTTTCTATTTGATACATTTATTGTCATTTTTTTTTGTTTGAACCAAGTGTTAGGGAGTATATGCATAAGTTATCAATTAAATGCAAATAAAGATTAAACAGAGGAATGAAAATACATAGAAAATAATAACAACGAGAGACAAGTTTTAACGTGGTTCACCCAAACCCGAGCTACATCTACCAACAGACAATCCAATATTATTATCCAGTAAATCAAATTGATTACAACCAACAATCCTTGCAACTCAATACCACTGAAAAAGGCTACAATACATTAATGAAAACCCTAACCCTTAGCCGCTTTTATCAATCCTTATGTCGGTTACAAAAATAGGGTTTTTTTAAAGTCGGCCAATAGAAAAATAACTTTCGACGCCTTTATAAAATAATAAAAAAATCATTGGAGGTTTCGGGGGTGCTACCCCTTGACCTTGCCCTATATCGCGATAGAGAGTACACCAGGGGTACTGCCCCTTGACTCTGTCTTGGTGGTGTTGCCCCTAAACCCCTGCAAGGGGCACTGCCCCTTGACCCCGTTAAATAATTTGGGGGGAAACCACACCAATAAAAGTGGGGTAAATTTAATCTTTGAGTCTGATTAGGCTCCATATAACAACAATCTCCCACTTGGAGACTGATCAAACTCCACCCCATATCATCTCCCACTTAGAGATTGATCATAACACTACTGACCCTGTAGCTCCCACTGAAAATAAGCACCCTGGACTCTGTTGTGCTAATTTTTTTATTTTCAATCTTGAAGACCAACCACAGCTGAAGAGGAGCTCAACTTCTCCCTTATCACTGCCTTCGTAAACATATCTGCTAGATTTTCATTTGTATGTATCTTTTCTAGTCATAAGTGTCCATCATCCAACACCAACCGAATGAAGTGATACCTCAATTGTATGTGTTTGGTCTTTGAATGCAAGGCATAATTCTTTACAAGATGTATGGCACTCTGGCTATTTGTAAACAAATAACTGTTAGCCTGTTGTTTGCCCAATTCTTCCATGAAAGATTGCAGCCATATCATCTCCTTGCTTGCCTCTATTGCAACTACATACTCTACCTCCATGGTGGATAAAGCAACAACCTTTTGCAAACTAGAGATCCAACTCACCACTGTCCCACCTACAGTTAAGACATAACCTGTAGTACTCTACCTGGTATCAATATCCCCTACCAAATTTGAGTCCACATAGCCTACTAAATTAGTATTAGAGCCCCCAAAACATAAGTGTTTATTGGATGTACCTCTTAAATATCTGAGAATCCATTTTACTACATTCCAATGCTCCAATCTGGGATGACTCATATACCTACATATGACTCCTACAACATGTGCAATATCTAGTCTTGTGCATACCATGGCATACATTAAACTTTCTATAGCTGAAGCATATGGTACCTTGGACATTTTTTCTTTCTCCTCTTGTGTCTTAGGACACATCTCCTTAGTCAATTTTAAATGACTAGGCAAAGGTGTGCTGACAGCTTTTTCATTCTCCATATGTAATCTCTGCAACACCTTTTCAACATAATCAGCCTGAGATAGAGTCAATTTTTTGTTCTTCCTATCTCTGCAAATTTTCATACCAAGGATTTTTTTTCTTGCCCCCAAATCCTTCATAGCAAATGACTGTGCTAACTGTTGTTTTAACTCTCTTATGTGATCCATATTAGACCTTGCTATAAACATGTCATCAACATATAAACATAAAATAATGTAGCTGTCATTATCCAACCTCTTAAAATAAACACAATGGTCAGAATTACATCAGTTGTAGCCTTGCTCAGCCATAAAACTATCAAATTTCAAATACCATTGCCGAGGTGCTTGTTTCAAGCCATACAAAGTCTTCTTCAATCTGTACACCAGTTTCTCCTTACTGTTGACCTCAAATCCTTGGGGTTGTTCCATATATATCTCCTCTTCCAAATCACCATGGAGAAAGGTAGTTTTCACATCTAGCTATTCCAAATGCAAATCTTCAGCAGCCACAATACTTAAAACAGTATGAATAGAAGTCATCTTGACAACTGGAGAAAATATCTCATCAAAATCAATACCTTTTTTTTCTGTACAAATCCTTTTACAACTAAACTGGATTTAAATCTTTTCTTACCTCCATCTTCCTCTTTCAGCCTATAAACCCATTTGTTAGGTAAAGCCTTTTTACCTGCAAACAACTTACATAATTCCCAAGTCTGATTTTTTAGGAAGGAATCCATTTCTTCTTTCATTGCATGCTCTCACTGAACCTTTGTATCCACCTACATAGCTTCATCATACCTTTTGGTTCACCAGCATCTATTAACAAAATAGAATACAAAGAGGGAGAAAACCTTTTAGGAGGTCTACTTAGCCTTGTTGACCATCTAACATTCACTGGAGTTTGTGGTATTTCTTGTTGTTGTTGTGGAGCATGAGGAACCACTAGAACATCACTATCTGGAGTATCATCCAACACCACATAATCCTTTTCTTTCTTCTCATGCTGTTGTAACTGATCTTTGTACAACACCTTCTCATTGAATACAACATCCCTACTTCTCACAATTTTTAGATTTTCAACATCCCAAAGCCTATAACCAAATTTATCAATGCCATATCCAATGAAGATACACTTTTTTGATTTTGCATCCAACTTGGTTCTATTTTCAGAGTCTACATGTGCAAATGCTTTACATCCGAAGGTTTTGAGAAAAGAATAACTCACCTTCTTATATGTACATGCTTCCTCTGGAATATCACAACCCAAAGGAACTAAAGGACCTCTATTAATTAAATATACAACGGTGTTGACAGCCTCTGCCCACATGTTTAAAGGTGTTGTTATATGGAGCCTAATTAGACTCAGAGGTTAAATTTACCCCACTTATATCAGTGCAACTTTCCCCCAAATCATTTAACAAGGTCAAGGGGCAGCGCCTCTCACATGCTCCCTGTCACGATATAGGGTGGAGTCAAGGGGCAGTGCCCCCAAAACCTCCAATGATTTTTTATTATTTTATAAAGGCATCGAGAGTTATTTTTCTATTGGCCAACATTAAAAAAAACCTATTTTTGTAACTGACATAAGGCTTGATAAAAGCAGCTAAGGGTTAGGGTTTCCATTGAGATGTATTTGTAGCATTTTGTAGCAGTATTGAGTTGCAAGGATTGTTGGTTGCAATCAGTTTGATTTACTCGATAATAATATTGGACTCTCTATTGGTGGATGTATCCTGAGTTTGGGTGAACCACGTTAAAACTTGTCTCTCGATGTTATTATTTCTATGTATTTTCATTCCCTTGATTAATCTTTATTTGCATTTAATTAATATTTTCTACCAGCTAACCCTAACAAAAGGCAGCCCAACACGCAATCTCATGGTCCTTGCACACTCCATTATTGTCCTATTCATGCGTTCAACCACTCCATTCTCCTATGGAGTCCCTGGAACCATTTTTTGCCTACGAATTCCATTAAAGGAACAATAATCCTCAAATTCTTTGCTATAATACTCACCACCATTATCAGATCTAAGACATTTTAATCTTTTACCCATCTCATTCTCAACCAAGCTTCTCCATTTCTTAAATGTTTCAAATACATCAGATTTCTACCTCAGGAAATAAATACAAACCTTCCTAGTTTCATCATCTATGAATGTAACATAAAACCAAGAGCCACCGAGAGAAGATACCTGAGCTAGTCCCCATACATCTGTATGCACAAGCTCTAACTTTTCATCTTTCTTTTGCTTCCCATCCTTGAGAAAACTGACTCTCTTTTGTTTGCCATACATAACTTTCATAGAAATCCATATTAATACATTTTAGACTTGGTAAAACTTTCTTGGAATGAAGTACCTTCATACCTTTTTCACTCATATGCCCAAGTTTGCTATGCCATAGTGTTGTCTCAGAACCTGCAACAAGTGTTTCAGTCTCTTCCTGCAACCTGTAGCAACTATTCTTGAACCTGTTTATTTTTTCTCTGCAACAGCTAAAGTAGAAGGAACAGTATGACCTATACAAAGATATAAGGTGCCTACTTTCACACCTTTTGCTACTATTAAGGCACGTCTTGAAACCTTCCAATTTTTATCAGTAAATATAACAATGCAACCTTCATTAGCTAGCTACCCTACTAAAATTAAATTCCTACTCAGCCTTGGAACGTGCATGACCTCTTGTAGTAGCCAATGATTCGCATTCTGCAACTTAATCTTGATTCTTCCCTTTCCAACAATCTAACAGTGTTCATTATCTCCGAAATAAACCAACCCAAAATCCCCTTGGACATAATCAAGAAAATAAATTCTATGGGGTGTAGCATGAAATGGGGTCCCTGAATCTAAAATCCATGAATCATCAACATTATCTAGGGAAAGAATCAAAGCATCATCTTTAGATTTATTACTCACCACATTTGCCTCCTTATTGCCTTCTTGTTTGTTTTCTTCTTTATTCTTCTGAGACCAGCAATCTTTCTTCAGATGACTTGGATTCCCATAGTACTAGCAATCCTTTTGTCCTATGGATTGGGACCTCTTGTCCTTTGATTTTCCTCGTGACTTCCCATGACCTCCAAAACCTTTTCCTCTCTTCTTTGATCTACCCCTACTTTCTGCATTCAAAACACTACCTGATGTGGACCCTCTTGAGCTTTTCTGTTGCATTTCCTCGCTAAGGATAACACTAACAACATCATCAAATTTTAAAGTATTTGAACTAGAGATAGAGTTACAACCATTACCAAGCTATTCCATCTTTCTACCAAAGAACATAATATCAAGAGAGCCCTCACCTCTTCATCAAATTTCACTTTTACAGAAGTTAACTGACTGGTAATCATATTAAACTCATTTAAATGATCTGTCACATATCCACCTTCAATTATTTTTAGATTAAACAAATATTTCATGAGAAATACCTTATTTGAGGCTGAGGGTTTTTCATACAATTTAGCCAAAGATTTCATCAGTTCACTTGTTGTCGTTGCTTCTATTATATTGAATGCCATAGATGGTGCCTGACACAAACGAATGGTTCCCAGTGCCTTTCTGTCTAGAAGATTCTAATCCTCATCAGTCATTGTTGTTAGTTTCTTGGCTATTCCTTCCAACAGCCTCCATAAATCCTTTTGATAGAGATAATCCTCCATCTACATCTTCTATAATTGATAGTTCTGCCCATTGAATTTATCTACCTTCAATTTACCCTTGTCCGCCATTGCTCCCACTCAACCGTGAGACCTTCCCACAGACAATAATCAAACACAACCCATTCTGATACCACTTGTTAGGGATTGCATGCAAAAGTTATCAATTAAATGCAAATAAAGATTAAACAGAGGAATGAAAATACACAAAAAATAATAACAGCAAGAGACAAGTTTTAACGTGGTTCACCCAAACCTGAGCTACATCCACCAACAGAGAGTCCAATATTATTATCTAGTAAATCAAACCGATTGCAACTAGCAATCCTTGCAACTCAATACTACTGCAAAATGCTACAATACATCAACGAAAAGCCTAACCCTTAGCCCCTTTTATCAAGCCTTATGTCGGTTACAAAATAGGGTTTTTTTATGTCAGCCAATAGAAAAAATAACTCCTAATGCTTTTATAAAATAATAAAAAAATCATTGGAGGTTTCGGGGGCACTGCCCCTCAACCTTGCCCTGTATTGCGACAGGGAGTGCGCTAGGGGTGCTACCCCTTGACCCTGTCTTGGGGGCGCTGCCCCCAAACTCCTACAAGGGGTGCTGCCCCTTGATCCCATTAAATAATTTGGGGGGGAAACCACACCGATAAAAGTGGGGTAAATTTAACCTTCGAGTCTGATTAGGCTTCATATAACAACACCAAGATGGTAAATAATATTGTTTTAAGGGAGTAATTGGAGTGTTAATGTTTGATGAAATAGTGTCTTCTAGTTGTTTGTATTAGGACATACATTGGTTTGTCTCTGATGGATTAATAGAAATGCGAAGTAATATAGTTAGAGTTGTTTTATCCTATTTGTTGAAGTTGTATAATGTATAGGAGTATGTATTTTTGGTTGCTTTGTGCATATATTTTATAATGTTTTGTACAATAAAATAATTTGGAAAATTCTACAATTTAGGCCAACATAATAAGGCACATGTTTTAGGATATCTAATCCCTTAAACAATGGTTTGTGTGACCGTCTCATTGATCTCTCTTATAGGCCACACAAAGTGTGAGCTAGGTTGTAGTATTGCTCTAGAGGGTCACCAAAGTATTCCATTTCTTAAATGCACAGATTGAAGTTCATGTACTCGTGCATTGTTTTATAATGTTTAATATAACTAAATATGTTATTAGTGGTGGTCTACTAAAGATTTTGTCAACATAGATCATGTGCCTCCCATGAGTTTCTACATTTCACATATATGTCTATCAGGGTTGTTGCAATGTCAACATCATAAAGTTTCTAAAGCTTTCAAATAAATATCTTTTGTGCATATCCTATAAATATTGTATTCCTTGAGATGGCTATGCTTTGAGGTATTTTGTCAAACAGTTCACATGCTTTGTCTGTGCTTTTACAATTTTTATGCATGTTGCTTAGGGTTACTGTATCCCTTCTTTCACTTGGTAGTTGTCCACACAATGGCAAAGGAAAGTGGAATTTAGTTTAGCACTTGCCAACTTTGTTTGCATGAAAACTTCTATGGTATAAGTTCTTCAATAGATCCAAGTTGTATATATCTTCTTGAGACATATTTCAATTGCACAGATATATATGGGTAAGTACATGGAGTTGTGGGACCAAAAAGTCGCCACATGACTTTTTGGTCCCATGTAGAGAAAAATGCGAGCGCATTATAACGCGCTTGTGTTATTTTTTGTTTAAAAGTGCAAAAACACTCATTTGCTTGAATGCTCACGGCCAAAATAGAGGTTGGAGAGAAAAATCAAAGTTTATAGTGCGAGCGCATTCAAGGAAGGTGAAATTAAGCAAGTGTAAAGAGAGATCAACGTTTTCATGATGTCAATTCGCTAAACCCACTCTTGAAGATGTCATGAAGCAAATGTAGAGGGTCTAACAACTGAAGAAGGTGGGGTTTGATTAATTTTTGTGAGTTTGAAAATATTTTTTGACTTTTACAATGTTTGATTAGTTTTTTATATTGCATTTATAGTTAATGAGGCAGGAGAAAACACAAATCCAGCTAAGGAGGGTCAAAACAACCCCGAAAACCCTCCAAACCCTCAAAACCCACCTTCATGTCCTCACCATGAAAGAGAAACTCAAGAAAACTATTTAGGGCAAATAGAAAAAAATAAAAGACATCTTCAAACCTTAATTGAAATGTTAAACAATCCAAGTGTAAGCACCGATTGTAGGAGAGAACTTGTGAAGTCATTAGTAATGATTGTTTCTCACACCAAATGACAAAATAAATCACCAAATTTCATGACTATAGGGAGAGGTGTCAGAAATACTATGCTGAAAAATTGTCTTATGAACAAGTGAATAATGAAAAAATTACAAAATATGCATTATGTGCACACTTTATGAATCCTAAAACTGGCCAAAGATTACAAGAGACTTGCGAACGGTTCCCTATTCATTGGTGTAGGAATCAAGATATATCCCAAAACTTTTGGGATAGATGGTACATGGTCTTTGATGAGAATCCATGCAACAACAATGAGGTGCCACAATATTTCTTGAGGAAACTCCATTGCAAGTTTGTTCTCAAGAAGATTCCTAATTATTTTGACATTCGAGAGTTCCAGGACAGAGGTGATGGCTCTACCCAAGATAGAGAGGGGGCTCAGCGAGACCAAAATTGTGTGCCTAGACCCTTATTGAGACCAAAACGTCTTTCACTCCCTTCAAATTTGAAGGAGAGTGTTGAGGTGGAGACACTACATTCATTAACTGCTCTCACGCAGTCTCTAGCATAGCACACCAATGATCTCACCTAGGCTGATGAGGGTGAGAGAATTAGGCATCATTTGTCCTCACATTTGTGTAGTTCATGTGGGAACCTATGTGATTATGGAACACAAAACTCATGGTAGGACTCTCGATAGGATGCTGTGATGTAGGGGCAACATCCAATGATGGACACATCCATATTGGATGATATTGTTCTCACCGATGATGTATTACAGCGTACATTTGGTATTGACTCTCAAGTAATTTTTTACAAGTTTCATCTTTATTTAATATATTCTTATTTGAAAATTATAATTAATTTTATATGGCTATCAATATTATAAGTCAAAAATAATGTATGTAATTGTTTGCGCAATGAAATTCTAAGGTTAGAGTCTTCATCCTACCTCTATTAGCCATCCATTGGCGGGTTATGAGAGGAGGTCAAGTCAGCAGGTATGTAATTTATCACATGATCATAATTATTGTACATATATGAATGTTTTAATATATTATTTAGTGACAATTTGATGATTTCAACAAGGAGCTTCACTAGAACCTCCATGGTTTCCTTGGTCCCCTGGACGTAAAACCACTTATACAGAGGTAAATTTAACCATTTGTAATCATTATGCATTTAAATAATGTTATATATCTATTTTGGTTGAATAACCTTGAACTCTATTTTCAGATGTTGAATATTGAGACTCCTCATCTTTGTGAGTCAACACATGCAGGCATTGCTGCAGCCACCATGTCTTCAAATCCTTTGACCAAGGTATGAGCCAATAACATGAAAATGTCATTTTGTATTTCTCATTTTATCTCATGTCATTTGATGTACATCAAATGATATTTATGTTTAGTCAATTTTTCTTCTTGATTCTTCTCATAGGAGGTCACAACTCCAACCCATCCAACTACAGATGAAGAGAGAGAAAAGATAATCGAGAGTGATCATAGGATAGCAGTAAGTGATCAATTATATATGTGATGTTATATATTTCATGTTTTCTATATTAATGTACATATTGTTTGATTGTATTAATAGGTGAAGCTGCATAAATCTCTGTCAAAGATGTCTACTCGACGGGAGAGAGAGAATGAGTCATTGGTTGGCTCTTCATCTTCATGGCCAAGAAAGGGCTATCGATTATTTGATAGAAGTCCATAGGAAACTAGATTTTGGGACATTTTTTTATGCCTAGATGGCTTTGTATACATACTTTTGTATGTTACCGATGTATATTTTTGTATATGCCAGTATGGCTTTGTTTGGACATGCCTATATGGCTTTATATATAGACTAGATGTTATGTTCATGACATTATGTATATGGCAATTTATATTAAATATTTAATATGATGATCAATTATCATTACAAGAATTTGGTTTTACACGTGCCAATTGCATTTGCTTGAAAGTTTATAAATCATTTTCAAATAATCCATTTTGTGCATATCTTGCAATCATTGCATTCCATGAGACTATGCATTTCTTTGAGGCATTGAATGTCAAACAATTCATGTGCCTTGTCTATGCTTCCACACTTTCCATACATGTCTACAAGGGTAGTTGCAAATACAATATGCGACAAAATTCCTATATCCTTTATACTTTGATGGTTGTCCACACCATGTTCCTCAGATCCCATTTTAGCATAGGTAAGGAGGATGTTGGATAAGGTTGTGCAATTTTGTTTTAGACGTGCCAATTGCACTTGGTTGAAAGTTTATTTTGTGCATTTTCTTGAAATTTTCTAAAGCCTTATGAAAAATCTATTTCATACATATCTTGCAATCATTGCATTCCATGAGACAACATTTCTTTGAGGCATCATGTCAAACAATTCACATTCCTTGTATATGCTTCCACACTTTGCATACATGTCTCGCAGGGTAGTTGCAACTACAACATTTGACAAAATTCCCATATCCTTTATGCTTTGATGGATGTCTATACCATGTTCCAAAGATACCATTTCCAAGGTTTTGGAATTTGGCTTTACACCCGCCAATTAAATTTGTTTGAAAGTTTCTAAAGCCTTATTAAAAATTCCATTTTGTTAATATCTTGAAATCATTGCATGCCATGAGATGACATTTCTTTGAGGCATCATGTCAAACACTTCACGTGCCTTGTCTATGCTTCTACACTTTGCATACATGTCTCTGAGGGCATTTGCAACTACAACATCTAACAAAATTCACATATCTTTTATCCTTTGATGGATGTCCATTTTGGCATAGGCAAGGAGGATATTGGCTAAGGTTGTGGAATTTGGCTTTACACCCGCCAATTGTATTTTCTTGAAAGTTTATAAAGCCTTATCAAAAAAATCCATTTTTTGCATATCTTGGAATCATTGCATTCCATGAAATGGCATTTCATTTCAAGGAATCATGTCAAATAGTTCACGTACCTTGTCTATTCTTCCACACTTTGCATACATGTCTACTAGGGTAGTTGCAACTACAAGATCTGACAAAATTTCCATATCCTTTATGCTTTGATGGATGTCCATACCATGTTCCAAAGATCCTATTTTGCCATATGAAGGGAGGATGTTGGCTAAGGTTGTGGAATTTGTCTTTACACCTACCAATTACATTTGCTTGAAATTTTCTAAAGCCTTATCAAAAAATCTATTATTTTCATATCTTGCAATCATTGCATTCCATGTGACGACATTTCTTTGAGGCATCATGCCAAACAATTCACATGCATTTTCTATGCTTCCACACTTTGCATACATGTCTCTGAGGGCAATTACAAATACAACATCTAAGAAAGTTCCCATATCCTTTATGCTTTGATGGATGTCCATACCATGTTCCAAAGATCCTATTTTGGCATAGGTAGGGAGGATGTTGGTTAAGGTTGTGGAATTTGGATTTACACCTGCCAATTGCATTTGCTTGAAAGTTTCTAAATCCTTATCAACAAATCCATTTGTGCATATCTTGCAATTATTGCAACATATATGCTTTGAGCTTAATTATTGCAAAAATATACACAGTAACAATTCCATAAATAAGGATTTCCTTAAAATCATTTTAGAGTTACAATAAAGCCATAGGTTTATCCTACAACCCTTGCAAATATTTTAAATTCTTTTAAGGTAACATTTTTATCATATGCATATACATAATTGCTATCCACATATTTAATCAAAGTAAAGCATTTTCACTTTGTTCTTAAAGGCTAATAACAATACATCTTATCAATGAGACTATACACATGGAACTAACAACCACAACAATATTCAAGAGAAAACTAGTCATTTTAGAAGGCACTCTACTTTTTTCTTTACTGTCATCTACAAATTCATTCTGAGCACATTAATAAAGCATCTAGGGTTTGTCGCTATGACTAACACAATGCCATTGACCTTCACCATTTAATGCATAAAGCCTCTAGGGTTTGTCGCTATGACTAAAACAATGCCATTGACCTTCACCATTTAATGCTCATAAGATAAAGTCCAAATATATAATACTTCTCGAGAAACCAGACCCTTTTCCACCATTCAAAATAAAACCTACATAATATTCATCATAATCAACTTCACAAATACCTTCATAAACTCTTACTACTATTGTAAAACCTAATCAATCCAAAGAAGTGACACTTGAGAACCCACTTAAATCCAACCATGTAATAGGGTCACAGTACCCAAAGAGAGGAAACAACTAGAAAACTCAATATTACACAAAATTCACCACAACCAAGCCTTCACCATGAAGAATACAAGCCCTCAAACATATTCATGATAACTTCAAGTGAAGTACACACCAAGAATGAGTAGTAAGATAAACCATAATGAAAGCCAAAAATCATATGTTCTATCAAACAGTCCATGTGCCTTTTCTATGCTTGCACACTTTGCATACATGTCTACAAGGATAGCTACAATTACAACATGTGAGAAAATTCCTATATCCTTTATTCTTTGATGGTTGTCCATACGCTGTTCCAAAGATCCTATTTTGGTAGAGATATGGAGGATGCTAGTAAAGGTTGTGGAATTTGTCTTTACACATGTCAATTGCATTTGCTTCACAACAAAGAATAGGCAAAGAATAGACACAATTAATGAATTAAAGAATAGACACAATTATTGAATTAAACCCTTTTGTAACATGCTGCAATAGTTTTAGGAGATGGTTGCCTCAATATAACTACATTTCTACATTCAAGACTATTGTAATATTCTCACTTTGATATAACATGTATGGGGTTTTCTTAACCTATTGTTCATGTAAAATTACAACCCCTATTTTAGCCATGATCACCCTAGATGTAAAATGTGAATCATGTGTGATGAACTTGTATATAGCCCTATAGACAATTCCTTGAATGCAATAAGACCTTGATCTCCATATCCCTACATCCCAAATAAGATCAAAATATCAGTCCTATTACATAAGTACAATGATCAAACTAGATTGTACTCATACAAATGAATCAAATCAAATATCTAGCCATTAGTTTATGCAATTATATCTAACTCCCAATTGAAATTCTTCATTTAAATCATACAAGATCATTACATGTCCATACATGTGTATTGAAGTTTCATTACATGTGTATTGCAGTGGAAAGGTGCTAGGTGTGACACTTTACATTCCATAGCTTGTGGGGCTAAAATGAATATGCCAATGCATTGGGGTGGGAAAGTAAATGCTAGGGGATGTCTCCTTTCATGTTCCAAGCATCCCAGTCGTTTGGGGCAGCAGGCTACCAGAAAGTCCCTTAGGATCCCTAAGACCAAAAAACTGCCAAACTATGATGGAGCAATTCTCAGAATTTGTGGTAGCTAAGAATGTTCTGTTTGGACCTACAGGTGCAAGTGGGGTTCATCCACAATAACCTCTCTTGGTTTTGGTCAAATCTAGTCTATTTGATCATTCCAAAATCAAATGCTTTCTTGCAAAATGCTTTAGTTTCATGTAGTGGAAAGGTGCTAGGAGTGACATTTTGCATTCCATAGCTCATCGGGATGAACTGTCTATGCCAATGTGTTAGTTTGGGTGGTTAAATGCTAGGGGAGGTCTTGTTTCATGTGCCAAGTGTCCTAGTCATTCACGGCAACAGGCTACCTGCAAAGTCACTTAAGATCATAAGAGCAAAAACTGCCAAAATTTGATAGAGTAGTTCTTAGAATTTGTGGAAGCTAGGAATGTTCCATTTGGACCTATAGGTGCATGTGGGGTCCATCTACAATAACCTCTCTCAGTTGTGGTCAACTCAAATCCATTTGACCATGCCAAAATCAAATGCATTCTTGCAAAATGCTTCAGTTTCATGCAGCACAACCTTGCCAGCTGCCATATTTTTTGTTCTACTCATCATAGGGAAAAACTGACTGTACCATCACATTAGGGTGGGCAAGTAAATGCAAGGGGAGGTCTCTTTTTGTGTGCCAAGCATCCCAGTTGTTCGGGGCAACGGGCTACCGACAAAGTCCCTTAGGATCCCTAAGACCAAAAAATTACCAAACTATGACGGATCAGTTCCTAGAATTCATGTTAGGTGGGAACGTTCTGTTTGGACCTACAAGTGCAAGTGGGGTCCATCCACAATAACCTGTCTCAGTTTTGGTCAACTCTAGTCTGTTTACCGTGCCGAAATCAATTGCATTCTTGCAAAACGCTTTAGTTTCATGCAGTGGAAAGGTTCTAGGAGTGACATTTTGCATTCCATGGCTTGTGGGACTGAACCATCTATACCAACATGTCGGGGTGGGTGGGTAAATTCTAGGGGAGGTCTCATTCACGGTAGCAGGCTACCGACAAAGTCACTTAAGATCCTAAGAGCAAAAACTGCCAAACTTTGTCGAAGTAGTTCTTAGAATTTGTGGCAGTTGGGAACATTCTATTTGAACCTACAAGTGCATGTGGATTCTATCCATAATAACCTCTCTTAGTTTTGGTCAACTCAAATCTATTTGACCATCCTGAAATCAAATGTATTCTTGCAAAATGCTTCAGTTTCATGCAACACAACCTTGCCAAGTGCCATATTTTTTGTTCTATTCATCATGGTCTGAACCATATATGCCAATGTGTCGGGGTGGGTAGATAAATACTAGGGGAGGTCTCATTTCATGTGCCAAGCATCCTAGTCATTCGGGATAGCAGGCTACCAGAAAAGTCCCTTAAGATCCCTAAGACCAACAAACTACCAAACTATGACGAAGCAGTTCTCAAAATTCATGGTAGCTGGTAATGTTCCATTTGCATGTATAGGTGCATGTGGGGTTCATACACAATAACCTCTCTCAGTTTTGGTCAACTCTAGTCCATTTGACCGTGCTGAAATCAAATGCATTCTTGCAAAATGCTTTAGTTTCATGAGGTGGAAAGGTGTTAGGAGTGACATTTTGCATTCCATAGCTCGTGGGGCTGAAACAACTATGCCAACGCATCGGGGTAGGGGTAAATTCTAGAGGAGGTCTTGTTTTGTGTGCCAATTGTCCTAGTTGTTCACGACAGTAGGCTACTAACAAAGTCACTTAAGACCTTAAGAGCAAAAACTGCCAAACTTTGACGGAGTAGTTCTTAGAATTCGTGGCAGCTGGGAACATTTCATTTGGATATACAGGTGCACGTGGGGTCCTTTCATAATAATCTCTCTCAATTGTGGTCAACTCAAATCTATTTGATTATTCTAAAATCAAATGCATGCTTGCAAAATGTTTCAGTTTCATGCAGCACAACCTTGCCAGGTGCCATATTTTTTGTTTTGCTCATCGTGGGGCCGAACAATCTGTGCCAATGCATCAGAGTGGGCAGGTAAGTGCTAGGGGAGGTCTTATTTTGTTTTCCAAGCATCTTAGTCATTCATGGCAATAGGCTACCGGCAAAGTCCCTTCAGATCCTGAAGACCAAAAAACTACCAAACTATGACAGAGTAGTTCTTGGAATTTTGGGCAGCTGGGAACATTTTGTTTGGACCTACAAGAACACATGGAGTCCATCTATAATAATATCTCTTAGTTTGGGTCAACTCCAGTCCTTTTGACTATGCCAAAATCAAATGCATTCTTGCAAAATGCTTCAGTTTCATGCAGTGGAAAGGTGCTAGGAGTGACATTTTGCATTCCATAGCTCGTGGGGCCAAACTAATTGTGCCAATGCATCAAGGTGGGTAGGTAAATGCTAGAGGAGGTATCATTTCATGCACCAAGTGTCCCAGTCGTTTGCGGCAGAAGGCTATCGGTAAAGTTACTTAATATCCTAAGAGAAAAAACTGCCAAACTTTGACGGAGCAGTTCTTAGAATTTCTGGTAGATAGCAACATTCTATTTGGACTTATAAGTGCATGTGGGGTCTATCCACAATAGCCTCTCTTAGTTTTGGTTAACTCAAATCTATTTGATAGTGCTAAAATTAAATGCATTCTTGCAAAATCCTTTAGTTTCATGAAGCACAACCTTGCTAGGTGCCATATTTTTTGTTTTGCTCATTGTGGGGTTGAACTGACTATGCCAACACATCAGGGTGGATAGGTAAATGCTAGCAGAGGTCTTGTTTTGTGTGCCAAGTGTCCCAATTGTTCTAGGATATAAGCTACCGACAACGTCGAAAGGTGCTAGGACTAAAATTTTGCACTCCACAAATCATGGGGTGAAACCGGCGATGCCAACATGTCTAGGTGGGCAGGTAAATGCTAGAGGAGGTCTCATTTTGTGCACCAAGTGTCTCAATCATTTCGGGCTACAAGCTATCAGTAAAGTTGAAAGATGCTAGGAATGAGATTTTGCATTCCACAGCTCGTGGGGCTGAACTAACTATGCCAACGCATCAGAGTGGGTGGATAAATGATAGGGGATGTCTTGTTTCATGTGCCAAGCATCCTAGTCATTCCAGACTGTAAGCTACTAGCAAAGTCAAAAGGTGCTAGGAATGAATTTTTGCATTACATAGCTCGTGGGGCCAAACCAACTTTGCCAACACGTCAGGATGGGTAGGTAAATGTTAGGGGATGTCTTGTTTCATGTGCCAAGCATCCTATTCATTCTGGACTGCAAGCTATCAGCATAGCTTGAAAAGACTAGGACTGTTGGCACATGAAACCATACCTTCCTTGGCATTTACCTACCCTCCCTGACACATTGGCATAGTTGGTTTGGACCCATGATGAGAAGAATGAAAAATATGGCTCCTAGCAATGTTGTGTTGCATGAAATTAAAGTATTTTGTAAGAATGCATTTGATTTTGGCATGGTCAAGTGGATTTGAGTTGACAAAAATTAAGAGAAATTATTGTGGACGGACCACACGTGCACCTATAGGTCCAAACAGAACATTCCCAGCAACCATGTATTTTGAGAACTGCTCCATCAAAGTTTGGTAGTTTTTGCTCTTAGGATCTTAAGTGACTTTGCCAGTAGCTTCCTGCTGCAAATGACTGGGACACTTGGTGTATGAAATGTGACCTCTAATATTTACCCACCTACCATGATGTGTTGGCATAGTTTGTTTGAACCCACGAGCTATGGAATGCAAAATATCACTCTTAGCACCTTTCCACCTCATGAAACTAAAGCATTTTGCAAGAATGCATTTAATTTTGGCACGGTCAAAGGGACTGGAGTTGACCAAAACTGAGATAGGTTATTGTGGATGGACCCCACATACACTTGTAGGTCTAAACAAAATGTTCCCAGCTGCCATGAATTTTGAGAACTACTCCATCATAGTTTGGCAGTTTTTTGGTCTTTGGGATCTTAAGGGACTTTGCCAGTAGCTTACTACCCCAAATGACTGGGATACTTGGTACATGAAATGGGACCTCCCCTAGCATTTACCTATCCACCCTAATGCATTGGTACAGATGGTTCAAACCCACGATGAGCAGAACAAAAAATATGGCACCTGGCAAGGTTATGCTGCATGAAACTGAAGCATTTTGCAAGAATGCATTTAATTTTAGTACGGTCAAATAGATTTTAGTTGACCAAAACTAAGAAAGGTTATTGTGGATGGACCCCACATGCCACTATAGGTCCAAACAAAACATTCCCAGTTGGGCCACAAATTCTAAGAACTACTTCGTCAAAGTTTGGTAGTTTTTGCTTTTAGGATCTTAAGTGACTTTGCTGATAGCCTGGTGCCACGAATGAATGGGACACTTGCCGCATGAAATGAGACCTACCCTAGCATTTAATCACCCACCCTGACATGTTGGTATAGATGGTCTGGCGCCACGATGAGTAGAATAAAAAATATGGCACCTGGTAATGTTGTGCTGCATGAAATTGGAGCATTTTGCAAGAATGCATTTAATTTTGGCACTATCAAATAGATTTGAGTTGACCAAAATTTAGAGAGGTTATTATGTATAGACCCCATGTGCACCTGTAGGTCCAAATGGAACATTCCCATTTGCCACAAATTCTGAGAACTGCTCTATCAATGTTTGGCAGTTTTTTGGTCTTAGGGATCTTAGGGGACTTAATCGATAGCTTGTTGCCTCAAACGATTGGGATGCTTGGAACATGAAATGAGACCTCCCTTGGCATTTACCTACTCACCTTGATGTGTTGGCATAATCAGTTCAATCCCATGATCTATGGAATGCAAAATCTCACTCTTAGCACCTTTCGAACTCAAGAAACTAAAGCATTTTGCAAGAATGCATTTGATTTCGGCATGGTCAAATGGACTAGAGTTGACAAAAACTAAGAGGTTATTGTGGATAGGCCCCACATGCACCTATAGGTCCAAACAAAATGTTCCCAGCTACCACAAATTCTAATAACTACTCCGTCAAAGTTTGGTAGTTTTTGCTCTTAAGATCTTAAGTGACTTTGTCAGTAGCCTGCTATTGCGAATGACTAGGACACTTGGTGTATGAAACGATACCTCCCCTAGTATTTACGTGCCCACCCTGATGTGTTGGTACAAACTGTTTGGCCCCATGATGAGAAAAAAAAAAAATATGGCACCTAGCAAGGCTGTGTTACATGAAACTGAAGCTTTTGCAAGAATGAATTTGATTTCAGCACAGTCAAATAGTTTTGAGTTGACCAAAACTAAGAGAGGTTATTGTAGATAGACCCCTCATGTACCTATACATCTAAACGAAAGGTTCCCATCTACCATGAATTCTGAGAACTGCTCCGTCATAGTTTGGTAGTTTTTTGGTCTTATGGATCTTAAGGGACTTTGTCAGTAGCTTGTTGCCTTGAATGATTGGGATGCTTGGTGCATGAAATGAAACCTCCATTAAAATATACCCACCCACCCCAATGTATTGGTGTAGTCATCTTGGCCCCACGAGCTATGGAATGCAAAATCTCATTCCTAGTACCTTTCCACTACATGAAACTGAAGCTTTTTGCAAGAATGCATTTGATTTCAGCACAGTCAAACAAATTTGAGTTGACCAAAACTAAGAGAGGTTATTGTGGATGGACCCCACATGCACCTGTAGGTCCAAACAAAATGTTCCCAGTTGCCGTGAATTCTGAGAACTGGTTCGTCATAGTTTGGCAATTTTTTGGTCTTAGGGATCTTAAGAGACTTTGTCGGTAGCCTGCTACCTCAAATGATTGGGATGCTTGGCACATAAAATGAGACCTCACCTGACATTTACCCACCCACCCCAACATGTTGGCACAATTAGTTCATCCCCACAAGCTATGGAATGCAAAATGTCACTCCTAGCTCTTTTCCACTGCAAGAAACTGAAGCATTTTACAAGAATACATTTGATTTTGGCACAATCAAATGGATTAGAATTGACCAAATCTGAGAGGTTATTGTGGATGGACCCCACATACATGTGTAGGTCCAAACAAAATGTTCCCAACTGCCATGAATTCTGAGAATTGCTTCGTCATAGTTTGGCAATGTTTTGGTCTTAGAGATCCTAAGGGTCTTTGCCAGTAGCCTGCTGTCCCGAACGATTGGGATGCTTGGCACATGAAATGAGACCTCCCTTGGCATTTAACTACCCACCCTAATGCGTTAGCATAGTTGGTTCAGCCCCATGATCTATGGAATACAAAATGTCACTCCTAACACCTTTCCACTGCATGAAGCTAAAGCATTTTGGAACAATGCATTCCTTTCCATCATAGGCAAATGGAATTGATTTAAAAAAATTGAGGTAGGTGTTTGTAGGTGGACTTGACATCCACCTATACATGCAAAGGAGATGTTCCTAGGTGTCACAATTTGATGAAACAGTCGGTCCAAAGTTTGCCACCTTTTTTTTTCTTAGGCCTCTTGAGAGATTGTCTACGTTTGATATAGCCAAGAACGACCATGAGGCTTTGCCACCGAAAAGAGATCTCCCCTAGTGTTTACCCGCCCACTTGGTTGCGTTGGCACCATTTGTTTGGCCCCATGAGATGCTGAATGTAAAAATTTAGTCATAATACCTTTCTGGTAGATGAAAATTTAGTACTATAAAGGTGTTCTAACTTGATCCAATGTCTTATAGGGCATCAATTAAGGCTGCCCTTATCTCTGCTATCAATTGTTTGTCATTAAAACTCATTAAGACTGATTATGAAATAGTAACATCATTAAAATAAATTAAAACTCATAGTAACATCATTAAAACTCATTATGAAATAGAAAATAAAGGACAATCATCATGAAATAATCACGAAAACCTACCTTACTTTCCTTCTAAAGGCAATTTCATAAGGATTATGCCTACCTCTATCATACTAAAATCTTGCATGCAAATGCAATTGCACTATTTAGCTAAAATGAGTAGCTAAAATATACAAGTTGAAATGAGGATAGCAAAGAAAAATAACATACCTTTCTATCATTCCACTAATTCAATCCAATGAACCATCCGGGTCTGCTCTACTCTTTATTGTATTGAGTATTGCCTCATGATCAGACTCACGAACCTTCCACAAGGTCCTGTTCAATGCTACCCCCATATTTGATCAAATGAGTGTTTGATGCCACAACAAGGCTATAATAATGAAGAATCTTCCTATGTGTGTCAAAGTCCTCAAACAACCACACATCAAACTTCTTTATTGGATACCTTCTAAGCCATGTTCCAATAACAACCACTGATCCTGCAGGGTACTCGATGTTTTCTCCATCTATAACAGGGGAATCTAATTTCTTTTTTGCCTCAAAACAATGACACAAATAATAATTCATTCCTTATTCATTGTCTTTAGCTGCAATAACTACATAAACATGCCTTGCATTGATATGTGAATTTAGTTCGATGAATATTGTCAACAATACAAGAAAAACTACAAAATAAGATGGTAAATTAAATTCTATTAAATTTGAATGTTGATAATACCTAGTTGAACTAGATCTGAAACATGGTCAAAATCAACCAATGATTCAATCTCTGTGATTTGTAGTGTTGTTGGTGGTCGATACATGTCAATCGAGCTTAGGCCTCTTGTACACTAATCATCAACCCACTACTTTGACTCACAATCATACCAAGCTTCATATGTAGATGAAGAACAAAAGCATGCCATCCACTATGTATGAATACTCCATGAACCTGCATTAGATCTTCTACAGGAATGTATCTTATTCGATCCTGTCAATGTACAATAGTCCTCATATTTTGCAATGTTAGTATCATCAACCAACCAAAAAGATCTACGAACTGTAGACTTACCTTCATTACCTAGACCCATTGTAGTGCTAAACACCATTCAATAATAGATCTCACATATGCTAACTTTGCATTGTATTTGTACTTCAACTCTTCTCATTCCAATGCTCTTTTGATACATACTCATGCACCATCATGTTCGCCCTTTCCATGCCCGGCCTCACAAAAATTCCACATATGTTGAACACCATTCATCGTATGCATCCTACTTAGCTAATAGAACATTCATGAGTTCTTGAATTGTGATGCACAATTATCTGACCATATGATATGTTGACGAAATGTTATGCTCCTGCTAGCCAAATCATGGTAGAACATCTAAAAGTAACCTTGCACAAACTCCTTAGAATGTGTGCGATCATCACTACTATAAAAATGATATTCCCTCAAGATCTTCCTGTCATCCTCTATACTATCTTCTACATGAATGAATGCTATTTGCACAAATATAGCAACCTGCGTAGAGTTGTAATACTATGATTACACCTCATTATGTGGCTATAGTGTGTAGTTCTCTGCAAAGTCAATAACTGAAACAATGGTACCAAGTGGAAATGTGTCCTTGCATAACTTGAATTGTAAGTCCAACGATCAAGCTCTATGGGTATGCCTTACATACTCGTAAACTATATTATCTCAGAAAATAGAGATAAATTGATACACTGGAATCTTTTGAATGACCAATTCATACCTTTTTGCTTCTTTTCTATCTTTCAGGCTATATGCCACTATCTTGTATTTACCAAAACTTACTAGCTCATTTCCAATTGCATGTGTTGTCCATATGTTGACAAATTGGAAAATGTTGCAACCCACCACAATGATCACACATGCCATCCAAGCATAAGCTATTGTGGAATAATTGACCATCCACTTTCTGGCATAAGATGCTTGATATGAAATCTCTTGAAGATCTAGGTGAACACTTTATATTACACTCTTGCAAAACATCGTTAGTATGCAAATCTACACATATATCTATAAACATCATAATGATTAGAAAACTCAATATGTACTCTACAACAACAAGTTGTGCATGTGTGATTTATTTTGACATAAAAAGGCTTTACCATTTCAAAATACCTTTGACTAATTTTCACTTGAGGATGATTGAAATTTCTTAAAAAAATGTGTTTTCAAGAGTCGCATCTAAAAAATGCTTTGGATGTGGCTCATGGTTTCAACAACCAATTCTCCTTCTCACAATATCTCTTTCATTAGGAGATACCCCTATGTTATTTTTCCAAAATTCTTCGATGAGGGATCTCAAGGCTTCAACAACAACTTTGTCTTTCCGTGGGACTCTCCCAGATAATGGCCACAATTCATTAGTGTTTGGGTCCTCAACTCTTTCATGTCTTCCAATGGATCTCATTAGAGTTTTTCTACTTATTTTCAATGTTTGACTTTTCTTTCTAATGAGGCGAGCTTTTTTTGTTTGTTGGCTTACTATTTTCGATGTAGTGACACGTTGTGTGACATTACTATCCTTGGTGCATGAGGTGGAACCCACACTCTCATATGCACTCATTAGATTCTTTACAATTGATTTTTCACTTGAGGCATCCAATGTTCTTAGGCCAAAAATCTTCATAATGGGCCTAAATTTTAGATTTCTCATCAATTCAACAAATAGTTGACATCTTCTAGTTTTATTTAAGTTCTCATAGAATGATTTCCATATATTATTCACATATCTTTGGCAAGTATGCTTGGGAATCTTATCCTACATGGGCTTCAAAACATTCTCATCAATATCAATTAGAAACTTAGGCTTCTAATGCAAAATTCTAGGAGGTGTTTTCATTGGTAAAATTGACTCAACATTAGGAATTTCTTCAATATTTACTTGAGATGGGATAGATGACGTACCTTCAATTGGAGATGAAAAATATGAAAAGGCTTGAAGTTGAGATAGAGAAGATGGTGTACCTTCTACTTGATGTGTGAATGATGGCATGCCACCAACTTGAGAAGAGAATGACAATGTACCTTCAACTTCACCTATAAAAGATGGAGTGCCTCCAATTTGAGAAGATAATGATGGTTTCTCTTTAACTTGACCTGTGGATGATGGAGTTCATCCAACTTGGAGATTCAATTTCCTCGTTGAATAGAGGTTTTGCATTTGTTCCCTTTGTGTTGCCAATTCCATCTCTCTTAGCTTCATTAGATGTGTCATGTTCCTCTTCAATTGACAATGGTGGAATGTCTTCTTGTATGGTTGATAATTTCCTACTTTCATTAATTCGCCTCATTCTTTCTCTTTTCCTCTCATTCTTAGCTTCATGCTCTTTTGGTGTTAGATTCTTTGTTTGTTTCCTTAACATGATGATGATTTCTATATGCATTATGACTAAGACAAGGATGATGTTAGAATTATAATGAATAATCAGCATATACAAATCAACATATGATGACTAATGAATAATCAACATTTAGTTTCACATTTTCTTAACATATCTTCTCAAACACACTTTCTTAAACTCCCATGGATACACCTTCTCAAGACAAGATAGAAGAAATCACTAGCACTAAGGAGAGTTATGACAAGCACATTGTGATGGACCAACCATTCCAAATGGAGACTCATGTAAGGTAAAACTAGACCTACTGGCATGTCAAAGGACAACCCAAGTTATTATATTGTAGGTGGTGAATTAGTTAGAGTAGCTCAAGAAGACAAGTATGAAGTCATGTATATGCTTAGATGTGATCATTGTTATCTCAAGTAAGTAGATGGGACTACATAGAACTTTGAGGGGGCTTTTGCAACAAAAGCCAAAATTGGAGAAGGAAGCAACAACTCTTAACAATTCTCAATAATGAGAATGGTAGACAATTCTTTTTGAATAGAGGAGTCGAAGATAATATAGTAGTAGAGGTTGTAGATGTTCTACAAATAAAAGGCATATTTAATGCCATCATTGTAAAAAGAAATTGGGCATTTTGAAAAGGAGTGTAGGCTCAAACAAAGTCACATGTGAAATAAGAAAGTGATTTTCACTTGAAATGAAGGAGACCATCTCAATCCCAATAGTTTTTCTTTTGTCATGAAGAACAGAAATCTTAAGATAATGTTTGGTTTCTTGATTTTGGTTGTTCGAATCATATGATAGTCAATGAAGACTTATTTATGCGAGTTGATAAAGTTGTAAAGAGTTGATTAAAATTTGGAGACAATAAAGTAGTGTAAGTTGTTTGAAAAGACACCTTGGTTGTTCACACCAACCAAGGCAAGGTAAAAAAAATCAAGTTACGTTATTAGTTGATGGCCTTAAGCATAATTTATTGAGTATAAGTTAGCTTATTGAAATAATTATAGAGTTTTGTTTCATGATGGTACTTGTAAATGTTTTGATAAAAATCATGGTGGAAATGTTGTAGCAGAAGTTCCCATGACAACAAATAGAATGTTTCCATTGCAAATGTGTTTATTAAAAATATATGCTCTAAAAGCAACTCTTGAGGATACCAATTGGTTATGTCATGGTCAGTATGGCCAGTTGACCTTTAAGGAGTTGAACTTGTTACATACTAAGATTTGTGGATTGTTCAAGATCTTGTTGAAGAGTTTAATCATAAATTGATAAGATAGTGCTAGAAACCTATGTGGTAACCATGCATTGAGATTTGGACATTGTGCTATGGCATGGAGATTTATTAGAACCAAGTGTTGCTATGGTAGCAATTGCAAGATGCTTGGTGAAGAAATTGTTATTGCATCATGAGCTAAGTGAGTTGCTAGAGCATGTATGGTAGTGCAAGTGCACATGTGGGGAGTGCATGTAGTGACAATTGAGAACATGTATATGTTCTAGAGAATGTTCTGAGGTATCACAAGTGATAAGAAGCAATTGAGAGTTTCTCTTTGTTATCGCAAGCCACAGTTTGATTTTAGTTGCAGTGTAAGAAGACATGTACATGGTTCATGTGTTTTGGTCAACAACTTTTGACTAAGTATGAAGAAAAGTATGACAAACAAGCTAAGTATGGTGTACCCTTGTAAGCACTAAAAGTGTTGAATTATCACAATCAATCAATACAAATTAGTCAATTGGCAATAAAGAAGACATTGAGTATGATGGCACACCTAGTCCCAATGATGAGCATGAGTTAAATGGTTTATATATTAATGATTCAAGATACAACAAAATCATGTATATATCATATTTTAATGATTCTAATTCTATTAATACACATAATGATGACTTTTTTAACATAGATAGTTCCACTTTTAGTGATTGTGAGTGTTCTAAATAACATAAAGTGAATTAAATTGGACATAAAGAATATACCCTAGAATTTGATATTTGAGTTGACCAATCCTCTAAAATTTGGCTTCAGAATCCTCAAATTGATCTTTTTAGCAAGTTTGATTATAAATTCTATATAACTCTAGAATAGAATTAGTGAAATTTATGAAAAACAAACATATATCATCAAATTCAATCTATATCAATGGTAATTAGCTTTGAAACAATATGAAACATGAAACTTTCAGTTTAAATAATCAAATTTTGTCCAAAATTATGCAAAACCAGTTCTTCTACATTGAAAAAATTAAAAAAGGTGGTGGATTGATCAAACAATGATTCTTAAAATGTCAAGCACCATGAAAAAGTGTTTTCTTGTCCGATAGCACGCATGAAAAGCAGGGACTAACATACATGTGGGGTCTAAATCATGGATCCCACATGTTTTTTCCCCTTTTTTTTCTTCCCAAAATTTACTCGCGGTATAACACGAGTGTGTTTTGGGAAGCATGAAATCTTTATGCTTACATGCATGCAAACAAGTATTTTAGTGTTTTCTCTCTATGTATAATTATATATTTATAAGTATATATCTATAAGTATATATCTATGCAAACCTTTATGTATAAGTATATATTTATCTCTCAATCTCCCTCTCTCTCTCTAAACCCCTAAACCCTAAATAATGACCCTAAACCTTTATCTCCCTATCTCTCCCTCTCTAAACTCCTAACCCCTAAACCCTAAACCCCTATCTCCTTGTCTCTATCATCCCTCTACCTCTCAATCTCTCTACATATGTCTCTGGCCATGTCCCTCACCCTCTATCTCCCTATCTCTCCCCTCGGTCTCCTCTATATGTCCCTATTGCTCCTCTCTCTCTCTCTCTAAACCCTAACCTAAACCTCTAAACCTTAACCCCTAACCCCTAAACCATAAACTCTAAACCCTAAATAATGACCCTAAACCATAAAATTGAGCAACCCTAAACCCCTAAACCATAAACCCTCGAAGCAACCCTAATCCTCTATCTCCCTATCTTTCTCAATCTCTATTGGTGCCCTCTTTATCTCTCTCTAAACCCTAAACCCTAACCGCTAACCCCTAAACCCAAAACCTAAGCAACCCTACTCCTAAACCCTAAACTCATAAACCTTAAATAATGCACCTGACCCCTAAACTTGAGCAACCAGGCTAAACCCCTAAACCATAAATAATTACCCTTTAACCCTAATGCCTAAACCCTAAACTTGAGCAACCCTAAACTCATAAACCCTAAATAATTCCCCTAAAGGTCTGAGAAATCCTAAACTCGTAAACCCTAAATAATGCCCCTAAACCTCTCTATCTCTCTAAACCCCTAAACCCTAAATAATGCCCCTAAATCCTAATCCTTAAACCATAAACCATAAACCTGAGCAACCCTAAACCCTAAACTTAAGGAACCCTAAACTCATAAACCTAATCAACCCTCTCTCTCTTCTCTCCCAAAACCCCTAAACCCTAAATAATGCCCCTAAACCCTAACCCCTAACCCCTAAACGTGAGAGACCCTAAACCTCTATCTCCCTATCTCTCCCTTATCTCCCTATATCTCTATCATCCCTCTACCTCTCAATCTCTCTCCCTATCTCTTTCGACATCTCGCTCACTCTCTATCTCCCAATCTCTCCCCTATATCTCTCCATCACCAAGTTATCGATGAAGGAAATGAAAACAAGAAATCTAGGACTCTCTCTCTCTCTCTCTCTCTCTCTCTCTCTCTCTCTCTCTCTCTCTCTCTCTCTCTCTCTCCCTATCACCATATCTCTCCCCTCTCTCTCCCCTCCATCTCCACCCTCTCTCCCTCTTCCTCCCTCTCCCTATCCCTTATCTACAAAGAACATGGAAACAAGAAAACTAGGACATGCATAGAGGGATGAGGATATAAATTGGGAGGATGAAATGGAAAAAAGATAATTTACAAAGTTTATTAGATGGGAAGAATGATGAGGAGAGGTGGAGAGGGGAGGGAAGTAGAGAGTGAGATAGAGGGTAGGAGGTAGAGAGGGGAGGGAAGTAGAGAGTGAAATAGAGGGTAGGAGGTAGAGAGGTGGGGAAGTAGAGAGTGAGAGAGAGGGTAGGAGGTAGAGAGGTGAGGGAAGAAAAGAGTGAGAGAGAGGGTAGGAGTTAGAGAGGTGAGGGAAGTAGAGAGTGAGAGAGGGTAGGAGGTAGAGAGGGGAGGGAAGAAGAGAGTGAGAGAGAGTATAGAAGGTAGAGAGGGGAGGGAAGTAGAGAGTGAGACAGAGCATAGGAGGTAGAGAGGGGAGGGAAGAATAGAGTGAGAATGAAGGTAGGAGGTAGAGAGGGGAGGGAAGAAGAGAGTAAGAGAGAGAGGGTAGGAGGTAGAGAGGGGACGAAAGTAGAGAGAGGGAGAGAGGGTAGGAGGTAGAGAGGGGAGGGAAGTAGAGAGTGAGAGGGTAGGAGGTAGAGAGGGGAGAGAAGAAGAGAGTGAGAGAGAGGGTAGGAGGTAGAGAGGGGAGGGAAGTAGAGAGGTAGAGAGGGTAGGAGGTAGAGAGGGGAGAGAAGTAGAGAGTGAGAGAGAGGGGAGGAGATAGAGAGGGGAGAGAAGAAGAGAGTGAGTGAAGGTAGGAGGTAGAGAGGGGAGGGAAGAGTGAGAGATAGGGTAGGAGGTAGAGAGGGGAGGGAAGTAGAGAGTGAGATAGAGGGTAGGAGGTAGAGAGGGGAGGGAAGTAGAGAGTGAGAGAGGGTAGGATGTAGAGAGGGGAGGGAAGAAGAGAGTTAGAGAGAGGGTAGGAGGTAGAGAGTGGAGGGAAGAAGAGAGTGAAAGAGAAGGTAGGAGGTAGAGAGCGGAGGGAAGAAGAGAGTGAGAGGTAGGGTAGGAGGTAGAGAGGGGAGGGAAGAAGAGAGTGAGAGAGAGGGTAGGAGGTAGAGAGGGGAGGGAAGTAGAGAGTGAGAAAGGGTAGGAGGTAGAGAGGGGAGAGAAGTAGAGAGTGAGATAGAGGGTAGGAGGTAGAGAGGGGAGGGAAGTAGAGAATCAGAGAGAGGGTAGGAGGTAGAGAGGGGAGGGAAGAAGAGAGTGAGAGAGAGGGTAGAAGGTAGAGAGGGGAGGGAAGTAGAGAGTGAGAGAGGGTAGTAGGTAGAGAGAGGAGAGAAGTAGAGAGTGAGAGAAAGGGTAGGAGGTATATAGGGGAGGGAAGAAGAGAGTGAGAGAGAAGGTATGAGATAGAGAGGGGAGGGAAGTAGAGACTCAGAGAGAGGGTAGGAGGCAGAGATGGGAGGGAAGAAGAGAGTGAGAGACAGGGTAGGAGGTAGAGAGGGAGGTAAGTAGAGAGTGAGAGAGAGGGGAGGAGGTAGAGAGGGGAGGGAAGAAGAGAGTGAGATAGAGGGTAAGAGGTAGAGAGGGGAGGGAAGTAGAGAGTGTGAGAGAGGGTAGGAGGTAGAGAAAGGAGGGAAGAAGATAGTGAGAGAGGGTATAGAAGGTAGAGAGGGGAGGGAAGTAGAGAGTGAGAGAGGGTAGGAGGTAGAGAGGGGAGGGAAGTAGAGAGTGAGAAAAAGGGTAGGAAGTAGAGAGGGGAGGAAAGAAGAGAGTGAGAGAGAAGGTAGGAGGTAGAGAGGGGAGGGAAGTAGAGAGTGAGAGAGGGTAGGAGGTATATAGGGGAGGGAAGAAGAGAGTGAGAGAGAAGGTATGAGATAGAGAGGGGAGGGAAGTAGAGACTCAGAGAGAGGGTAGGAGGCAGAGATGGGAGGGAAGAAGAGAGTGAGAGACAGGGTAGGAGGTAGAGAGGGAGGTAAGTAGAGAGTGAGAGAGAGGGGAGGAGGTAGAGAGGGGAGGGAAGAAGAGAGTGAGATAGAGGGTAAGAGGTAGAGAGGGGAGGGAAGTACAGAGTGTGAGAGAGGGTAGGAGGTAGAGAAAGGAGGGAAGAAGATAGTGAGAGAGGGTATAGAAGGTAGAGAGGGGAGGGAAGTAGAGAGTGAGAGAGGGTAGGAGGTAGAGAGGGGAGGGAAGTAGAGAGTGAGAAAAAGGGTAGGAAGTAGAGAGGGGAGGAAAGAAGAGAGTGAGAGAGAAGGTAGGAGGTAGAGAGGGGAGGGAAGTAGAGAGTGAGAGAGGGTAGGAGGTAGAGAGGGGAGGGAAGTAGAGAGTGAGAAAAAGGGTAGGAAGTAGAGAGGGGAGGAAAGAAGAGAGTGAGAGAGAAGGTAGGAGGTAGAGAGGGGAGGGAAGAAGAGAGTGAAAGAGAGAGAGAGAAGCTATGAGGTTGAGAGGGGAGGGGAGGAGAGAGTGGGAGAGGGTAGGAGGTAGAGAGGGGAGGGAAGTAGAGAGTGAGAGAGAGGGTAGGACGTACAGAGGGGAGGGAAGTAGAGAGTGAGAGAGAGGAGGTAAGTAGAGGCGAGAAAGAGAGAGGAGGGGAGGGAGAGAGGAGAGGGAGTGAGTGTTTTAGTTTAGCATGACGTGAGTGCATTATAACGCACTCGCATTATGCTTTGCCTTGGAAATTTCCAAGCCTTAGGCTTGGATTTGCCTTGGGCTTCCAACCCAAAGTCTTGGATTATGTTTAGGTCATCCAAGGATGTGTTTTCTAGATTCTAACAAAATTCACATAATTTGGAGCATGCTCCCCATCAGGATTGCACTTTTATCAATGAAAACTCAAAAAAATACCACCATAATCTTAAGGTCTCTGTTAGCTATCTAACCATATAATTTTTTTTTTCACGTTTTAAGTATGTTAAGGGTTTCATCTTTAATTTCTTTTGTTAGTGTGTTTGTTTTTTGTCAAAAACTAGTGTCTGGTATTTTTGACTTTTTTTAACTATTCATCAAAATTTTAAATAAGTTACATTTTTAGAAACTAGACTCCATTTTACATGTATTAAAAAAAAATCAATTTTTGATTAGTTTTCAAAAAATTTGGGGGGGAGCACACTCAATTTTCTATTTTTCAGGATGTGTTCACTTTGAAAATTAGTAAAAAATCAATTATTCATGAAAAATTATCAGAAAAATCAGGGATAAACTACATGGTGTTAGCTAATTTCTCACTAAAGTGATTTTTGAAATACTAAAAAAAAGTTAACATTTTAGGGGGAGCACACCAGATGCTATGTTATATTTTTTTGAGAAAAATAGGACCAATTTGTGTGTTGCCCCTTTTTGAACCCCTTAATCTCAACCATTTTTTTAAAAAAATAGTAGTTTAGAAACTACATTCAGAGCAATATGACTCTTGTTTTTGTTGTATCTTCAAATTTTCAGTTTAACTATCTTCAATTTCTCATCCAACATCAATCTTTCCTGATTTTAGAAAAAAAGTGTCATCTTAAGACCCCCTTTTGGTCCCTCATCTTTGTGTGCTTACCTATATATATATATAATGAATAAAATATATATCTATATAATGAGTAAAATACTACCAAGGGGGTAGCTCCCATTGTATTACTGCAAAAAGGAGATTACATTGCCAATAGGTTACCCTATTTGGGAAGTTTGTGGAGGATATACCTCACCCTAGCACTAAACTCATTGGTTCTACCCACTTGCTCCTAGGAAGTAGGAGAAGCCATATGATTTATAAAAAATTAAAAAGTCTCCATATTATCCCTGATTACCTCTTCCTTGAACAAGGTAACAACCTACTTAATCTCCTCACTTTGTGAAGCCAAGTCAAAGATACCACCCCAACTCCCATTCATGGGGTTCTTGTCAAAGGCTGACACAACATTTAGTGCAATTTGTTGGAGATGCAGGGCCACCATCTTCTTTAGTACAATCTTGGTTAAGCCCTTGTGCTCCTGCACTACTGTAAATAAGGTAATGAATCTGCCAAGGACCATATTATCATGAATATGGGCCTTCATGGGCACCATTGAGTTGATTACCTACCTCAAGGCCACCAAGATCTCATCATTTTGGATAAAAAACACCTACCTCATTTGCAGGAGAACATCATTAGTATTGCAGGAAAAGTCATACCCATCCACCTTTGCATGCACCATTTCTAAATCTAAATTCTCCAAAACTCCATTCCTCATTTATATATGTTCACATGAGTTCCTTGCATCCTTCCCAACTTGGTGAGCCATCAAAAATCCTACAAATGGAGTTGTGGGTAAAATGTTGTGTGTTGCAAGTGTACTCCATGGCTATAGACAAGGAATAATTGTAGAGGATTTGTAGTCTTCTAAATATTTCACCACGAGGTTAAGTGTCCAATCTGTCAATCATGTGTGGTGATGAGGCTGTCCACTCATCACTTCCACAAATTTCTTCAAATAGTTAGCTCTCCCCATGTTTGTGGAAAGAAACTTATGATTATGGACTCCATTTGGGTGTAATAGTGATTGGCAAGTTGGTCTATACCCTAATTGCATTCACGATAGAAGTGCATCAACCTATAGTTCTCAAATTCCCCCAAGATTTTCCAAATAGATTCAAATATATTCTTTAGTTTCCATTTCTAAATGTTGTGACTATAAATTACATTGACACATATTTGTGAATCTCCCTCAATGTCAATCTTGGAGATACCTTTCTCTTGGCACATTTAGAGGCCAACCAAAAGGGCCTAGAACTCCGCTTCATTATTAGTTCTAGGCACCAGCTTCAGAGACATGGCCCATAACACCTTCCCTTCATCATCTCTCAGTATAAATTATTGATTTCACTAAGCATACCTTGGCACTCATAGCCATAAATAACAATAAATCCGAACATGGAAGCATAAACATGACTCAATATACAGTTATATATATAACTGTATATTGAGTCATGTTTATGCTTCCATGTTCAGATTTATTGTTATCTATGGCAATGAGTGCCAAGGTATGCTCAGCCAGAATCAAGAATTTGTCATGTGATAACTATTCATATAGATGCTTAGTAGAGGCATCGACTCATACTAATGAGAGCATAAATGATTTTTCCTTAAGGCGTCCATACTAATAATGAGAGCATATATATATACTCCCTTCGTCATCTCTCAATATAAATTATTGATTCCACTAAGCATACCTTGGCACTCATTGCCATAGATAACAATAAATCCGAACATGGAAGCATAAACATGACTCAATATATATATAAATTGAGTCATGTTTATGCTTCCATGTTCAGATTTATTGTTATCTATGATGTAACACCCTGCAAAGGAACCCAAAGGATAACATAACTAAGTTTACAAAAAGGACAATTTTTTTTTGTAAGAAAGAAATAGCAATGAAATGTAAATCATATTTACTCCTAACATAAGTTAAGCTTTATCCTCTAGGGTTCCACAGCTGCATTACTGACGAACAAGTAACAAGATCTTAAGCAACATGATGAACTAAATAACAACCATGGTTCATTCAAAGTCTAATTGCATCAGATGAATAAACACATACAATTCCATATTATATCATCAGATAAGTAACATCAGGATCTTCCACATAGGATCACAAGTACATAAACAAGTTCTTTTACAAGAGAGTACAACATTACATTATTTACAATATTGTTATCCAGATTACATTGGAGTACATACATAAAGATAACAATACATGATTCAATTGATGTAGTGAAATTGTAAATAATTTAATGATCAAAAGTATCTATCTCCTCAAGCTAGAGCAAAATCTAAAATCTGCCATACAAGGTACATCCTTCTCGCACACGAACAACAACAAGGGAAACCAATGGAGATATAAGCACAACCACCCGTCCATGTGGAACACTAAGGTCCACCCCCCGTGCTAGGAGATAACAATAAGGTCCCACAACATGAAACAGTTAACAAGATAGGACACAACACAAAAGGCTAACATGACTCCAACATACAAGTACACATGACATTCACAACAGAGACACCACTTCCTTCAATAGTCAAAAAGATAATAGACTAATAGGTGCAAGGACTACACATGACTCCAAAACAACACCAGTCAATAAGGACATCACAAGTAACTCAAACATCGCTTCGACACTTAACTATACTTCCAGAGGCACTCACAAAACCGAAGGAGGAAATACAACTAGGGAGTGCTAGACTGCATTAGGGAGGAGTGTCATCACATAGCTTGTCATGGGTTGTCCTGGTAGGTCTTCTTAGGCCCTGACCCCCATCTTGGGTTGTCCTGACAGCCTCTCCTGACCCCTAACCCCCATACAAACTCATGCGGAACCAACATACCTTTCATGAGGACAAGACAGTTGATCTTGCCATTCCAGGGCTTCTCATCTCATCTCAAGCCTAAACGAGCACTTGAGCCACGAGTGAGGCATACTTTATCTTGATTAATGTGAATTCTACCCTTTCACCCTAACTCATAATTAAGGTTATCACTAGATTAAGAAACCCTCCAATGGGTTGTCCTGGACACCTCTTCAGGTTCCGATCCCCATTGAGAGCTACTCCCCCTACTTGCAACTAGTAAACCCTATACAAGGCAAGGCATTAACCATCTTGCACGATTATCATTAACACGTAAATTTGTAAACAAATCAAGGCATTTCATCTTGCACATTTATCACAAGCACATAACATAGAGCAAGGCATTATCCATCTTGCATAGTCAACATAATCACATGAATAGGTACATTGAGCAAGGTATAAACCATCTTGCACATTTATCATACCAACATGAATAGGAGGTAATATTTTAAGAATGCATTTCATTCAACTCACATGATGCACACATAGCCAACCCCCACACAATCACACCCTCCTAGGCCTCTGGAAACCATTTCCACAAATGACACAAACGCTTGACACCATTAAAACACAATGCTCACATATCACATTCACTTTCCAATGCACATCATAAACCAAGATCCCACAAATGCAACATATGATCTGATGCACTAATAATGGGTCTTAAAGAATGCAACATTAATTCCAATCATGGTCAATGATCCAACATAAAGTGAATCTATCTCAACAATGCAGAACAATACTATTCTAACTACTAGTAGCAGTTACTAATATGATCAAATGATATAAGTGCCATAAGTAACATTATTTAATCCATTCCTATGCTATTGACAATAGATAATATTAAGAGTCTTACTTAGACTAATTGCAAGGTTAATATTTAGTAGTTGAAAGTCATGGACTATTATCAACAACTCATCATTGAATGATTTCTAATTAAAACCCAAAATTGATACTTCTACCTTAAATTAGAACTAGGTTGATTCTATCCCCTTCAAACACAATAAGTCTCAAAAATTAGCATCCAATTTAATTCGTTTTTCTTCTACCATAATCTAATTTTCAGATAAAAGATATAACTTGATAAATGTTATGCATTTAAGAGAATATAATTCAATTCCAACATAAACATTTTCATAATCACTTCCCCATGTATGATTTCTAAAATTATAATTACCCGTCATGCAACCCTAGATCGACCTTGACTGCAGAGGCTAAACACAGTATAGCTCACCAATGATGCAACTACATCTACAGACACGACACTGTGCTTTTCAACGATGCAACTACTTCCACAGACACGGCACTATGCTCACCATATAACTGGCAGACAACGAAAGGACAGGAGCACGATGCTCTCCACTACAACCCTCAAGATCTCCATTCGAAACCTACAGAAAGAAGAAAGAAATTTGACAACACCTGGTCGACGATGGAAAAAGATTATTCGAAGTCGAGCCTAAGTTAAGATGACTTAAAAGGAGATGGGCCACCACTACAAAAGATAAGTCAAGTCTACGACTGCTACAAGAACAGTTTGTAAATGTATCTAAGAGTGAGACCGAACTTAGCAGGAAGATTAACAGTGAAAAGAGAGAATTTTGCTGACTGACAGAGATAAGAATGGAAGTTTCTCGAAAATCTTCACCTCCTTAAGGTCATAACGATGAGGAATCCTACGGAACAATGCAAGGTTGTCTATTGAATAATCTCCAATGCATCTAGCTGAGTCCAAATCAAATACTGATGATGAACTAACAAATATCTTTCAGCCAAGAGAAATTTTATTGCAGATATGGAGGGATTGCAGAATGAATACCATACAGTCTATTTTTTTTTAAGCCATGTTGTAAGGTAACTCTACAGTGGGATAATGCTGGTGAGAAACTGACTCAAGCAATGCAATGCTGGAGGCACAGGATCCTCAACAAAGGTTACAAGGCATCCAGGGTGACAAGGAAAGTGTGTATGGAGGGCCTTCTTAAAATTAAAAGGTGGAGCATCTATAATATCCTCAGATGAAAACATCATATTCGTTGCCACAGACTAGGGTAATGGCAATTTTGCTAGCAGAGCGAGAGAGATAGATAGAAGTGTAGAATGACAGGGACAAGAGGTTGAAAGAGTTTAAAAAGATTGAGTCAGCTTCCCTCGGAGTTGAAACCACAGTACAAGATTTCAGGTGATGGCACATGATTTCCAGAGGAGTTCAGACAAGGACTTAACCAGAGGAATGCATCCTGAAGGAATCTGTAGGGGCTGGTGTGACATTTGACCATACAGGCACAAAAACTAACAAGCCACAGAGATGAACAGACTCCAATCTATAGAACATGCAAAAAAACACACAATGGAACTAGCTGCAATTTATTTTTAACTTTTAAACTACAGCAATAGCACACTTTTACAGGAGACAAAGCACATACCCAAAATTTTAGACCCTCCTCAAACTTTTCCAATCCTGTGCCAATTCCTGTTCTTCTCCTAATTTTCTTTTCCTCCTCCCTCTCCCAAAATCCCTCTACTCCTAAAAATAAATGCAAAAAACATGCATCTCATCCCAACAACTCACTCCCCGTGAGTTTAAAAAATTTTCTATATCAAGAGATTCCCAAATCTTCCGATTCTGAAAATGACAACCCAGGCATTAATTTCGCATAACCAAAATATTATGTACCATAAACTCACTAATTACCTGAGACTCCATAAATGGACAAAAATATTTTATCTAAGAAGATAATATAATTCCCAACTATAATAAATTTAACCAAGGTGTCATCCAAAGCTTAAAGTTAATTTAATAATTATCTAACACATAATAGGAGCATTATTAATAACCACTAATCCATTAAAGAATCTTCCATCCACATAGGAGATTAATTTTAACATTATAAAATATGACTTGACTAAACATTACGACACCAAATAGCCAATCATCACAAGACAAGGACCAAGTGTCCCAACATGACTCGAGGTCACAACAGAAGACAAGGACCGACCTAGTGGATTAGACCTCGTGTTATCTCCCATCACTAATATCCATTGGTGAAAGAACCCGCTCAAACCTACTATCTTAGGTGGAGTCGAGGTTCGGTACCTACAACCTGCATCCAAACAACTGATTAAATACAATCAAGTACGTATATGACAACAAATAGAGAGTCAGAGAATCGCGGCGCAGCAGGGTACTCGAATCGAGTAATGCTGCACCGTCCCTACTCTTGAATAAGATTATAACCATAGCATTGGAAAATAGATATCTACGAATCTAATAAAACATGTAAATAATAATCCATTACTGAACATATCCAACACATCATAACTGAAGTAATCCTAATGTCATCATAACTCATAACGCATGTCTAAATATATCCATCGAACATAGTCCATCAGATCAAGAGATCATAAACCCAAAATATGAAAATCTGATGTCTCAAAACTAAAATGTGTATAAAAGACTATCAACTGTATCAGAACTGTCAGAGGGAAATGTGAAAATAGCATCTATCACCAGCCAAAAGGGTGAGGGCATTACATCCTCCCCCTAAAACTAGGCTTACTCATGGAAGGCTACAAATAAGTAAGGATATAACTATCTCATCCTGGAAGCATCCTCCCTGGTAGCAGAGGTTTCATCATTAGGATCCCACTGGACCTTGACCTGCTCCATGTCTCTGCCCCTGAGAACGAGTCTCCTGAGCTGAAGAATGCCTACGGGCTCCAAAGCTAGCTGCCCGTCCTCTACCTGTAGAGTAGTCCAATCAAGAATATGAGCAATATCTAGATAGTAAGGTCTAAGTACCAAAACATGAAACACATCATGGATGCGTGAAAGGCTAGGTGGAAAAGCAAGATGATAAGTAACCCGGCCGATCCTCTCCAACACCTCAAAAGGTCCAACAAAGCGCGGTGCTAGCTTAGAGCCCTTTCCATAGTGGATTAGACTCTTTCATGGTCACACACACAAGAACACTTGATCCCCAACAGAAAACTGACGATCAGTCCTATGAGCATCTGCATATTTCTTCTGCCTATCCTGAGCTACCACCAAATGCTCTCTAATCCTCTAAACCTGCTGCTCTATATCTCGAAGCATATCAGGACCCAGAAGAACTCTATCCTCCAGACGATCCCAACTCAAAGGAGTCCTACAAGGATGACCATACAAGGTCTGAAATGGAGACATGCCAATAGAACTGTGATATCCATTATTATAAGCAAACTCCACTAGGTAAAGATAGTCCTCCCAATGGCTCTATCGGTCCATCACATACATCCTCAACATATCCTCGAGAACCTAATTAACCCTCTTGGTCTAACCATCAGTCTCAAGATGATAGGCTGAACTAAAGTTCAGCTATGTCCCCAAGGCATGCTGCAAGGAAGTCCATAGGGTGGAAGTGAACACTGGATCCCTGTCGGAGATGATCCTACGAGGAATCCCATGAAGTCTGACGATGTCTTCCATGAACACCCTAGCCACCGTAGAAGCATTGTAGGAAGCACGGACAAGAGAGAAGTGAGCTACCTTCGTCGACCTATCCACAGTGACCATAATAGCATCATGTCATCGAGAGGACATCGGCAAACTGACAATGAAGTCTATCGAAATGATATCCCACTTCCACTCTGGAATCAAATGAGGTTGCAAAAGATCTGCAGGGTGCTAGTGTTCTACTTTCACCCTCTGACACTCGAGACATCTTGACACAAAATTAGCAATATCCCACTTCATACCACTCCAAAAGTATAGCTGATGCAGATCTGTATGCATCTTCTTGACACCTGGATGAGAAGAATAAGGTACTCGATGTGCCTCAGACAAAACTAGGGTGCGAAGTCCCTCAGAACTAGGAACATAGATATGACCTGAGTGTCGTAAAAGACCATCTGACTCAAAAGAGTAACTAGAGAACCTACCCTCTAAGGGTCTACCAGACTCAATCTCAGATCTCACCTCCTAGCACCAACTGTCGGTAGGAAGAGCAGCAAGAATTTGACCTCTCAAATCAACTGTAAGAGAAACTGCTGAGATCCCAAGCCTCCGACGACTAAGAGCATCTGCTACCACATTCTCTTTTCCTTGAATATATCTGACCTCGAATTCATACTTGCATAAGAACTCCATCCAATGCCTTTGCCTCGCATTTAAGTTTGGCTGCGTGAAAATATACTACAAACTACGATGATCACTGTGCAGCTCAAACTGATGCCCTAGCAGAAAATGCCTCCATCTCACCAAGGCATGCACCATTGCTGCTAACTCCAGGTCATGAGTGGGATAGTTCAATTCATGATCCTTGATTTTGTGAGACTCATAACCAATCACGTGACCATCCTGCATCAGAACTGCTCCCAAACCCTCCAGAGAAGCATCGGTACAAACAACAAAGTCCCTATCAGGATTAGGAACTGCTAAAATCAGTGCACTGGTCAACTGCTCCTTAAGAGTCTGAAAAGCTACCTGACACTTCTCTGACCAAACAAATTTCTTCCCTTTCCTCTGGAGAGAAGTAATAGGATGGGCAATCCTCGAAAACCCCATAACAAAACGGCGATAATAACCTGCCAGCCCCATAAAGCTACGGACCTCAGAAACATTAGTAGGTGTAGGCCAATCCATAATGGCTTGGATCTTCGAGGGATCCACCGCAATACCCTCTCTAGAGATGACATGACCCAAATACTTCACCTCAGTCTGAAAGAAATCACATTTCGACAAATTGGCATAAAGATGATTTTCTCTTAGACACTGCAACACCTAACGCAAATGCTCCTCATGCTCCTCCATAGTCCTTGAATAGATCAATATATCATCTAGGAACACAAGGACAAATTGGTCAAGGTAAGTGCAGAATACCACATTCATCAAGCTCATGAAAACTGAAGGTGCATTCATCAACCCGAATGGTACCACTGTGAACTCATAATGTCAATAGCGGGTGCGAAATGCTGTTTTGTGAATATCTGCCTCACAAATCCGCAGCTGGTGGTATCCTGACTTAAGGTCAATTTTAGAGAATACCTTTTCTCCTTTAATCTGATCAAACAAATCATCAATTCAAGGCAAGGGGTACCTATTTCTCACTGTTACCTTATTGAGCTGTCGATAATCGATACATAGCCACAGAGATCCATCCGTCTTCTTCACAAAGATCACAGGTGCTCCCCAAGGAGAAACACTAGGTCATATGAACCCTTTGGCTAACAGCTCCTCCAACTACAGTTGAAGCTCCTTGAGCTCCTGAGTGGTCATCCTATATGGAGCTCGTGAGATAGGCTCTGCACCGGGAACTAGATCAATCTTGAAATCGATGTCACTCTTAGGTGGCATCCCTGGAATATCAGAAGGGAAAACATCTGCACACTCCTTCAAGAGTGGGTGATCATCAAGAGATGCTTCTCGACTCTCCCCCATCACCAAATCACTAACAGTCACCATGAAAAGATAACATCCCTGACGCATGCATTTCTTGAGTTGCATAGCGGAGATCATGCATAGGGAGATAGGTCTCTGAACTCCTACAACCTCAACCTCCACACCAGAATCATCCACACATCTAATAGACTTATGTCAACAATCTATCACTGCCTGATGGGCCTCCAACCAATCCATCCCTAAAACTATATCATATGAACCCAAGGGTAGAATGCGAAGGTCCACAGAAGTAGATAGAGAGCCAATCATCAAAACACACCCTAAAACTAGAGACTCAACTGCTATCTTAGCCTTAGAAGCTAACTTTACCTACCACCTATCATCCTTCTTTGTTGCCACTAAGCCACCACGCTCCACAAGAGAAGGAGATATAAACGAATCAAATGCACCGGAATCAAAAAGAACAGAAAAACCAATACCTCGCATGCAACTAGAAGTCTCCACCACGGTGCCCTAATGCTCTGCCTGTCGGTCATCTACCGCTGCAAAGACTCGGTGTGACCTGCCTGCATCACCAACCGTTGGCTCAGATGTCGTTGGCGATGTCCAAACCCTGAAGCACCCTTCTGCGGGCACTATCTAGCAATATGGCCCTGCTGGCCACAGGAGAAACATCCGGTACCCCTACCAAATCCACCGTCACCCCAAAAAGCACTAGACTGCTAGAAACTGCCTCTGCTCACCGCAGACTGCGTATTCTGAGTTGGCTGATCAAAACGGTTGTACTTATTGTGCTGCCAAGACCGGTCTTTCTTATTTTGAAATCTATTACCTTGTTGATGCTAAGAATTCTTCATCTTAGACTGCGTATACTACTACTGCTGACCACCCTTTGAGGGTGCATGAGAATCTGCTGCCTAAGTGTGACCACCTCAAGAACCAAATCTAGAAGAAGGTGCACTATCAATGTGCACACCTGCATGCCCACCGAGGGCCATGGCCAAATTCTCCTCCACTAACTGGGCTTTCTCCACGGTAACCTCCATCATCTTAGGTTCGAATACACGAACCCCTCCACTAATCTGGGCATTCAAGCCCCTAATAAAATACTGTACCAACATAGACTCGTCATCCCCAATGCCTGCATACTGTTTGAGCTCATAAAATCTACCCTCATACTGCTCAACTGTCATGGCCAACTGTCTTAGCTTGTGGAACTCATCTGCTCAATGCTGCCTCCAATCGTCAGATAAAAATGGGCTCTGAATCTCTCTAAGAACAACTCCCAAGACATAGTGCTAACATCCAAATGCAGCTTCTACTCCTCTAGCCACCACCAAGTCGAAGTGAACCCTCGAAGATGCAAAATAGCACATCTAGCCTTGGTGTTGCTACCATATGGATGCATGGCGAAACAGCTGCCCAAGTCTAATAACCAAGTCTCTGCCTCAAGACCTCTACCAGCTCCATCAAAGATGGGAGGGCGTGCCCTCAGTAGATCCCTCATATAGCTAGCTAGGGTGGCCTCCTGCTCAGCTATCAAATCTCTATGTCTAGGAGACCTCTCTCTCTCTAGGCTAATCACCCTCTTGTCTAGGGCCTAAGCGGGCAAGGGCCTCCTCAAGAATCTATCTCAACTGGGGTCCATCAAGCTGACCCTGACCCTCCATGTTCTGACCCCTGCCTTCATGGGCACTCACATGAGGAGAGCTGGGAGGAGGTGTACCGCCACCACCTCTCCCATGACCCCTACCTCTGCCCTGACCTCAGCCCCTACCTCTAGGCATCTTCCTACAACACAAAAAGACAATTTATTACGCACAGAAAAGGTCACAAAAGGGATAAAATCATTCTACAGAGTTTAAGCACTAGGTTACATAATGGGCTCAAATATAACCAGGGTACGCAGTGTTTAAACCCGCTCTGATACCAAATGTAATGCCCCGTCATGCAACCCTAGATCGACCTCAACTGTAGAGGGTAAACGTGGCACAGCTCACCAATGATGCGACTACATCTACAGACACGACACTATGCTCTTCAACGATGCAACTACTTCCGCAGACACGGCACTGTGCTCACCATATAACTGGTAGCTAACGAAAGGATAGGAGCAGAATGCTCTCCACTACAATCCTCAAGATCTCCATTCGAAACCTACAGAAAGAAGAAAGAAATTTGACAACACCCGGTCGATGATGGAAAAAGACTATTTGAAGTTGAGCCTAAGTTAAGATGACTTAAAAGGAGATGGGCCACCACTACAAAAGACAAGTCAAGTCTACGACTGCTACAAGAATAATTTCTAAATGTATCTAAGAGTGAGACCGAACTTAGCAGGAAGATTAACAGCGAAAAGAGAGAATTCTGTCGACTGACAGAGATAAGAATGGAAGTTTCCCAAAAATCTTCACCTCCTTAAGGTCATAACGATGAGGAACCCTACGAAACAATGCAATGTTGTCTATTTAATAATCTCTAATGCATCTAGCTAAGTCCAAATCAAATACTGATGATGAACTGACGAATATCTTTCAGCCAATAGAAATTTTATTACAGATATGGAGGGATTACAGAATGAATACCATACAGTCTAATTTTTTTTAAGCCATGTTGTAAGGTAACTCTACAATGGGATAATGCTGGTGAGAAACTGACTCAGGCAATGCAATGCTGGAGGCACAAGATCCTCAACAAAGGTTACAAGGCATGCAGGGTGACAAGGAAAGTGTGTATGGAGGGCCTTCTTAAAACTAAAAGGTGGAGCATCTATAATATCCTCAGATGAAAACATCGTATTCACTGCCACAGACTAGGGTAATGGCAATTTTGCTAGCAGAGCGAGAGAGACAGATAGAAGTGTAGAATGACAGGGACAAGAGGTTGAAAGAGTTTAAAAAGATTGAGTCAGCTTCCCTCGGGGTTGAAACCACAGTACAAGATTTCAGGTGATGGCACATGATTTCCAGAGGAGTTTAGACAAGGACTTAACCAGAGGAATGCATCCTAAAGGATCTGCAGGGGCTGGTGCGACATTTGACCATATAGGCACAAAAACTAACAAGCCACAGAGATGAACAGACTCCAATCTATAGAACATGCAAAAAAACACACAATGGAACTAGCTGCTATTTATTTTTAACTTTTAAACTAGAGCAACAACACACTTTTACAGAAGGAGACAAAGCACATACCTAGAATTCCAGACCCTCCTCAAACTTTTCCAATCTTGTGCCAATTCTTATTCTTCTCCTAATTTTCTTTTCCTCCTCCCTCTCCCAAAATCCCTCTACTCCTAAAAATAAATGCAGAAAACATGCATCTCATCCCAACAACCCACTCCTCCTGAGTTTCAAAAATTTGCTATATCAAGATATTCCCAAATCTTCCAATTCTGAAAATGACAACCCAGGCATTAATTTCGCATAACCAAAATATTCTGTACCATAAACTCACTAATTACCTGAGACTCCATAAATGGACAAAAATATTTTATCTAAGAAGATAATATAATTCCCAACTATAATAAATTTAACCAAGGTGTCATCCAAAGCTTAAAGTTAATTTAATAATTATCTAACACAAAATAGGAGCGTTATTAATAACCACTAATCCATTAAAGAATCTTCCATCCACATAGGAGATTAATTTTGACATTATAAAATACGACTTGACTAAACATTACGACACCAAATAACCAATCATCACAAGACAAGGACCAAGTGTCCCAACATGACTCGAGGTCACAACAGAAGACAAGGACCGACCTTGTGGATTAGACCTCGTGTTATCTCCCATCACTAATATCCATTGGTGAAAGAACCCGCTCAAACCTGCTATCTCAGGTGGAGTCGAGGTTCGGTACCTGCAGCCTACATCCAAACAACTGATTAAATACAATCAAGTATGTATATGTCAACAAACAGAGAGTTAGAGAATCACGGCGCAGCAAGGTACTCAAAACGAGTAATGCTACACCGTCCCTGCTCTTGAATAAGATTATAAACATAGCATTGGATAATAGATATCTACGAATCTAATAAAACATGTAAATAATAATCATTACTGATAATATCCAACACATCATAACTAAAGTAATCCTAATGTCATCATAACTCATAACACATGTCTAACTATATCCATCGAACATAGTCCATCAGATCAAGAGATCATAAACCCAAAATATAAAAATCCGATGTCTCAAAACTGAAATGTGTATAAAAGACTATCAACTGTATTAGAACTGTCAGAGGGAAATGTGAAAATAGCATCTATCACCAGCCAAAAGGGCAAGGGCATTACATCCTCCCCCCTAGAACTAGGCTTACTCCTGGAAGCCTGCAAATAAGTAAGGATATAACTCCCTCATCCTGGAAGCATCCTCCCAGGTAGCAGAGGTCTCATCATTAGGATCCCACTGGACCCTAATCTGCTCCACATCTTTGCCCCTGAGAGCAAGTCTCCTGAGCTGAAGAATGCCTATGGACTCCAAAGCCAGCTGCCCGTCCTCTACCTGTAGAGCAGTCCAATCAAGAATATGAGCAATATCTAGATAGTAAGGTCTAAGTATCGAAACATGAAACACATCATGGATGCGTGAAAGGCTAGGTGGCAAAGCAAGACAATAAGCAACTGGGTTGATCCTCTCCAACACCTCAAAAGGTCCAACAAAGCGCGGTGCTAGCTTAGAGCCCTTTCCATAGCGGATTGGACTCTTTCGTGGTCGCACACGCAAGAACACCCGATCCCCAACAGAAAAATGATGATCGATCCTATGAGCATCTGTATATTTCTTCTGCCTATCCTGAGCTGCCACCAAATGCTCTCTAATCCTCTCAACCTGCTACTCCATATCTCAAAGCATATCAGGACCCAAAAGAACTCTATCCTCCAAACGATCCCAACTCAAAGGAGTCCTACAAGGATGACCATACAAGGCCTGAAATGGAGACATGCCAATAGAACTGTGATATCCATTATTATAAGAAAACTGCACTAGGTAAAGATAGTCCTCCCAACGACTCTGCCAGTCCATCACATACATCCTCAACATATCCTCAAGAACCTGATTAACCCTCTCGGTTTGACCATCAGTCTCAAGATGATAGGCTGAACTAAAGTTCAGCTATGTCCCCAAGGCATGCTGCAAGGAAGTCCATAGGGTGGAAGTGAACACTGGATCCCTGTCGGAGATGATCCTATGAGGAATCCCATGAAGTCTGACGATGTCTTCCATGAACACCCTGGCCACCGTAGAAGTATTGTAAGAAGCACGGACAGGAGAGAAGTGAGCTACCTTCGTCAACCTATCCACAGTGACCATAATAGCATCATGCCATCGAGAGGACATCGGCAAACCGACAATGAAGTCTATCGAAATGATATCCCACATCCACTCTGGAATCAAATGAGGCTACAAAAGACTTGCAGGGTGCTGGTGTTCTGCCTTCACACTCTGACACTCAAGACATTTCGACACAAAATCAGCAATAGCCCACTTCATACCACTCCAAAAGTACAGTTGACGCAGATCTGCATACATCTTCTTGACACCCGGATGAGCAAAATAAGGTGCCCGATGCACCTTAGACAAAACTAGGGTGCGAAGTCCCTCAGAACTAGGAACATAGATACGACCCGAGTGTCGTAAAAGACCATCTAACTCAAAAGAGTAACCAGAGAACCTACCCTCTAAGGGTCTACCAGACTCAATCTCAGATCTCACCTCCTGGCACCAACTGTCGATAGTAAGAGTAGCAAGAATCTGACCTCTCAAATCAACTGCAAGAGAAACTGCTGAGATCTCATGCCTTCGATGACTAAGAGCATTTGCTACCGCATTCTCTTTTCCCTGAATATATCTGACCAGATTTGCTATCACAAAATATTCATATCTCCAAAATGACGAATTGGATAAGGCTGATTTTTGGATATGACTTAGATAACTAGGTCATACACCATATATAAAAATTCTAGAGCAACCCAGTTCATAAAACTAAAGTCATAGCTAATGTAATAGACTGCTAAAATATAGACGAAATGAGTGAGAGATAGACAGTCACAAAATATTCATATCTCCAAAATGACAAACTGGGTAAGACTGATTTTTGGATATGATTTAGATAACTAGGTCGTGCACCATATATAAAAATTCTAGAGGAATCCAGTTTGTAAAAATAAAGTTATGGCTAAAGTAACAGACTGGGTTCAGAATATGTAGAAGAGAAGTCACAGAATAATATAAAGCTTGCACATTACAAATTCATTACACTAAATCTAGTGCAACATTAAATCAGTTTCATATCTCAATCCATACCTGGAATATTACTTCTATCACATCTTCACAAAATTTCGCAGCTCGCATCCATTTTTCCCCAAGTCTTTTCTTCTCGAAGCTATGGTTTATGGTGCCAAAAGGAAAATAAAAACTTCCTCAAAGAGAGAGATCCCCAAAACATAAAACATATTCTGCTATTTGAAATGCATGCTTCTTCCCCCAAATTATGTCTTGAGATTTCAAAAATAATGTTGAGCATGCATAACCACCCCCATCATTTCTTCCAAAAGATTCTCCTCATTAAAGGCAATAAATTTCACCTTTATTACTTTCTTACAATTTTCTATTTTTAACCATACAATAATTTCTCTCTGATTTTATCTATTTTAAAATTTTCTATATATATAATTTTTTATGACAACTCATAAATATTATTAATTTATTTTTATTGCCACTAACAAAATATTTACTTGTTTATAAAATATTTTCATTTTAATTTTATCAATTATATTCCCATTTTAATAACACTTTATTTTCCTCATTGTAATTATTATTATTTATTGACCTTAGATTACAATATAATATAATTTCCCATAAACTTAAATTTACATAAAAGAATCTATATTTATTTATCAAAGTGCCCTCTTGACTTAATAATTTTATTTTAATGCAACAATTAACCAAAGCATTAATCAAACAATTCCAAACTAAATAACCCAAATGTCAAAAAATACCTGACACGATGCACGATCGAAAAGCATGACCACAACAACAACGACTAACTATTATGCCCAAACAAACAACACTGACTAAGTGCAAAACTAGATACTCATCCTTTTCAAAGATGATGGCTAACTAGGGGACCGTATGTTATCTCCGTTCAACAATTTCCATTGGGTTTAAGGCACGCTCAGATCTATCAATTCAAGTGGAGTTGATACCTGATACCTGCAACCTATAGCACACAACACAGTTTATGCACAAGTATAATAAATATAAAATGGTCATGGAGTGAAAGAGAATCGCAATGTCATTGGACGCTCACGAATGAGTGGTACGACATTGTCTCTTTTCACACCACACAATAATCAAATCATCCTATAATACAAAATTAGTTGCATAAACATCAATTCTAACATATGACAATCAACATCATAATCACCTGAATGTAAAACAATGTCAGAGCATATGAATTATCAACATCATAACAAGGATTATCAATGAAACATGCTAACTTTCATATGAAACCACACATGAGGATAATCAAGAATGTCACCAACATGAATGTAGCATCTACCAACATCATATAATATACAACATCAATTGTCTAACATACCCTAAATATTCCTATTATCTTACCTTTATCTTCATGCTCCTTAGCCAGAATATTTGCACATCAAAGATGAGAATGGAAGGGCACTACATCTATGGCAATGAGTGCCAAGGTATGCTCAACCAGAATCAAGAATTTGTCATGTGATGACTATTCATATGGATGCTTAGTAGAGGCATCGACTCATACTAATGAGAGCATAAATGATTTTTCCTTAAGGTGTCCATACCAATAAAGTCATAAATGATTTCCTTTTTCATTAATCGAATGATTATATTTAGAAGTTCTTAACAAATTTATTGCATTTTGGAGGCGTTAGATTACACTTAGAAACTCATAAAATCTGCATTCCTTTCTCCCATAAAGGGCATTGATTTGTTTAAGAAGTTTACATTCTATCTTGTTTCCTTCTATTTAGACTCCAATAACTTTAGAAAAAGGGTGTAATCCCTCAAACAAACTAGATCTTATCTTAGATCTTATTTCTATAATATATATTTTCAATTCTAGTTGCAATGTCATCTATCTATTGTTACTAATAGGATGAAAGATAACTTGTTATCAAAATGTATAAATTAATTGCAATATTTATCTTTGGTAAGTTTTGAAGAAGATTTTCTTTTTGAATAGATTTTAGCTCTATGACTTGTCTTCTAGTGTATTCTTGTTGCCCTATAGGTTTTTATTTACGGCAATGAAAGGTGGTAAGTGACATCACTTGCTTGTTTTGGCTCTTCTCTTATAGATTAGTGAAATTTGTTTAGTGTTTGTAGGTTGTACATAAATTATTAAAATTGATGTGATGTTAGGATTCACTTTTGTGGTGTTATTCAACCTTCACATGATTAGTTATTAACTTGGGAGATTCCCTTGGAAATTATTTCTCTTCGTTGATATATTTATTGTCCCTAGAGTGTGGATAGATATAGAAAGATAAGGCTCTTGTAAGTAGAGCATTCTTGATTAGTAATTATAGTCGAACATTGCAAGTATTGTTTTGTCACCAATAGCTAGCTTAGGTTATCAATTTCTTATTCAATGGCTCAAAATGGTTAGTGTTAGTACCTATAGTGGTGAATTATAAATAGTTAGTTGAATAGTATTGATTGATTTTGATTTTATATCATGGATGAATAGAAAAGTAAATGATCTACATATTGAGTCTCCTCTTGATATTTAAAATATTACTTAATCCTAGATACTTAAGTGCTTAGAATGAGGAAATTGCATCCTTGATGCTGGGAAAAAAACATGATGGACTATAAAGTAGAAATTGATGCTAGTGATTTGGCTTAAGATTATAAGTCAGAAGTGAACTCATGATTAGAAGATTGAATGGTGTCCACATTAATCAATAATTTGTTTCATAATCACTATTTTAACACTTAAAGTAGTGAAATTGTTCTTGGTCAAGTTGTTTCATTAGATTTTCCTTGCAAGTTGGTTTACCATCTTGAGTCAAGTAACCATTATTATATAGTTTTATTTGTAAATTGATTTATCTTATTGGAATAAATAACAAAATGTCTATTAACTTTAGTTGGTAGTATAATGAATGCTCTTTTGGAATTTTGATGTCAAAATCTTAATGTGATACTTGTTTCAAACCTTTATATGAACCTTTTATAGATAAATTTTATTATTGTATTCGTCCTTGTTCATCTAAGTGGGTGGCAGCTGACAAAGAACTATCTAGGGTAATCAGATCCTAGAAAGTGTAATGCCTTTAAAAAAAACTAAAAACTCAATGAAATAAATCAAAGAACAATGTGAATTAAAATGAATTAAAGAGTGAAAATTAATAATAAAACTAGAATAGGGACCTGTAGGTTATCAACTTACACTAATTTTATTTTCTTTATTTATATCTCTGTGAAATAGAAATTAGACAGCTTGTCTAGGAAACTCACTCAACACAACTGAACAAATTAAATATATTATGTTAGTTATTTGCAAAAAAAATCAATTTGAAATAATTATCCACTTCAACATATATTTATATAATGATAAATGAATATACATCATATCTTGAGCCAATTATCATTATTAACCTAAATCTAAGGTTTAGGCTAGGCAAAACACCATTACATCCATACTTGAATGCAATCTGTCAAGTCACAAGTACTATATTTAAATAAAAGTCATAATAGGCTTCGTAAAGTATTAATGTGATTCTGATGAGATGTGGCTTATAAAAGCACCAATAGAATGTTGTTGCATAAACATATATCAAATTTTTAAGTTTTAACCTAACAACGGAATGTCTTATATCGAAAACTCTTACTAAGTCTTGGCATTCGTATGAATGAAACACGATATGCAAGATCTGATAAAGTCATTGCTAAGAAGATGAAAATAAGTAATAAATATAATGTTCTAAAGATTGAGAATTATCTTGAATATTCGGCAAGTCTCATAAAAGAAATATGGTTTTCTATAAAAGAAAGAATTTGAAAACTACAAATGATTGCCAGGTATCGTATAAAAGATTTGGTTCGATATAAAGAAAAGAAACAGTTCTACGTATTTATTAAGCAAGTATTATAACCATATTTAAGAAGTGTTACAAAAGATTAAGGAAATAAAGATATGTGTGCCAAGCTGTGGTGATTTTAATTCGTCCTCAGCCAACCTCCATCATTTGATGTTATGAGCCATGACTTCTTCTACCACGGCCTCTCGTACCAATAAAAAAAAGAATAACTACAATGCTTATTATAACATCGGTATAACTCTTTATAACTTGCAGTCATAATAATACAGAAAATGATATCATAAAATGAACCATGACTACTATAATGCATATCTAGATTAAAATCTTCCTTCAGACCAAGATTATTCAAAACTATAGTCTATAACAATCCTTTTATTCTGATACAAATAAAATATTTACAATTACCATAATATTGAACAGAACTTCAACCTTTAATATTTGTCTATAAAAGAAATGACAATGTTAGAATTAATTCATTCCCTATAATCAAGAAATCAGTGAATTATATTCATGTAATTTATATACAATCTCCCAAATATCAAAACTATGCTGTGAATTAATGAAATAATACATTTAGTATTAAAAAAGAGAAAATTACATTGAGCTGTAGATGAATTCTATATTCCTTTTCTTTCAGAATAGATACTTCCTAAAGTCTACAAGCTAAATATTCAATCATACAAGTATGTCAACAATCTTGGATGATAATATAACAAGAATCACACAGACGCCTAGTTTTCTCAATAGAATACATTGATCAGTGTTTTTTTCCAGAACCTGCATACAACGAAAAACTGAGTAGCCCAGTTTTGCTCACCTCCCAACCATAGGACTGACAAATTTGAATCCACCCTCGATCTTGGAAACAAAACCCCAATGCTCAAATAAACCAAAAATAGGAAAACTAATCAAATAGCAAATTATCCAAACACAAGGAAACCTATACCCAGATTTTTGGTAAGGGCATAAAGAAGGGGGATCCTTTTTGGGGCATAAGTCCCTGTAGCTCCCTTTCACAAATGTAGCTTCCAAAACACAAACGTAGCTCCCAAATCACAACGTAGCTCCCAAATCACAACCGTAGCTCCTAAATCACAAACCCCCACAACACCATTTCACCAACCTCCATTTCAACAAAACCCCCATCCTCCATTCCTTCCAATGCCATCAGCCACAACACCAACACCAACTCCATGAGTACCCCAAAGAGGCATCCACTATTCTTATCCCCACACAAAGGAACCCAATTCAAAACCCTCACGTACAAACACAAGATTTTCATAAAACTTACATACAAACATAGCAAACAACAATACTTTAAAAATAAATAATAAGAACATCCATATCTTGGCTGTCCAAGTTAGGATCAACCCATTGGATTTCCAAGAAGAAGCAATTTCCTAGATTTTTTTAGCCACATACCACCTCCAGACTCATTTTCTTTCAAAATCCCCTATTCCATAAATAACCTGTTACAAGAAACTACAACACTCTTGATTTCTTTTCTAGATATATAAAATAATTCCCCTTCCCCCTTCTAAAAAGAACTTTTTTCCCATGGCTCTTTACCTTCCCTCACATAAAATAAAACAAATAAACATAATAAAATAAAAATACATATTTTCAACACAACCCCTTCCCAAACAATTAAATAAATGCATATTTGAGCATCATGGGTTTTGTTTCCATTCTTTAAGAACCTGGGCCACTCTACCTGTAAAAATCTTATTAAAACATTGGTACATTAAAACTTATAGCCGAAGCAATTTTAATCATTTAACTAAATCATTTCTAACAACCATTAATCCACATGATAAAATAATAATATTCAGTTTACGGAATTCAAACATATAATATATTTCATAAAAATTTATTTTTTTAAATAAACTTATTATTTTATTGCAAATAAATAATTAAATATTTATCAAAAACATAAAACATTTAGTTTCCCATAAAAATAATAATAATAATAATAATACTCATAGTTTGTGAACTCAACATCAATCAAGTCTATTACACACTCACACACAACAAAATATAATATCAAATATCTAAAATAATGCTAACTAGACCTCACATTCTCCCCCTCTAGAATCAGGCTTCCTCCTGGAAGCTAACAAAAAGATAAGGAAATAACGACTTCATCTTGACAGTATCCTCCCAAGTAGCAGAAGATTCATCATAGGGATCCCACTAGACTATGACCTAATCCAACTATCATCCCCGTAAGTCTAGTGTTCGTTGATCCAAGATGTGAACTGGTTCTAATGTTAGTTGTCCATCATGTGCCACTTGTAAAGCATCCCACTCCAATATATGAGAAGAATTTGGTACATATTTCTTAAGCAGAGAAACATGAAAAACATTATGTCGGCAAGAGAAACTAATAGACATGTTAGGTGTTGTCATTGATGGAAAATGAATCTATCTTACACATCCACATTGTATCATTTGATCATACCGAAAGTCAGATTGCAGATTTGTCTAAGTCCAGATAGACAAGAACATAGCATATGACAGGGTTCAGCATCTTGGTCTGCATTTCTCTACATGTAATCATATTGTGTTGCAGATCTGAGGGAATGTTAAGGGATGTTAGGGATACCTAAATCCAAAGATTTAGCCTCCGGTGATGAAGGGATTGAAAGTTACAAGCAAATGAGTATCAGGTTTTGGTTAGACAGTCCAGTCCGGTGAAGAACAGACCGACTTAGTGTTTGATTCTTGTACGGATTAAGAGAAGTGGTTGGTTGAGTGATTTATGAGATCCAGTAGTATTGGCTGACATGTGCGGTGACTTCAATTCATAAGTTGTGGTCCACATTGATATTTGTGCATGGATTCGGTCGACAAAACAATGTTCTTGAAAATGCCTCTAAGTTTTCTTGAGGTTGACTGCAATTGATGAAATTTCATATAGCGGATATATATAATCGATGGGTGCAAGCATTTTGGTGTATGGATGTGCGAATATGAGATGAGAGGTGAGATGTATGGAAGTATCAAGTGTGAAGCAGAGATTTGAGGCTTAGATCAGGGAAGAATAGTAAAATAGGGTAGTAAGAGATGAAGTGTGTAAAGTTGGTATATTGATCCTAACCGGAATTGTAATCTTGCATTGTTAGATGCTATTCTTTAGTTTAAGTATTCCAGTGAACTCTTTGTAACTAATCTTGTAGGCAGTGAGCCTCCTTTGAATAGGGAGCTCTGGGCAGTGTGCCTTCCCATTTTGTAATACTTTTAACAGAGTATAAAATCTTGTGGGTTAACCCCCACTGTAGTTTTCCCTTAACTAGGTTTCCACGTAAAAATCCTGGTGTTCATGTGTAATGATCTTGTTGCTGCTGTTCTTGATTTCATGTTTCTTTCTTTTGAATGTATGTAGTAAATTAATAAAGGAACATAATAATAAGTTTTGTAGAACACTGCTTCACCCCCCTCTCAGTGTTCCTTAATTTCAACAATTGGTACCACCAGAGCAAGGTTCCTTGGAAGAAGGCTAACAACTTGAGGAAGATCTGGGAAGGTGTTTCAATGGGTTCATCTAGGTGTTTTGATGGCATCTATTAGGTCTCAAAAATGCAGGTTACAAGTCGTAAGAGGATGCCAGGCTCTATGATCAGACTTGTAACGTTTTTGAACCAACTAACGGAGTTAACCTAAATGATTGATGACTCCTTGCACTTTAAGTTCTGCTAGACCTAGGCGGGTGAACCTTAATAGCTAAAGCAAATAAAAGGAATGTATGACTCAAATGAATTTAGGGATCTACCCACAATGACATAAAGTGTGGAATAGATAAAAAGCTTGCAAACTACTTCTACTCCTAATACTAAGATCTGAGATGTAATTGTTTGAATAAGATTTTATGGAATCCTAGAGTGGAATTGATATGACCAGTGCCTATTTCTATTGGGCTAATGGAGTCAAGGTGTATATGATATATGATTTACTTACTAGTTACAATTATGATTGTTTGGCACTTGTGTTTGTTTATACCTTGTATAAACGTGCAAGAATATGACTAACAGACTCTACTTATTGATCCACTCAATTCTACCAGGTTACTGTGACTTATTGAAAGGATTTTTAATCCTTGCTTGAAGGAACCAATCAACAGAATCACACAATGACAGCAAGTGTGTATTAACAAATGGAGTAGATCCTCAATTTGAATAATAAGACAATATCAAGTTGGAGACAGTATGGCAATCTTGTCAATTATACGACTCTTCTTACTGATCCAAATGTTACTACCAAGTTACTGTAATCAATCAAAAGGATTTTAATACTTTAATGGAAACCAATTAATTTGATTACACGAAAACAACAAGTCTGTCTTGATGAAACTGAAATATCAACTTGGAAACTTAGGTTCAAATATCAGAGAAATAACAATGTGGAGATAGCCAAATAATTGTTCAGCTCAACAAACAATAGACACCAATATTAAATCATCAATTTATGCATTTTTCTCCATTATACAATTTCAAAAGATTTTACAATATACAACATAATGTTTTATTTCAGCAACTGATCAATCTCTCTAGTTATCTAACTCCTACTTTTGATCATGATGTTTTTTCTAATCTACTGATGATTCTATGGATATATACATTGCACTTTCAAGGGTTGTGACCCTTGAGACAACCACTCGATGCAACTCTTCACCTAATTAATTAGCTTCAACAAATTAAAACATTTTAATTTTAACCTTCTTTGTCTTTGAAATGTTCTGTAATCTCTATTTGAGGATAATAGTATTTTGAATTTGCACCGGATGCATTTGTATATGTCTATTTCACTTTTTTAGTAGATACACCACTAGGTTGGATTTTAAGAACATGGGACAATTGCCCTTTAATATCGGATTCATTTTCGGCTAACTATGGGATTTGTATATGCAAGTTTTATCATTCTGTATCTCATATACATATGCATATGTGGTTGGCCTCTATATTGTGTTGAAATTTCCTTCCTTTTAATCTTTGCATTTGTATATTGTATATCATATGAATTTGGAACATATATACAAATTAGGACCCCATCAGTTTTATAAAATAGCCTTCTGAATTACCTTCAAGTTCAACTTTTCATCACCTTCTTGTATATCGAATACATATCTTTCATATACAAGCGCGAACTTTATTGGGTTTATGAAATAAATTGAAATTATCTTTGCATCTGCCTTTGTATATATCCTGTTGTATTGCTTTCTTGCACATCATATACATATATCTCCAACATACATATGTGGTCCCCACCCAATGTATATAATGTTCAAATCTCCAATTATGTCGGGTTTTGTATATTATTCTCTTGTATATTTTCTTTGTATATTGTTGTTTGTATGTTATCTTGTATAAGCGCACATACAAAGCATCTTATACAAACCCTCTCTTTACCTTTTATCCCCAGTAATGCTTTTTATTCCTTTGTATATCGGGTATGTATATTATAAACATACAAGTACCCCGAACATACAAAGACTTTTTAGTATTTAACTTTCTTTTCGCATCTGGTTTGTATCTCTTATTTGCATCCTTTTAACTTGTATATCGGTGTGTATATCGAAGATATACATTGTTATTTATATAAGCCCGATATGCAAACAATGGAGCCCACATCACTTTTCTGTTTGTATCTTCCAAAATGCAACAATACTTGTATCCAATTTTTAGATACAAATACAAATACATACAAACTCCTTTGTATCACCTCTTCGGACTTATCATTTTTATAAACCACAGTTTACTTACTTTTCAGTTCTGCGATGTATATAAAGTGCAATGCATCTTTCGATATACTTTAAGTCATGATGCATCATTTTAACCAAATTTCAACCTTTCTTGAGTTCTACATTGTATGTATATTGAAATGTATAACCTGAAACATACATACAATACACAAAACATACAACAATAAAACCTCATTTCATAATCTTTTCGGTTCCGCAACATGCATATAGCTTTGTATATCATCTTGTATGTTTTATGCATTTGTATCTTCTCACTATTTGTATCTTGCATACATACAAATAAATATACAAAACCTTCAACCGTTCACCTTTGTATCTGGTATACATGCATTCTGACCAACATGCACTTTATTTTTTATGGATCTTGATTCCTCTGTTTTCCGCTTCAAATCTCTGCTTGTAGGCTTTTCTCAAACAATTCTGTTGAGTTTAATTGTAATGATTTCGAATGTTATCTTAGACGATTTCTTCACCGTCTGCAATTAATTGTTTGAGCAATTCAATTTTCTTGATCGTTGTGATATGTCACATCGTCATAAGTCCTTTCATCGGCATTATTTTCATAATGTCTGGAAGATTTTAATATCTCCTTATGGCGCGAACTTTTGTTCATAGATCAATCACTATAACCCTTCAATTGTCTCCTCGACATTATATTTCATTTGTGAAATCGTATTGGCAAGAGATTTCCACGCCTTACCCGATGTGGAAGTGGGCATAGTTGCCATCGGCATGACTTTCTTCATCGTTGTGTGATTAATATTCTTCCCCGATCTCTCAAGTGTCACCGATATGGCTATCGGTGAGAGTCTCATCGATGAATGTGACTATCATTGTCATCGGGGTAATCTATGTCATCGGGATGACATATTTAGGGTTACCCGATCATAGTTGTCTCCTTGATAGCCTTTTATGTCTTGGATCGGAAAGACTTTCATAACATGTCATCGATATCATCGTGAGAATTGCTTTGGTTGGGCTTGTAAGCCTTGTTCTAATTCACTTGTTCTTGCCGATGGTTCTTATTCTTCACACTTATCGGTGTAAGTTACACCGAAGCACTTTTCTTCAATCAGTGAGACATTAGAGTATCGGAGAGTCTTTAATCTTTCTTTCTGATGCTTGTCTCCTGCCGATGACTGCTAGTCTCCTCCGTTCTACAAGATGATTGGTGAGAGTCTTACTGAAATTTCTTATTGGTATGATCTACATCATTGGGAGGTCTTGTAGAGTATTCATTGATAGTCTTTAGTTATACCGATCGGCATGATTGGTAGCTTTCTCTCCGACGAAAGGTCATCAATATCAATTTCTCCATCGGTGACTTTTGAAATCTTCTCCCCGACCCTTATTCTCATGCCGATAGCCTTTTTAACAAGTTTCCCATGGATCGGTATAACTAACATGAGGTCTTGCCGATGTAAGAAATTGAGGCCCTTTACATTATTCGTGATAAAACTCATAGGATTTTATGGGATATATCAGTTATTTTATTCTAATTTTGGACAAAATATTTTTGGTTTGGTCGGGTATGGATGAGCAAGAATACAAGAAAATTTTAATTTTTCCTGTCCTAATAGCATCAATGAAGAACTTCAAGTTGCTTTAGAAGATCTTGATCAGTCCAGGGTAGAAGTCAAAGAACTACAAGAGAACCTTAAACATACTAAGGATTTCATTGAGACTTTAAAAGGGAAACTGAGCAAATCCATGGAAAAGAGGAAGGAGCTACTTAAGCAGTTAGCAAATCAGCAGGAAGACAATTGCATGAATGGGGCTCTGAAGGAGAAGACAAAGGAATGTGAGAAGATAACAAAAGAAGTTGTTGTCCTAAAACATGAGATGGAATCTAGGGTGATGAGGCTAAACAAGGAAATTGAGGAAAGGAAGAAGACTGAAGAAAACCTGAATCAATCTCTAAAAGAAAGAACAGAAGAATGCTACAGATTAGATAGAATAATTGGCCATCTAGAGTCTGATCTTCAAGAAACTAGGTATAATGAGGAACAACTTGAAAGGAAAATTTTTATTCTCAAAAATGACCTAGAAGCTGCAAATGAATACAAAGAGAAGTTCAAGATAAGTTGAGCTAAACTTGAAGTATTATTTGATAATCAGAAGATGGTAGATGATAAGCATGGTCTAGGATATGAGAAAGGTGAAAGCTCTGGATCTGGTCAAAGAAATACTAAATCAAGGAATCAGAGAAACAGACCTAGAAGACCTCTGATAAGATAACCTAATGCTCAAAGGTATCCATCCTTCAATGGAAATTATTTCAATTGTAGTAAATTTGGTCATAGAGCTACTCAGTACAAAAGTAGAGTGAATCAAAATGATCCATCTTTATCCGGTCAATGCTTCAATTGTAAAAGGTATGGTCATAGATCCAATGAATGTAGAAGTATGATAATGAACTACTCTAACAACATAAGAAATGTTAATTCTTTCAATGGCAACTATTTTGCATGCAATATATTTGGACACATGGCTAATCAGTGCAAATCAAGACGAATTCAAGTAAATGAGCAAAGAAATGTTGTGTGCTTTAATTGCAATAGATCCAGTCATATTGCAAGATTCTGCAGAAGCAAGAATGATGATATAAAAGGTCTGGTAAACAGAAACCAAAATATGTAGGGACAAGATAAAGGCAAGGGTAAAGTAAATGTGAATGAGATCTAGAATGAAATGAACAAAACATGGGTAAAGAAAGGTGAAATGAATGATGGTGATGGGTCCACACCAGAATCTGGTGCTGTTAATTCCTCTAGGAATTGAAATAGGAGCTCCGGCTCAGGGGGAGCTGCATTGAAAATCTAATTCCCCCTGCCAGTAAGTTGGTGCTTGAATCTGGCATGATGAATGAAAATAAAGAAGCCTATTGCAGATCCATTGAAGCAAATTCTAGAAGAAAAGAAGTTAATGTGATTGATTGCAGAGCAATTGAAGATTGACTGTATGCAGAAATAGTGTAACCAGATGTATTAGGACAAAGCATTTATTACAATGGCGAATTAGGTTTTGCGAAGCATAAAAGGTCATCTACTCAACATTTGAATCACTTTACATTTGAAGAGAACAAGGAGAAGAGTGCCTGAGCTAAAATTTCAAAGATTTGAAGTGTGAAAAGTGAATTTGACAGCTAACCCTAACTGACAAAACAAGGTATTCTCTGTGAAACTCTCTGAATTTGCAATCTCTAGATATGGCTACTCCATTGGTTGTTGACATCACTGAAAGGCCCTGACCTAAATTCAAAAAGAATCCACACAAATCTATAGAGGTCGATCCGTTAGGTGCCTTTTCAAATGTTCTGCATGGTGTGTTGCATGTTGAAGATATTAGCGCTTATATTCATGCTAGCATAGATGAGTTTGGGGATTCAAAGTTAGTAGATTTGTTCAAGAATCATCTAAGGGATGAGATTCATGGTCTTAAACCTAAGTATAAGGTGCTGCAAGTCAAACATTTCATTTAGGTTATTGGGTTCCTATCCTTCGGTGAGGATGAGTGGGCCTAGTATGTACTGAGTCGGATGCTTGTTGAATTCATGTGGTTGATGAAACCCTTCAAGATCACCAAGGATGCCATCAAGGCCATAACAAGATTGAACTCATCTAGTGGACTGCCAATGCTAAAATTAGTAAAGAATCAGACTGTAACTAAAGCTACTGGATCAAAATTTGATAAGAGGGCAATGACAATAAATGATATAACTAATCTGGATGTCAAATTTCCATCTATGGTGATTGGGTATAAGATATACCACTCTAGCAGGGAAAACTCTGTATCTGGTATAGCCATTTATGTTGCCTATTAGATGTTAAGAGAAAATGCTAACTATGACTTGTGTGAGCTGTTGTAAAACCAGTTAATAGAGAATCTGAACAAGATCAAGAAGGACAAGAAGAATACCTTCAAGTATGGTACGTTGGTCCTATGTTTGTTTTTCTATTTCATGAATGAGTTTGGTGCAGGAGCACCTACCTGACAGCTGGCCTTCATGAGGCAGTTAGTTAGTTTGGGTCTTGTTAATGTTTCCAAGAAGGTCTGATAAGACCAAATGCATGTAATAAGGTCATGTTGACCATACTTTGCTATTTTTAGCTAGTTTGTTAGGACAGCTGTATGCTGTAGGTCCGGTTGGATCTCCCAGCCACCTGGAGAGATTTCCCAGCCGCTTGGAGTCAGGTCAGTAGTACTCGCCAGAGATCCTATATATGCTTGAGGATCGGTTGGTCTTGAGACAGATTAAGATAGAGTATTGCATCGAGCTAGGTTGCAGAGAGTGAGACAGAGAGAGAGACTGATCATTGTATTTGCATCTTTTGAAATCAAATAAAGTGATCCTGTTTGTGTTCATCTTCTGTTTGATCTCCTTTGCGTAATCGATCTGCTGTTTTGGTGGTTTCATGGATTTGCTGATCCATTCCACCGGTTGATTCGTCGAATCGGTGGAATGGTCATGTACAGTAGGTTAGGTTTTAGTTTGCTTTTTGTTTGCATGCAGGTGTGCAGGATCACCGTCGAGAGATGTTGAGAACCCTAGCATGGGTATGTGCTAGGTCGAGCTGATAGTTAGGGTTTGGAAGATCACCCTGAGAGTAGATCGGGTCATCCCAGGAGGTTCGGCGGATCAGAACGGTGAAAATCTGCTAAGGTTGAAAATTCGTTAAAACGGCATCATCAGGATATTTCTGCGTATATCCTGCAGTCGCTTCGAGCATCGTCATCCGAGTAGATGGAGATGAGCATGATGCTATCGATTGCATGAAGTGAATGAGCGTCAGGGTGATCATCATCAGGAGTTGCCGAGGAGGAGCATATCGGCATAAGGAAGAAGATCGGGTTGATCGCGGGCCGAAAAAAGTTAAGTTTGGCCAACAGCAGGATATGACGTCATCATCATCAGGATATACGTCATCAGGATATTGCGGAGCAGCAGGATATTGAGGAGTTGCATGTGACGTCATCGTCATCAGGATAATCATCATCAGGATATCGGGGTGACGTAAGCATCGAAGGACGGGTGCATAAGGTTTGTCATCATTAGGATATATGGGAGGAACCGGATGTTCTATATCCTGCTGATTAATATGATGTTGAACATCATGATGCTGAAGGTAGTGAAGGTAGAGGTTGTCGGTGAAGTGAACAGTGAACGTCAGGAGGATGTTCGCGCTTGCCGAATATGATGATGCTGCTGATAGTCGGATATGATGATGCTGCTGACATGCGAAAGGGCGAAGGCTTGTCTGCAGGAGGATATCGGTCGGCGAGAGAAAATATGATGATGCTGATAGTGTTAACAAAAATATGATGATGATGATGAAGGGTTGCGGACATCCATGCTGTGTGTTAAGGTTTTAGTGTGGATGCCTCTGCATCATAGTGGTATCAGAGCTCAGCAAAAGGTCTGGGCTGTTGTGTGTTGATTCTGTCACCGAAAGGGCAGAGGTAGAGTTGACTGTGTGTTGTGTGTTGATAGAGAGGTTGACAAAATGCCTCCAAAAGGTAGTGGTACTGCAAGGGAATTACAGGAAATGAAGGAAAAACATGCCAGAGAGATGAGGAAGATGAAGGAGCTTGCTGAAGCACTTCAAGCCAGGCTTGTAGCCCTGGAAAAGAACAAAAAGAGGGAAGTGGAAGACAGTGAGTATGAAGAAGATGAAGATACTATTGAAGAGTATGAAGAGGTAGCTGAAGATCTGGATGCAGAAGACCAGAGATTGGCAAAATTGTTAAAGGCAGTGCAGAGTGATAAACCTAAGGTAAAGGTTGATGTTTCCAAGTATAATGGAAGTTTGAATGAAGATGAGTTGCTAGATTGGATTGCTGCACTTGATAATCACTTTGAATGTGAAGATGTTGCTGAGGATCAGAAGGTAAAGATTGCAAAGACCAAGTTAGGAGGTCATGCTTTGGTATGGTGGGATTATGTACAATCTGAGAGAAGGAAACAAGGGAAGTCAAAGATCACTTCATGGGATAAGATGGTAGCAAGGATCAAAGGTAAATTCTTGCCAAGGGATTATGAAATTTAGATGTTTAAGAAACTGCAATTTTTAAGGCAGAAGGAAATGGATGTGAAGGCATATACTGAGGAGTTTTATAAGTTGAGTATGAGATCTGGTCATCATGAGAATGAGATAGAAAAGGTGGCTAGGTACTTGGCTGGTTTGAGGTTGAACATATAGGGTGAGTTAGTTTTAGCTAACCCTAAGAATGTGGAAGATTGTTATCAAATGGCAATCAGGATTGAAGAAAAGATGAATAGGGGACACGATAAGTCCATGAGAGGAAGAGGAAACAATATGAGGGGAAGAGGATCAGCCCCTACACAAAAGCAAACCAATGAGGGTCAAGAAGACACTGGTAAAGGACAGGGACAGTCTGATTTTAGAGGTGGATGGAAAGGTAATAGAGGTAGGTTTGGAGGTGGTAGAGGTTCTACTACATTTTCAGGAAAGTGTTACACCTGTGGTGAGTTTGGTCATCCATCTTTCAAATGTCCAGAAAACAAGGGTTCATCATCCAGAAATGATAGAACAAATGACAAGAGAGTACAACTTGTGCAAGAAGAGAAAGTAGAGCAAAGTGTGCAGAGTTCAAACACTTATCAAGGAGATAGGGTTCCTGAATATTATGGATATCCTGAGGAGGGAGAAGCATTGATGCTAAGGAGGATTAGTTTGCAGGCATCAAAGGACATGATGCAAAGAAGAGCTCTTTTCAAGACCACATGCAAGAGCAAAGGTAAAGTATGTAAGGTTGTCATTGATACTGGTTCAACAGACAACATGGTATCTCAGGAAATGGTGGATAAACTGAATTTGGAAGGGATTCCACACCAACACCCTTACAAGGCATCTTGGGTGAGTGATAGTCAATCACTTTTTGTCTATGAACAGGCATATGTGGATTTTCAGATTGGAGCATACCAGGATAGAGTTTTGTGTGACATTTTGCCCACGGAATGTTGTCACCTACTGTTGGGTAGACCATGGCAATTTGATAGAAGGGTACTATATGATGGGTATGCTAATACCTACACCATCAAGAAAGATGGGAAGACTATTATGTTGATGCCATTGCAGGCAGATGCTGCAGCACAGGGGGCAGCCAAAATCATTTTAGTGGGAAAGAAGGAGTTTGTGCAGATGCCTATAGCAACAGGCATAAAGGCAGTTAAGGACACTGCAGAGAAAGAAGTTGTTAAGGACAACAGGTTGAAGAAAGTTTTAGTTGTGACTGACAGAGGTCAGCAGCAGGTGCAGAAACAGGTTTGCACACAGCAACCAGTTGAGCGGAATGGCAAGGATGTTGTCATAGTTGGGACTATTGTTTGTCCTATAAAGGTTGACAGGAAGACAGAGTTGAACATTACAGAAGTTCAAGAGGCAGTTCAGACAGAGGTTCTGGTCAGACAACCTGACAAACACAAGGTATGTGAGAGAAAGGCCTACATTGCTAGGCACGAGGATTTACTTGCAAGAGAGCAAGTTACAGTTCAGAAGTCTTGGAGCAGCCAAGAGCCAGCAGAGGACAAAGCTGGAACAGGTCAAAATACTGACATGACAAAGTGTAAAGGTGGAGGGTTTCCACAACTAAACTCATGGGACATGAGTTCTTTTCTGTTGGGGAGTATGGTGCAGGAGCACCTACCTGACAGCTGGCCTTCATGAGGCAGTTAGTTAGTTTGGGTCTTGTTAATGTTTCCAAGAAGGTCTGATAAGACCAAATGCATGTAATAAGGTCATGTTGACCATACTTTGCTATTTTTAGCTAGTTTGTTAGGACAGCTATATGCTGTAGGTCCGGTTGGATCTCCCAGCCGCCTGGAGAGATTTCCCAGCCTCTTGGAGTTAGGTCAATAGTACTCGCCAGAGATCCTATATATGCTTGAGGATCGGTTGGTCTTGAGACAGATTAAGATAGAGTATTGCATCGAGCTAGGTTGCAGAGAGTGAGACAGAGAGAGACTGATCATTGTATTTGCATCTTTTGAAATCAAATAAAGTGATCCTATTTGTGTTCATCTTCTGTTTGATCTCCTTTGCGTAATCGATCTGCTGTTTTGGTGGTTTCATGGATTTGCTGATCCATTCCACCAGTTGATTCGTCAAATCGGTGGAATGGTCATGTACAGTAGGTTAGGTTTTAGTTTGCTTTCTGTTTGCATGCAGGTGTGCAGGATCACCGTCGAGAGATGTTGAGAACCCTAGCATGGGTATGTGCTAGGTCGAGCTGATAGTTAGGGTTTGGAAGATCACCCTAAGAGTAGATCGGGTCATCCCAGGAGGTTCAGCGGATTAGAATGGTGAAAATCCGCTAAGGTTGAAAATTCGTTAAAACGGCATCATCAGGATATTTCTGTGTATATCCTGCAGTCACTTCGGGCATCGTCATCCGAGTAGATGGAGATGAGCATGATGCTATCGATTGCATGAAGTGAATGAGCGTCGGGGTGATCATCATCAGGAGTTGCCGAGGAGGAGCGTATCGGCATAAGGAAGAAGATCGGGTTGATCGCGGGCCGAAAAAAGTTAAGTTTGGCCAACAGCAGGATATGACATCATCATCATCAGGATATACGTCATCAGGATATTGCGGAGCAGCAGGATATTGAGGAGTTGTATGTGACGTCATCGTCATCAGGATAATCATCATCAGGATATCGGGGTGACGTAAGCATCGAAGGACGGGTGCATAAGGTTTGTCATCATCAGGATATATGGGAGGAACCGGATGTTCTATATCCTACTGATTAATATGATGTTGAACATCATGATGCTGAAGGTAGTGAAGGTAGAGGTTGTCGGTGAAGTGAACAGTGAACGTCAGGAGGATGTTCGCGCTTGCCGAATATGATGATGCTGCCGATAGTCATATATGATGATGCTGCTGACATGCGAAAGGGCGAAGGCTTGTCTGCAGGAGGATATCGGTCGGTGAGAGAAAATATGATGATGCTGACAGTGTTAACAAAAATATGATGATGATGATGAAGGGTTGCGGACATCCATGCTGTGTGTTAAGGTTTTAGTGTGCATAACAAGATTGAACTCATCTAGTGGACTGCCAATGCTAAAATTAGTAAAGAATCAGACTGTAACTAAAGCTACCGGATCAAAATTTGATAAGAGGGCAATGACAATAAATGATATAACTAATCTGGATGTCAAATTTCCATCTATGGTGATTGGGTATAAGATATACCACTCTAGCAGGGAAAACTCTGTATCTGGTATAGCCATTTATGTTGCCTATTAGATGTTAAGAGAAAATGCTAACTATGACTTGTGTGAGCTGTTGCAAAACCAGTTAATAGAGAATCTGAACAAGATCAAGAAGGACAAGAAGAATACCTTCAAGTATGGTACGTTGGTCCTATGTTTGTTTTTCTATTTCATGAATGAGTTACCAAGAAGAAGAGCCTATGTTGGACTAGTGATAAGCTTGTTGCCATACAAATCAGAGAGCACTTGCATAGTATTGGTGACTCCAATGCCCAAAGGACTGCTCTTTGGGGATATTTCAAGAATTTTTAGAACATGATGCAATCAAGGGAAAGAATCCCTACTTATGTGGTAGAAAAATACAAGGCTACAATTTGTTTCATGGTGGAAACAGATCAATGCTTGATGGAAGCAGTTGAACCAAGGACTGTATGGATCATGCCCATGGGGTATGAAGTTGATGAACAAATATTAGAAATCTATGCTCAACACCTTCTAAGAAAACCAAAAGATACCTCAGTTGAGAGATTCAGTACATATAGAGAGCTTAGTTTGAAACTTTATGTTGAGCTCTAGAAACCTGAAATTAAGAGAAATGTCCAAAGGCAAGTTGAATTGTATGCAGAGAGTATTGGAATAACAAAGGAAGCTATGAGACAAAATAGGGAAAGGATAGAGAAAGCTGAGAAGGAGAAGTGGGACAGAGAAAAGGGAAGTATTCTAGTAGAATCCCCTTCTAAGCCAAGGATTACTAGGAGTTTTGGTTTAACCTTTGGTGCATCAGCTTCTCCTATGGCAGAAAAATTCAAGGAAAAACCTACCAGTAAGGAAGGAAAAAGGACAAAAGTAAAGGGAAAAAGGTCATATATCAGTGTGGAGAAGGAAGATGAAGAAGAGACTGAGTTAGATGGTGAGGTTAAGGAGTTGAAGGCATTAGGCACTAAGGCTACTAAAGTGTCTAAGGAGAAGCCCTCCGAAAGCATCAAGGGTTGCCAAAGACAAGCCCTCCGAAAGTATAAGGGTAAGAAAAAGGTAAAAGACTAAATCCACCCTATCAGTTGAAGATATTGTGAATGCAGTAACTGTTCATGGGAATTTGAAGCCCATAACAGAATATTATGATAGCTTTGACAAAGTCAACGAGAATTTTGGAGGATGCCACTATTAAATACTTAAATACATTCAACAGAGCACTTGTGGAAATTTTGTCAGAACTCCTAAGAGTCTAAGTAACATTTTGGAGATGAGAAAAGAGGCTGCTAAAGCTAAGGATTTGGAGCTAAGAGAACATGTGTTGACAAGTTTGTGTCTGGTAATCTCTAAGAAGGAAGCAACTAAAATTTTCAAAGAAGTTAAAAATGAATTCAGAAGCAAAATTAAGATGAATAAGCTAATGATTGGAGACATTGATGAAGTTGTCAAACAAATAGAACAAATTCTAAGGAAAGCCTTGGACAAGAATAAGTTCTATGTTGTCACTGAAGAACCTGTTGATGATACATCCATTCCAAATGATGATGAGTTGAAGGAAGATGAGTAACAAGCTGAGGCAAATGTTTTCTCTTCTCCAAAAGAGGAAATACTAAATAAAGAAGATGAAGAGATGGTGAAGGAAGATAATGATGATGGTGCAGAGGATACTCAAATTCCTTCGGACCAATCTAGTGAAGAAAATACATAAATGAATATAAATACTCCTACTGAAGGTGATTCTGAGAAGATTAAGGAGCATAAAGCAGAAGAGGTTGAGGACAAGGAAGGTCAAGAAGAATAAACAAATGATGGAATTGATTCCTCCATTCTGGATGTTGAGAAACTTGATAAAAATGACAATAATGTTGTTGCTAAGGATACACAAAATCCTTTGAAAAAGAATGTAGAAGACATTGTTGTTGATGCAGAGAGAGCAGAAGCAGAGAAAAAGAATGAAAATGATAAGCAAGACAATGTGGTTGACTCCAGAAAGGGAGAAGATGCAGGACCTAATGATCATAAAACTGAAACATCATATTGGGCAAGAGACATTGTAAAAGTAGTGAAAGCAATTTTGGAGAAAGATAAACAAGTTGTAGAAGATTCAGACATAATATAAGGTCCAATCAATTTTGATGCTCTGTCACCAGTACAGAAGATGAAGTTGGCCTCTTTTGTACAAGCTAAGGCCAGAGAGGAAATTTTGAAGTTCCACATAGAAGACAGTGAGCTACTTGGTCTTGCATCTGACATTTTGGAGAAAATCATGCATTCATTTTAGAAGGATTCATTAGTATCCCCCTCCAGTCAGTTGAAGAATCTAATAAACTCTGTAAGTACTCACTTTGAATCTTTTGAAAAGTCAGCAGAAGTCAAAGTCTAGAATGAATTCAATGATAAAAGATTTAGTGAACTGAAAAGAATAATTGACAATGATAGAATTATGTTGGATACTAGTGTAAAGAGTATTCAAAATGCACTCACTGAAAGAGGAGATGTGTACAAATTTTGTTTATCTCAGTCTAAAGTTGCTGAGGATATTGAGAAGAAGATTAAGGACTTAGAGATAAAATTGTCTAACATCTCTTAGTCCTATATTTCTTTAACTGAGTCTATAATAACTAAAGAATGTCAAGTAGTAAGTTTACTTGTTGAATTGAGTAATCTGCAAAAGGAAAAGGTTAAAGTTATGAGTAGATTGGATGAGCTATGGGGACTAATTTTCCCTAAGTTAAAAACAATGTTCAATACACTGGCAGAAGCTCAAGCTGCTACTCTGACAAGTGATCCCATTGATTTGTAGAAGGTAGAATCATAGGTATTTCTATTTAGTGGTCATATTTCAGTTTTGGATGGCATGAAGAAAAGTTGGGAGAGTGAATTGGTGCTATTGAAAAACATTTTTGGTGATGTGTTTAAGTTTATGTAAACAAGACATAAGGATTGTTTGTACATATGCGGAAGTATGGATATAGAATTTGTGCAAATTTTTGGATCCGGACCTCAACCTTTGCCATTGATGTCAAAGGGGGAGTAGAAAATAGTGAAAAATGAAGAATTTAGCTAAGGGGGAGCATTGGAAATCACAAGTGTACATAGTAAGGAGGAGTTGTTCTAACACTTAGTCATTTTTCACTAAGTGTTGCCATCAATGCCAAAGGGGGAGATTGTTGGCAAGAGACACTACTAGGCATGTCAGGTGTTGTCATTGATGGAAACTGAATCTATCTTACACATTTGCATTGTATCATTTGATCATACCAGAAGTCAGATTGTAGATTTGTCTAAGTCTGGATAGACAGGAATAGAGCATATGACAGGGTTCAGCATCTTGGTCCGCATTTCTCTACAGGTAATCATATTGTGCTATGAATCTAAGGGAATGTTAAGGGATGTCAAGGATAACTAAATCCAGAGATTTAGCCTCTAGTGATGAAGGGATTGAAAGTTACAAGCATATGCGTACCGAGTTTTGGTTAGACAATCCAGTCCGGTGAAGGACAGGTCGAGTTAGTGTTTGATTCTTGTGTGGATTAAGAGAAGTGGTTGGTTGAGTGATTTATGGTCTGCATTGATATTTGTGCATGGATTTAGCTGACAAAATAGTGTTCTTGAAAATACCTCTAAGTTTTCTTGAGGCCGACTGCAGTTGATGAAATTTCATATATAGCGGATATATATAATTGATGGGTGAAAACATTTTGGTGTATGGATGTGCAAATATGAGATGAGAGGTGTGAAGTGTGGCAGTATCAAGTGTGAAGTAGAGATATGAGGCTTGGATCATGGGAGAATAGTAAAATAGGGCAGTAAGAGATGAAGTGTGTAAAGTCGGTATATTGATCCTAACTGGAACTGTAATCTTGCATTGTTAGATGATATTCTTCAGTTTAAATATTCTAGTGAACTCTTTGTAACTAATCTTGTAGGCAGTGAGCCTCCTTTGAGCAGTGAGCTCTAGGCAATGTGCCTGAAGGCATGTGCCTTCCCATTTTGTAATACTTTTAACAGAGTATAAAATCTTCTGGGTTAACCCCCACTGTGGTTTTTCCCTTAACCAGGTTTCCTCTTAAAAATCTTGGTGTTCATGTGTAATGATCTTGTTGCTGCTATTCTTGAGTTCATGTTTCTTTCTTTTGAATGTATGTGGTAAATTAATAAAGGAACATAATACTAAGTTTTGTAGAACACTGATTCACCCCTCCTCTCAGTGTTCCTTAATTTCAACACATTATGGATATGAGATAGGCTGGGTGGCAAGGCTAAGAAATATGCAACTGGGCCTATCCTCTCCAAGATCTCAAAAGGGCCGACAAATCTGGGTGACAACTTAGAGCCTTTTCCATAATGGATAGAGCTCTTATGAGGTCTCACATGAAAAAAAATCTCTCCCCAACCTGGAACTCATGATCAACTCTCCTGGTGTCGGCATACTGCTTCTATCAATCTTGGGCTATCTGTAACTATTCATGAATCCAGATCACCTATTGCTCCATATCTTGAACAAGCTCAGGTCCAATAGCGACTCGATCCTCTAGCTAGTCCTAACTTAAAGGATTCCTACAAGGTCTACCATAGAGGGCCTCAAAAGGTGCCATCCCGAGCGAACTGTGATGTCCATTGTTATGAGCAAACTCTACTAGTTACAAGTAGTCCTCCCAACGAGACTACTAATCCATCACATACATCCTGAGCATATCCTCCAAAACTTGGTTCACTCTCTCAATCTAATCATCTATCTTTGGATGATAGGTAGTGCTAAAATTGAGTTGAGTACCTAAAGCTTGTTGAAGAGAAGTAAAAACTGGATCTCTATCAAAAATGATTCTCCTTGGCACTCCATGAAGTTGAACTATGTCATGAAGAAAAACTCTAGCTATTGAGGTGGCATCATAGGAAGAACACATCAGAGAAAAGTGTGCCACCTTCATTAACTTGTCCACGATCACCATAATCACATCATGTCGACATGTAGTCAAAGGTAAACCCACTATAAAATCCATAGATATCACATCCCATTTCCACTCTGGAATAGCATGAGTTTACAATAGACCTGCCAGATGTTGGTGCTCTACTTTTAATCCTTGACACTCAAGGTAATGAGCGACAAAATCTGCAATGTCTTTCCGCATCCTAGCCCAAAAGTACAAATTTCAAAGATCTGCATGCATTTTCTTAACACCAGGATGGGCCACATAAGGTGCTCTATGAGCCTCGACTAGAATCAAACCTCTAAGGCCACCAAAAGAAGGAACATATATTTGCCCATGATGTTGAAGCAACCCATCAACATCAACTGAATATCCCACAAATTTATCCTTTAAAGGACTCTAGAACTAAATAATCTCAAAGTACAAGGCATCTTGAGGCAACAACTCTAGAATACATCCTCTGAGATCTATCCTAACTATCAAAGCTAGCAACTTATGACATCACCTACTAAGGACATCAGCTACAACATTATCTTTTCCCTTAATATAATGAATCTCAAAATCATACTCACACAGAAATTCCATCCATCTACACTACTGAGCATTCAAATTAGGGTGGGAGAAGATATACTGTAAACTTTGATGATTAGAGTGCAACTCAAATTTACGCCCAAGAAGAAAATGTCACCATTTGGTCAAACCATGAATCACTGCAACCACCTCCAAATCATGTGTCGATAATTTAAGCTCATGATTCCTCAACTTGCAAGACTTGAAGGCTGTTAGGGATTGCACGTACAAGATATCAATTAAATGCAAATAAAGATTAAACAGAGGAATAGAAATATACATAAAAATAATAACAGCGAGACAAGTTTTAACATGGTTCACCCAAACCCAAGCTACATCCACCAATAGAAAGTCCAATATTATTATCCAGTAAATCAAACTGATTACAACCAGCAATCCTTGTAACTCAATACCACTTTAAAATGCTACAATACAATATCAATGAAAACACTAACCCTTAGCCACTTTTATCAAGCCTTATGTCAGTTACAAAAATAGGGCTTTTTATGTCAGCCAATAGAAAAATAACTCCTGACGCCATTATAAAATAATTAAAAATCATTGGAGGTTTCAGGGGCACTGCTCCTTGAACCCCGCAAGGGGCATGCCCCCAAACCCCTGTAAGGGGTGCTGACCCTTGACCTCGTTAAATAATTTGGGGCGAAACCGCACTGATAAAAGTGGGGTAAATTTAACCTTCAAGTCTGATTAGGCTCCATATAACAACAAAGGCTGTCACATGACCCTCTTGCATAAGAACAACTCTAATACCCTCAATTAGTGCATCTGTGCAAACAAAAAAATCACAGTAGGATCTAGAATTGCTAAAATAGGTGCACTGGTAAGTTTTTCGTTTAGAATTTGGAAAGCTCTTTCACACTACTTGAACCAAACAAATTTCTTGCCTTACCTCTAAAGAGAAGTAATCAGATGAGCAATCTTGGAGAAGCCTTCTATGAACTATTACTAAATTATGTTTGCAACCTAATTTAGCAAGGCCTAGATTGTAGTTGTTGCAAAGGGGATAAAAGAAAATTTTTAAGTGCATGATCACTCAGCCAAATGCCTATTATCTTGACAAGAGAGAAATGAAGGATCACTTATCAGGATAATGTGATAGATCAAGATGGGCTATCAAACCATATTGATAAGTGAATTTATCTTAAGACAAGAAAGCAAACATTCAAGGAATGACAGGTGTTTTAAAGTAGATTCAGTTATTTTATGCTATGTATTTAATTCAGAAAGCAAAACATACATAAATCATTGCATAAAGTAAAATAACTAATTATATTCAAGAGAGTGTTTAAATATGTCCCACACAAGCCGTGGGAATGACTAAACTGAGCCAATGCAACAAAGCTTGCAAGATATACATCTGAAGATAAAGTAAAGAAAATGACCATATGAGGAGAGTGATATCCATCATTGCCTTGAAGAGTTGGTGTCGATCCTCCTATCTGTAGCTTGACCTTCATGTTTTCAGCTTCTTGCTCCTAATCAGAAAGATGAGCCTACAATGTTTGAAAGGTTTGGTTAGAGCTCAAGATATACAAACTCATCATATGCCTTATCAGCAGATATATAAACTTACAATCATAATGCTACAATTGAATCATTATCAGACATATGCAAAAATCAGATCATTAGATGAAGGCCAAATCATCATGAGAAAGAGCATTGAACTTTCAAAGGTATGTTTTTATGCTAACTTGTTTGTTCACTATGCAGGTATAGGAGAAATCATGTTGCTGATTCAATTTTATGAAATAAGCATGTGGAGAAAATGGGCTCCCATAAGGGTTGAGCCCAACATGCTCCAAGTAATGTCATTAATGCGGAGATATTCAATTAAACAAACATCATGGTGTTTCATCACATGCATGTTGCTACTATATCAGATGTATCAAGTGTAAGAAATGAGGCTACAATATGCCACAACATACAAGATACAGTCATCATCAGAAATATCATACACCTTGTTTGACATAGCTACAACAAATTATATAAGCGTAGTCAAATGATCAATATACAGTCAAGTGGAATAGCTATAAGGTACAACCACCAAGTATAGAAACCATCATGAAGACTTTATAGTTTTCCTTCTTTCTTCATCAATATATCAATGTCAAGTTCAAGCATATGAATAGTTCATCAGATAAGTCAAGTGTATGCAAAGCAAATGATGGAACAAAAAAGGTATTTGACTTATTCATCTATAGAAAATCCTCTTTCCTTGTTCATACCCAGTCAAGGATATACCTAAATGGAATAGCTATAACATAGAGAACATGTGGGATAGTCAAGTCAAATGCCATGTGGGACACTCAAAAGGAATAGAAGATAGAAGATATACAGAAGGTGCAAAAGATAGGTATGTATCTTGAGACTTATTCATCTTTACCTTGAAGCATGATCACATACCTAATACACATATGGAACAACATAAATAAGAAATACAAAAGGATGCAGTGTCTAGGTACTGCATTAAGGAACAATAAGATTGCATCATGAGGATGCCATGCCTTCTATATATTGTACAAGTCATATCTCATCAATGTAAAGGTGTAACAAGCTTTACTACAACATAGGCATGATCAAGGAACAACAAGTCATGATCAAATATAGTCAAAATATAAAGAAGATGATGGAACAACAGAGGCAATACATGTTGTTCATCTACAGTCAATTCATATAAGATATGCTAACTCATGCCACAAACATATACCTTGTGTTTTAGAAGACCAAAAAAGAAGAATGAAACAACAAGCTCACAATTCATTAAACAATAAGTAGGGTTTTCAGTCCTAGATTACATAGTAAACAATTGCAAAGGCATATCAGGTATAGGAGATAATACAAAATGCCAAGATGCAATGTCAAGTATCAAAGTATAGTGGTCTTGTTCCATATACAGAGGAAGAAGGAAAAGATGGAGTTCTCTGTCACAAGTACCAAGAGGGTTTTAACCTTGTTACCTTTTCCAACAATCACATAACACAGTGCAAAATATATAGGTGGAACAACAGTCATCATGACTATCTCAAAAGACAAAAAGAATGGTGGTTTTTTTAATGAAACAGAGTTAGTGCTCACAAACCCTAGGAGGGTTTCCTCTTAATAAACAAAGCTTTTACCATTATTTATCACATACATGTTTGTTTTCAACAACCATGATGGGTTTTGAAAGAAATAGAGAACTTTAATAACTACGAGCCATTTTATGCACTTGTCAAAACCCTCACAATAATCTATATGCATGGAGGGTGAAGTAAAGAAAAGAGAAAGAGTATATTGAGTAGTGCAGAGAATGTATGATAGAAAACCAATGCAAAGAAACATTTTTCTTCCTCGTTCTTATGATGCCAAAAAGAGTAGAAGATGGTAAAAGATATAGAGGCAAATGTAAGTTTCACTTCATTACACCAGAGTAACAGATATATAGAAGGGAACAACTAAATGGAGCGGCAAATGCCTTCTTTTTACTTCTTTCTTCATAAAAAAAATTGCAGGAGAGACTTACTTGAAGAATATGGCTTCAAGAATAGATCAAGAGAATAGTAGTTCAAGCCCAATATGCCCTAGTCAAAGCCTTGAAACCCTTAGAATGGCGGTGGTCGAAGAAGAGCAGGAACAAGAAAGAAAGATGTACAAATGAGAATGACAAGTTTAGGGTTTCGAAAGCATCTTTTGATTGAATGCTCGGCTGAGCTCTTTTCTTTTTGACCTCTTTTAAACAAAAGCATTGTTATCCATTTCTCATCATGGTCAAGACTTCAAAAGGTCTTTTAAACCTAATGATGCCATAGGGGCCCATGAGGGCTTGTTTATTTTCCTTTTTGATTTTTACAAAGTCAAAACATCACAATGATTCGAAGGTAAGTTTATGCCTTATAATGCATGGAGTGATAAGGTGCCTTAGATGTGAAAGAAATGATGCAAGGAAAGGTAGTTATAAGGTGTGTTTTGAATATGTAATACATGTGTGTAATGCATGAGAGACATAAGGGTGAAATTTAGACAAGTTAAAGAGAGTATTTTTGCATGTATAATGAAATTGCACATTGAGATAAAAAAGGAGATATAAGGAGTTTATTGTGCTTTTGCATGAGTTAGAGATAAATAAACAGATGTAAATAAATAATAAAGTAATGAGCTATAAATTACTTTATTATTTATCATAGAAATGTAAAGATAGTGAAAATAGGCAAGTCTATAATAAATAATAAAGTAAATCATCTTAATACTTTATTATTTATTTTTACTTTGTTTACACATGCCCAAATCATGCAAAATTAGGAGATGGAATTAACTGAGATTCTTTGGAGTTCTTTGCATGGTTTTTTGGTCAAGATTGGAGACTTTAGTCCACCACTTGGTCAAACTAATAGAGGGGCAGTTTGGAGCTATTTTATCCCAAATTGGATTAGTTATAGCCCTTATTTTTAGGGATTTTTCACACTTGCTCGTGGATCAATTTTTGGAGATTATTTTTAGAGGCAGTTGACTGTAGTTGACCTTTCTAGGCCTTTTTGAGATGAGATTATATATTGTAAGAAAAACTAAGGTTTTTCTAGTTCTTGCCTTTTTGCTCTCTTACACATTGCTGAGAGAAGAAGGTTTTGTAACTCAACTTTTGTAGATTTATTGATTACAGCAGGTTAAAGGTTTTATTCTTTGTCTTTTTATTAAAGTGTTCCTTTGGTTTTGATTAAAATCAAGTGTCTACCTTTTCATTAGTGTTGCTTTTATGAGTGATTTGATGAGATTTTATTGTGTTTGATATCAAAACCTTTAAAATCATTATATCATTTGTACTTGCATGTATTGAATAGCAGTGAAATCACAGGTCTTAGGTTGTGCAATTGGAATAAGTTTTCTTTCATGTTGTGAGAACCCTATTTTACTTCAAGGAGAAAATTATTTCCAGCCTCCCTTACAAACATTTTTGTGATCATATTGCTAAGGTGAATTGTGTGGATAGATTTTTTGAGATTCATTGTAAATTAGAGTTGTAATTTTCCCATCAAATTAGGTGCATCACCACACTTTAAATTACTGTTTTAGTGTTTTTTAGTAGATCCTTTCAACCCTTTGCTTACCAAGTCATTAATCCATTGAAAAATTACAAGGGAACTAGCCCATAATCTAGAGGTTCAAGCTCACCATAGGTCACCCATAGCCTGAGTTTGATCCCATGTTACATAGGATTGCTGAGCTTCACAACTTTGCATAACAGGTGCAATCCTGCATGTTAATAGTTTTTGGCATGCTTGGTGGGACCTTGAACTGATTTGTAGTTCAAAAAGGAACTTATTTTTCTGTTGTTTTGGTATGATCAACAGATTTTACAACCTTTTAGAGGTTTTATTTCAAGTACTTGGTGACTCTAACTTTTTGGTTCGATAGATCAAATCTTACAGTCTATGAAAAAGTACCAAACAAGATCAAATAAAGATCCTAAAAAGAAGCATATTCATCTGTCACTGCCAAAAAGAAGGGTTAAAGTAGATAGAGTGGTAAAGCCATCAAATACAATAGTACCAGATCTGCCAAATTCACATCCTGAATTTGCTTCTCATAAAAATTCGTTATTTGCAAGTTCTTCATCAATACCTCAGGTTCTCCACCAGCAAGTCCAAGAGAACAATTACCTATTTTTCAAGAGGAACCTATTTTTCAAGAACTTGAAGAAGAAGAACCCATTCTTCAAGAGATACCAGTACCTATTTTTCAGGAAATAGAAGTACCTATAGTACAAATACCCATTATTCAGATGGCAACAAATAGACCACCACCACCGCCTAGAAACCAACCATTTGTGACTTTTAATGGGGGCAACCCATTGAATTTGTAGCAACATGATGCAATACTAGTAGCTGCATTGAAAAGTCTACCTAGTTTCACTGGTGAAGATGGAACCACACCGATAGAACACATCAGAGATATAGCATCATTATGTAGTGTCCATCATATCACACAAGAAAATATAGCAATAAGGCTATTAGCAGCATCTTTCAAAGGTAAAGCTCTTCAATGGTTCAAGGAATTAAGAGTTAATTCTATTACATCATGGGATGAGTTAGGAGCTACTTTGAATAGATAGTTTCAAGATAAATCAGATCATCTATCACTTTTTGAGAAGATGACAACCATCAAGAGGGCTCCACAAGAGCATATTTCAGATTTCAAAGGACCTGTAATAGAATTCTAGAAATGGTAAAGCCTTCACCTGAGCATACATTTCTATATTATCTTAGAGCATTGAATAGTGATATTGCTGTTATGATTCAATCAATGGGTGGGGTTACTTTACCAGGTGCATTTGATATTGCTATTAGAGCTGAAAATAGTTTGATTCAAGCTAGAAAAATTGCACTAAGGCCTCCTATGCCTATATTTCCTGACATTCAGCCCTTAATGCCAATTTTAGTGCCTCCTGTTGCATCAATACCTACTATACCAGCCTTTAGCTATCAAATAGTTGTAAAAAAATAATGTTGATCCAATCCATTATGATATACAAGAGCTTAAGGGTAATCAACAAAATATAGCAAAGTTATTGCAGACTGTTAATAATGACTTAGTGAGTCTCAAAATACAGTAAAATCAAAATAGTAGACCATACCAAGCCCCATATTAGGCAAATAGGCCTCCTTATCAGGCAGATTACCAAGGATAGAGAAGGAATTATAACAACAGGCCAAATCAGCGGTATAATTCCAATGTTGTCAGCTCATCAAAAGAGCTTGTACCTATGCAAAATAACATAGTTAAAGATTATGTATGGTGGTATCTGTGTAACCAGCCTCATAACCAAGCTACTTGCATGAATGGAGTGGTCATTCAAGCACTCATGGTCTAGAATAATTATGATGCTGCTAAAAATACAGCAAGTGATGTTAATGATCAGTTAGATTCCCAAACTTAGCATAATAATCCTGATGTTGCTTTAATGAATTGGCAAGTTAATGATTTTTGTGGAGTAAATTAGTTACCAGGGTAGAAACAGTCATTTACCAACATTACAACAAATACTAGATCAAAAAAGAGAGCTGTTGACTTACAACAGCAAGCTGATGTCAGCAAACAACAAGCTAACAAAGTGCAATAGCAAACTGGTAAAGGAAAAAATCAAGCTTCTGTACGTCAACAAAGTCAACTTGAGGCTTCTACTTCTCATAATGTTCATATTCTGCCAAGAGGACAGTTAATAGCTGATAAAAGACAACTAGAAGCTCAATCACAACCAACCAGAGCATAATCAGTTGCTCTTGTTCCCAAAGTGCAACAAAAGGTTAGTGGTCCTTCTTTCAATATTCTTGATCATATGAAGAAAGCCACTGTTAGCATGTCTGTATTGGATTCATCACACATCCTAGGTCAGAAAGATTTATTACAAGATGCCTTAGCTCAGTTATCTATGTCCAATGAAGTTTAAACAAGTCAGCCCTAGGTTATGCTCACTAATGAGGAACAAAACAAAAGTGAACATCCAAAACAAGTGAGCAAACCACCTCCTTTTTATGTTACCCTAATAGTTGGCAACCATCTAGTCCATAACTGTATGATTGACTCAGGAGCTAGTAGCTCCGTGATGCCCAAACAGTTAGCTGACAAGCTTGGTTTGAATTATGAACCTGTTACAAGGGGGGTTGTTCAATTAGATGGTACTGAAGTTAATACAGTGGGGATGTTGAAAGATCTTGGTCTTACCTTACATACATGCCCCAATTTTGTAATCCATCAAGACATCCATGTTATTGATCTGCCACCTCACTTTGCCATTTGCCTATCTAGAGACTTCACAGCAAAATTAGGAGGCTATTTATCCTCTGATTGGACTCACCTATTTTTTAGAACTAGATATGGCACTAAAGTCACTGTAAAATTAGAACCATTAGCAAATGACCATCTTGAGCCATATACACCTAGTCCAATCAATGCCAATCTTTCAATTTTTAATCAAGCAGAACCAATCACTGTCCAAGACCCAAATACACCTTTAGAGGACATACCTGATTTAGTTTTGGATCAGTGGGCAACAAAAAATGATGAGACAGATCCTTTTGATCAAATGGATGAAATAGGTCTTAGTGTTTATATGATCCGAGAGAAAGGTACTGCTATTCCGAACATGTTAAAAGGAGAAAATTAGCAAACTGTACAATTTGATAATGATGTTTGGTAGTTGTATTTTGATGGTTTTAGAAGAAGAATTGGTGTTGGTGGAGGAGCTGTGTTAGTTTCTCCCACAGGTGAAAAGTATTATTCATCTTTTCATTTTTCTTTCATTTGTTCAAATAATTCAGCTGTGTATGAGGCACTAGTGTATGGATTGGAATGGGCTCGAAAAAGAAAGATTAAATGCCTTAAAGTGTATGTGAATAGTGAATTAGTGGTAAAACAAGTGAGGAATATTGTTGCTACTAAAAGTGATTTGCTGAAACTGTACAAACACAGAGTTTGGGATATGATAGATGAGTTTGATGCCTTTAATTTGATATCTATACCAAGGATTGATAATAAACAGGCTGACAAATTGGCTACTATTAGTGCTGAGTATGATATTCCAACATAAATGAAGAATGTTCATACTCCTCTTTATGTTAAAGTTGTTGTCAGACCATCAGTGCTAGACAATAATACAAGTTGGCAAGTCTTTGATAGTGATGAACAAATTGTTAATTTTCTGATGGAAGAAGCCAAGTTTGCTGCAGGAAATCAATAGAAATGGTTGTAGCAATATGATGACTAGATCTTGCAATTAAAGTCAAATAAGTTGCCTAAGGGTTTGGTAACCTTAGAGTCAATATTTAACGCTGATGATCAAGTTAGGAGAGATAAAGCCAACTTATCTGTGAAACAAGAGCATTATGAGCCTATTGAGATATTCAAAGACAAGCTGCTTAAGCTTGGAAAAGTGTGCACAAAAGAGGAACAACAAGCTTTTATTCAGCTGTGTCAAGAATTTAGTGATATATTTGTTTGGGAGTATGGAGATCTAAAGGGTTTTAACCCTGAGTTAGCTCAACACACTATTGAGCTTGAACCTAAGGCCAAACCAATTAAATAGAAACAGAGGCCATTAAACCCAAAGCTGGAAGTGCTCATGAAGACTGAATTAAACAAGCTGACAGAAGGTAACATAATCTTTCCAATAAAGCACACATCTTGGGTTTCTAACTTAGTTCTTGTTAGAAAGAAGAATGGAGAAATTAGATTATGTGTTGATTTCCATGATCTGAATAGAGCCTCTCTTAAGGACCACTACCCGCTGCCCTCAATGGAGCAGATTCTACAAGTTGTCTCAAGATCAAAAAGGTTTTCTTTATTGGATGGTTATTTTGGATACAATCAGATTTTAGTGAAAGAAGAAGACCAGTACAAGACTACTTTCACTACCAAGTTGGGCACAATGGCCTACAGAAAAATGCCATTTGGATTATCTAATGCAGGTACAACATTCCAAAGAGCCATGGCTATGGCTTTTCAAGGTCTCATAAATAAATTTGCACTTGTATATCTAGATGATGTAACTGTGTTCTCAAAAAAGGCTGAAGATCATTTTAATCATCTAAGGCTAATTTTTGAGAGATGCAGAGAATTTGGGGTTTCACTCAACCCGAAAAAGAGTATCTTTTATGTGTATGAAGGAAAGCTTTTAGGACATATAGTATCAAAGGATGGAATATCCATAGATCCTCAAAGGATTTCTACAATCTCAAAATTACCTTTTATGGCTCATAAGAAAGGCTTACAAAGATTTCTTGGAAGAATCAATTTTGTAAGGAGGTTCATACCAAACATAGCAACATTATTGCAACCCCTTACAGCCATGTTAAAGAAGAATATTCCTTTCAGCTAGACAAAAGAGGGCAAACAAAGTTTTGAAGAAATAAAAGAGGCACTTGTTGCTGCCCCAACACTAATTAATCCAAATTTTGGCAAGGATTTTGTTTTGTATGCATTTGGTAGTGTTGATACAATCTCAGCTATGCTCTGTTAGTAAAATGAAGAAGGATTAGAACAACCGGTGACTTTATTTAGCCAAATTCTTCATGACTACGAGGTGAGGTATTCATTTGTTGAGAAATATGTATTGGCTATCATAAGAAGCCTTAAGAAATTTAAACACATGCTTTCTAACAATAGAATACAGCTGATGGTTGCCCATTCGACAATCAAGGAATTATTACTTAGAAAGGATTTAAATGACAAGAGGGCAGGATGGATAACAAAAGTTATGGAATATGATATTCAGATAAAGGTTACAAAGCTTGTCTGGGATAAAGGTTTGTGTGAACAGCTAGCAGAAAATGAAGAGAACAACACTAAACTTGCAGAAGAGACTGAGATAGTGCTACAAAATAGAGAAGTTATTGTTTCAACCCCACCTACAAGTTGGGTGCAGCAAATGGTTCATTATCTACATACTGGAGATGGTCCTAAAGGTCTAGATAGATCAAAAAGAAGGTATTATATGCTACAAGACATACCTTATGCTATAATAGATGGATTTTTGTATAAAAGGGATTTTAATGGTGTTTTGTTAAGATGTGTAGAACCATAACAGATTTAGAAAATTCTGGAAGAGTTTCATGATGGAACTTCTGGAGGTCACTTTACACCAAGAACAACAACTCTAAAGATTATGAGGGCTGGTTATTATTAGCTAGAATTATTTAAAGATGCACATGATTGGCTGAAGAAATGTAATAAAGGCTCAGTGTTTGTAGGGAAATAGAAGCTTGCAGCCATGCCTCTGCATCCAATTCAAGTGGAACAACCATTTGGTAAGTGGGGTTTGGACTTCATTGGTCCCATCAATCCACCTTTAAGTCAAGGACATAAATGGATACTAACTACAATAGATTACTTCACAAAGTGGACTGAAGCAGTTGCATTGAAGGAGGCAAATGAGACTTCTATTCTGAACTTCTACCAAGACTTAGTTTCTAGGTTTGGTACTCCTGATTCAATCATTTCTGATAATGCTTTAGCATTCATTGGTTTAAGAATTTCTGATTGGTCTGTAAAAAATAATATATTTTTGAATACTTTGTCCAATTACTACCCTTAGGGTAATAAACAAGCAGAATCAACCAATAAGAACCTGATTAAGATAATTAAGAAAATAGTTGATGATAATCAGAGATCTTGGCATGACAAGTTGAAATTAGCCCTTTGGGCTGATAGAATAACTCTAAAGAGAGCTACAAGTAATTCACCTTATGTTCTAACTTATGGGAAAGAAGCCAAATTGCCAATTTCAGTTGAGCTGCCAACTTTAAGTTATATCAAGGAACTTGAATTGTTAGAGGAACAACCAATGGAAGTTAGGCTTGCATAGCTAATGGAGCTAGAAGAGCCAGAAAAGAAGCATTAAGAACCCTGGAGATACATCAAGCTCAAATGAAGAGGGCCTTTAACAGAAAGGCAGTTCCAAGAATCTTCAAGGAAGGAGATCTAGTATTCAAATGGGATGAACTTAAAAGAAAACTTGGTAAGCACACCAAGTTTGATGCCATGTGGGATGGCCCATATATCATTATAGAATGCAAGCAACACAATGCATTTCAGCTTGCAAAGTTAGATGGAGAGGTGTTGCCAATCCTTATCAACGGGATTCACCTCAAATTATGCTACTAGAAGAGCAACTTTGTTGCAAATAAGTGTTTTTTGCACATTTCATTTCAGTTTTGTTTTTGTTTTCTAAGAAGTGCACATGCACATTTTTCTGGACATGTCCTAAACAAGTCAGATTAGTTTGAATTTTAGTTTTGTTTTATTGCTGTAGTTTTCTATCAGTTTGAGTTGCAAAAATTTTCAAGGTTTTAGGAAAGAAAGGACTCATATGCCCAATCGATTTAGAAGGTTACTAGATCTATTTTTTTTATCAGGAAAACACCCCTAAGAGGTCACCAAAAATGTTACTAAATTATGTTTGCAACCTCATTTAGCAAGGCCTAGATTGCAGTTGTTGCAAAGGGGATAAAAGAAAAATTTTAAGTGCATGATCACTCAGCCAAATGCCTATTATCTTGACAAGAGAGCAATGAAGGATCACTTATCAGGATAATGTGATAGCTGAAGTTGGGCTATAAAACCATCCTGATAAGTGAATTTATCTGAAGACAAGAAAGCAGGCATTCAAGGAATGCCAGGTGTTTTAAAGCAAATTCAGTTATTTTATGCTATGTATTTGATTCAGAAAGAAAAACATACATAAATCATTGCATAAAGTAAAATAACTGATTATATTCAAGAGTGTTTAATTATGTCCCACACAAGCCATGGGAATGACTAAATTGAGCCAATGCAACAAAACATGCAAGCTATACATCTGAAGATAAAGTAAAGAAAAGGAGCATATGAGGAGAGTGATATCCATCATTACCTTGAAGAGTTGGTGTCAATCCTCCTATCTGCAGCTTGACCTTCATGTTTTCAGCTTCTTGCTCCTGATCAGAAAGATGATCCTACAATGTTTGAAAGGTTTGGGTAGAGCTAAAGATATACAAACTCATCATATGCCTTATCAGCAGATATATAAACTTGCAATCATAATGCTACAATTGGATCATTATTAGACATATGCAAAAATTAGATCATTAGATGAAGGCCAAATCATCATGAGAAAGAGCATTGAAATTTCAAAGGTATGTTTTTATGCTAACTTGTTGTTCATTGTGCAGGTATAGGAGAAATCATGTTGCTGATTCATTTTTATGAAATAAGCATGTGGGGAAAATGGGCTCCCATAAGGGTTGAGCCCAACATTCTCAAAGTAATGTCATTAATGTAGAGATAATCAATTGAACAAACATCATGGTGTTTTATCACATGCATGTTGCTACTATATCTGATGTATCAAGTGTAAGAAACGAGGCTACAGTCATATGCCACAGCATATGAGGTACAGTCGTCATCATAAAAATCATATACCTTGTTTGACACAACTACAACAATATATATAAGTGCAGTCAAATGATTAATATACAGTCAAGTGGAACAACTATAAGGTACAACCACCAAGTATAGCATCCATCATGAAGACTTCATAGTTTTCCTTCTTTCTTCGTCAATATATCAATGTCAAGTTCAAGCATAGGAATAGTTCATCATATAAGTCAAGTGTATGCAAAGAAAATGATGGAACAACAAAGGTATTTGACTTGTTCGTACTAAGTCAAGGATATACCTAAATGGAACAACTATACCACATAGAACATGTGGGACAATCAAGTCAAATGCCATATGGGACAATCAAAAGGAATAGAAGATAGAAGATATACAGAAGGTGCAAAAGATAGGTATGTATCTTGAGACTTATTCATGTTTACCTTGAAACATGATCACATATCTGATACACAGATGGACCAGGATAAATAAGAAATACAGAAGGATGCAGTGTCTAGGTACTGCATTAAGGAACAATATGATTGCATCATGAGGATACCATGCCTTCTATATATTGTACAAGTCATATCTCATCAATGTAAAGGTGCAAAAAGCTTTACTACAACATAGGCATGATCAAGGAACAACAAGTCATGATCAAATATAGTCAAAATATAAAGAAGATCATGGAACAATAGAGGCAATACATGTTGTTCATCTATAGTCAATTCATATAAGATATGCTAACTCATGCCACAGACATATACCTTGTGTTTTAGAAGATCAAAAAAGAAGAATGGACCAAAAAGGTCATAATTCATTGTTCAATAAGTAGGGTTTTCAATCCTAGATTACATAGTAAATAAATGTGAAGGCATATTAGGTACAAGAGATAATACAAAATGCCAAGATGCAGTGTCAAGTATCAAAGTATAGTGGTCTTGTTCCATATATAGAGGAAGAAGGAAAAAATGGAGTTCTCTGTTAGGAGTACCAGGAGGGTTTTAACCTTGTTACCTCGTCCAACAATCACATAACATAGTGCAAAATATACAGGTGGAACATCAGTCATCATGACTATCTCAAAAGACAAAAAGAATGGTGGGTTTTTTAAAGAAACAGAGTCAGTGCTCACAAACCCTAGGAGGGTTTCCTCTTAAGAAACGAAGCTTTTACCATTCTTTATCAACATACATATTTCTTTTCAACAACCATGATGGGTTTTGAAAGAAATAGAGCACTTTACCAACTATGAGCCATTTTATGAACTTGTCAAAACCCTAGCAATAATCTATATGCATGGAGGGTGAAGTAAAGAAAAGAGAAAGAGTATACTGAGTAGTACAGAGAATGTATGATAGAAAACTAGTGCAAAGACACCTTATTCTTCCTCATTCTTATCATGCCAAAAAGAGCAGAAGATGGTAAAAGATACAGAGGCAAATGTAGGTTTCACTTCATTACACCAGAGTAGCAGATATACAGAAGGGAACAACTAAATGGAGCGGCAGATGCCCTCTTTTTACTTCTTTCTTCGCAAAAAAAACAATAAAATATGTAGGAGAGACTTAACTGAAGAATATGGCTTCAAGAATAGCTCAAGAGAATAGCAGTTTGAGCCCAAAATGCCCCAGTCAAAGCCTTGAAACCCTCAACATGGTGGTGGTTGAAGAGGAGCAGCAACAAGAAAGAAAGAGTTACAAATGAGAATATGACAAGTTTATGGTTTTGAAAGCATCTCTTGATTGAATTCTCGAATGAGCTCTTTTCTTTTTGACCCCCCTTTTTAAAAAAATAATCATTGTTATCCATTTCTCATCATGGTCAAGACTTCAAAAGGTCTTTTAAACCTAATGATGCCACAGGGGCCCGTGAGGGCTTGTTTCTTTTCCTTTTTGATTTTTACAAAGTCAAAACATCACAATGATTCAAAGGTAAGGTTTATGCCTTATAATGCATGGAGTGATAAGGTGCCTTAGATGTGAAAGAACTGATGCAAGGAAAGGGAGTTATAAAGTGTGTTTTGAATATGTAATACATGTGTGTAATGCATGGGAGACTTAAGGGTGGAATTTAGACAAGTTAAAGAGAGTATTTTGCATGTATAATGTAATTGCACATTGAGATCAAAAAGGAGATATAAGGAGTTTATTGTGCTTTTGCATGAGTTAGAGATAAATAAACAAATGTAAATAAATAATAAAGTAATGAGATATAAATTACTTTATTATTTATCATAGAAATGCAAAGATAGTGAAAATAGACAAGTCTATAATAAATAATAAAGTAAATCATCTTGAATACATTATTATTTATTTTTACTTTGTTTACACATGCCCAAATCATGCAAAATTAGGAGATGGAATTAACTGAGGTTCTTTGGAGTTCTTTGCATGGTTTTTTGGTCAAAATTGGAGAGTTTAGTCCACCACTTGGTCAAACTAATAGAGAGGGGCAGTTTAGAGATATTTTAGCCCAAATTGGATTAGTTATAGCCCTTATTTTTAGGGATTTTCACACTTGCTCGTGGATCAAGTTTAGGAGATTATTTTTAGAGGCAGATGACTGTAGTTGACCTTTCTAGGCCTTTTGGAGACGATATTATATATTCTAATAAAAACTAAGGTTTTTCTAGTTTTTACCTTTTTTCTCTCTTACACATTGTTGGGAGAAGAAGGTTTTGTAACTCAACTTTTGCAGATTTATTGATTACAATAGGTTATAGGTTTTATTCTTTGTCTTTTTATGCAAGTGTTCCTTTGTTTTTCATTAAAATCAAGTGTCTACCTTTTCATTAGTGTTTCTTTTATGAGTGATTTGATGAGATTTTATTGTGTTTGATATCAGAACCTTGAAAATCATTATCTCATTTGTACTTGCATGTATTGAATAGCAGTGAAATCATAGGTCTTAGGTTGTGCAATTGGAATAATTTTTCTTTCATGTTTTGAGAACCCTATTTTCCTTCAAAGAGAAAGATATTTCTAGCCTCCCTTAGAAACATTTTTGTGATCATATTGCCAAGGTGAATTGTGTAGATAGATTTTCTGAGATTCATTGTGAATTAGAGTTGCAGTTTTCACATCAAATTAGGTGCTCACCACACTTTAAATTATAGTTTTAGTTCTTTTTAGTAGACCCTTTCAACCCTTTGTCTACCAAGTCATTAATCCATTGAAAAATTACAAGGGAACCAGCCCATAATCTGGAGGTTCAAGCTCACCGTAGGTCACCCACAACCTGAGTTTGATCCCATGTTACACAGGATTGTTGAGCTTCACATCTTTTCTTAACATGTGCAATCTTGCATGTTAACATGAACCTTTTGTAGTAACCAGCTAAAGCCATGAAACTCCTAACCTCAGCTACATTAGTGGGAGCAGGCCATTCCAAAATAGCCTGAATCTTGGAGGGATCTAGAGAGATTCCATCACCTAAAATAATATGCCCTAGATACTGGATTTCTATCTGGAAGAATTCACACTTAGAGATATTTGAATACAATTGATTCTCCCTTAGACATTGCAAAACCTGTCGCAAATGCTCCTTATGTTCCTCCACAGTATGAGAATAAATCAGAATATCATCAAGAAAGATTACCATGAACCGATCCAAAAAAGTTCAAAAGACACCATTCATCAGACTCATAAAGATTGTTGGGGCATTAGTCAAACCAAAAGGAACAAGAGTAAACTCATAATGACCATATCTTATGTGAAATACTATCTTATGGATGTCGGCTTCAACAAATCTTAATTGATGATATTCAGACTTGAGATCTATCTTAGAGAAAATATTTGCTCCCTGAATCTTGTTGAAAAGATCATCTATCCTTGGCAGAGGATAACGATTCTTAATGGTGGGCTTATTGAGCTATCTTAAGTCTATGCAAAGTCAAAGAGTCCCATCCTTCTTTACGAAAATACAGGTGCACTCTACAAAGATACACTAGGATGAATATGACCTTTCTCTAAAAGTTCTTCCAATTGTAACTTAAGCTCTTGAAGTTCTTGTGTAGTCATTCTATAAGGGGCCTTAGAAATAGGTTGCACTCCTGGAACTAAGTCGATATGAAAATCAATCTCCCTTCATGGTGGCACTCCAAAAAGCTGAGAAGGAAAAACATTAGCAAACTCTCGAAGAATAGGATGATCATCTAAGGAAGTGTTGGGCTTATCCTCTGAATGGTCACTAATATAAATAGCAAATAATTGGCATCCTTTCCTCATACATCGCTTGAGCTACTTGGTTCAAATCATCCTAAGTGACATTGGTCTCTTAATTCCTAAGACAATCACCTTTTTGCCCAAATCGTCTAAACACTCTACACACTTATGTCAACAATCTAGTTTGGCTTCATGAGCATTCATCCAATCCATACCTAAAATTATATCATAAGACCCCAATGGTACCACCCTTAAATCTTCTTTGGTAGAAAAAGAGCTAAGCTCTAATTGTCAATCCCTAACCAAAGAATTGACAGACATCCTAGCACCAGAAGCTAACTCAACATCCCAATTAACATTTTCTTAGCAACCACCAGCATGAACTTATCCATTATAGATGGGGAAATAAAAGAATTTGTAGCTCCAAAATCAAAAAGTACAGAGAACAACCTTACCAATTTTTCTGGGAACCTCTATCAAGGATGCTTGATGGTCAGCTTGCTAGTTATCAATGGCTGCAAAAACTTGATGAGATCAGCCCACATCTCCCATTGTAGGCTTCGAAGCTGCCACCTACTGAACACCAGAAGATGCATTAATCTGAAAACAATATCGAGTATAATGTCCCTTGCCACCACAATTAAAACAAGGACCCTTCAATGGTGTCAGAAACTGAAGAGCTGATCTACTAGAGCTAGCTTGACTGCCACGAGAATTCTGCTGCGGATGAGATGATCCAACAAACTATGTCTAGGTTCTTTGATCTCTTCTCTGAGATGGAGATTTCCAAGACCTGACCGGACCTCCTTGAGCCAACTTAACTTTCTGGCTATGCTATGATTGTGCTGATTTAGTAGGATAAGAATTTGACCTATTCCCACTTCTAGAAGATGCAAAAGAGTGGAATTGATTGTGGATCTGATGCTAAGATGAATTCTGATGATGGTCATGATGTTTGGGCTGAATTTCTTCTGCAATAAGTGCTTTCTCCACTACTCGCCTCATAGTAGTAGGCTCAGAGAACTGTACTAGACCTGCTATGTTGTGATTAAGCCCTCTGCTAAAATGGTTTACCATCAATTTCTCATCTTGAATGTAATCAACATACTGAGATAATTCAAAGAACTTATTCTCATATTGGGCTACTAAAAGTCGGGCCTCTATTGGAGATCATGAAACTCATCTATTTTACGGTGTTGGAAATATTCAGAAATGTATCTCTTTTTTAAAATATCTAAGAAAACTTCCCAAGTTATACTCTCCAGAGTCAAATGCCTTTTCCTCTCCTCCCATCGCTACCAGGTGTCCACATTATCCTTGAGAAAATAAATAGCCAATCTAGCTTTAAGATTTCTTCCCTAAGTTTTCAATGCAAAACATTTCTCAATATTAATCAACCAAGATTCTGCCTCTGATCCATCAGTAGAACCAGAAAAATGATGTGGTTGTAAATGAAGAAAATCTGAGATTAGCTTATCAACATCTACTAAAGCTTCCTTTTCTACTTGAGGGTTACGGGGAGGTGGTGAATAATGTCATGATTCTCCTTCCTCAGAATGTCCTATACCACCTTGGAGAGTACTTCTAGTGCACTCTCTGGGAATAGAATGCTTCCCTTCCAAATGATGTTGGCCTTGATTATTAGGTACAGGTAAATCTCTTTTGATTCACATTCACCAAATTTTGTAAGACTCAGAGAATTTAAGGTCCATGGTCAATCAATTCTCTAGTATGGTCTGATGACATGCTACATACCAAAACAAATTTACATTACTATTACGTTTTACCCCAAAGCTCCCAAATGTTGCAACCTAGAGCTCTGATACCTATGTAATGCCTTTCCAAAAAAAACTAATAACTAAATGAAATAAATCAAAGAACAACATGAATTAAAATGAATTAAAGAGTGAAAATTAATAATAAAACTAGAATAGGGATATGTAGGTTATCAACTTACACTAATTTTATTTTCTTTATTTATATCTCTATGAAATAGAAATTAGACAGCTTTTCTAGGAAACTTGCTCAACACATCTGAACAAAGGAAATATATTATGTTAGTTATTTGCAAAACAAATCAATTCAAAATAATTATCCACTTCAACATATATTTATATAATTATAAACAAATATACATCATATCTTGAGCCAATTATCATTATTAACCTGTATCTAAGGTTTAGGCTACGCAAAAGACCATTACATCCATACTTGAATCCAATCTGTCAAGTCACAAATACTATATTTAAACACTATTTTAACACTTAAAGTGGTGAAATTATTCTTGGTTAATTTGTTTCATTAGATTTTCCTTTCAAGTTGGTTTACCATCTTGAGTCAAAAATGTATATTATTGGAATAAATAACAAAATGTATATTAACTTTAGTTGGTAGTATAATGAATGCTCTTTTGGAATTTTGATGTCAAAATGTTAATGTGATACTTGTTTCAAACCTTTATATGAACCTTTTATAGATAAATTTTATTATTGTATTTGTCCTTGTTCACCTAAGTGGGTGGCAGCTGACAAAGAACTATCTAGGGTAATAAGATCCTAGAAAAGGTTACACACCCACCTAAGTAGTTTTCACTTTGAATTATGAGCTATGTGTTGTCTTCTTTAGTTTGTTCTTTCTCATTATTTGATAATGTTAAGCAACCTAGAGGTAGAATGTTTATATGTACTAATTGCTTGGCTGAATCTTAATTATGAAATTAGAGATTGTAGGTCAATCTACCTACAGAAGAAGGATAGGTTTTATATATTCATTTCCCTTTATGTTGTCTATGGAATTGTGTATTGGATTGGTGATGTGTGAGCATTTAGATTTGATAGTTTCTTGATGCACCTAGTTCCTTCTTACAAGTTGAACTCAATTAGCTAGAGCCTTCGTGAAGGGCTAGGCTTCTCCTGTAAGAGTAAGGCCAAGGAAGCTTTCAGTTTTGTGTTTGGGTGGTAAATCACCTTAATGATATTCTCTCTCCACCATGGAAAAATGGTCAATATTGTATAACGTGTTGCTTTGTAATGAGTTGTTGCGCTCTTGTGGACTATAAGGACTAAGTCTTGTTGTACTTATGTAATCAAGTTATCCTTTTGTAAGATTGCAATCCAAGCTATATGGATAACGTTGTGAAGTTTGAATATATTCATAATGTGTTAATGAAATTATGTTGTAATATTGGTATCTGTTGTTTATTAAAATGAAAAAAAATTCCATCCTTCCGCATATGTAGAATTTTATTGATTATTCTTCTTGGTTTAAGGATGTTGGTCCTTACATTTAATTAATATATTAATTGACACAATACATTATAATAATAATATAGTTATTGTATTGTTTTTGATAAAGTTAGCTGGAAACCAGGGTCCAGAACCCTATACAAAACAACCTAGAGGACAGGGAAAAAGCCTCACACAAGCCAAAACATTGCATTAACAACAAATTAAAAGCATAACATAGAGTAAACTAAAACCCTAACAAAACCAACTTTAAGCAAAAATAAACAGTAGAAGACACAGAACAACCAACTAAGGATTTCCATTGATCCCATACTTAATGAGGAATTTGAGAATCTCCTCATAATCCCCAAGGCCGTCAACCCCAATGCCCTTGATCTTGTCATTGAAATTCTTCACAGTAGAAAAGACAGTAGTAGCATGGTGCAAGACTTTGGTAACAAACCCCGATATCACTTTCCACTTCTTCTATAGCTCCCCAACTTTGGACCTAAGATCAACAACCTCCTTAGCCATTTTTTCACATAGGGTGCACTTCCCTTTATCCCCCTCCTAATCATGAGTGTCTTCCTCATCCTCCAAGTAGGGAGTGTTTATCTTAGGGAAGTGGCTAGTTCCCTCTTCCTCTTGCACAAACTCCACAAGAGTGCCCCCTTCATCCTCTCCCAAGGTGTCTTCCACAAACTCTGACCCACCCAACAACTCAATATCTTGAGGGTTGGCTAAAGGAATACCTGCAATATGACTAGATCTTCTGACCCTCTACATTGATTTACCGACAATTCCTAACCCATCGCCACCTCCACCTTACTTAGTAACAACATCCAAATACACAAATTTTGACACAACCACTTCATAAAGGATAGCCTCCTTCCCTTTAAATTTTTTATGTGGCTAGGATATTCCTTCCTCTTCCATTTCCATCACTCTCTTAACCAAGGAGACCTCCCTCTTCTTGACATTAGTAGCCTGAGACTTGGGGCTCTTGCTAGTTTTCTGAACGTGGTAGTTTTGCCTTTAGTTTTAGAACCTGACTTAGGATTAAAAGTTTTGATCGATGGGGAGTCCTGGACTTCCTTGATTCTAGTCCAATCCCTAGGGCCACAAGAAGGGGAGACCCCATCTTTGAGAAAGCTAATAGATTTCTTCCCTTTGCCCTTAGCACTAGGGCTAGCATTAGTAGGGTTCGAAGGGGAATCATGGAGAACACTGACTTTAATGGCCTTGGGAGGGGCACAAGGTTAAATGGAAATGATAGAGATAGAAAACAAGGCCTTAATGGAGGGGGATGATCAGGGTGTTAGGATTCATGGCATGAGCTTCCCTAGCCACCCTAATGGAGTTCTCTAAAGAAGATAAAAGGAAGAAAGGAAAGGTAATCTTGGTACTGTGACAAAAAGGGTTAAGTGAGGCAAAGTGATAATGAAAGTAAACCTTAAACTTCCCTTTAAGCATACAATACTTCATAATCATCAAACACATGTGGTCCCAAGGGGTTGGATTCTTCTCCTGCTCAATCCCTCCCAAAAGCTTAGTTGTAGATTCTCCCTCTTTGAAGAAATCTACCATACTTTCTAGGTCGAGCACCCTACTCTGGCGGCAATACTTTCTCCCTTTGGTAGACATCCCAGTAGCCTAACCTATGGACTTCTTTAGTCACCTTGAAACCAATACCACCCAGCCAAACCTACCTATTATCCCAAGAGTCTGCAAATTGATTGGAGAGATTCTCGTCATGCCCACTTAGAACTTCCAAAAAAGAAGCCACCCCCTTCCTGAAGAATATGTCAAATAGTAGGATCAAGCTTGAATTCATCAGTGGAAGAGGGCTCCATTTTTAACAATATCGTTGCCCATGGCAGGACCCTAGTTCATACATAGTAACAGATACATCACGAAAATACCTTTGTCTTTTCTATAGGAAATGAGACAATCTAAGTGATAAATGGCTCAATGGATTCCAAATCCTTCCATGTACCCCGTATCACTCCAATGAGTCTCATGCTAGATTTGATGGGCATTGTAATAATGAATCAGACATGAGGAGCTCTTACCACCTTGCTCCACCACTAGGGAAAGAATGTACACCCACCACCTCATGTCAAAATTAATGCATAGGTGATCAGAGGTGAAATTATGATAGTTACTATAGATCCAGCCTATCCTCTAGTCATTCCCATCACATGGACCATCTTCCCTGCTAGCAATCCAGTCAACAATAGCTTGTTACATCATGGCCTGCCAATCCACGTTAGCCTTCCTACTTTTTAGGATTTGAATTCCAATGGCTCCCTTTTTAATTTGAATTTTATCTCTATGGACATTATATCCTCCCCTGGTCCTATCAACAACCCACCCTTTCAAGTCAACCCCTTTACTCCTGGCACTGATGTAGGGGAACATGATTAGGGTAATCTAATAAATGTTCCCATAGTTGACAATCCTCCCTGTTGATAACTGAGAGGGGGGGGGGGTGAATCAGTTATCCTAATTATTTCCCTTATTGAACTTTCCTTTTAATTGATGCAGCATAAAATCAAACACAAAAACATTAACCATGAAATAAGAAACACATGACACAGTATTTTTGACGTGGAAACCCTGTTAAGGGAGAAAACCACAGGGTGATTAACCCAAAATTATTCTCTGTTAGAAGAATAGGAAATTACAAAAATGGCACTTGCCAATTAGGGCTCACTGCCCGAGCACACTGCTCACAAGATGCCCACTGCCTACAAGAAGACACACTGTCTACAAAGTGATGAGAATCACAGTCTTGAACTGATTGGAAGCATCTGCATATGCTGGAGTTCAGTTCCGGTTAGGCTCAGTACACTGATCTGCTGCACTTCATCTTTCCTCTGTTCTTTATTCTGCTATCTTTCACATACCGGATCCTTTTTGCTACCTCTGCTCTTATCTGGACTTATTCGCATATATCTCCACAACAACACCACACGCTTCACAACTAAATCCATCCTCTATATATATCCGCACAAGTAATTTCATCACCTTTCTAGTCGGCATCCGGAACAGTCCAGTTTCTTACAAACTTTTGTTCTGTCAGCTGAATCCTTCCTCACCAAGCAATGCGGATCAAGCATATACTTGTAGATATCATTAATCATGTCGGCCAAACATGATTCATGCCTTCACAACCTCTGTCATCAACAGTAACACATTCGGAAAGCAGTCTGATACTCTGTCAGTCAGTTCTTCCTCTATTTTCACTGTCTTTCAGGAATCCGGTACTCAACCATTCATATCTTTTTCCTTGTCCATCACCGGAGGCTAAATCCTTGGAATATACCACTCAAGGTAGTCCTCTTGACTTCCCCAAATCCGCACTGCACCAAGACACTTCCTCTGAGAGATCCGGACCAATCTGTCGGACCTTGCCACATGCTCTGTTCTTCTTCACCGGACCACAACATTCTTTATTCTGACTTCCGGTAGAGACACATCATGACTTGCGGATATGTGGGATGACCTTTGTTGCCATCAATGACAACAACCATGAATCCATATAGTGTCTCTTGCCAACAATCTCCCCCTTTGGCATTGATGGCAACACTTAGTGAAAAATGACTAAGTGTTTTCACTATGCTCCCCCTTTGCTGATGCTCTGTCTTTATATACAATTTCCAGAACTCCCCCTTAGTTGGATTCCTCATTTTTCACTGCTCCTCACTCCCCCTTTGACATCAATGGCAAAGGGTAGGGTCCGCATATCAAAATTTTCAAAAATTTCTTATACTTAGCCGCATATTTACATACTCACATATATTGAAGAATGTCTGCAAAGGATGTCTGCAGTTGGATCATTTCTGTAGCCCAACTTTGCTTCATTCTATCCAAAATTGAAATGTGACCACTTAACAAAAATGCAAAAGCTTCTGCCCGCTTGAGATCTGTCAGATCTTTTGTTTGGGCGGTGGTCTGAGCATCACTGATGGCCTCATGCATAGTTTCCAACTTAGGGATTATAATCCTTCTAAGTTCTTCCATCCGGTTGGTGATGTTCTTCCTTTCCTTCTCAAGATTCTTTATTTCATTCAAGACTGCAATAGTCTGACATTCTTGATTTATTATGGAGGAAGAGAGAGGATCAAAACTTTGAGATAAGCTTTGTAGCTTATCCTGTTCCTCTTTTATTTTCTTGTCAAATGCTGCTGTTGCCTTTGACCAGGATATACAAAATTTGTAGATGTCACCGCCATCCTTAAGAGCATTCTCTAAGCTCTTTATTCCAATGCTTACAATCTTCCTATCTTTAGAGATTAATTCTAATATTTCTGAAAATCTCTTATCCAAAAATTCCTTCCGGACCTTTTCTTCAGCTGATTTTTCTAGAGAATCAAAATGTGTATCAATACTGCTGACTAAGGTTTTTAGATTACCGGAAGTGGAGGCTGTCGGATCTATCTGGATTGATGGCATGATCTTTACAAGTACTCCGGAAGTAGCCTCTATCAACTCACAGTCTTCCATATGAGACTTCAGGAGCTTTTCATTTGCCTTGGCATTTGCAAATGAAGCTATCTTCATTGTTTGTACCGGAGAGAGAGAGTCAAAATCAAATGGGCCTTTTAGAAGCTCCGGTTCATCAATCTCTAGAGTTTCTTTGCTCAAAAATTGTTGAACAGTTTGTGCAGTGTCTCTTGCCGGAGACAGATGTTTCTTTTCTTCTGCAGTCTTAGAACTGTCAACCTCTTTGTCTTTCACCACTGCTTCCTTCTCCTGTAATTGCTCTTCTTCTTTGGATCCGGAGACTGTAGGGGAAACCGGAGGAGAGATGCTAGCTTGTTCATGGGCCACTTCTTCTGGAGCAGAGGGTCCCAAGTCCTCAGCTGTTTCTGTACCTAAATCCTCTACAACAGGAAGATTGAACCTTTTGAAGGCCTTCCGGAGGATCTCTTCTGTTTCTTGGGCCACTTTGTCAGTCTCACCAAGCATGAGTTGATTCATCCTGGCTTTGCTTCTGAACTCATCTTTGCAGTCCTTGAAGATAATGTTCATTGTCTTGGGATCAATTTGAGGATATAGCTGAATAGCTATCTGCTCCCGGATCTCAAGATCTTTAGCATGAGCATTATTCTTTCTTACTTCCAATTCCTTTTCTAGGCTTTTAGGAATAAGAGATATTATTTCAATGAAAGCCTTATTATATATGTTAAGATATTTTACTGTGGCCTCCTGCAGAGTCTTTTGGTCGGCCTCACTGAAGTCATCATATGATTCAGTCATTGGTTGAAGGTTTCCATCCACCGTGACCGACTTGATTATGCTCTCTAGAGACAGAGTGGGCTTTTCAACAGATCCTTCTGCCATTTCATCCTTGTCTTGGCCTGTGGAGGGCTTACCAGATCCTTTCTTCTTCTGTTTCTTTATTTCTTTTACTCCCTCATCTGACTCTGTTTCCTCTTCATCCTTTTGGCTTCCATAAGCCCTTGTGGCTTTTGTCTTGGATCTCTTACCGGATGCCTGGACTTCCGGTTTTGAAGTTTTGGTTGTGGGAGGTGCAGGTCTCTTTGATGATCTGGTCCGGGTGGGAGCTTCAACCGGAGCACTTTCTTTACTTTTCTCTTCTTCCTCAGCCTTCCTCCTCTTTTCCCAGCTGGCATCAAGTGCCTCCTTTGAGATGCCTAGGCCTTGAGCAATGTGCTCTACTTCTTTTCTCACCTTTCTTTTAATCTCAGGTTCCCTGAGTTCTACATGTATTTTTACACTCAGCTCCTCAAAGGTTCCAAACCTTTCTGCCTTAGGATCTTTGGGCTGACTTAGCATGTGTTGAACATGCAGCTCCACTATCTATTCATCCACTTCATACCCCATGGGCATGATCCAGACAGTCCTTGGCTCTACTGCCTCCATTAGGCACTGATCAGTGTCAACCATAAAGCACACTGAGTCTTTGTATTTTTCAACAAGAGACTGGGGAATTCTCTCTCTTGCTTGCATCATGCTCTGAAAGTTTTTGAAGTATCCCCATAGAGTTGAATTTCTCGCTTTTGCATCCCCAAGTCCATGCAAGTAGTCTCTTATCTGGACTGCAACAGGTTTGTCATTCTGCCATACCCATCCACTTGTTCCGGGTAGCTCATTCATGAAGTAGAAGAATAGACATACAATAAGAGTACCATACTTAAAGGAATTCTTCTTATCCTTCTTGATTTTTTGTATATTTTCCATTAATTGGCTTAGCAGTAGTTCGCAGAGATCATAATCTGCATTCTTTCTTAGCATTTCATAGGCAGTGTATACTGCAGTTCCGGATACAGAATTCTCCCTGCTGGAGTGATAGATCTTGTATCCTATTATCATTGATGCATATTTGATATCCGGATCCGAAATATCTTCAATGGTCATTGCCCTCTTATCAAATTTTGATCCGGTGGCCTCAGTTACAATGTTGTTCTTGACAGATTTGAGGATAGGTACCCCTCCGGAAGAGTATAGACCAGTTACTGCTCTAATTGCCTCTTTTGTGATTTTGCAGGGTCTATCTAGCCATAGAAAGTTGTCATGCATCCTGCTCAGTACATACCGGACCCATTCATCTTCTTCAAAGCAGGGGAAATGAATAAATTGCTCAAATTGTTTCTTCTGGATATCCTTATACTCTGGTTTAAGCTCAAAAGCATTGTCTATCAGTTGCTTGTGATAGAGGTCTCTTAATTTGAATTCCCCAAATTCCTCAATGCTTGCATGTATGTAAACCCTAATGTCTTCGGTATGTAAAACTCCGTGAGGAACACTAGAGAAGGCTCCTAGTGGATCTACCTCCAATGATTTGTAGGGATGTTTCTTGAATGAGGGGCGAGGTCTATCAGAGATCTTAACTATGTTTGGAGTAGCCATTCTTCAAAGATTTGCAGTGAGGTAATGAAAAATGGAGAATACCTTATGCGCCTTCGGTTTGCACAGAGTGGTTGGATTGATTTCTTTATGCAATAACTTCGGCAGGAGATCCTTGGTGTGCTTGATGAACTTTGTTGCAGAGCTCCACTTTTCGCTTCTTCTCGAGTGCAGAATGAGCAAATGACCTTTGAGAAATCCCTTAAATTGCTCCGCGAACCCTAATATCTGTCTGCAATAAATGCTTCACCTACATCATTCCGGTTTGCCTTGTCTGGATAGCTTGGAGTATCCCGGATTAGTCCTGATCTGTGGATATCATCCGGATCTTTCAATCATGAATAAATCGAGGTAACATATTACAAGAACATCCCAAACACTTTGTCCAATCCGCAGAATAAGATAGTGCATTTCTGGATCTTTCCGGACCTTTTTGTAATCCTTTATCATACCGGAACATCTCCCTGAACAGGTCTTATTTGATTGATCACAGCTTCTTCATAACTCCATGCGGACCTCTGAAAACTTGACTGAAGTATCTCAAGACTCATATCTACAAACCCTTTGATCTGCATCTTGTGCCACATCCGGCACCACTTGTTTGGCTGGGGGAACAAGATTTTCTTTGAGTCTCCCCCTGAGCCTGAGCTCACTTTTTAATTTTTGGAAGAGATATCAGCACCAGAGTCTGGTGCGGATCCAACCTCTACATTTTCTGAATTTTTCTTCACCCAAATCTTGCTCATCTGATTCCTAACCTCATCCGCATTCATCTTTTGTTTACCCTTGTCTTGATTCTGATTATACACCGGACCTCTTTTGTCCTGATTCTTGTTTCTGCAGACTTTAGCATTATGACCAGTCCTATTGCAGATTTGGCAAATAACATTTCTTTGCATATTTGATTGATATCCTCTTGATCTGCATTGATTAGCCATATGACCTACTCTATTGCATGTGAAGCATCTACCTTTGAATGATTTGTTTACTTGCATAATTCTGCATTCATGGGATTTGTGTCCATACCTTTTGCAGTTGAAGCACTATCCGGAGAAGGATGAATTAATCTGATTCATTCTCATTCTGCACTGATTAGCTTTGTGACCAAAGTGGTTGCAGCTGTGGCAGTATCCATTGAAGGATGGATATCTTTGAGCATTTGGCTGTCTTACCGGAGGTCTTCTAGGCCTGCTCCTTGGATTTTCTGATCCAAGATTCTTCTAACCGGATCCGGAGCTTTCTCCTTTCTCATATCCCAAACCATACTTGTCATCTGTCCTCTTTTGACTTCCAAGAAGAACTTCAAGTTGAGCAGAACTTATCTTGAATTTCTCTTTATATTCATTTGTTGTTTGAAGGTCTCTTTTGAGAGAAGCAATTTGATCCTCAAGTTTTCCTTCATTATCTTTGGCATCTTCAAGATCAGATTCAAGATGTCTGATAATCCTGTCCATCTGGTGGCATTCTTCTGATTTTTCTTTAAGAGATTGTCTTAGATTGTCTTCAGCCTTTCTTTTTTCTTCAATCTCTTGAGTAAACTTTATAGTTCCTGATTCCATTTCATGTCTTAACATAATGACTTCTTTTGATAACTTTTCACATAACTTGGTTTGCTCAGTCAATTCTTCATTTGTATTGCTTTCTTCACTTTGTCTTGCCAACTGTTGAAGTAGCTCCTTTCTCTTTTTCATAGAGAGACTTAATTTGTCTTTTAATTCTCTCATGAATTCATCAGCCTGTTTGAGTCTTTCCTTTAATTCACTGACTTCAGAATTTGACTGTTCAAGATCCTCAAGAGCAGTCTTGAGTTGCTCCCTTAAACCATATGCATCCATTTGAAATCCCAGATCTTCCTCAAGCTGTTAGGCTCTATTAGGAGGAACTTAGCTCTGATACCAATTGTTGATAACTGAGAGGGGGGGGGGTGAATCAGTTATCCTAATTATTTCCCTTATTGAACTTTCCTTTTAATTGATGCAGCATAAAATCAAACACAAAAACATTAACCATGAAATAAGAAACACATGACACAGTATTTTTGACGTGGAAACCCTGTTAAGGGAGAAAACCACGGGGTGATTAACCCAAAATTATTCTCTGTTAGAAGAATAGGAAATTACAAAAATGGCACTTGCCAATTAGGGCTCACTGCCCGAGCACACTGCTCACAAGAGGCCCACTACCTACAAGAAGACACACTGTCTACAAAGTGATGAGAATCACAGTCTTGAACTGATTGGAAGCGTCTGCATATGCTGGAGTTCAGTTCCGGTTAGGCTCAGTACACTGATCTGCTGCACTTCATCTTTCCTCTGTTCTTTATTCTGCTATCTTTCACATACCGGATCCTTTTTGCTACCTCTGCTCTTATCTGGACTTATTCGCATATATCTCCACAACAACACCACACGCTTCACAACTAAATCCATCCTCTATATATATCCGCACAAGTAATTTCATCACCTTTCTAGTCGGCATCCGGAACAGTCCAGTTTCTTACAAACTTTTGTTCTGTCGGCTGAATCCTTCCTCACCAAGCAATGCGGATCAAGCATATACTTGTAGATATCATTAATCATGTCGGCCAAACATGATTCATGCCTTCACAACCTCTGTCATCAACAGTAACACATCCGAAAAGCAGTCTGATACTCTGTCAGTCAGTTCTTCCTCTGTTTTCACTGTCTTTCAGGAATCCGGTACTCAACCATTCATATCTTTTTCCTTGTCCATCACCGGAGGCTAAATCCTTGGAATATACCACTCAAGGTAGTCCTCTTGACTTCCCCAAATCCGCACTGCACCAAGACACTTCCTCTGAGAGATCCAGACCAATCTGTCGGACCTTGCCACATGCTCTGTTCTTCTTCACCGGACCACAACATTCTTTATTCTGACTTCCGGTAGAGACACATCATGACTTGCGGATATGTGGGATGACCTTTGTTGCCATCAATGACAACAACCATGAATCCATATAGTGTCTCTTGCCAACACTCCCCTCATGAGGCTTGAGATCCACCATATAATCAAAGCCTATTACCATCTTTGACAATTAGGGCTTGAACTTTATTAGGCAGGTTAGTATCCTTTCTCCAACATCTCCAAGAGGAGCTGCTAATACCAACATTGGCCATGGCATCCACAACAACATTGTCTTCCCTGTATATATGGGAAACCTTAAATTCCTCAAAACCACTTAGCAGCATTTTTATATCCATGACCATATCCATAAGTTGCCAACTAGAGTCAATAGTGCCAAGGACAACATTAAAAATGAGTTTAGAGTCTCCTTCCACATGGTTTTTTTTAATACCCAAAGAATGAACAAGTTTAACTCCCCATAACATAGCTAGAACCTCATCCTCATTATTACTTCTGATCCCTAAACCTCCAGCATAAGTAGACAAATAGGCACCTATGTTAGATCTGATAATACCCCCTCCACTAGCCTGTCTCAAGTTTCCTTTGGTAGCCCCATCAAAACTCAACTCAACACCAATTCTTTTGAGGAAATTTCTAATTAGTCTTAGCTCATGCAAGTTTCCTAGAGTTGTCAACTTGACAAAGAACAACAATAATAACCCAGTGATTCAAAATATCCACTTCAGTCTACCTCACTATAGACTCAACAACTTTGAAATTGCAAGTGTTCAAATTTTTAGCTACCTAGAGTCTAGAGAAAGCTTGAAAGACTTCAAGGGGAGTTCTAGAGGTGTATCTAAAGATCCTATTATTCCTCTTTTTCTAGATACTCCACCCAAGATGAGGTGGGATTTGTCTCCAAAGCTCCTTGGTCGCTAGAAAGGAAAAGGGGGGCATCCATTCCCTGACAAAAGCATTCATGTTTTCATTGAACACCCACTCCACACCCATCCTCTGCAACATTAAGCCCCAAACTTCCCTAGAAAAATCACAAGAAAGCAACAAATGTGGAATAGTCTCCTCCTCTGTACAACAAAGAGCACGCATATTAGGAAGTTGAAATACCCTTCTCTTTAGGTTATCCAAGGTGAGAATTTTATTGTGATTAAGAGTCCACCAGAAGAAATTTATTTTAGGAATGAGTTTAAATTTATAAACTTTATGCCAAAATCTATCTTCTACAGGGTCTAATAGTAGACCATAAGTAGTTTTCCCAGTGAAAAGACCTCTACTGTCTTTCTCCCAAACAATTTGATCCTCTCTAGGGAACAGTGAGAGTCTATAATTATCCAAATCCCTCTAGAGTTATAAGGCAAGCTATCTATCCTCATTCTGAGTAGAACAACAATCAAGTAGACATTTATAGCTTTTGGAGTAACCATTGTGACCAATGTAAGAAGACACACTAGGGCCAAAGAAACAACTAGTTCCGTTAGCCAGCCTACCAAAACTCAGCTCCCTGAGAGGATGCTCCCCTAACCATCTGTCCTCCCAAAAGATGATATTCCTACCATTACCCACCTTCCATTTGATTCCTTTGTGTAAGAGCCCTTTGGATTTAAGAGTACCATTTCAAATGACCGATCCCTTAGGGAGATATTGTTTTGAGAGGAAATCGTAAGCCTAGCCCCCCTGAAATACTTATCCCTCATGATATTCCCCCAATCTTTGTTACCATTAATCAAGTTCCAATTAATCATAGCAAGAAGGGATTTATTCATAAGGTGGGTTTTTCTTATATCCAAGCCCCCCTATGACTTGGATAAACAAACCTTATCCCAACTGACCAAGGCTAATCTTCTTTTTTCCTCCACCCTTGACCACAAGAACTTCTTTTGGATCTATTCAAACTTTTCAACTAAGTATTTAGGGATTTTGAAAAGGCTAAGGAAATAGGTAGGAATACCCTAGAGTGAAGCCTTAAGGAACTAAAATTTACTAGCATGGCTAAGAATCCTTCCTTTCCATCGTACCAGTTTCTTCTAAATTCTTTCAAGAACTAAATTCCAATAGTAAGGGGTAACTTTTTTCACCATGAGGGGGAGCCCAGGATAAGAAGATAATAGAAGAACACTAGAGCAACCCAATATACCCTTAGTTTTGAGTTGTAGATCTTTAGGGGTGTTAAGGAAGTAGATTTGGCTCTTTTTCAAAGTTGATGCTTTCACCAAAAACAACCTCATAGTCATTCAATAGAAGTTTGTATCTTCTAGCCTCCACCACAAAAGCAGTTCCAAATAGGATCGTGTCATCATCAAACTGCTGAATAACTGAAGGTTGGGCTGTTGAAGCTACCCTAACTCCTTGAAGGGAGTCGTTCATCAACATGTTATAGACATTCGTACCCAAGACTTCAGCCATGATGATAAACAAGTAGGGGGATAGGGGGTCCCTTTGTTTGATTCCCCTACTAGTAGGGAAGAAACCATGAGGGATTCCATTGACAAGAACATAAAATTTAGCAGTGGAAACACACTCTTTCACTAGGTTAATGACTCGATATTGAAAATGAAATCTCTTGAGGACTTTGAAAAAGAAATCCCAATTGACCCTATCATAAGCCTTGGAATATCAAGTTTAAAAGCCATACCTAGGATATTGCTCTCAGAAATAGAGTGAATAACTTCATGTGTAGAGATAGCCACATTAGGAATTTGCCTACCCGCTACGACAAATGCTTTTTGATTAGCAACAATAATCTCGTCTAGAAGGGGTTGTAGTTTGAACACCACGATCTTCATAAATATCTTAGAGACAATGTTGCAGAGACTAATGGGTCTAAAATCATATATGGAAGTAGGATCATCCTTTTTAGGAACCAGAGCTATGAAAGTGTTGTTCAACTGCTGCAGGAGCCTCCTAGTTTTGAAAAAGTCTTTAGCAGTGTTAGTAACATCTTTTCCAACAATTTCCCAAAAATCTTGGAAGAAAGTGGGGGAAACCATCTAGCCCAGGAGCCTTAAATGTCCCCATAGAGAAAACCACTACCTTCACTTCATCCTCAGTGACCGGTTTGGTCAAAAGATTGTTGTCTTCTTCAGAAAGAAGAGTGGGGATAGGATTCAACAATATATCTTCTTCCAGGGGGTGAAGTTAACAGGCTGGACATCTAGAAGAGATTAAAAATATCTAGATGCTAGCTCCCCCAGCTATTCATCCAAAGTGACTTCTAATCCTTCCTCATCCTACAGCCTAGTTATAGTATTCCTTTTCCTATGCTTCAAGGTAGATTGACGGAAGAAGGAAGTATTTCCATTTCCTTCCTTTAACCATTAGACATAGGATTTTTTCTTCTAGAAGAGCTCCTCCTCCCTAAGAACCAGAAACCAGTCCTTGGATAAGGATTTTTCTAGAGAGAGAATCTCCTCTGAGCTGTCACCCTACTCCATCCTAGTTTAGATGTCAAACAACCGATATGCTAAGGCCTTCTTTTGTTCCAACACATTCTTGAAGGAGAACCAATTCCAACCTTTCACCCAATTTTTGACATTAATGAATTTTTGGGTTAATATGAACTTAACAAGTCCATGGATTGGGATTTTCCACTAGTTGGATAAGCAGCCTCTGAAGTCTGGGTGAATAGACCACATCATTTCAAACGTAAAAGGATAAGGTCCTCTAGGAATTTTGTCCTGCTAGTTCAACAATAAAGGGTTGTGGTCCGAACCAACTTCAGAGAGGGCCTCTATCCTGAGGAGGTTAATAATATTCCACTTAGAAGAGATAAGAACTCTATCTAACTTAAACTTGTATAAGATGGCTTCCTTACCTTCTATTGGACCAAGTGAAGGATTGGCCAGAGAGTTCAATTTCTATTAGGCCAGCATTATTCATGAACTCTGCTAAGTCAGGCATGCTATCAAAATAGTCCATGATAACTCCCATTTTTTTTGAGGGAAAAAGAGGGGAATTAAAATCTCCAGTAACCATCCAATGAAGCTTTTTGAAGTGATTGATTCTAGAAGACAAATAGTCCCAAACCTCCTTTCAGCCCATTCTAAAGTTATGGGCATAGGCATTGACCACAGACCAGTCACTATCCCTAAAGGATAAGGAGACTTCCAGATAGTTCTTAGTATAAGAGACATTCAAGCCCTTCACATTATGTCCCCACATGGTAACAATGCCACCAGATCCCCCTTGAGCTTCATTGACAACAAAATTAGTATTAGGCCAAATCCTATTAGCAACCAGTTTGAAATTACTTTCAGACATCTTGACTTCCTACAACAATTAAGTATCAATCTTATTTTCAAAAATATAGTTTTTAACCAAAAACTGTTTGTGAGGACTATTTAGTCCTCTAATATTATAGGAGAGAATTTGCATTTCTTCATCTTCTTGGAAGACAACTTCAAGGTGGACGTCTGTCTTCCATTTTCTATCTCCCTCACCATCTCATGTTGTCTGGTTTGGATATACAAAGGTCTCCTAGCCTTCAGGTTGACCCCAACATTTGTGGTCTTCCTACTCTACCCTTTACCCTTTATTTTAGTTGTTGACTAACCCTCAAAGTCATCTAAAGGTTTACTGGTACCTACCCCTAGGGATGGGGAGAAAGTTTCCCCCAAAGTGCTTTTGCCTAACGAAGAACCTCCAAACTTTGGATGGGGACTAAGGATTTATGTCTGTTCCACCTCTAGTTACAAGTTGGCCCGTGCTGCTACCTCTTCCATGGCAAAGCTAGAGTCACCCATTGACTGCGGGATCTCACCCTCTTCTCTTTTAGAGATTGTCCCCTGCATATCTAGGACAAAAGATTTTGACTTGTGAGGGTTAGTATCTGGCTTATCTCCCTTAGCATTCTAGACCCCCAATAGTTTCTCTTCAATTTTGATGTCCATGTGATGCTTGCCCGACAGATCTTGTTCCCCTCATTCTGAGCAGGGTCATGCAACATTTCTCCTTTTGAGGTCTTTGCTAGGGAAGGTGGGGGAGAACTGATGAGATTCAAGATATTCTCCTTGAAGGGATATTCTTCTAAATCCTCTTTCATTTTCTCCACATATTCCTTAGACTTGGGAATAGGTTTTTTAGGGGCCTGACACTGGGTTATGACATGACCCGGTTTCATGCAATTCTAGTAGAAGACCCAAGAATTTTCATAGAGAATGCTCTGGGTCCATCACCCAAATTTAGACTCCGGGATAATGGAGGTTGGGAGAGTTTTAAGGATACCAACATTAACATAGAATCTAGTGTAGACAAGCCTCAATTTTACCTTCATGACCTTATCCACTGTCACATAATCACCAAACAAATTACCAATCCAAGAAAAAATTTCTTCATCCCAGTAATCAAGGGCCAACCCAGGAAGCCTTACCCAAACTGAAGCCGACTGGCTCAGGTCTACCTTAGGATCAAACCTAGGACTCCACCTGCACATAAAAAGAGAATGTTTCCCATATAGCCATGGTCCACCCAATAACACATATAGGAGATCCTCTTTGGAGGTAAATTTGAAGAGAAATATACCACCTGCCATGGCACTGGTAGAGATGTTGCCCTTAAGCTGCCATTTGGAGGCAATCCTTCTTTTGACAAGGTCAATGTTGGGGTGATAGGAAAAGAACTTACCCACCAATGTACTTTCCATTATCGAAACCACCTGTTGGATGGTCAAGTCTTGCAACTTCAAAGCCATTCATTCCTTTGACTCAGATAGTACAGGGATTGTCGACCCACTAGCTTGGCCAACATGATCATTTCCCACAAGGGAGGCCTTCCAACCCTTGGGCCCTAAACCCAAGGCTTAAATCATGTGCTCGGTGTTGCTACCTATGATAGTACTGGGTATCACTTGCTTAGGGAGGGACAAGTGAGCCATGGGGACCCCCTGAGCTGTCGATCACCATTCTCGCTCAGACTCAAATTCAAATACTAAATTGGGTGGCAAAGTTGTAGAGCATCAAAATAGTATAGTAGCATCAATTTAATAATTATATTCTATTTGTTGCATTATAAGTATTATAACACTTTTAAGTTGTATCTTTTATTTGAAAGTTAGAACATGTTAGAGGAAAACAAATTAACTTATTGTATTGTTATATTTATAAATATTTAATTATATTTTAATTAACTTAGATAATTTAGGTTATTTCATTACTTAATAGTTATTTTATTTTACTTTAGAGCTATTTAATAATTATTTTATTTCATTTATATTGTATAAAAACTAAAACAAAAGGGGGAGACCCTTTGGTGAAATGGTGGGGCTTCTTGCCTATAGTGCCAACAACCAAGGTTCAAACCTCATGGTGTTGCCCTCTACTACGTCAAAAATTGAGGTTGCTTACCTCCAAGAGGGGAGACTCTGTGGTGAAATGGTGGGGCTTCGTCATGTAGTGCCAACAACCTAGTTTCAAACCCCCTTGGAATTTTTTTACAAAAGATAGGTACATTACAAAGATGACGAGTGAAACTGCGAAAGGAGTGAAAAATATGAAAGATGGTGAAGAAGAAGAAAGGGATCCGAAGGAGATTAATAAGGAAGAAAACAAATCGAAGAACACATTGCATAGGGAGCTCAACTGGCATTCACTCTACACAGAAGAAGGTCAACAAGGATTGATGACCATAGACCTAACAAATGAAGCAGCAGTAGACATGGAAATGCTAGAAGATCTGGCAATAATTTGTCAATTCATTGGAGCAAGAGGGCCTAGGGAGAAGATTAGGGCTTGGGTGGAGAAAAACTAGGAAGCTCAGACAATTATCAAATTTCTTCCAAAAGGACTATTTGCATTCTTGTTCTCCTCTCCGAAAGAAAGGGACAAGATACTTCATGGCGGACTATGGCAAATGAACAAAAAACTGCTCTGCCTTAAAAAATGGTAGCCAAATTTTGATCCCCTGAAATTGGAACCCTACGACCGACCAATATGTATTAGAATGTACAACCTTGCAATAGATTATTTGTCCAAAGATAGCTTGGAAAAAATTAGAAGATCACTGGGTACTTTATTAGATTTGGATGACAATATTATCAATGGGTATTCCTACCTGTTCACGCAGATCAAGATTGCAACAATCAATCAAGTTCCAGAAGAAATCCCTCTCTGCATAGATGAAAGACACTAGGTCTAGAAAATTGAGGTGGAAGAAGACAAGATGTTTTGTATAAGATGCAGAAGAAGGAACCATAGGGAGGAAACTTGTAAATTAAAGCCCAAATCCAGAAGCAAATGATGAAACAAAACCTAAAACAAAGATTTTGAAGTCCCAAAAGAGCAGGTTCCATTGGTGGGGGGTGGTGTGATCTCACAAAGATCGAGCGATTTCACCCCGCAGAAACAAACAAAAATGGCAAGAAAGGCGACAGAAACACACAAAAAACACAACTGCTTTGCCAAGGGAGAAGGAAATCTCAACTAGAATCAGTATCCCTCTAGAGAAGAAGATATCAAGCGAAAAGGCTTTGAAAGGAGAGAAGGATCCCCTAGTTATCAATGAAGATAAAATTCTAGAAACTCCCTTCGCCCCTAAGGAAGATTTACCAGAATGGGACTCAGAGGATGGTTACTCGGAGGAGGATGAGATTGGGGAGGTTGACCCCCAGCACATAAGCCAATCAACCGCTTCTCTGCTAGGAAGGAACAAGAAGAGCGAGGGAAGGAAAACAAATAGGTAGAAAAGAGAAAGTGTGGCCAGTTAAATGGGATTAAAAAACATTAAAGAATTTTGGAAATCCAAGGGAGCAATGTCCTCCCTTGGAGAACAATGAAGGCACCTCATGGAATGTTAAGGGCCTAATGGCCCTTGATAAGAGGTGCTTGGTTAGGCGCCAACTAGACAAAACACTCTCAAATATAATTCTTCTCCAGAAAATGAAGATCAGTTAGGAAGAAGGAAACAAATTACCAAATTCTGTAAGTCTTGGTCTGCACTCATTCAAGATGTTGTACAGGCTCTTCTGGGGGTTTGGCTATCCTATGGTCACCCAACTCTGTGGATATAAAATTGGAAGAATCTCATCAAAACTGGATGTTGTGCTCGGTAAAAAGTCTTCTGGAAAATGAAGACTTCCTCCTGATCAATGTTTATGGTCCCACAAAAACAGAGGAGAAAGAAAAGGTATGGAAGTAAATAACACACACAATTAGGTCTTCATAGAATTCTCAGTTCATTTTGGGAGGGGACTTCAATGCAATTCTAAACCTAGAAGGAAAGAGTGGTGGTCTAAACAAGATTAATAAAGTAATCATAGACTTTAGGAACTTCATAAGAGATATTGAGGCATGTGATTGTGTTCCCAAGAATGGAAATACACCTGGACCAACTAAAGAGAAGGCTTCACAAATATTGCTGAGAGACTAGATAGATTCTTTTTGAGCCAAGACTGGCTCGGAGAATCCTATTGTTATGACTCCAACATTCTCCCTATGTCAGCATTAGATCACTACCTTATGCAACTATAAATAAGGATGCTTGAAAAGCCAACGAAGGGCTTCTTCAAATTTGAAAGCATGTGGTGGCGGGACCCTGATCTATTGGATAACTTGAAGGGTTGGTGGAAGGAATGTGCACATTTCAAACGCACAAGCAACTTTCGATTCATGGAAAGACTAAAATTTCTCAAAAATAAGGTGAAAGCTTGGCACAAGGAATGCTTCAAAAACATTTTTTGCAGAAAAAATGAAAAATAGAGGAAGAATTAGAAATCCTTAATGAAAAAGTAATAAGATGGGGTATGTTCATTGACGACTTCTACAAAGCAAAAGAACTAATGGAAATATATTGAGCAATCCTTGCTAGAGAAGAGACATATTGGATAGACAAGGCAAGGGAAGTTTGGCCCAAAGAGGGAGATGTTAACACAAAATTCTTCCACGCTTCTGCCAAAGGTAGAAGAGACAAAAATAGAATTTTGTCCATCCCTCTCCCCAATGAGTCTATGCCAATGGATAGAGAATCGATTGAAAAGAAAGTGGTCTGATACTTCTAGTCTCTCTTGGGTTCTGGGATAACCCATCTCAGACCTGGGACACTTCTTTTCTATCTTGTATTCCTGAACTGTTGGGGGAAGATGACAACAGGATGCTCGAGGACCCCTTCACTGAGGATGAAATCAAGTGAGCGACATTTCAATTAGGATCGGACAAGTCCCTAGGGCCAAATGGATTCTTGGTCAAATTCTATCAAACCTGTTGGTCCTTCATGGGTAAGGATATTTGGACACTAGCCAAGGATGTTAGGAAAACAAGGAAGTTCGTCAAAGATCTCAATAACACCGCAATAGCCATCATCCCAAAAAAGTAGGTATACACCTCTTTTATGGAGTACCATACAATCACTTTATGCAATGTAATATACAAGATAATGGCTAAAGCCTTAGCCAATAGACTAAAATTAGTCTTAGAAAATATTATCTCTCTAGAACAAAATGGTTTCACCCTAGGCAGAGAAATTATAGACAACATCATTACTACTTCAGAGACGATCCACTTAATTCATACGGAAAAGATAAGAGGAATGATGATCAAATTGGATATAAGTAAGGCTTATGACATGGTGCATTGGGATTTCCTTTTAGCAGTAATGAAGAAATTTAGATTCAACAAGAACTAGCTAGAGTTAATTCAAGCCTATATCTCTTCTGCCTATTACTCTATCTTGGTTAATGGTTCTATGTGTGGTTTCTTCGAGGCTATGAATGGATTGAGGCAAGGTGATCCTCTCTCCCCCTTTCTCTTTGCTATCATGGCTGAGGCAATGAGTAGGCATTTCAAGAAATTAAGAGAAGACAAGGTTTGGAGAGGCATCACAGTGGTGGAGAGCTTAGATCCTATCACCCATATCCATCTAGTAGATGACACGGCTCTATTTGGGGAAGCCTTGTGAAGAGAAGCAGAAACCATGAAAAATGCACTTGATAAATACATCTCGGCCTCGGGACAATTAGTGAATAAGAACAAAACAAAGATATATTTCTTCAATACAAAGAAAGTCATGCAGAAGAGAATATCCAAACTGTTCGAGTTTAGAATTGGCAAAATTCCAACAAAATATCTCGAGATTCCTCTTTTCCTCGGGGTCTATAGGTCTACTCACTAGGAGGAGATTTTGAATAGTTGCAACAAAAAAATTTAGGCCTAGAAAAAAAATTGGCTATCATTGGCTAGGAGAATTTTGATGATCAAATCAGTCCTTTTGGTGGTCCCTATTTATGTGATGTCCTATTTTAAGATGACAACTAAAACTATTTCAGGTTTGGAATCGTGTCTAAAGAGGTTTCTGTGGGAAGGTTGTAAAAAAGATAGGAAGATCCCCTTGGTCAATTGGGAGACTACTTGTTCTTCAAAGGAAAGTGGAGGAGCAAGCCTTAGAAAGTTGGATCAACAGAATCAGGCACTTGGAGCCAAACTAGTTTGGAAGATGTATAAAGAACTAGGGAAGATATGGTACAAAATGGTATAGAATAAGTATCTAGATAATGATGACCCAACCAGAATACTAATAGTGGCTAACTCAGCTGGAGGCTCGGCTATATGGAAGTTCATATGGGAAAGTCGCTCGATTATCATGGATCACCTTACTTGGAAGATCAAGAATGGGAGAAAAGACAACTTCTGGTTCAATTCATGGAATGGTGAGAAGCCCATACATAGTATATTGAAATCGTAGGAATGGATTAATACCATTATCAATATAATGGGTGACAGGGTGGCAGATTTTGTGAAGAAGCACGTTGAAGGTCTTGGGGAAATATATAAATGGAAATCTCTGGAATCGTACCTAATTTTGGAAGAGGTTAAATAGGAGATGATCGAGATCCTACAAATGTGGTGCATCAGGTTATCCAACTATCAAGATGAGATAATGTGGTGCAGCTCGAAATCTAGAAGCTACTTTATGAAGATTGGATATGAAATCCAAATGATTTCAAAAACGTTAGAAGATTGGCCCTCGAGGCTATGTTGGGACCACAATACACTAGCTAAAGTTGGGGCATTCCTTTGGATAACATTGCATTAGAGGATACTTACATGTGATAGATTGGGCACAATAGAGATAGAAAGGCCAAGCATGTGCCCTTTGTGTAGAGAAGCGGAGGAGACAACTAATCACCTGCTGCTGAATTGCAAATCCACATCATAGTGTTGGGATTGGTTAATGGGAGCTCTGGGTTGGTCCTTAGCCAGACAAAAGGATCTGTTAGAATTTGTTCAAAGCTGGCCCAAGTGGGGGAAGACTTCCCTCTGGGGGGATCTCTAGATAATTGCACCCTCAATGCTAGTCTGGCATGTTTGGAAGGAACGTAACAAAAGCATTTGTTGCCAAAAAAGTCTAGAGGTAGATGAAGTGATTAAACAATTGAAGAAGGAATATGCGAGATGGTCAATGCAAAACTTTCTAGGAGAAATAACAAGAAATTCATAGTTTGGGATGAGAGTATGCAGAGGAAATGGATCCTGTTGAAACAGCCGAAAGGAAATATTTCAAACAAAGGCAAGCTCAGAGCAGAGGCTAGATGGTGCAAGCCAGTGGTGGGAAGATGCAAGCTCAATTTTGACGAAGCGCCAAAGGAACCCTAGTCCTTCAGAGGGTGGTTGCATAATTAGAGATGATCAAGGAAGATGCCTATGGACCCCATCAAGTAAATTTGGAAATTCAACTAACAATGAAGCAGAGATGGAAGTGTTAGCAAGGGGTATTTGGCTCTGCGAAGAGAAAGGGATAAAAGAGATTGACATAGAAGGGGATTCCCAACTGTGTATCAATGCCATCTGCAAAAAATAGGTGAACAAAACTAGAGACTAGAATACTAGTTGGAGAAGATCTGGGAGAGCCTTGTCAAGTTGAGCCATTTCTCCATAACCCACATTTATAGGGAAGCAAATGGGGTGGCAGACAATTTAGCTAACATAGGAGTGGTTCAAGGCCCTTTAGAAATTATTGGGATAGCAGACAGGCTCCATAGTGAGGTAAAGAGTCTGATAGAGAAGGAAAAACAATAGTACACTATAAAAGTGACTAAGATAGGAATTGATAGGAGAATGGCTGATCACAATCCTGAAGGAAGTTAGTAAGGACTTTGATTTTGGGAAAAACTCTATTCTATGTTAAGTGGCAGTTCATGTGCTCTACTCTCAAGCCTCTTCCCAAACAAATAGCATATTTTATGAACAAAATCTAGATCAACATCATTTTTGGTAAGGAGGGATTTTTTTTTACGGCGGAGGCACAATTGTGGATTAGTGAGCCTCTACAAATGCCTTGGAGCCTTGAAGAAAGACAGTGTCTTGGATGGAAAACAACCTTATTTCAAATCACTGGTAGAGCCTCTCAAGCATCCTGATCCATTAAGATTGAGCTTTCAAAGCCACAAGTCCTTCAAGAATGAAAGTTTCCTCGAGGCATGAACCAAGAGTAATCTTAAAGTAGTATAAATTAGAATGTTGCAATCTTCTAAAGCATATGAAAATGGGGAGCCATCGAGAGATGGGAGTGGATTGCGAGTGTTCGGAGGAAAGCAGAGATACTCAAATTAATTGTTTGTTCAAGATTAGGGAAGATGGTGGTCAAGACGAGATACAGATTACTAGGTCTGATCTCTAGAGTGATGTTCATGTTCATGATGGGAAGGTGTATCGAGCTTTCTTCACAAACTTTGTGGCGTTGTTGGAAAGTGTCCAATGGGGTATTTCATGGGGAGCCCAAATGCTCTGTCAAGAGAACCATGTTGTTGTTATGGCAGCAATTTCAGAGGCTGGAGGACCAGGAGACAACGTGCTTGCTGGTCTAATGGCTGAAAAGACTAGCAATAAGGGAAAGGCAATCAAGACCACACTCAACTAGTACAAGGAAGGAGTGGAAAACATGAAATTAGAGGCTTTTGAAAAGTTGATTAATGAGAGCAAAGAATTGTTTACTCCCTCTCAATTAGGTAGATTGCATGAATGTGCCGAAGGCCTCATGTTCATAATGCATGAGCTGATGTAATTTTTGTTTTTATTTATATATATAAAAGGGAGTCACCCCCTCTAGTGATACTTACCCCCCAAAAAAACTAAAACAAAAGAACATTCATTTTTTGCAAGCTGATATGTAAATCAAATTGAAATAAAAAAATGCTTTCAATCTCAACCCATGACCATATGGAATTAGGTGGAAGATTTACATACCATTGTAGAGATGCACCTTGAATTGTGTAGACAAATAGGAGACACTTAACATTTTGTTGCCAAATCTGAAGTTAAAACATCAATGCCCTAAAACCCTCAACATGTAGTGAATCTCTTTGTCCATTATGGGGAAAAGATATAGGAAGCTTGCTATATGCATCACTAGGAACCTCACATTGGACCCCAAGTATGCACAAAGGGCTTCCCATTTGAGCCAAACCACCCCAAGATCTAACTCATCTCAAAATGTGCAATAAACCAATAAAATTGAAAAGCATGTACCAAAATTAGCATTCATGCCCTCCTTCTAGCACCAACCAGTTGATGGGTGTTTTTGCACACAACTTAGATAAAATACTAAGTATCTTATCTCTCCTTAAAGGAATCAAATCCCAAAGAAATGAAAAATGACTACCCCAAGGTCTATACTGTCAGGTCTTGGCCTTCACAAGATAACTCAGTTGTATGATGTCTTTTGATTTTTCATTCAAGGGGTCTACATGAATCTAGACAAAATTCAACAAACAAGGTTAAATTACACAAAAAACCAATCAATTTTTAGATTTAGCAATGCATAAGAAAACTGATCCAAACATATATTGCTCTAAAATGTATCATTTCAGCTCATAGCCAATAATATACTAGCTTGCATTCATGAAATATCAACTCTATAATGGAAATATGCAAGTTTGAAAACCCTATTCTAACTCCACTAACTAGATCTATTAAAAAAAGTACAAAAGAAGGAAAGATAAAGAAAGAAACTAAGAAACCTAACTAAATCTTAAAATCATTCAATCATTTCAACTTCAACAATGGATAGATAAGTTTGCAAACACATTTAACCATCCTTGATTTGACTATGAAAACCCAACAAACAAGTTTCAAGGAGGTGTAATCTTCAAAGGTGGTTTTATGGATGTTTAGGCTAACCACACAAGGTAATTTACAAACAACAAATTACTAGTGGTATGAACACTTTGCAAACTCATCAAATATCCATGAATCTTCAGTTGAAAATGAAAGGAATACCCAACTTGGTGTTTAGAAACCATGAAACAAACTTTGTAAGATGATAAGTTCAACAAATCTCAAAAATTTTCATTCACAATCTTGACTAGAAACCATGAATTAAACTTGTATTAAGATCAAAAGATTGATAAACATCAACAATTCCTAAACTTGGTGTAGAGAAAACTATGAAAATAACATGAAAAATCAGAAAATACTAGTATTTGCTCTCAAATCCCAATAGTACAATTGCTTTCCAATGAGTTTCTTCTAAAACACCAACAAGAACCAATTGTTCTTCACCAATTCTAAATTTCTCCTCACAAATTCTAACTTCTTCTAATTGGTTCTAACGTCTTACAATGCATTCCAGTTGTATACATATTCAAATCAGCTTTACCATACTAAGTTTTTTACCCTAAAATCCAATGGCTATGATCAATTTGATCCAATGGCTCATATTTGATGTTCCAACACAAAAGTCAATTTTGGTGGCAAGGAATATTCTACTTCATCCCATGTGGCTTCCTCAATAAGCTTCTCTTAGTATCAAAAAGTAATATTTTAATTTACTTTTTGTTACTAAGTTTTCCAAATATGACAAAAAGTAACTTTTGGAAGCCAAAATATTAAACATTTGCAACTACAACTCCCGGACAAGTTGTTGTAGTAAGACAAATATTAATTAAAAATACATAAGCAGTTGTAGAAAGTCATTTCCTCCATCATGGGTGGCTGTAGCTATCTATTTCCTATGTGCAAGAAATAATATCCAGCTGTAGGTGACCAAATCTAACATAAAAAATGTATTTCCAGCCTTTATACTTCATGATATCTCCATTTTCCACCTCAAACCTCCATCTCAAACCTAGAACAACAAGCTAAGCACTTGTAGAAGGTTGTATCAGTCATGTTTGAGGCTACAAATCAGGTATAAGGTGGCACAATTCATCTTCCAACAATTGCATGGCATTGTTTCCATCATTTTCCACCATTTTGCGCTCCAAATGTGCATGTACAACAGTAGCTTAAGTCTGATTTTTGTGTTGCTACAGCTCCTAGGGTTTGTATTCATCATCATTGAAAATTGGCTTCATTCTATAGGTGTAGCAATGATCTAGGCATGAAACTCACATTTGTTCATAGATGGGACAACAGGGTGTCTCCCGAGTTTCATTTCTCCATGATGGCTTGATCTAAAACTAGTTCAAGGGGCAATACGTGGCGAGAAACCTACGGTATTGTAAAAACACACACAAATGATATGTGAAGCATATTTCTATTTGAAATATGAAGAGTTCAAATATTTTGGGCAAACTCATGGAAGAGATGTATGTCCTAGAGACTTCATTTGGAAGAGCTTATATAATTCGACAAACTCATCTGAGGAGATGTATGTCATGACTTAGCAAACTCCTCAAATGAGATGTACGCCGCAATTTGGTAAACTCATGAGAAGAGATATATGCCTTGAACTCTCCACTTTATTGCTTTGAATTGAACCCATTTATACATTTTCAAAGAATTTGAAAGGTCGCCACACCTTGTCTTCTTTGGAAATTGAAATGGATAGCCAAAAACTGAAAGGTCACCATGCCCATTTCCTCCTTTTGAAATTAACACTTGGATGAGGGTACAATTTATTATTTAATTTAGACACCCCAATTTGTTGGGATCATTTGTCCCCCCTTGAGAGGCAATGGGCCCCATTACACCTACTTGAAATTTCATTTGAATTTCATCCATTTGATCCATATAGAGGTGACTCTAAGAGTGAGTATAATTGGTGTCACGTTGGAGAGCAGGGAGTCATATGCCTTCGTCATGAGTAGGATGATCGTCATTTTCTGACAAAAGCTTGAGATTAAATTAACGAATCTCAATCGCTATCAAGTAAGGCAATTTTCCCTTTCTGGCATGCTGCTTGAATTTTAGGCTATATTGATGAAACTTTGGGACGTACTTGCGCTATTTGAGATTTCTGTAGAATAGTGTGCTTGAGATATTCTAGTAATAGACGCCGAATGAAAAGCTAGACTCATGAAGAGATTCAAATATGGTTTTTTATTTGCGAGTACCTGACGACTAGTTGCTTGGAAATGTGATTGGTGATGTCATGTGAAGTACCCGAGTAAACGAATAATTGGTTTGGGTGTGTCGGGCCCAGCAAAGTAGAACACCATCTATCAAATCACTCTACTTAAATATCATCCACTTCAATGGTCAAACAATCAATAGTAATTTTACACCTTATTCACAACAAAAAGGTGTTAAATATTTGTCCTATTTTAATTGGCCAAAATTGATCTTTGACTGTTGAAGTGGATGATATTTAAGAATAACCAAATAAGCCAAATTCGTTTACAAGCTTGGTGTAGATGGGAATCAGTTTAGCTTTGAGGCCCTTCACGACAGTTTTTGAGAGTTTTTTTATATGTTGAGGGCATTCTATATGAAGCCGTTCATGGGAGGACGATTGGCTGTGGTGAGATTCAACCCAAAGACCTCCTTGTGCGCCGCCTAGAAGGTGTGGCCTGGATCTGGATCTATGAATTTGGGATATTTTCCTTCCGCAATGGAATCTTAGAGATCCTTGGTTGTGTGACTGATTCATTCCACCCACAACGACAACGTCCTCATCGAATAAACACGTCACTCCATAGGAACAAATATAATCCCTAGGTCACGGGTTCCAATCCTGTTCATCGAAGAAAACAGGTTGCCACAATGATTCTCTAGTAGAGGCAACGAAAACATTTCCGGCAGGGATGAGAGGCTTCCGGCAAAAAATCCGTCGGGCAATCTGACCGTGCAAAAGGGACTCTATGAGCATGACTCTGTGTGAGTTTGAATCTAGGGATTGTTCTAAATAGTTTGATTCAAGATTTTTTGTTTCCTCTTGTGAGGCCACCTATATTGTGGCTTCTTTGAGAAATTTGAGGTCCATGAAGTGAAAAGGCTCATCTCTGAACCCTCTTTCTTAAACACCACACAAAACACACAAGCAACTCTATGCTAACAATGTCAACTTGTGCACAATTCAAAAGTTTAGATTGCAACACAAAACTAACTTCAGATTTTTATTAACATTCATATTCAAACACAGAAATACCACATCTGCAAACAATCAATACAATATTGGCCTTCAATGGCCTCCCTCACATGCACTTAAAACATTAAATTTTCTTGCTCTATGGCAGTGAATCATTCTTCTCCAAAAGGCCAACTCCTTCTGCTATTAGTTGACTCTTACACAGTCCCATGTGTTCTCAAAATCCTGCATTCTGTCATGTATCTCTCTTCTTCAGGGGTCGACACCTTCTTTTCTCCATCAATTAGGTTTTTATATCTATAACAATAGATGTTCCATCTCCTCAATACCGTGGAACATGAAGAGACTCCGAATAGAATTGAGTCAAAACACCCCCCCCTCCAATTGTCGTGGCCCATCTGAGGCATTTTATCAAACATGACATTTCATATATTACTATGCAATTTATTTAAAGTTCTTCACAACCTTCTTTTAAATGTTTGAATTCCCTTAAATCATTTTGGATGCTATCATACACATTCTCTTCAAAGATGAGTTCACCCCAAAACGTAGCATAGGAACACCTTCCCTATCATCATGGCACTTTACATTCTCTTCATTTGTTTCCTTGTCATCTTTAGCTATCACATAGGAGGAGTTCTAATGACCTTCATTCTTTGAGAAAGATTAACAATACACAAGGCTTCCAATATTTTTTATTTTGTTGCCTCGGTGAGGAATGTCCTTCTAAACCTGCAAACACCATTGTATAGGTGTTGAAATTGAAGGTCTAAATCTACAAAGTCTCCTAAGTGAAGTACACACCTCAAAACTTGTCGTGCACCAGTATACATGGGTTTCAATTTTTGTTTACCAGTATTACGTTCCTCTTCTTTGTAATTAACAGAGCTAGTCATTGCAATGCCCTTGTGCAAGGACATTGGTGTCGATCCGACTCGGATTAGATTTTCTCTACTCATGCCACTAGCTACATACATGATCATCATCTCTAAAATTCTCCCAGAGATCTTCATCATTATGTCCATGCTAGAAGTTTTCTCCTAAGAACCAATACATTGCTTCATTCATCTTTCCTCTTGGATCCCAATCACACACTCAAGCAACTTGGTCTATGGTAATTAGCCCCAAAAACATGCTTCATGGTCTCAATTTCATGACAGTTTGGACGTTTCAGAGGCCTAACATATAGAAACCAAATGCATTCTCCAACAAGCAGCTTATAGTAGAGCAATTTCCAAGCTATACCAAGGCTTATTATTGCAGAAAATTGCTTGAAAATGGTAGTCAGGTATATACAAGGATGCATACAACAATATGCGGCCTGATATGAACAGACGGTCATCTTATTTCACTATTAACACCAACAAATGATGATATCAAAGTGGCTCCTATAAACTGAAGGAGTCCTCAAGATCTTCTAACAGTATTAATTCCTCATAACATTCATCATTTTGATGTGCCACTATATTTTTCATTTCTACTGAAGTGGGAGGTTTATCCATGAAAGAAACAAGATTATCTTGTGCATTCTGAAGCTCTACTTGTGCCATAGCCAATTATGATTGAAGTTCTACCAATTTAAGTCTCTAAAACCTCATTATACCATGGAGGTAGGTATGGTGGAAGAGTCACAATTTACTGACCTTCAAGATACCCTGCATCACTGAGAAATATGTCCAATGATAGCTACATATACGAGAAGCACATCTTCAACCGAAAAGCCAAAATGTCAAGCATATGCACAAAGACTCCAATGGGACTTGATATTTTCTCATTGAATGCCTTTTCCACTTCCAAAGTTACATCAATGTTTGCCTGCATTGTAGAGAACATCAACCAAAACTGAACCAACGAAAACCAGACAAAGCAGAAAATGTTTTTGTGTGATGTTGATTGCGCGTGCACCTGGGTGCTCTTGCATCACATCAATTTCATAAAAAATTAAATCATTTTAAGTCAATACATATCAATCCATATCCATTTTCATCATGGATCAATCATGTGCAACTTGACAAATAATTATTAAAACTTGTTTCTTTTTTTAAAAAACTGGTAAACCTGTCATGAAAACAAATAGTCTATTGCGGCATCCATAACTTTTATTTTACGATCTGGGTTTTTCTATATTTTTAGGGAATCTACATAATTTAAGTTTTTATATCCCCACAAGACATTAGCCATACCCAGATATTAGATCTAGAGATATGATTGAATTACTGAATATCTATCTCTACTGATATTTAATTGGAATTATATTGTCATTAAATTTGTGGTTCCCCCTTGATTCCTTTGGTTTCTTGATGCATCCTTTTGACCTTTCCATCTTCCCTACTTGATAAAACCTCCCATAAGTTTAAAAATATCTTTTGAGTCCATTATAGAGGCCAAAACAAGATAAAAAATTCAGCTTCTTCATGGCTGCCCTAGGGTTTCTGGGTTGTCAAAATTTAGTTTTAGGACTATTTTTTTTACCATTTTAGGTGAGACAATGATTATATTTTGCATTTGGGTTACTTATACAACATTCTCTTTCAAGTAATTTAGCCAATTATAAGATTTTTCACAAGGTTTTGTGGCTTTTATGTCTATGTATACACTGTTGTTTGACTATGAGAGCAGTAGACAGTTTTGGAACATTATATGAATTGTACTCTTTTCACCCTTGCATGGATTGTTTTCTTCACTTCCACCTAATGGTTTCACTTTATTAGTATGTCATAACCTTCATCAAGCCCTTGGTCTTATAAGAAACCCAAAACTAATGATAATGACATGATAAGATCTAAGCATACCACATGAATGCATTCATACATTTAGTCATCTTGACACCTCCTAAGACTTTTAAAAATATGAAGGATTATATTCGTAACTTTATATATGAAGATGAAGGAATAAATAAACTTGAATGGATAATCAAAATCAACCCCATCCTTTAAAATAATAAATGTCCTTCCTTTTCATGAGTCCACAAGGCCTCAAAATGCAATCAATCAACCATGATGGACTTGGCAATATGATTATGAGCATGATAAAATGAGACAAGACCATTCACCACAACTTTGTGCAAACTAAAAACCAAATGAAACAATGAAGCACATACTTGATCAAGACTCATCAAACCAAAAACATTCCAAAACCAACCCAATCAAAGCATATCAAAACTCATAAAAGTAGATAGACCATCAAAGTGCATCTAAAACTAGGTTCAACAACTAAGACCCAAGAAATCATCAAAATATGTCAACATAATGCAATGGATCATGAAATTGTACAATCAAATCAAGCTACTCAACCAAGACTTAGAGCACTCATAACAAGATGAAACACCCAAAAGAGGCTAAGATGCTTACCAAAGACTCGAGCGAAAGAGGATGTCCCCATTTTGCTCATAAAAAAGTGGTACGTGTGTGCAGGGCACAATGAAAAAAAAAAAATCCTTTACAATTATTTATTAATAAAGGTTTGATATAATTCTAATTTACTAAGTTCCAATTTAAACAAGTGCCACATAGTGGCTAGTACCTTCCATTTGTTTGGGTTTGTGTTTGTATTGTAATAAGAGTGTAAGATATGAATGTATCAGATCAAAGAATTGTAATAGAATATAGTTTACAAACTTAAGGCATTGATTTTTGTGATTGACTTGACATAATAATTTTGAATTGCCTAGTTTTTTTACAGATGAACTTCACCATTGATACTAAGCAACATGCATGACATATTTTTGGAGTTGCAATTGTTCCTATTGATGAATAAACTTTTGGATTGCCTGATCCAACAAACCTAAATCTATATTAGCATTACCATTGTTGTCAAAAGAAGGCTAGACAATAGAGATGGAGGGGGGTTGTGAACATGGAAATGGGCATTCAGGATAATTACTAGAACTAGTTGATGTATCTTCTTTTGAAACCTTGTCAATGGCAATGTCGAAGCTATTGTTGGTACTACCTCTAGGAAGAGAAAAAAATAGTTGCAAGTTGCTTGAATGAGCTCCAAGAAATTGTTGATTCTTGTCTATAATTCTTGTTGAAAAGTACACAAAATTGTTTGTGAGAAGCTCAACAACATTCTACATTTTAGCATCTCTAGTGCAAAATGCTTAATGTTGAAATTCATGCATGTGTAATCAAAGAAAGCATCTTGCAAGATATTGACAAGGTCAGTATAATGTGTATTGGATTTGGAGAAAAAGATGAATGTAGGGAAATGAATAATTAATTGATTACAAATGAGCTTACCTGGATTTGAAGTGATGTGAACAAAATTTGTAATTACTCTGATGCCTCTTATGGATATGACTATAATATCATAAGCATATGTAGCTTCTTCTATTGTATCAAATGTTCCAAGCCATTCACATTTCTTGGAGTTTGGGTCTAGGATTTCAGCACCATAACAACCCCATGGTTGTTGCCTAACACCTCTATATTTAGAGCTACATTGATGGAATTTTTGGATTTGGAGGTAGAATGAAAAGGGTATGGGGACACAATAGGTTGGTTGGAAATGAGTTTGCATGACTCTAAATCTTTGTATGAAAAATTGGTCGGTGTTGATGCCTTTCATGGATACAGTTGCCTTGTCATAAGCATAAGCAACATCTTTTGTTGTATCAAAGGTACCAATCCATTTACATTGGTTCTATTTGGATTTGTAGATTTCTACTCCATAACAACCATTTTCATGTTTCCTAACATCTATATGTGTTCCTTCCTTTCTTGATTTTCTCAAGTTCATAGGACTAATGGTGCAATCTACAATACTTGGATTATTTCCCCTATAGTCTTGATACTTTAGTTGGTCTAGCAATTTCTTTGTCATCTTATAATTGATTTTTCTTGTCACTAAGAATTGTAATCAATCTACATAATTGCTATTGCATAAGCAATCCATTCATTATCTTGATATCCTACAAAAGATATGCTTCAATAAATAAGCATTCTTAGGACTTTTACAAAAGTTGTAGAGACCTCAAAATATTATTATAATATAATAATAAAGTTTTACAACCTTGAGGAATGAAAAATAGACTTTCTAGCAATTTAGAAAAAACTATCATGGCCTAGAATAGCAAATAACTCCAATTACATGGATATTGTGAATAACAAATATAGAAAATAGGAAACTGTATAGTAATTTTAGCAAAAATATATTTGAATGTTTGTCAAAAAGGTTATAACATTTGACAAAAGTTACTTTGCAAGAGCAACATCATCATTAACATGAGCATAAGGAACCAAAAACATAGGTTGGTTGACATCCTCTCCATCATTCACATGTTGTTGAATTGTTGCATCATTTGCAGGCCCTAAGAGATGTGACACATGATTGAGCAAAAGATAGAGTGCATGGTAAGTGTTGTCAGTTTTATTGAAAAGTTCAACGCCATGCTCGTAGTAGTGGAAAGAGAGGGAATTTTTCACTTTGATTGAATAATTATTTTGTAGACCATGTTTTAGGCATTAAAGATATAAATTGAATATCCCTATGGGTGAATAACCCTACAAGTAGGATTGTCCCATTGAATAGGTCATAAGTAGTCAGAGCAGTATTTCTAGGCTTTCTTCAAATATTAGGTAATCTTGTATGTAATAAGAAGCAAGATTTCTTAAGAGAAAAGATTCTTGCAAGAGATCCATGGCATTTGATAAAAAGAGAGTAACTACCTTAGAGAAGTACAAGATTCGAGGGGAGTCTTGAAGAATTTTGTTGCCAAACAATACTTGAATAGCATCCTCCACTACTTGGCAATCTATTTTAAACACCTTTCTGAACAACACTAAGTCAAATTGGCCATGCTCTAGGTATTCCCATTTGTTAACAAGCAAATGAAGTCATTTATTTTTCTATGTATACTCCATGTGTTGAAGAGATAGGAACTTAGTTGTTTGATTACGCCAAACCACAAATTTGTTTTCAATTCTTCTTTGACTTGTATAATGATCTCCTCTAGATCTTAAGAGCAATGAAAAAATAAATGGAGGACAGATGGTATGCAATGCATAGTCAATGAAATGTGGAGCAAAAGAACAAGATGAGTAAAATGCAAATGGTGAATATGTCAAAATGACTGGTAAAATATCAATGAAATAGATCGCTACAATAAGTATGAGTAGGTCAATTAATACAATGACAAATCTCTAGAACAAAGTTTCATTTTAAAGAGGACCAACCATCATATTATATATTGCAAATGTCAATTACAAATGCATAAGTATGATGAGGAATAGAACGAGAAAATATGAAAATAACTATGATGGTACTGCAATGAACATAAAAATAACTACATATACTCACCTCATTTAATGTCACATTTTCATACAACCACATTTTCCTATAAAGTTGATAGTTTTGGGAAGTAGATCCACACAATTTTCTAGCAATTACCTACAAGATGGGCTTCAGATTGTGGAATAGCTAAATTTTAAACTTTGAAAATCACAAGAATTTTTTTTATTTTGCATTGGTTGTGCTCAAATTAGCCTAGTTGAAGCAAACAACTTGAGAATAGTTAAATTTGTCATAGAGGCACTCATATTGGAGGTATAAGGGGTATCTAAGAACCATTGTTGATGTTTGTATGTCAATTTAAAACCTACTTTCATATATATATGGGCTAGTTTCAATTTAGAGTTATGGGTCAATCTCAAATACCGATTTGAAGACTGTGATTTATTCATACTTTTGTAGCAAAGAATTTGAGTTTCATTATCAATGTGATTTTGTTGCATTAGTTATTTTGTTGTGGCAAATGTAGTGGCATGTGCATACATCGTGTTGCCAATACTCATGTCTTTCTCCAAGCAAAAGAAGTCCTCTATTTTTAGTCACTTCTTGCCATTACAGATTTTGTAAGTCGTTTAAAATTTATATGTTCTCTATTTTTCTCTTAGATGACATGATTTCCACATAAGCACTGAGATGCTCTAAACACTATCCATTATGTGCAAAGCGCTTATAAAGAAGCTAGAGTCCACTTGGAATGAAAGAGGATTTAATCCATTTCAAATCTAGTAAATGTTTTACCTCGATTTAGTAGGCATCAACCACAAATAATACCTAATCATTGTGCTATAAATAAGGTGAAGTGATTTTTACAATCCAGGTGACTTACAACCTATTAGTAAGCCATCCTCAAGCAAGACAAGGTAGAGATCAAAGAAGCGATATGGGATCCCATGAGTCCCAACCAAGCTAAGTCGCAGTGGCAAGCCTTACATTCCAGGCAATACATATTATATTAGATTCCAGGTAAGAAGCATCAACATGGTGAAGATTATAGGAGATTGGAGTGCATGATTTCATAAATAAAATGAAACAAACATATATGATAGAAGAATATGCCTAGCATGCAAACGATTTGATAAATGGGAGAGATAGGATATTCAAATACTTATAGATAGGAGAGTCTTTGGAGTGCCATTTTGCACTCATGCAACATGCTTGACAAGCACCTGTGTTTTTCTTCCAGTTGGGAAAATACAAAAGAGATACGACAAATGACAATAAAAGCTGCTACATGGTAGTACATGCTTTATGCACAACTTACAATGAACAATTAATGAATTTAGTCTATTCGACAACAATTGGCAACCATACCCCAAAGGTTACTATTATAGATAATATTTCATAAGATTTGATAAGATTGTCTATAAGAAATACCTTTTTTACATTGATTTTAATATTGACTTTTACAACAATAATGTCTATTTGATTGGATTTAAAGTATATGCCATACTCATTTCATTTAATTTTTATTTAATTTTTGTATGGCTGATATTGATTGGGGTATTTAATTCTTGCATAGATTCATGTGAAGGCAGCAATAAGAGGGTAAACACCAATAGCCAATCATATTTTTTCTCAACCTTTGCAAACTATAGTCATGACCAAAATAAAATAAAATGATTGGTTAAAAGTTGAGAAGACTAATGCAAAATTTTGAATTGGCAAGTACTAATAATTAGCGGATAGACTTTTATATGTGAACATTATAATGCTCCGAATTGTCTCACACAAATTTTCTGAAGTTGTGGGTTGTTCCTATCCACATATAGCCGCGTATTCCTTGAACCTCTATAAGTGCAAGTGCTAGTTTATACTAGTCAATCCACTTACATCTCAAGTATTCCTTGGTATTTGGTTAAAGACGTACAGTGTACTATTCATTAGTTTGAAAGAAACGTGTACGTAAGAAATTGCAAAAATGCAAAAAGGCAACTTTTGACAACACTCGTTGCTTTATTTAGTTTCATGCAAAACTAAAGCACTTTAGTTCGGTTGGAGTTATTTACTTAGATATGATGCAGATTTTAATAACGTCCAGGAGATTAATGTGGGATTCTAAGAGTCAGATATTACATAAAAAGAGGGTTGAACGGTGAAGTTTTAGTTTAAATTTCTGATTTTTTTGTTTTTTTGCGTTTGAAAGTTCATTTTCCAGTTGTAGATTGTAAGCAGAAGTTTTTTGTTTTTTGTTTTTGTTTTTTTCTTCTTCAAATTGCATACCTATTCTCTCTCTTGATTTTTTCAAGATCTTCCACCTTAAAAAGACATCTAGTAACTTGTCTAACACACCATCTATTGCTTTTGTAAGTGACGTATGGGCTTACGCACTGAAACAAATTTAATGCTTATATACTATTATAGTCATAAATTATTATATTCATACGCTTGTAGTTCTGTAATCTGCTCCAAAACCAGTAAAATATAAAGACATCTTCTGGTTATGTAAAGTTTAGCAGTGTTCTCTTTGTAGAATAAGGAAAGAGAACTAATAAAGCTCATTTATTAAGAGGAGAGACCAAAAAGACACTGGAAAGTCTGTGGTTTGATTAGACAGGAGAATGGGTGAAGTTGGAAAGTGTTGGTATGGGGGTTTCTCATCATTTTGGGAAAAATCAAAGCCAAGCTTGGCCATGATAACTGTTCAGATTGGGTTTGCAGGGATGAATATAATATCAAAAATTGCACTGAACCAGGGAATGTCTCATTTTGTGTTGGTATTTTATAGGCATTTAGTTGCTACAATAGTCACAGCTCCTTTAGCCTATATCTTGGAAAGGTGAGGAAAAATTAAATAATAAATAGTTTTGTAGAATTATTTTCAAAACCTTTTGAATTTGGAAATTTTAAATATTCAAGTTTTTTTATTGAGTTTGATTGTTTTATTTGTGGTAGGAAGACAAGGCCAAAGTTAACACAAAGGATTTTCTGTGAAATTTTCATCAGCAGCTTGTTTGGGTAATTATTTATAAATTTTGTTGATTGTTTTAGTGTTTGATTTAGTGGTTTGCTTACTTTTCAAAATGATCTTTTATCTACAGGATCACATTGAACCAAAACTTTTACTACGCAGGGTTAAATTATACAACAGCTACATTTGCATCTGCACTGACCAATCTAATACCTACCATTACTTTTCTTATGGCTGTCATTTTTGGGTAAGGATTCTAACATTCTTATTTATAGAAAGAGTCTATATAGCCTTGTTTGACCTTTTAACTTATTGTAGTGTGGAAAGAGTAGACATTAAGAGTTTGGCTGGTCAAGCAAAGATACTTGGAACTTTAGTTTGTGTGGGTGGAGCCATGATCATGACATTCTATAAAGGATTAAAAATACAATTGTGGCCATCACCCTTCCATTTAAGTGAACACAATAAAAGAAATGGTAAAACTGAAGATATGACTAAAGGCTCTTTGTTCGTGGTGATCAGTTGTATCTTCTTTTCAGCATGGTTTATTTTGCAGGTAACTAACTTTTTCTATGACAGTGCAAAGAGTTACATGCCTTTATTTATTTAATGGTGTTTTCTACTCTTCAATGTAGGAAAGTATTACTAAGAAATATCCAGCTCATTACTCCAACATTGCCATAATGTGCTTTCTGGTCACCATACAATCTGCTATCATAACATTAATTTTTGAAAGAGGTGACCAAGGAGTGTGGGCTCTAGGTTGGAATGTCAACCTTCTTGCTGCAATTTATTCGGTAGGATTATTTTACTTAAGTGTATTTTTTTCTACTGTCTAATTTTCTTGGCAATTTATTATAAATTCTTTTTAAGGTGTTGTTACTTTTGTGATTAATTTTTATAATACATACCTAAGAAAATTATATAATTTTTTGAAGTTATATTCCTTCATATTATGGTGTAATATTTTTCACTCCTTTTTTCATAAAGTTAGATTTTAGTGATTAATATTTAAAAGATTATTTTATTTCTTTTTTATTCTTTTGATTTGTCTTCCTTAAAATTATATATTTTATAATATATTTAATATCTTGTTAAATTGTACAGGGAGTTGTAACTTCAGGAATTGCCTTTTCTTTAATGACATGGTGCATAAAGAAAAAGGGGTCTATGTTTACCACTATGTTTAACCCATTGATGTTAATAATAGTGGCATTGATGGGATCTATACTTCTTGATGAGAAGTTTCATTTAGGAAGGTAAGTGTAATATTTTTGATATGATATGTTTTTTTTATTAGGAAGATTTTTGTTTCTTTTTTTTAATCTCTACATCCATAGCTATAGTAATTTTTTCTTGCATGTAGTGTTATTGGTGGGACCTTGATTGTTATAGGTTTGTATTCTATGCTTTGGGGCAAAGGAAAGGAAATGAAAAGGATTGTGAAGATAGAAAATACACCAAACTATGATTCTAGCAACAAGGAGTCAACTAACATGCAACAAAGCCAAGGTAATTACAAGGTAGAAGCAGGAGAAGCAATAAAACATAAGCAATCAATTGATGAGCAAATCCTTAAGGAGATAATAACAGATTCTCAACAATAGGAGACCAATATAATGAGGGAAATGATTATTAATCCTAAATTCATCAAATGATCATTTTCACAATGAATAGATGAGAGGTTTATCCTCTAAGAAACATAAATTACTTCTCTTCCTTAAGTATAAATTATGATTTCAAATATAATACTTTACAGGCTGAATCAAAAGAATTTTTTACTTTTCCACATGTTCATGGATGAACAATTTTTAAGCGCTTCCCTCAAAGTATATCTTAGATACTATGTCCCACTACAATTCTATGTTAATATGCATATAAATAGAATAAAGTAGATTAAACTTTCAAATTCAATAGTGATGGGAAAGAAGATTAAATAAACATCTAATATTATTAATATAAAAAAGTTTCACCATTACACCTCAATTGATATGATAGGATTTAAAGAATAGAAAGTAAAAAAAAATTAAATAAACTTTAAATGTCCCAAAGTATATCAAAATACCAAGCCCCACCACATGCACAATACTTGATTATCATATAGGGGAAGGACCCAATAGCTAAGTAGGGTCTAATAGTAATCATTACATTGGGAAGTAAAGAACCATTACTTGTTTGACTTTTACTTGTTATTTGTGAAGTTAATGACTAATAATTATTTTTCAGCTTAATAAACAGACAAAAGATACTCCTTTTTCACAAGTTATGTCAACTTGTGAAGACTCCAAATCCTTCACAAAGTTTACAATTAATATATAACTTATTCACATTGTGATATTATATAGTGGTGCTAATTACATTATGTGAAGATTTGCCATGATTTTGAAGTCACTATAAAGTTTATGTTTGCAACAAAAGATGGGATCAACCAATAAATCAATGAGATAATTGGCTCGAACTACATATTTAGATGGAAACTCTATAAGCTTAAATCATACATTTTTCTAAAAATTCATCATTTTAGGAAAATAAATTAGGATGTGCCACAAGTGCATAGAGCTTTATGCTTCTACCTAGAGGATACTAACAATGTCCATTCCATAATGTAATAAATATGCATTAATATAACAATCATTTTCTAGTTTTTGTTTGTTATGCTTTTATATTCAAATGAGTCCATTTTAGAGTTTCTTACTATTTACCTAAGGAGTCAAACTTGATCTCAATGGGGTGGATGATCCTTACTAATAACAAATGTAATTTATTGTCACAATCTTGTTTACTTGGGTCTTGAAATTCACTAAATAACTACTAAAAATTTCATTCATTTTAACTCAAATTGTTTCATCTATTTTCTAAAGTCTTAGGATATAGTACTAAATAGGTTCATTTAAATTGATAAAATGTAACACAAAAAAACATCTATGATATTCACATGTAAGATCAAATTGGTTCCATTAATAAAGCATCAAAACCAAAAACTTTGCAATATCATCACAATAAAATAATATTTCAATGTTGTGTAAATTAATACCAATGTGAAAAAAGTTTGCAAAATGAGTGAATACACCAAAAATTTACTCTAAGATGATGTAAAAATCAAAATTAAATGATTCTCAAAATATATTAAAAAAATCTACTAGTATACTTTCTAAAAGAGTCATTCAATCCTCCTTGGTTAAATTACTCAAATTAGATCCAAAAGAACACAATATTGAAGTATACATCCTTAGAATTAGTTAATCTAAAACAATATCCTCAAGTACAATGTCAAATGTTACATATGTTAAAGAAGGTTTGGGATGGTACATAACATCTTGAAATAGGCTTTAGCAAAGAGAATGCCATTTCATGATTGGTTCTAGTCATTGTTGGCCTCATAAATGCATTTATGTTTTAGGGGGAAAATAGTACTTAGGTGGGATCAAAAGTGTAATGTGGTTGTATATTTGGAATTATTCCCCCAGAAAGGTGTATAATTTCAAATAATGGCACCCATTTTGAAGCCTATATGTAATTTAAGTTAAGGATTTTGAAAGAATTTGATCAAAAACACTACAAAAAGAGGTGAACTCATCACAAAAGAGGTGAAAATGTTTTCACCATTCTACAAAAGAGGTGAGTTTGTTGCAATGGATGTACAATGAGGGATTTGAAGAATTGTCTTTGTTTCATGACTTGTAGGCTTCTAAATGCATGCATAACTCTTTATATTTATGAAATGAAACCTCCCAAATCAATGACTAGTAGTATTGATGCTGCAAACATGGTGGTAGAGTTATTCACTATGCAAAATAAGGATGAGGCAGATGATGGTATTGGCAAATTCTTCTTTGCCAATGACATTCCATTCCATGTGGCTTGCGCTCCTTATTATAAGGAGGTTGTGGCAAAGATAATAAGAGTAGGACCATGATATGTGCCACCAAGAGAGACAAAATTGAGGACAACAATTTTGGATAAAAACTATTTCAAGATTAATATTATTATAGAGAAAATGAAGGCTACTTGAGTTACTAGTGGATGTGGCATAGTCATGGATGGGTGGATGGACATTAGGCATCATCCACTCATCAACATCATGGTCACATGTATAGAAGGCCCTTACCTTCTTACAACTATCGATTATTCAGGGCACCACAAGGATGCTAATTTTCAATTCCAAATCCTTAAGGATGCTATTGAGGAGGTTGGGCTAGAGAATGTGGTGCAAGTAGTGACAAATGCAGCCCATGTGTGCAGAGCTACAGGGAAGTTGATTGAGGTGGCCTACAAAACATATTTGGTGGACTCCTTGTTATGTGCATGTCATACATAATGCACTCAAGAACCAATGCTCAAGAGGAGTGTTGGAAGCATGCATGCAGTTTGTTTAGTCAATTGACTTGGTTGCATAGTTGAACTAGTGTGGTTAATGCAATATCTCAAGATACTCTTGGTTTCTTGTTCATGCACTTATTTTCCATGTAGATGTAATTTGGGTTGGAGGGATGAGGATACTATCTTGGTTTGGGCATCATACTTGGCTTAGGAGAGGCTAAGCTTGTAACAATTACTCTTTAGTTGATAATTTGAGCTAGCCTTTTTCTTTCCAAGATGGGAACTTCTCTAGGGTAAACATTTATGTTATGGATCCTATTGATGTGCGTATATGTTCTTCTTGTAGTTGTTTAATTGTAGGATTGATTCGACCATTCACTTAACCTTTTAACTAAGACTACATTGATTTGAAATGGATGAATCATGCTAAGGGACATGTGATGATTTAAAGGAGAGTGTAGGTTTGATGTTGAAGGTGGTTTTCATCATGTTTAATTGAGTTAGGTGTTGGATATTGATTCATTGGGACTAATGCAACATATATATGGAGAAATCCATTAGTGATGAGAAGTGTGTGGAATGTCCACCACCTTTTATAGATTAGGTGGTATTGAAGAGTAGTTTTCATTATGCACCTGAGGGTTTTCTAAGACCTTTTTGTATGTAGTTGCCTAATTACCTTGGATTGATGATTTGTTTGATCAAATGAAAGGGGCAATTTAGTGTTCTCAAAGATTAATTTAAGGTCAAGATATCATCAATTAAGGATCAAAGAAGAGGACATTCCAGAGATAGCATTCAGAATTCTATATGGTCATTATGAGTTTGTGGTTTTACCTTATGGGTTAACCAATGCATTCTCATATTTCATGTGCTTAATGAATCATGAGTTTCATGATATTCTTGATGCTTGTACATACTAATGTTCCTTGATGACATCTTGATTTATTCAAAAAATAATGAAGAACATGAAAAGAAACTTAGATTGGTTTTGCAAAGGTGGAGAGAGCATAACCTATATGGTAAGTTGAGTAAATGATCCTTCTTTCAATCTGAGATACTATATAGATAGTGCATGTGATTTTAGAGAAAGGTATTGCAGTGGATCTCACAAAGATTTAGACAATTATGGAGTGGCCAACTCTAAGGAATGTTGTATATGTTCACAATTTCATGGGTTTAGTAGGTTATTATTGCATGTTTGTAGAAGAGTTTTCCAGAGTGTCTTATCCTATTACTTTACATAAGAAGAGTAAGAAGTTTGTTTGATCAAAAAAATGTGAAGAAACTTTTTAGAAGCTTCAAATTGCTTTGACTATTGCACTAGTGTTATAGGTTCTAGATCCTAAGGAGTTCACTATTTAGATAGATGCTTCTTTGCAGGGTTTTGAAGGAGTTCTTATGTAGGATGGAAGAGTATGTGCTTATAAGTCTAGGAGGATTAAAGATCATGAGAATAATTACCCCACTCATGACTTGGATCTTTCCGCATTGATTCATGCACTTAAGGTGTGGAGACATTTTCTCGTGGGTAGACCATTCCAACTAAAGATAAATAATAAGGGGTTGGAATATTTATTTACTTAGTCTAAGATAAATGCATGACAAAGAATATGGTTGGAATTTCTAGTTAATTTTGAGATTTACATTTCATATGTCAAGGGGAAAGAGAATAGAGTGGCATATGCTCTTAGTAGGAGGGAAAGAATGGAAGCTATGTCACAATTTCAAGTAGATTTAAGGAAGTCTATTTGGGATGTTCAAGTTTCTAATGAATTCTATTAGATGGTTCAATATTATCTAGGTTAGTATCCAGAGTTTTATTTGGATAGTGATGGGTTATTGAGATTTCAGAGCATGATCTATGTTCTAGTTGAGGGTGGTTTGTGAGATATCATTTTCAGAGAAGCCCATGATGTGCCCTATAGTGTTCACCTCAGTGTTACTAAGATTTATATTCTAGTCTTGAGAAATTATATTTCGAGAGTGGTAGGAAAAGGAGGTGGCTACTTATGTTGCTAAGTTTTTAGAATTCAGAGAGTTAAAGTTGAGCATAAGCGTCCTAGTGAAGAGTTATATCCTCACGATGTATATTTTCACAATTGATTAGTAATATATATGGATTTTTTCACATGACTACCTAAGACTAGGAGTCAACATGAGTCTATCTTAGTGGTAGTGGATAAGTTGACCAAGGTTGCAATTTCATTCCAATAAATGTTAAGGATGATGCATAGACCTTGGCAAGAAGATTCATCAAAGAAGTGCATTTACATGGAATTTTGGAGGTGATTAATTAATGATAGAGATAGGATTTTCACTTCTAGGTTTTGGGGCACTATTATGTTAGCTTTTAGTTCAAAGTTGCACTTAAGTTCTTCCGATCATCCAGAGATAGATGGCTAGACTAAATGGTCAATTAGGTAATGGAGGACATGTTGAGGATGTATTTCATGGATCAATAGGAAAAGTGGAAAGAGTTTTGTCCTTTAGAGGAGTTCACCTACAATAATTCTTATCATGCATCATTGAAAATGGATCCATTTGAAAATTTGTATGGGTAGAAGTATAAGACTCTTGTTCATTAATCATGTTATTTTTTAGTCTCATATGCTTCAAGAGTATGATAGGAAAATTTAGGTCATTAGAGAAAGGTTGAAAGAATCATCAAATCAATATATAAGAGTTAATTCAAATCTCAAGTGAGTTCCTAGAGAGTTTGTAATGGGGGACATGGTGTTTCTCAAAGTTAGGCCACATAAAAGTTTGATAAAATTTAGAAGGGCTTCCAAATTGGCTATGCAGTTCATGGGTCCTTTTGATATCTTAGAGAAGATTAGTCCTGTAGCTTATCATTTTTCTTTACCACCAACACTTTCTAGATTTCATGATGTGTTTCATATTTCTTTATTAAATACATATGTTTATAATCCTCTACATATGATTGATTGACAAGCACTTAAATGGATTTTACAGGGGAATTTTGTTTGGATCCCATTAGGATCTTAGATCGTAGGTAGGTCAAACATTGCAATAGAATGATCATACAAGTGAATGTTCTATGGGGAGGAGTTTGTCAAGAGAGGTGATACTTGGGAAGATGAGGACATATTTCACTAAGAGTAACCTAATCTTTTTGTTTGAGTTTACATTATGTTACATTATTATGATTCATTATATGACAAGCCTTATAGTGATTTTCTATGTTTATGGTTTATTCATTTGATTGTTATGTTGTGACCAACATTTTGTTAAGGTGGGGAGGATGTAACAACCCTCATTTGACCTATATATATGTTTTCTATGATGTGATAATGTTATCATTACATGGTGTTTTGTTGGCTTATTGATTAAAGTTATGTAGAAATATATATACATGTATGTATGTATGTGTGTGTGTGTATATACATATACATATACATATATATATATATACATATACATATATATATATATACACATACATATACATATATATATATACATACATATATATATACATATATATACATATACATACATATATATATATACATGTATATGCATACATATACATATATATGTATGTATGTATGCATGTATATGTGTGCACATACATGTATGTGTATATATATCTACACACACATATATGTTGTAACTAACAAAAGATACTAAGGATTTGTGTGGCAAGATGTGTTGTGTGATAGGTACAGGTAATGGGAAAGGTGAACTAGGTCTTGGGGATGAAGTGTTTCATCCTATGGTCCAAGTGTTATATATATAATATCTAACAAAATCTACTAAAGATTTGTGTGGCAAGATGTGATATACGATAGGTACAGGTAATGGGAAAGGTGAACTAGGTCTTGGGGATGAAGTGTTTCATCCTATGGTCCAAGTGTGTGGGAAAAGATAAATTAATTAATTTATTTATATAAGTCTAAGAAATAATTTACTTCAAAATAAAAAAAATTAGTACTGGTTAATTATGACCTCATATAATATTACTTCTTTATTTTGGTAATTAATTTCTATTTAAGAAAAGAAACAAGTTTAATTGTTTTTATTATTTATTAAATGTGCAATTTTATTTGAAAAATTAGGAATGAATTAGTATATTTATCTTGTTTGTAAATTAGAAAATATAATTTCCTATTAGCTTTAAGTGAATTTTTTTATTTGGATTGAAATGAAAAGGTTAATATTTTAATATTAATTGTTTTTTAAGAAAGAATGTGCAAGAGGAAGAATAAAGATATTTTAATATTATTTTCTTTTTATATGGAATATAATATTATATTTTACTTTTAGGGTTTTAAATTTAGGATTTGCAAGAAAAGAGCTATTAAAAGAGAAGGGAATTTAGTTTCTTAGGATTATTGCAATTTTAGAGAAGAAATATATAGGTTTTGAAGCTTGAGGATTCTTGGAAGTATTTTTTTTGAAGAATTAAAAGATTGTTGTGGTTTGTGGATTGTTTTTTATTCATCTCCATTGTTTATCAAATTTGTTACAAGGGTTGAGGTAGGATTATTGTCATGAAAGGATTGAATAGCAAATATTTACTTTGGTTAATAAATGAATATAAGTTCTTTGTGAAAGAGATTATGGTAATTGATTTCCCGTGCAAAAAGAAAACTTTAGATGATTTGTAGAATAATTGAATTAGGTGTTCTAGGAAATATTTCAATGAACTAGGATTGTTTGTGAATTCTCAAAAAATCATTAGGTTTATTGAATGAGTTGTAAATTTTGATTTTGGTTTTTAATATAATGAAAAACAATAGTTTCTTGTGTTGGAAGAAACCTACTGGAAAACATTGGAAAGAGATTTTTCTTGTGATTTACATTATCAATAGTTTTACTATGGGAAATTCTAATTTTAATGGTTTAGCATGGTCTGATAATTGAGTAGGATAATTTATTAGAATTTGAACATGTAAGTGTTTGATTTTTATGCTTGTATAAACTTTTTTTGTTTGTATTGCTTTCTGGAAGTGTCATCCTTTTAAACATTTTATATATGTTCAACTAGAATAAATTTGGTTAAAAATTTGGGTAGGGTTTTCTATCTTAGCTATGAGTAGGATGCTAGTGCGGGATTCAAAGTTACATGTCATTGAATTTGTGCATTTTTATCTGGAAACTTTCTTTACTATATCTTGCACACTATCATCTAACATTTACCATGTAGTCTTAGATGCACACTATCATCCAAAAATTGCACTATCATCCATATTGAATATGAAATTTGAAAGTTATAGACTATTCCTGAGTGTATGTATGGCTATATTTTGACTATATAAATGGTCTGAAGTCTATAGATTATGTTGTGTAATTCTTTCTTTGACTTTTTATGTGGGATAATTTATGTTGATTGTGTTTAAATATAATTCTAGCTTGGTTTGGTGATATGTTGTCTCCTTAGAGAGTTGATTCTATTTATTTGTGAAATCTTTTATGTCATGGTTCTACTTGTTAAAGTAGGGAGGTTATCATATGAGTAGTGGTTATGAGAGTTATCCTAAAGCTTCTCAACACCTGATTTATTCTATGAGCTAGGATGGTTGATATCTTGGTTTCTATTGGAGGTGACATGATTAAAGGAGTAAGAGAGGTTGGATGTCCCCATTCTAGATGGATAGATCAAGTGGCATCAACTTCTCCACTTCATCCCAACACATTTAGACATTTCTCCTTAAGTAAGTTGGTCGTTATTGAGATTTCTTATCTCACTATAGGCACCACATCATAGTTAAGCTCTAGTGCTCTTGATGGTATAACGTCTACAAGTTTTTTATGCATTACTAACCCCATCCACTATTAGAAACTAAGAGATCTTTTAATTTAGGTTGTGTGGCCTATTTCTTGGTATGCATACTATTCCACCTTGAGGTGGGATGTTATGTGGTTGGTATAGTTAACCTTCTTATCTTATGTGAGTTAGCTGTACTTGGGTATTTTTCATAGTTGGGAGATGTGTCTTGATGGGTTTCTAAGACATTGAGTTTATGTTATATTTGAGTGTCATTCTTTGTTTTGATCTTGTCTTGTATGATGTACATGTATTCTATATGTATCCATTATGCTTGAGTGATGTATTCTAAGTTATTGTATTGGTGGGTTTGATGTGTACTTGATGTTGTGATCTTGTGTATATGTTTGATTGGTTCTATGAATGGATATATGTGTAATTGATAAATGAACTAATAGATAATCACTAGTGTGTTTGTAATTTTCACTCTTGGGTTATGGTTGGATGCTTCATTGTCAAATTGATGGTTGGGGAGGAAAGGGTTATCCTCATGGTGGGTTCAAACCTTCCACATCGACAATAACTTGAAAGGGTTAGCTTATAGAGGTGAGCTTGGAGTCCTTAAGATATGTTTTTATGATGTACATTATCTATGTTCATTTGTACATGTGGTGTTGGCTTTATGATTTATTATATTCATTATAATTGATGAGGGTTGTAGTTCTTCACTCCTTGTATATCTTAATTTTGTAATGATGTTATTTCATTAAGAGTACTTGATATGTACTAGTATGACTTGCATAATAATGAGATTTATTTATTGGTTCTCATGGTTAATGACGTGCATAATATGGGATATGTATTTTTTTTAGTAGATTATGTAAAAAATTTCTAGTTACATAAGTATACATGTAAAAGATACAACCATTGAATCTTACTATTAGAGGATTTTATAATATGCTTAGGTCTTATATTTTGGGTAAACTACTCTTCCAATCTAAGTTGGTCCATGCAAGTTAGAGACATTATTCCACATGATTCCTAGAAAATAACCTATAACATCCTTCTTGGGTGCCTATTGGTAGGACATAGTGAAACCTCTCCCATAAGGTTGAAAACCTGTAAGGGTGGCCTAATGGAGGCCAATGGAAAAAAACCTACAAGGGTGCTAGAGGCTAAGGGTAGAAAAACAAGATAGAGTATGAAAAAACATAATGATGGCTTAGCAGTACTCCGTTGATGAGGACCAAGTAGTCTGAAACGTGTTTGGAGTTTTTACCTTGAATTATTGAGCATATTCTTTATGTCCACTCACTTCTAAAATTATTTTTTCTTTTTAGCACTGCTATGTTTTCCTTGATGTTGAAGTACTGCTAGGCCATCATTATGTTTTTGCAAAATCTAGTACTGGGGCCAACTTGTAGCACATCCAAGAGTCACCATGAAGACAAGGGACATGTTTCTCTATGGTTTTATACATATAGAATTAGAAAATAGAGTACAAAGAGATAGGAGGAGATTAGATAAGGATTAAGGAAGAGGAAGAATGAGAGAATGTGATATATGTTGTAAAGGGAAATGAGACAAGATTGTAATATGAGATTATATTGATGAAATATATATGTATGTTGATTAAGGCTTATTCTATATACCACATATTTGGATAATGAATATTTGATGGAACATGAATGAGACTATGTATGTATATGTGTATGTTCATTCAATTTTAATTGTCTTATCCTAGTGCAACTTTATGTAATCTACTACATAGGTCTCAAACCTCATCTAATTGCTTACACTGGGGTATAAATACAAATTTCAAGAGACCTAGGCTCATATCTTCAATCTGTGCCTAGTTCTTTCCAACATTTAGTTTCATTTTTGGGATCCTAATAGAAGTAGCGAGGGAAGGCTAAAACATAGAATAAGTTTTTGCAGTGGTGAGGAATTTAAGAAGAAAGGATTATATATAGGAATGAACATTTTTTTATGATTTATGGCAGAATCCTCTAGGTTCTATCCTCATGAGAATGGGTTAGTCACCTAGGGGTTGACAATTGGAAAGGGGGGATCCTAGAAAAGGATCTTCAAGAGATGAAATTGCTAAGGTAGGTCTACCTTGATCCATTAGGAATGGATAAAAAGGATTTTAATGTAAGACCAAATCAAAACCACCTATGGGAAAAGGAAAGAGCAAGAGGCAAAGAGAGATTTTTGAGTAAATTAAAATGACAATTGAGTTTAGAATTGAAGAAGAGAGGAGATTAAAACAAATTTAGGAGAGAGAGAAAAAAAAATGTATAAAAGGAGGATTGAGAGATCTAGGGAGGCCTCTTTAGAGCATGCTAGGAGGATTGTTATAAAAAGTTTAGGAAGTCCCCAATTCCAAGAGGATAGACAAGGATGTTGACCTATCAGGATATGACAGAACATGATTATCTAGGTAATGAAAGTGAAAGAAAACCTAACACAAGTGATATAACAATTGAAGGATTATGATGAATTTAAGGAATTAGTACAAGAAGAACTTGGGAGATGTAGTTCTCAATCTAAGTGTGGAAGTAGGGGTACTCCACCAATAGAACTTCTAATCTAACAACCATTTTATAGAATCAATATGTCAAATATAAAGGTTACCATAAGTGAAGGGTTGGAGGACTTATTAACTCCTTTTTTTAAAATTAAAGCCTCTAAATTTTAGTAAACTTATTTGGATGATTTGGTGTTGGGGTGTGAGGTTAGTGGAGGAGGAAGGATATCAGGAGAAAATGAAAAAGGATGATGATGTTAGGCTAAATGAATTTTCCATGGATACAATGAATAATTTGCTAGAAGAAATGGATGACTCTCTATCATTTAACATGTCTCTAACTAATGAAAAGTTACCAAATGCTCCATCTCATAAGATGAAGAGACACCTTGAAGATGCAAACCCCCAGACCAAGAGTCCCTATTCTATTTAATACAAGGAGGGTGACTTTAGAAGATATATTTAGTGTCATTATGGAAGAAAGAAGAGAAAAAGAAGAAATAATTTGTGAGTGATTGTGAGGAAATTTTAGGAAAAGAATTTTTGAGATTCAGTTAGCATGGGATAAAGATAGAAAAAAGAGTTGGTGAAGAAATAGAAGTGTGGAAAGATTACTAAGGTACCAAATAAGAAGAAATCTAGGACTTTGAGAGCACAAGAATAAAATATGCCAATCAATGAAGGGGAAACCTCTAATAACAATGACAAAACCTAGGTTCCTATCACACCTACTATGGAGCAGAATAGGGTTAATCTACTAATCTTCAGCAAGGACACTAAGGAGGAATCTAAACATATCTTGTCTTAGAATCCACCTGGAGAAGAAATAGTATAAGATCCAATCAAGTTAAACTCTATGATTTTGTTGGAACACTCAAGGATGATGCCCTATGATGGTATATGAAGAAGTATCTGAAGCATGACAAGGAATAAAAATATATGAAAGAATATTTACTTTGTAACTTTGAGTCTCTAGAGGCTCCTTCATACAGTGTCAGTAAGATGAGAGAAATGTTTCAGAAGAAGGGAAGACCATTAAAAAATTTGATCAGATATTTAAAATGGTAGTAAAGAAATTGGAGGAGTTGCTTACAGAGAAATAGAGGATAGAAGATTTATTTCTAGATTACTACAAAAGTTAAGAGCCTCTTTGGATGGAAGAGTATTTGAAGGATATTCTGATGCAATAGAATTGACATGTAGGATAGAGGCACAATCCTGGAGAAGAAAAGATAAAGGAGAGAATCAATAAATTAAAAAGTTAAAATTGAAATTGGAATAATTAAGGATTAAACAATAAATCTTAGCTAAAGGAGAAAACCATCAAGAACTATCACTGATGATGCAAATGAAAATATCGTGCACATACTTCTCTAATGAGGGACATATGAGAAATGAATCACTGATGTTGAAAGGAGAGAGAAGGTCAGCGATGTTGAAAATAGATATGATACAAATAGCCTAAAAATTGAAGAGTGTGTATTGTGGAATTTGTGGGGAATGGGCTGACCATGAAATGGATGATTGCCCATCTCTTCTATTCTAGCTAAGGGAAGAGGATGAACACAAGCCTTGGTGTAATAACTAATGTGAGGATAATGAATCAATGCATAAAGAGATGGCTAGAGCTAAGGGGCTAGTGAAAAGAGGATTCTAAACATAGGATCATGGCTATAGGTAACGTCAATGGAGAAACCAACACAACATTAATACAATTGAAACTATGACATGATAAATCAAGAATGAAGCCCTAGCCACCAACTTTCCTTAGAATGAGAACCATGACTACAATAATGACTATAGGGGAAGATGTGGTAAAGGCATAGGATGAGGAAAAAAGAGAGAAGAGGTGACTTTCTATAAGTGCAGAGAAATGGACCACTATGCTAATGAATGCAAAGAAGAAAAAGAAAGTAATTAGGTTTTGTGATGACCCTAATCATGATTCTTTCAGCTACCAAGGAAATAATAATGCTATAAGAATGCATCCACACCCGCAAAGAGTGAAGAATTATCTAGACCTCATGCATCATGAGGAGTCAAAGTAATGATGAGGATACCAAAACAAAGCCCCTGGGGAGCTAGGCATTTCGTAAAAGATGATTTAGATGATGAAGAAGAAAAAAGATAGTCCTCTCTAAAAGAGGAAGAATGGTTAGAGAAAGAATACCTAGAGAGGAATGAAAGGATTAGAAAAAGGGCCTTGATAGAGTATCGAAGGAAAAAATGTTGCAGTAGTTACTAGAGGGGGAAAAGACACTACTAAAGGGAAAACACTCAAAGAAGACTCAAAGGAAGATGAGGAAGAATATTTCTCAAACAAACAAAAGCATAGTTTGATAGTAGAGGAAGTAAAGAAGATTGTGGTGAAAGAAAAGAAGAAAGAATAATCACAAAGCTTACTTTTCTGAAAGGGAGGGTCAATTACTAAAGAACCTATCAAATTTTACAGAAGAATAAAATATACTAGAAAAGATAAAATACTTTGCAAAGTATTGGAATAAAAAATAAAACCAACAATTTGAGACTACAAATGAGTTTTGAAATGTGATGAAAAAATTCTAAAAAGTGGAAGAAGAAACCTATCATGATTGAACTACATGTTCAAAATAGATGGTTTAATAATGTACTCATAGATCTTGGCACTGTAAGCATGAAAAAAGTACAAAGGCCTACATGGAAATTTGATGATGATTTAGCAGACTAGCTAATGACCCTCAAAGGTGTGAATTACAGTCCTCTCAAAAATCTTACACTTGTCAATGTGCCCCCTAGTCTTTTACCCCTTTGACCATCTTTTCTAGCCTCCAAATTGAGTTCCAAGAAAAATTACAATTATAAAACAACCCTTTATATATCCTTAATTATAGGGTCACTCAAGTGACCTTCCCTAGAAAAAGGGCAACCTAGTTCCTAAAAGGGGTGACCTTGTTGTATTTTGGCATGCATGATTTCTTTTAGTTTTATCTAGTTCACTTTTCTTTCTAGTTTTTGATTGAGAGTTCCATCATACACAACTAAGCCATCATTCTCCCTATCTATTTATCAACTCCCAATTAGTATTTTGTTCACTCTCAATCAATACATAGTGATCTTTCAATCAATCCCTTGTCCTCTCCTCTTTATCTTATGTGATCTTCCAATCAACTCTATATGTCACTCCCCAATCACCCCAACCTTTGGTGTTGATTTTATACCTATAAATACCCCCTCTCTTGTTTTAGGGAAGGATAACAATTATTCATGCATTCTTGTTTTTCCTTTCTAGGAGCTAATCATCTCTAGAGGATCAATCTTTATCATAGTAGCTCCCATATCATTTTTATGCTTGTACATGACCTTTTGAGCCTTTTCACCTTTTGTTATCAAGATTCAAAGATTCTTTTAATCTCAATTCCCTCACATTTGTATCTTTTCATTTCATCAAGTGGAGGACCCAATTGCTACGGATAAGGAGACAAATGATACAGGATCTTTGAGGATAGAAGCCTAGCATTGGTTCCCATTATTCATTTATAGGTTATTTATCCTTTAAAAAGGTATTTTCGAATAGTTATTAGAAAATTATCTCACCCTTGAGGAAGTAAAATTATTATTTTTCTCTTGGTTAAATTAAATTTCATTACTTTGCTAGTTCTAGATTCCATTTCCTATTATTATAGAATAGATGTATTTTTCTTTCTTTAGTCTAATTATAATGCAGTCAAGGTAGGAGGGTTCAGTGAGGGACTGTCCAACCTTGTAGCCTAATCAACCAACACCATGATCATAAAGGATATGCAATGGAAGCTAACAACTAATTAACAAAAAGATAACATATATTCATGAACACATAACACAAGATGTACCCTGGGAAAACCTTAACAGGGAAAAACCCAGCCTTCAAAGCTCATTCCTCTTATATTAGAAATTAAAATCAAATTACACATGCCTCAAGGGCTTTATAGATGCTAGGACACAACCCATGGATTAGAAAAGATTCATACAACAATATTATTCCATGATTTCATTCTTCTACAACTTAATTCTTTGCTCTGCAACTCATGATGCTTCCTGTTCTGCCTTCTACTATGTTTTGCTATTCATTTAGATCAAAAAAACTTAAAATCTTCCTTCATATCTTCATGCTATTGATCACTGCCTAGAAAAAATCTTTATCTCTTATTTATATCCTCCACAAGCCTTCAAATCATTATCAAGTCGACCTAATTGCAACAGCTAGTATGAAATGTGTGCACAAAATAGGTCAGGCCTAAACATAAGGCATTGCTCTACTGGTGCATAAAACTTCATATGGATCTCCATGAAGGTTGGCCAGGTCCTATACTTCATTGAATAATGTTCCTTTAGGCTTCGCAAGTCATGAATTTGCTTCACAAGCTGATTAGACTTCACTGAACACTATCGGCTCTACTCTGTCAAATGTGCAACAATAGTCAATCTTCTGATAGTGATATCTTTCTGAAATCAAAGCTAAATGACCTAAATTCTTGATATGTTGTAGCTTTCTATGTCTAGATTTTAAGTCTAGCTCCATAGGCTCTTATACTCAAATGCGGTAAAATGCGGTATCTCCCCAGGTCACCATCTCAATATTCTGCAACTCACTGTCAATTATCTCAACTGTTTTGAAATCTTCTGGATGCTCCTACATCAGACTCTTGGGGTTATTTGAAAAGTTAGCCTCTTCACTTTGGTCTGTATTATGTCAAATTCATTGTTGTCTCTTTGAATAGATTCTGTAGTCTATTTTCAGGTACTTGCAACTACCTCAAGATCAGCAGTCTGTTCAAGTCCACCTTGCAAAATTGCCTCAAATTCTTTTAAGTTCAGCGTTCTACTTGCAAGCCTTGTACTGCCTTGATGATTGGTGGTCTAAGCAAATCTTATCTACAAGTTGTCTCAAGATCAATGTCTGCTTCAATCAATTGTGAGTCAATCAATGCATACATGCATCCTCTGGAACAATCAGTTATATCCTGATACATTCTTGAATTCTTCTCTACATCCAAGTCCAGGTTCCTGTCACAATTTCCTCCACACTCATCAAAATCTCACAATTTGCTCTTTGCATACACTTTCCCTTTTACTCATCTTTGTTTCCTTATCCATATTTACTTCATTCCAGTACATAAAATTTCTCTTTCGGTTGAATTTTTTGTCATTCCCTCTTTCTCTGCCACATGAACTTCTCTTTTATGTTATGTTTCACACTTGTTCACACAAAATTTCTATTGCACTGCTTCCTTTGATGATTAGTTTATAACATAACTCTTCTTAAGATTAATGCTTCACATTCTTCTGGTTTCTCTATCCAATTTGATTTCTCAAAAGGTTCCTCTTCCTCTGCACAAACTATCTTTGTACAAAAAGGTTCCTCTTTCTCTGCATAAACTATCTCTATATCAACAGACTCTTCTTCCTGTACACAAACTGTCTCTATGTTATGTATTGTTTCTCTTTTATTATCTTTTCTTGTAACAGATTCTTAATGGAATTCACTGCTTGATTCTTTTCTCCTCGAAACTTGAAAACAAGTTCCTCTTCTAGGAAATCCTCTTTCATTCTTCTGGTATCCTGCACTGTGATAAGAATTATGACTCCAGTCATTTCTCCCTCTGTAGTTTGAATTGTTGTTCTTATTCTGCTCCACATAAGGTCTTCCTTCTCTGCATCCTGATCCAACACATGAATACTTCAGTCTATACCTCCCTTTGAACATACAAGTAACATGTCTCCATTCCTGTCCATTGATCTATCCATAATTCTTCTGTATACAACCTGCCATAGATCTTTTCCTCCTCATTTTATCCCAACACATCCTTTCAGAATGATTCCTTAATCCACAAAACTTACAAGAGTATAGATCCCAACACAATTTCATTTCATGCCCATGTCTATTGCAATGTGAACAATACATACCTCTTCTTCCCTATTTTGATTTGTTTGAATTTGCAACATACTTACCTCTGTCATATCCAAGGCCTTCACTTCTTGATCTTATTACTGGTTCAATAGGTTTTGTAATTCCTTGTCGATGCTTTCCCAATCCTTGTCCTTAATATCCCATTCTTTGCATGATTTTGAAACAATACCATCACCAACAACTGCAGGTTCAGTCACACTGTCATCTTCCATCTTACTATCTAAAGAAATTTCTACATCATCACACAAATCATTAGTATCACAAGCAACATTACAAAATTTAGGCTTAGATCTCAAACATTCATTCTCCTTCTTGCATGCTACAAGTGACTTCTCTAACTGATTAACTTGTTCTTTCAAATCTGATATTTCATTTTTCTGTAAAATGTTCTCCTTCTACAATTCTTCCAAACTTTCTTCAAGATTTATGTTCCTCTTTTCAACCTTATCAAACAACTTGAAACCTTCTTCCAATTCTACAAATCTCTCTTCAATATCCTCAAACAACTTCAACTCTACTTCTAGTTCTTCATTTCTCCTTCTTGCATCATTTAGTTCTGTTTCAAGTGCATCATATTTATCTTCTCCTAGTTCTTTCATCCTTTCCAACAACTCTGAATTACATCTTTTAATTTTACATAATTCTTCTTCCAATATATCCTTTTTGCACATTAGGGTTTCATTTTCTTTCTTCATCCTTTTTCCTATCTTCCCCATCGAAACAAATTAGATAAACAACTGAATTTGAAAAGATTACCAAATATTCCTTGCCTTGATCTTTCTTCAATGATGACACTTGATACTTCTAGGGTTTCACACTTCTCTTAACACTTTCTTCCTTCCCAATAGATTCGCAACCATCCCAACAGATTCACAACCAACTCTGATACCACTTAATGTAGTTAAGGTTGGAGGGTCTGGTGAGGGACTGTCCAACCTTGTAGCCTAATCAACTCACACCATGATCATAAAGGATATGCAACAGAAGCCAACAACTAATTAACCAAAAGATAACATATATTCATGAACACATAACACAAGATGTATCCTGGGAAAACCCTAACAAGGAAAAACCCAGCCTTCAAAGCTCATTCCTCTTATATTAGAACTTCAAATTGAATTACACATGCCTCAAGGGATTTACAGATGTTAGGCCACAACCCAAGGATTAAAAAAGATTCATACAACAATATTCTTCCATGATTTAATTCTTCTACAACTTAATTCTCTGCTCTGCAACTCATTCTACTTCCTATTCTACCTTCTACTCTGTTCTGCTATTCATTCAGATCAAAACAACTTAAAATCTTCCTTCATATCTTCGTGTTATCGATCACTACCTAGAAACAACTCTTTATCTCTTATTTATATCCTCTGTAAGCCTTCAAATCATTATCAAGTCAACCTAATTGCAACAGCTAGTATGAAACATGTGCAGAAAATAGGTCAGGCCTAAACATAAGGCATTGCTCCACTGGTGCATAAAACTTCATGCAGATTTCCATGAAGGTTGGCCAGGTTCTATACTTCATTGAATAATCCTTTAGGCTCCGCAAGTCACGGATTTACTTCGCAAGCCAATTAGACTTCACTGAACACTATTGGCTTTGCTCTGTCAAATGTGCAACAATAGTCAATATTATGATAGTGATATCTTTCTGGAATTAAATCCAAATGATCTAAATTCTTGATATGTTGTAGCTTTCTATGTCTAGATGTTAAGTCTAGCTCTGTAGCTTCTTATACTCAAATGCGGTAAAATGCGGTATCTCCCCAAGTCACCATCTCAATATTCTGCAACTCACTATCAACTGTCTCAATTGTTTTGAAATCTTCCGGATGCTCCTACATCAAATTATCATTCAAAATTGAACCATAAAAGTCCAAAAAAAAAATTTGTTTTAGGAAAAATGTGCAAGCACCTAAACTTATATTATAAAATATAAAATCCCAAAGGGAATTATAGAAGTAGCAGGGGTTACATGGGGAAAATGAATAGTCCTGGAGACATACAAAAACCTTCAACAGATTTGCTAAACAAAGCATAAGGCGACAAAAATAGAAGACCCTATAACTGTTACAAATAAATGATATAGTCTATATAGTCTGTACAAGCCAAAGTCCCAAAAAGAACCACTAAGTATAACACTAGAAACTAAGCCATTTCATTAAGATCCTCAACCAGGAAGCCTTGAGGATCAGGAATAGGAGGAGTAACAGCATCCATCGCCGAAGGAGGAGGAGGGTTAAAGTGTAGTAAGAAATGAATGGCTTAAAAAACACTCCTCACAGAATCTTCAAACTCTTCCCCAATCTCTCCCTCGTGACAATGCAGAGAATTTTCCATGGAGCGGATGCAGTTGTTCTATAACCCATGAAGAACTGCATAATAAACACGATGCATAAAAGGCTAACATCTCAACTCTTTATCCAAGAACAAACCTCCAATGGGAGTCATCCTAGAGTGCAGATCATAATTCTCAAACCCCTAATCAAGATGAGCCTCCGAGAGCAAAGCATCCTTAATGAAATTAACAGCAAGACCTTTTACCATGCCTGAATTTTGCAGAAGATCCATGGCATTGGAGAGAAAGTGTGAAACCACCTGCGAAGGATAGAAAGTCCTAGGGAACTAAATAACATCTCTTCCATAGACTAAAACAATAGCATTCTCCACATCCTCATTATAAATTTTGAAGATTTCAGCCAAACGGTTAGAACGAAGCATTCCTTGACTGGACACTTACCATTTTAGAATAGGAAGGAACAATCTTTTGTTGCACTGAATTGAATCCATGATCACAGACGGAGAGATGACAACAAGCCAAGAAGAAGACACCAGCTATAGAGAAATCTAGAAACGAAAGCTTGCACAAAAAGAATTAAGGAGAGTACAATTATAGCCCGATCCACACGAGAGACCCAACTCATCGCAGAGATTTTACAATAAACAATGATCCTTCAAAAACCAAAAACTCATCCCAAACATAAATGCAGCTGGTACTCACTCATACTAGATATTCCAATTCTCACGCATGAACAACTTGCCACTCATGTAAAGGAATGATTAGGAGGATATGTCAAAAAAAGGAAACTTGCCAAAAAAACCAAAAGTTAGTAGCAAAAGCCTACTTCTCTAAATTAGAGAAGTAGAGATTCAAAGATGGAATATTCCAAACTTCTTCCCAAATATTCCCCAAAATCATCCCTCTAACCAGTCCACAGTAACAAACACGAGAAAGCCTCTGATTAACACAACAAACTAACCACCATAGAAGCAAATCAAAATCTCTTTCTATCATCGGACAAAATTTTATCAACTCCTTTCAATTGTACCAATGAAACTGAATCCCACTCCAAAGAAAAATCCTCTTGATCATAAGCGGCTTTAGCTAAAAAGTCTGCTAAATTATTCCGTTCTCTGTATGTATGCAAAATTTGAAAGGATTCAAAAGAATCCAAAATACTCCCAACATTTTGAAGAAGATACGCTATCCTCCAACAAGGAGAACTCCTAATAGCATTGACAGTATTCAAAGAGTCACCTTCAATTACAATGTTTTTAACCCCAGAATTCATAGCAAGTTTAAGGCCTGCCGCTAAAGCCAAGGCTTCAGCTTCATTATTAGAGCAAATTCCTAACCACAAAGAGAGAGCCTTAACAATAGAACCCTTATAATCCTTGAACACACATCCAGCTCTTGATACCCCCAAATTCACACAACAGGCACCATCAAAATTAAACTTAATATAATTCTCTAGAAGAGGTATCCAAGAAATATTACTCATGTCAACTTTTTTCTTTCCTCCAAAACAACTAGAATTAGGAAGTTTCAAAAATATCTAGACTTTTAGCATATGCGCATCCCAAGAAGAAAATAATAATGAACCAACATCCTTAAAGAGAAGATGAGAAGAGACAACCTCAACCACTGATTTCTCAATTTTGAAAATGACTTGTTCTAAAGAACACTCTAAATTTCTAAAGACTCTGTTATTTCTTTCCAACTATAAGTTCCAGATCACAATACTATGTGAAACCATCCAAAGAGCAGAGAATGTGGAGGTCTGGTATTAAAGTGGCCAACTTTGGAAGACTTGCAAGACTATATTAGGAAGAGGGCCATACCATCCCAACTTAGAACAAAGCCAATACCAAATTTGAGATTGAAAAGAACAACCAACCAACAAATGATTCACATCTTCCATCGATAAACAAAGAGGACACAAAAAGGGTTGAGAGATACCAAACTTGACAAGTCTATCACTTGTGACTATCTTATTTTTTAGGGCCAACTAGGCAAAAGCTCCTACTTTTGGTAGACAAGAATTGCTCCAACACAACTAAAAGGGCCAATTTGATAGATTCCCATAGTTCCTCCCTATAATGCTTTGATATCCTTGTCTCACATTATACTTATCAAATTTAGAGGGGGCCCAAATAAGTTCATCACGAGCACCAGAAATGCATACCTTTCTATCTTTTAGAATTCTAAAGATCCTTTTAAGCATTGGGAAAAGACTAACTTGAAAAGTCTTTCCATTTAGGTCCAAAAGTATTAGAATCTGTGTCATCATAAAGATAATCTTTAACTTTGCTACCCCAAACTTGACATAAGACTTCCTTAGCCTCTTGCAACCCCTCTACAAGAGAAAGAGGAGGATAGCTATTCTAGGAATCCTCCCAAAATAAGGTTGTACACCCATCATAAACCACCCAAAAAAGAAAAGGGGTAATTACCTCTCGACATTCTACAATAAAATTCCAAATCTTTGATCCTAATTCTAGATTCTCAACTGTAAAGACTCTTTTCAAAGTAGCAGAATCTAAATACTTTGCTTGCATAATTTTACACCACTTAGAATCAGACTTAGCATACATTTGTCATGCTAGTTTTGCCCCAAGATCTCTATTTTGAGCCTCAATGTTATGGATACCAGTCCCACCAAATTGCTTGGGTGCACAAACTTTATCCCGTGAAACTAAAGGAATCTTTTTACCTTCAAGTTTTGAGCCATTCCATAGAAATTTTCTAAAGGTATTGCACAAATCATAGACAATACCTCTTGGAACCTCTAGCATTGAGAACATATAGATTGGGACAATAGAAAGTACTGACATAATCATCAAAATTTTACCTACTAAGGTTAGCTATTTACCTGTCCAAGAAGCAATTTTCCCTTGTATATTTGAAATAAGTTTTTTCCAAAAGATATTTTTAATAGACCCAGAGAAAATAGGAATCCCTAGATACTTAGAAGGAAGAACATCCACCATTTATCCCAAAACATTTGAAATTATGCCTTGAACAAGAGGGCTAGTGTTAAAGAAAAATATCTTGGATTTATCATGATTCACATTTTGACCTGATACTGAGCAATAAAGAGATATCACCTTCTTTATAGTCTTAGCATCTAACATTGTAGGCTGTCCAAACAACAAGGTGCCATTAGCAAATAAAGCATGAGTAATAGAAAAGGGTACTCTAGGAATTGAAATCCCTTTCCAACTTCTTAATCTGCATTGAGCATGAATCATTCTACTCAAGCCCTCTGCTACTATAATAAACAAGAAGGGAGATAAAGGATCACCCTTCCTAATCCCTTGAGAGGATTTAAAAAATTCTCAGGGGGAACCATTGATCAAGACTGAAAAACTCACACCTGATATACAAGAGAAGATCCATTTGCACCATTTATAAAAAAATCTAAATTTATGCAGGACTTGCAACAAAAAAATCCCAAGAAACCCTGTCATATGCCTTTAACATATCCAACTTAATCAGCATCATAGGCATTTTATGCATTTGAATGGAGTGTAAATCTTCATGAGCAACCAGAATCCCTTCAATAGTTTCCTTGCCTGGGACAAAACCCCCTACTCTTCTGAGATAATTTTAGGAATCAAAACTGCTAGTCTCATAGTAATAGCTTTAGTAATGATTTTGTATAGGGTATTACAAAGAGAAATAGGCCTAAAATCAACAAATGAAATTGGAGAAATAACCTTGGGAATCAAAGCAATGAAGGTAGAATTGATTTCCTTTAGTACTGTACTATCCCTATGAGCCTCTTCCACTACCAACCAAACTTCCCTACCAATAAAATCCCAACACTTCTAAAAAAACAAAGGTGTGAAGCCGTCAACTCTTGGTGCCTTATTTGGATCAAAAGAAAAAACCACAGCTCTAATATCCTCAAGTGAAAACTCCTTCATTAACTCCTTATTCTCCTCTATAGTAATCAAATTAGGAATATTCTGAAGAATGTCTAGTATACTGGAGGAAAAATCTTGTAAACCCTCCTTAGAAAGAAGATTTCTAAACAAGTTTATTCATTCTTTTTGAATCAAAGTAGTATCCTTCAAGATCTACCTAGAAGAATCCTTAATGGAATAGATAGAGTTTTTATGCCTTCTCACCATCACTGAAGAGTGAAAAAAATTCATGTTCCTATCCCCTTCCCTTAGCCAAGTCTCCCTAGATTTATGCCTCCAGTAAATCTCTTCCCTTGCCAGAACCTCCTCTAAATTAGCCTGAAGGGATTTAACAAGCTCAAAAGAGTTTTGATTCATTCCAAACCTGATGATGTTATCATTTAATTGAGCCAATTGATTCTGAAGCACAAATTTCTGCGTAAAAATATTCCCAAAAAATAGTTCTATTCCATTCTTGAATCTTTCCTCTAACAAACTTAAGTTTCTTATTGAATTGAAAAAGCCTTGAACCTACAACAAATGGAGCATTTTTCCACCAACATTCTAAGTTCAAAATGAAATTGTTATCCCTGAACCACATTGATTCAAATTTAAAGGATGATCTTTGTCTTTTCTAAACCCCATTAATGCAAAGATCCAAACCAATAGGAAAGTGATCTGAACCCAAAAAAGGGAAGGATATTTGTATGGTAAACTTCATTCTCTAGGAACCACTCAGGAGAGAAAAGGAATTTATCCAATCTCTTAGAAATCAACAGAAAATTTGTTCTCCTATTAGTCCAAGTAAATCTACCATTCATAGGGGGACTATCAATTAGTGCATTTTCTAAAATGAAATCATTAAAATCTTCCATAACCTTTTGAGGAGGAATGATACCACCCATTTTTTATTTTGGAAGGAAATAACACTCAAATCACCCCCCAAAATAATTTTCTCTTCCTTTAAATTAATCAATAACTCAGATAATAAATCCCAAAGAGCCTTCTTATCATTAGTAGATAATGGACAATAAATATTGAACAACCAAAAACTTAGATTACTAGAGGAAATTCTCACCAAAATAAAATTATGAGTGGAATAGACAAATTCTGCACTACACACTTTACTGTCCCATAGCACTACCAGACCTCCTAATGAAAGGAAGCTAGGTACACGAAACACACTTCCTACACCAATCTAATGAGGGGAATGGAGTGCAAATTCATTTTAATCCTTACAATTGTAACAACATTAAACTAATAAAATAAAGATTATAGCAGCAACACAACACAAAAGAAGGTGACACAATATATACCATGGGGAAAACCTTTTCAAGTAAAAAACCCCACACTCTAAACTTGCACAATGTATTATCAAAACAACAATAGTTTACAATACACTTGTAATGCAAGTCTTCCAAGAGTCTACGAATTTCAATTCTGGAGTTAATTTGGCAGCATAACAGTACCTATAAAAATACGATGCAACTACAACTCCAAACTATGCATTTTATAGAGATTACAAGGCATTTCTTGAGAGTATCTTGGGATAGGCATCCACCTTGGCCACATGGCCATTTTCAGCATCAAAGGACACTTGTCCTTTCTGCTCATACATCCCTTACATCTGTCATACATGGCAGATTTGACTTTCCCAATGTAGAGCACTCCAGGCTAAAAATAGACTATGACAAATGCTCTTACGCATCTTACAACTATCATAAAATCTGCCCACAATAACAATCTTAAATGTTGTAAGAGAATCCATCATACAATGCTAAATATAGCATATTCCACTTACAACATGTCATAGCCCAACTTGGGCACCCAAAGATGCCTTTCCCTCATGCAAAGATACCAACCGACACTTGTCATCACTTGTCATAGGAATCTTCAAACCTCACCCTTACGCATCATTGATTCTATCATATGGAATATTGCCTTCCACATACCAAAGATGCCAACACATGGCAAATTAATTCCACCTCAATATGGGATGCCCAAATCCATGTAGGATTGAGTTGAGCATCCAAGTCACATTCCAAGTAAGCTGACATGTCACCATGCCACCTCAACTATGTGACCAAACTAAATGTGCAAGTAAATACAATATTAGGCAATAATTAAATATACAATTAAATTACCAATGCTAAGAAATTGCAAAGGTTGAGACACCTTCATTCCCAACATTCTCCCACTTGTAGAACACCTTATAAGAGCCAAATGAAATGACAAAATTTTAGCTACTAGAGGCTGAGAGGCCCATAGACTCCGAACACCATCTAAACTTATCTGTGCCCACAGGTTTAGTCAATACGTCTGCAACATTTCAATGTGTCCACCTTTTCCAACAACACCTTCCCATCTTCTACCATATCTTGAACAAAATGAAACTGAACATCAATGTGCTTTGTTCTGGCATGGAAGGTAGGATTCTTTGCTAAGCGAATCACACTCTGACTGTCACAATGGATAGTAATATGTCCTGCATCAAAACCAACATCTAAACACAACCTCTTAAGCCAAATGGCTTCCTTACAAGAATGTGTTTCTGCCATATACTCTGCTTCTATCATGGACAAAGAAACCACAAGTTGTTGCTTACTCATCCAACTAATAGCACCACCAAACATGGTAAACACATACGCACTGGTGGATCTCTTGCTATCAATGTCACCTATCCAATCAGAATCCACAAACCCACGAATACTCACAGAATGCTGAGGTCCAGTAGGATAACCATGATAACATAAGGAATACTTGAAAGTAGCCCTTAAATATCTAAACACTCTCTTCACTTCATCCCAATGTACCCATCCAAGATTAGCCATAAAATGACTAAGGACTCCCACTGCTTGGGCAATGTCTGGTCTTGTGCAGACCATAGCATACATCAAACTGCCAACTACACTAGCATAAGGTACTCTGCTCATATCCTTTGTCTCAGAAGGAGACTTTGGACAATCATCAATAGATAACTTTGTCCCCATCATAATAGAAACAGTCAAGGGTCTGCAATCCACCATACTAAATCTCTCCAACACAGTGTTAACATACATACTCTAGCCTAACCAAAGTTTTATGTTTGCTCTATCTCTTCAGATCTCCATCCCAAGAATGTACCTGGCTGCTCCTAAGTTTTTCATTTCAAACTTTGCTGACAACTAAGACTTCAAATCAGAAATCATATTCATACAATTCCCAATCAGCAAGATATCATCAACATATAGTGTAATTATGAGAATACAATCATTGTCAAACTTCTAATACACACAATGATTTGATTTCGATCTCAAATATCCAATTGACAACACAAAGGCATCAAATTTCAAGTACCACATTCTAGGAGATTGCTTCAATCCATACAAAGGATTCTTTAACTTGTAAACCAAATTTTCTTTACCTTTCACTATGTAGTGCTCTGGTTGTGACATGCAAATCTCTTCCTCCAAGTCACCATGAAGGAAAGATGTCTTCACATCCATCTATTCCACCTCTAAGTCATAAGCCGCTGCAAGAGATAACAGGAACCGAATAGATGTCAGCTTTGCAACGGGAAACAAAATTTCACCATAATCAATTCCCTCCACTTGTGAATACCCCTTCGCAACCAGTCTGACCTTGTACTTTTCAACACTACCATCTACACCAAATTTCTTTTTGAACACCCATTTGCATCCAACAAGTTTCCATCCATCAGGCAAAGGCACCAAGTCCCAAGTTTTGTTCTTTTCCAAAGAAGCCATTTCATCCTCCATGGCCTCCTTCCAAGAACTTGCATCTTTCATGTCCATATCCTCTGACATAGTTATAGGCTCATTAGTGTTAGTAAGCAAAGCAAAAGCACAACTAGAATAAAGCAATGAAAAACCAAACCTATCAAGTTGCTTCTTGGTTCATGTGGACCTCCTCAATGGTTGAGGTGGAGGTTCTACTTCATCTTCTGAACTTTCAGAGTTGCTAGAGCTCTCCTCATTTTTAGGTCCAACACAGTCTTTATGTTCAGTCTTCTTAGGGGTAGAAGGAAATTGAGCCACATCCTCTTTCTTTTCTATTTCTTTTGGCTATAACACAATAGGAGAAGATGTTAGCTCTCTGAAGATAACACTTCTGCTATACAACACTTTTTCAACCACAGGATCCCAAAGCTTGTATCCTTTCACACCGACACCATAGCCAATGAAGATACACTTAACAACCTTGTTTTCCAAATTAGACCATTTCTCCCTAGGCACATGTGCATATGCCTCACAACCAAAAACACGAAGATGTCTAACTAAAGGATTCTCACCAGACCACACCTCCATAGGTTTCTTACCAACAAGAGATGATGTAGGAGATCTATTTACCAGATAGTAAGCAGTAGCAATAGCTTCAATCCAAAACTTTTGTTCGAGGCTTGCTCCACTAAGCATACTCCTAGCCCTCTCCATCAGTGTCCTATTCATTCTCTCTACAACTCCATTTTGTTGCAGGGTGTATGGAGTTGTCTTATGTATTTTAATCCCTTACTCTTTACAAAACTTATCAAACTCTGTCTAACAAAACTCACCACCATTATCAGTTCTCAAACACTTAACAAAAAAAGCTTTAAACTCTTTAAATTGACTAAAGACTTTAGATTTGCTTCTAAGAAAATAAATCTATGTCCTTCTACTATAATCATCTATGAAAGATACAAACTATACAAATTTGGAAATCGAAGGAACACTAACAGGACCAAACACATTAGAATGAACAAGGTCCAATACACCAAAAGACTTGTGAGAACTAGAGTAAAACTGAACACAGTTTTGCTTTCCATATATACAATGTTTACAAAAGTTGAACTTGAGATTACAATCATTTAACCCCTCAATGAGGTTTTTTTTTTTAGGGTTCTAAGACCCTTCTCACCAATGTGGCCAAATCTCATATGCCATAACATAGTGTTTTTAGCAGGAAGTTTAACTTCCAAAGTATGTACACTACCATTAGAATGTGTTACAAAAGATTTCTTCACTACTCGTTCAGATGGTGGGGATGAAGTGACTACAACTCTTTTCTTCGAGTCAAAAGAACTATTACACTGTGAAGTGCATGCCTCTAGCTGAAACAGAGTACCTCTCTGAGTACCCTTCACAAGCACCATAGATCCTCTAGTCATCTTGCATCCATCCTTTGAAAAGACAACTTGCACACCTGCATCATTCAACATACTTTCAGAAAGTAGGTTCCGTGCCAAGCCTGGGATGTGCATAACCCTAGTGATTCCCTTCACCCATCCATCAGGGAATCGGATTGAGACTCTTCCTTGACCAACAATCTTTCGATGAGAATCATCACCCAGCTACACTCTTCCACCATTAGACTCTTCATACTTCATGAACCAGCTTCGATACGAGGTCATGTGGAAAGATGCACCATAATCTATCAACCACACATCATCAGATGCATGGGTGGCCAGGGCTATGATGAAATCATCACCATCATCTTGTGACTTGTCAAAATCTAAATCTGGGGCATTCTTCTTTTTCTTTTTCTTTTCTTCTTTGCATTCCTTTCAGAAATGCCTAGATTTACCATAGTTCCAATAGAGAGCCTTGGACTTTCCAGGAGATTTAGATCTCCTACGGGATTTAGATCTACCCTTCTCAGTTTTTGTGTCCTTCCTCTTCCCTTTCTCCTTGGGTATTCCACGAACTGCAAGAGCCTCTTTGGCTACCTCAGAAGACTTTCTTGGCATTTCTTCAGATAACATTGAAGATACCACTTCATCCATTTTGAAAGTGGATGTGGTGATCCCAACAGCCATAACAAGATGATCCCATGAATCTGATAGAGAACAAAGTAGGGTCATACACCGATCCTCCTCCTCCATCTTCACACCAACAGATGTCAACCATGCAACCAACATGTTGAAAGCATTTAGGTGATCTATAACAGATCCTCAATCCTCCATCCTCAGAGAATACAACGTTTTTCATAGAAAAAGTTTGTTCACCAGGGATTTAGCCTGATAAACATCACCCAACTTCTTCCACAGATCATTTGAAATCTTCTCCTCATGGGCATTCAATAGGACAAAATTAGCAAGACTAAGTCTTATGAGACCCTTAACCTTTTGATCTTTGAGATCCCAATCAGCTTGTGCCATTGCAGTTGGTTTTGTGCCATTAATGGTTTCCCATAAATCTTTGTCAACAAGCATGTCTTCCATTTTGAGTTTCCACAATTCAAAATTGCTGCCATTAAACTTCTCCACCTCTATCCTTTCAAATGTGCTTTCCATCTTCTCACTACAACAAGATCATAGAATACTCTGCACAAACTCCCACTCAATCAAAGATTAGCTCAAAAAACCCCTACCCAACAACTAGGATCACAGGTGATCAAGCTCTGATACCGACTGAAAGGAAGCAAGGTACATAGAACACACTTCCTACACCAATCTAATGAGGGGAATGGAGTGCAAATTCATTTAAATCCTTACAATTGCAGCAACATTAAACTAATAACATAAAGATCACAGCAACAACACAACATAGAAAGAAGGTGACACAAGATATACCGTGGGGAAAACCTTTTTAGGTAAAAAACCCCACACTCTAAACTTGAACAATGTATTATAAAAAAAATAATAGTTTACAATACACTTGCAATGCAAGTATTCCAAGAGTCTACAAATGCCAATTCTGGAGTTAATCCGGTAGCATAATAGTACCTGTAAAAACACTATGCAACTACAACTCCAAACTATGCATTTTATAGAGATTACCAGGCATATCTTGAGAGTATCTTGGGATAGGTGTCCACCTTGGCCACATGGCCATTTTCAGCATCAAAGGACACTTGTCCTTGCTGCCCATACATCCCTTACATCTATCATACATGGCAGATTTGACTTTCCCAATGTAGAGTGCTCCAAGCTAAAAATATACTATGACAGATGCTCTTATGCATCTTACACTGTCATAAAATCTACTCACAATAACAATCTTAAATGTTGTAAGAGAATCCGTCATACAATGCTAAATATAGAATGTTACACTTACAACATGTCATAGCCCAACTTGGGCATCCAAAGATGTCTTTCCCTCATGGAAAGACGCCAATCGACACTTGTCATCACTTGTCATAGGAATCTTCAAACTTGACCCTTCTACGTCACAGATTCTGCCATATGGAATATTGCCTTCCACATACCAAAGATGCCGACACATGGAAAATTAATGTCACCTCAATATGGGACACCCAAATCCATGTAGGATTAAGTTGAGCATCCAAGTCACATTCCAAGTAAGCTGACATGTCACCATGCCACCTCAACTATGTGACCAAACTGAATGTGCAAGTAAATACAATATTAGGCGATAATTAAATATATAAGTAAATTACTAATGCTAGGAAATTGCAAAGGTTGAGACACCTTAATTCCTAACACCTGAAGCCCCTACAACAAGATTATGAATATATTGCCATTTCTTCCATTTAGTGAAAGTAACCTCAGCTTGCTCACTTAAGAGTTTAGTTTCCTGTAAAAGAATCAAGTTCATCTGAGAGGAATCAATTTGATGCTTAACTAAGAGCCTTTTGTTAGGGGCATTAATGCCCCTAACCTTCCGCAATAGGATCTTCATTGCCCTTGGAGAGTGCTTCTCACTCTCCCTAATCTTAAATAGGTTTCAAGGGTGGCATGTAGCCCTACCTTTATCTCCTCGTGAGTCTTCATAGATTTAGGTTTTCTTCCCCTTTTAGAAGGAGAAGGAGAACAATCCCTTTTCTCCTAACGAGGTGTCTGGGAAATAGAGAAAGTCTTAAGAAAATCAAACATACCAATTTCATCTTCAATATCATCTTTATCCATTACCAGCAACTCCTTAACAATCTAATTAGATTCCAAAGGTTGTGATCCAACAAAATCTTCAACCTTCCCTTGAACAATTCCTACTCTATCACATTTTGATGCTGACCTTGGGAAGTCTGAATCATCATCAAGGGTTGAATCTTCACCAAGGACCTCATCTGCAATTTGGTCAATAATTTCTGATCCAACTTTAAAAAGAGCATCTACCACCAATTTTTCTACCTCTTCCAATGGAAAATAATCTAAATTTTCAACAAATACTTCCTCCACCCTAGGCAACTTTTCTAATGCCAGATTACTAACAATAGATCCACCTTCTAGAGCACATTCTAAAGAGAGAGACTTTTTGAAATCAAAAGACATGGTATCTTTATTCACAACCACTTTAGTCCCATCTTCAGAAGGAAGCTATTTATCCAATATATCAACATTTCCTATCCCAATATATGTTCTCTTAGCACCAATCAGACAAATAGAAGACTGGCCCCCTGTTTTATCCTCTGAATCATCAATAGAAAATGAATAAGAGGCTTTAATTTGATTAGTCCTATCTGATTGAACTTCTAAGCTTGAAAAGTTCACCAAGTCTTGAAAAAGGGCTCTTCAGCATCTGAATATACACAACCCATTTCAGACTTATCAATCTTTTCCGAATCCCCATATGCCTAGTTTAAATCCTCAAACTCTTTGTCAATAATTACATGAGGATCTTCAACTATTAACATTTGTTTTGAAATACCCTGAGAGGATTTCAAGATCAAAAAGGTCAAAAACATTAGTAAAATTGTATCTAGGAATAGTTCATTTTAGTTTTGCATCCATAAGAGATTTTAGTTTCATGCAAGTAGTAATTAGATGATACTTGAAAGTTGGGAAAAATATAAAAAGAGCTGCATTCATTTAGAATAATTGCATTTAGAGACTCATTTTGAAAATATTAAACAAAGTTCAACAAGCCCTCGATCCCATCATGAGGAACACAACTTTCAAATCAATTAAAACGGAAATCCCTCTATCACATCATGAGGCACACAACTTTAAACTTTCAACTTTCAATTGAATCAAATAAGAAATCCCTTACTTTCAACATGAGGCATGTTATAATAAAAAAATAAAGAATAATAAAAAGGGAACCCCTTGATCTCATCACAAGGCATGCAACACATAAAACTCAAAGAAAATGCCATTTCTTCCATCTCCCTCAACTCAACGTTCAAACTTCATGTTCCCTAGAGTGAGAAAAGATTGGATCATATCAATCTTGGAAGAGATAAGGGAAAACCCTATAGAGGAAATAATTCAAGATCAAATAGAGCTCTTACAACAAATAGAGTGTGACACAATTAGGGCCCACATTTTAAGGATATTCTAGACTTAAGGCCAAATCATAAACCATTTTTATGATGAAACAAGATGAGATCTAGAAATCATAAGAGAGGCAGGGAACACCAATTTCAACTTATTACAAGAACTAAACTCTCAACTATGTCTATGCACCATACAAATTCATTCATGTTACTTATTATCAACCTTGTTCATATTTTTCATTGATTATGAACCTCTAAAGTACATCATGAATAGACCGGTGATACATGGAAGAATTTGTAGATGGTTTATTCCAAGAATTTTATTTTAAGATAATGGTGAAACTAGGCAAAGTAAACCAAGGACTAAATTATTTATCTATAATTAACATAGGTGAGGACGTCAGTCCCATTGATCATGATCTACTTGGTACAAATATATTTTGTATAAATGTGGTACTTGGAGAGCTTAGCAATGTAGCACAATTACTATCTATTAGAGAGTACCTAGAAGGAAGCACCAAAGAAGAAAATAACAGATTGATGAGCTGCTCTTTACCATATATCTCAATTGAAGGAAAACTGCACATAATAGGGAAAGATTAAGTGATAAATAGAGTTGTACTTGAGCATGAAATAGAAAACATCCTTAGAGAAGTGCATAAAGGAATATCTGGAGGACACAAATCAAGAGATCTAAGACAAAAAGAAAAGTTCTATTAGATAGATTATGGTGACCAACATTGTTTAAAGATGCTAATAAATATGCCAAGTGTTGTGATATTTGTTAGAGGGTAGGGAAACCTATTGCAAGGGTGTTGCACATATGTTACCTAAGGTTGTCACTGATGTGGTTGTAATTGATGTCAACACTCAAGTTGGGCTATCATTGTTTCTAATGTTGATGGTATACTATGATGGTGTGCTAACAGTGATGTTGCTGATGTTCATGGTCGGATGTCATTCCTTGTTTAATGTCAATTAAAGTTGTATTGAGTATGTTTGTTGTCAACAAAGATGATATCATGATGATGTATTAATATAGGAATTAGAAGCATTAAGATGAGGACTAGAAGTAATGCTGATGTTGGGGAGATGTTGCTGATGGTCTATAGCATGCTATATGCTCTCTCTTGTTGTTCCTAAGAAAGTATGTGTTGCTACAAGGAGACTCTGGTCTCCAGATGTTGGTGAAGGTTTCTGCTACAGAAAGTTGCATTGAATATTGATTGGGAGAATGCTCCACATTCCTTTGCCTTTGAAGATATGGTCATCTAGTTCAGAAGTTAAGTTTAGTATGTTGTGAAGGTGCTACATTCAAAGTTTCATATCATTTGTCCCTCCACAAAGAAAGATGTAAGTGACAGAGTATAGGACTATATTGTCTGGTGGCTAGTTTTTGTATCTGTTAGCTTGCACCAACTTGTTGCTATATGAAATGGTGATTTGGCTGGTGGATAATGATTCTAATGATGTTGTGATGTTTCTTGTTGCTCTGCAAGGTGTTTTCTAGTTTCTCTAGAATAGGATGTGGTCTAGAATGAAGGTGTTGTTGGGTTATGAATGTGCCTAGCCTATTGAGGTATGTTGGAGATGTACGCCATAAATTTTTTATTGTGTGGAGTTCAAGGAGTGTTTGGATATGTTGTGTAGGTCATACAGACTCATCTAGGAGAAGTACAAGTAATGTTTAATCATCCATAAGTACCGCCAAGTTGTAATGGCTGATATGCTACAAGCTTCATATTTTCTTGCTTAAGGCTGACCTATTTCAAATATGCAAAGCATGCGGATGTTATTCTTTAAAGATTGATGTTGTGAAGGATGTTTAGGACCAAGTTAAGCATGTGTTGGAATCCACAAGGTGTGTTCCTCTTCCTGGTGTTGCATGTGGTTCATTCTAGGGCTTGCCCTCTACACATTTCATGTTGTTTGATCTTTGGCTGACTTGTAATTGTAATATTCTTGTTATTTTTGGCTGACACATAATGTAATAAATGTAATATCATGTATATATTGTAAACCTAGTTGATCTTGGTGAGGTGTGAATGTGAGTGTGAGTGCAAGAAGAAAAATGTGGATGTCTAATGCATTATGATGTGTGACTGAAAGAGAAAGAGTAGAAGTACTAGATCCTATCTGGATTCACCTTGAATACATTTGTGAGATAGAGAGGAGGTGAAGAGTGTGCCTAATTGATTGTTGGAGGTAGTGAGCCAAAGAAAAAACTTCTTGAAGGTTGAAAACAGTGAGTCAGTAATCTATAGAGAAGACATTTGAAATTGCAGAAATTGTCAAAACATAATTACAATCATCAAAAGGAGTGAGCTTCATTGTCAATTTCAGATAGTAGAAGGACTGTCATGCTATAATCTTTTTTGAGTTTGTTCTCAATTTAGGGAGTGGTTGCTTCCTTGGGTTGAATCCCTAAAACAAAGTTTATAGGGAGTTGTAGCTTCCTTGCGAGTGACCCTAAAACCTTTCTTCAGGGAGTAGTAGCTTCCTTGGGTTGTAGCCCTAAAACAAAGTTGTAATTATGATTCTTTTGTGAGGCTGGATTAGGACAATAGCTCCTAGCAAATTTTCTCACTGTGTTTATTCCCCTTTGGAGTTTTATACATATATCTAGTGTTATGTGGTGTTGTGCATTGTGTTGATATTTTATGTTTTTGTTAATGCTATAAAGTTTAAGTTATAATTTGATCCAAAGGGCTTGAGATTTGTTTGAATACTAATTCTCCCCCCTCTCAGTATCAGGTGTGTTCAACAATTGGTATCAAAGCCCAGTTCCTCAGAAGGTTCTTAACGACTTGAGGAAGGTCCAGGATGGCATATGATGGATCTAACAAGGCACCTAAGTTTGATGGAACAAATTACACCTTTTGGAAGATAAGGATGGAAGGCTATCTATCCTCTCTAGGGATTGGTGTTTGGCAACCTATAAAGGATGGTTACACGGCTCCTGCTGATGATCTTATAGATTTAATTGAGATCAAGTTGTATGATAACGATGCCAAGGAAAATAATGCTATCATGATTGGGCTAGTGGATTTAGAACATCTAAATGTTATGAATTGCAAATATGCTAAGGATGTCTAGGTAAAACTGAGCAACATTTATGAAGGAGATAGTAAAGTGAAGCAAGCCAAGATGCAATTCTTCAAGAGCAAATTTAAGACCCTGAGGATGACAAAAGATGAAGACATTGATAGTTATATGCTCTAGGTGGATGAAGCAATTAATGGCATCAGAAGTCTTGGTGGAGAAGTGAAAGAAGATGAGATTGTGAGGAAGGTTATGAGATCTCTCCCTAAATCCTATAGTCATAAGGTATCTACTATTGAGGAGTTTGAGGACTTTGATCACTATATAGTAGATCAATTTTTTGGTACTCTTACATCCTTTAAAATTAGAGAACTTGACAAAGGGTCTCTAAAGAAGGAAGCAACATTCAAAGTCAGTAAGAAGGCAGAAGATGAATCAACTGATCAAGATGGTGACCTTGATGAGGTAGAAGCAAACTTTGTGAGTAAATTGAAGAAGGGTACCAACAAATACAAAGGTAAGTTACCTTTCAAGTATTTCAATTGTGGCAAAATTGGTCATTTTGCCTCTAAATGTCCTTTTAAAGAATCAAAGGATAGTAACAAAAGAGAGAAGTCCAAAAGAAGTCTTTATTCCATGAAGAATAGTTATTCTTCAGAAGATGAGGATCGTGATGATTCAAATGATAAAACACTTTTCATGGCTTTGAAAGTTGGTGACAAAAAAGGTGATATTGGAAAATGCAAAAAGTCTGATACCTTGCAGGCTGACAAAGATAATGAAAAATTAATGGTTGTGTGGACTGTCTTTCATGCAAAAGAAGAAGCCAATGCTTAGGTAATTGAAAGTGGTTTCTCTAACTACATGACTAGTGATAAGGAGAAGTTCATCAGCCTTAAGAAGTTGAATAGTGGAGCTGTCAAGTTTGGTAGTGATGAGTCAGCACAAATTTGTGGAAAGGGTGCTATAACCATTGATGGAAAGAACAAGACTGAGGATGTCCTCTAGGTCAAAGGGTTGAAGAACAACATCCTTAGTGTCAGTTATATGTGCAGTAAAGGATACAATCTTACATTTCATGCCAAAGGTTGTGAGATCAAGAAGGCAAGATCCGAAAGACTAGTTGTAGAAGGTACTAGGAAATATGGAGACATCTATCATCTAAAGGAGGTAAATGAAAGAGCCTTCTTATTGGCTCAACTCAGTGAGTGTTGGTTGTGGCACAAGCATATGGGACACATCAAATTTGATAACATGGTAAAGATCAACTCTACTCATGCAGTGAGACATATGCCTAAGATAACCATGCTTGCAAACAGATTTTGCAAGGAATGTCAAATGGGAAAGTAGATAAAGACAAATTTCAAAAGCAAGGAGTATTCTTCTACAATACCATTGGAGATAATTCACACTGACCTATGTGGATCTACAAGGACAAAGAGTCAACAAGGTGAAGGTATTTCATGTGGCTTATTGATGATTACTCTCGAATGGCTTGGGTTACTTTTTTAAGAGAAAAATTAGAAGCCTTTGATAAGTTTAATATTTTCAAAGAAATAGTTGAGAATGAAATGAATGCTAAGATCAAATGCTCAAGATCTGATAGAGGATGTGAGTTTACTTCAAATAAATTTGAAAAGTTTTATGAAGATCATGATATTAGAAGACATCTGTCTGCTCCTAGGACCCCTCAGTAGAATGACGTAGTAGAGAGGAAGAATAGGATTGTGTAAGAGATGGCTCAGACAATGTTTAAAGATGCAGATCTTTCTGATATGTACTAGAAGGAAGCAGTTCACACTGCTGTCTACCTGCTTAAAAAAGTACAATTGAGGGTCAATAGCACTAAGACCCCTTATGAGCTATGGTATGGAAGACCTCCCACTGTCAGATAGTTTAGGATCATTGGCATTAAATGTTACATCAGGAGAGATGAAGAAGACCTTGGAAAGTTTGATTCAAGGTGTGATGAAGGGATCTTTCTTGGTTACTCAACTAGAAGCAAGGCCTATAGATCCTACAACAAGAGATTCAGAAGAATGATTGAAAGCACAAATGTTAAGGTAGATGAAGATTTGTATTAGGTCTCACAAGAACTAGAGGTTTACAGATCTGATATACATACCTGCATTGAAGAAGAAGAGGAGAAAGAAGAGAAGGAGAAAGAATTAGAACAGATCCCTAACACTCTAGCAAAGTATGTTTAGAGGAATCATTCAGCAGACTAGATCATTGGTGATAAGAATGAAGGTGTGTAGACCAGGAGAAGGCTTGCAAAATAAAGTGAGCAACTAAATTTGTGCTTTCTATCAAACGTAGAGCCCAAAACCTTTGCTGATGCTAGCAAAGATGATGGATGGTTGAAGGCAATTGAAGAAGAATTAAACCAAATAGAGAAGAATAAGATATGGGAATTGGTTCCCAGACCAGCTAATAAGAATGTTATAGGAACAAAGTGGGTGTTCCAGAACAAGCTAAATGAAGATGGTGAAGTTGTAAGGAACAAATCAAGATTGGTGTGTAAGGGTTATTCATAAGTTGAAGGTATTGATTTTGAGGAGGCTTTTTCTCTGATAGCCAAGATGGAGGCAATCGGGATGTTTCTTGCCTTTGCTACTCACAAGAACTTCAAGGTCTATTAGATGGATGTCAAGTTAGCCTTCTTGAATGGTGATTTAGAGGAAGAAGTATACATTGAGAAACTAGATCGTTTCCAGCTATTAGAAGATCTAGACATGGTGTACAGACTCAAGAAATCTTTGTATGGACCCAAGCAACCTCCTAGAACTTGGTATGCTCAGTTGGATAAGTACTTACTTCAGCAAGGTTTCAAGAAAGGTACTACAGATAGTAATATTTACATTAAGGAAGAGGGAGACAAGATTTTGATAGTTGTTGTATATGTTGATCACATCACCATTGGTGGAGATGATAATATGTGTAAAAGGTTTGTAGAAGAGATGCATAAAAAATTTGAGATGTCTATGAGTGGTGAGATGTCTTTCTTCCTTGGGCTTCAAATTGTTCAGCTAGATGATGGTATCTTTGTTTCTTAGACTAAGTATGTTAGAGAGATGTTGAAGAAATTTGGTATGGAGGATTCCAAACCAGTAAGTACTCCTATGGCTACTGGTTGTCATTTGAGTAAGGTTGATGAGTCACTTGAGGTTGATCAGACTCTTTATAGATCTATGATTAGAGGATTATTGTACTTGACTGCTTCTAGACCTGATATTATGCATGCAGTATGTTTGGTTTCCAAATATCAAGCTAATCCTAAGAAAACTCATGAGAAGGTAGTAAAATTAATATTCAGATATTTGAAGGGTACTCTGTATTATGGCTTATGGTATCCAAAAGGTAATGACTTTGATCTGAGTGCTTACACTTATGTTGATTGTGCTGGTTGTGTTGATGATAGAAGAAGTAAAAGTGGTGGTGCTTTCTTTTTAGGAAGCAAATTGGTTTCATGGCATAGTAAGAAACAAGATTTAGTATCTTTATCAACTGCAAAGGTAGAGTATATTTCTGCAGCATCTTCTTGTACACAAGTGTTGTGGATGAAGAAAACATTGAAGGATATCAAGATATAGTATGATGATTCTATTCCTATTTTGTGTGATAATACTAGTGCTATCAATATTTCCAAGAATCTAGTGATGAATTCTAGAACCAAGCATATATCAACCAGGTATCACTTTTTAAGAGAGAAGGTTACAGATGAAGAAGTGAAGTTGGAATATGTTCCAACAAAGGATCAGATTGTAGATATTTTCACAAAGGCTCTTGCAAAGGATACTTTTGAATATCTCTGGCAGAAGTTAGGGGTAATTTCCCCTCCTTCTTTCTAGATGCATAGTTGGTGCATCTATCTAGGGGGAGTAATTCATGCTATATCTTTTTCCTGGATTGATGGTGGCTACCTCTCAGGGGGAGCAGGTAGTGGTTGTTGCTAATAGGAGGAGCTTCTAGTTCCTTCAAGAAGGAGTGTATGTACCTCAAAGGGGGAGAAGGTTAAAAAGGAGAGATTGTGACCTAAGTGGGAGAAGTAGTTTCCCTTTGTCCTTGATGTCAAAGAGGGAGAATGAGCAGGTGTGTGTCTCCATCAATGCCAAAGGGGGAGATTGTTGCACATATGTTACCTAAGGTTGTCATTGATGTGGTTGTCATTGATGTCAACACTCAGTTTGGGCTTCCATTATTGCTCATGTTGATGGTATACTATGATGGTGTGCTAATAGTGATGTTGTTTATGTTCACGGTTGGATGTCATGTCTTGTTTAATATCAATTAAAGTTGTATTGAGTATGTTTGTTGTTAGCAGAGATGATATCATGATGATATATTAAGACGGGAATTAGAAGAATTAAGATGAGTACTAGAAGTAATGTTGATGTTGGTGAGATGTTGCTGATTGTCTATAGCATGTTGTATTCTCTCTCCTATTGTTCCTAAGGAAGTATGTGTTTCTACAAGGAGACTCTGGTCTCTGAATGTTGGTGAAGGTTTTTGCTATAGAAAGTTACCTTGAAGACTGATTGGGAAAATGCTCTGCATTCCTCTTCATTTAAATATATGGTCATGTGGTTTAGAAGTTAAGTTTAGTATGTTGTGAAGGTGCTACATTCAAAGTTTCATATCATTTGTCCCTCCATAGAGAAAGTTGTAAGTGACAAAGTACAAGACTGTATTGTCCGGTGGCTAGTTTCAGTATTTGTTGGATTGCACCAACTTGTTACTGTATGAAATGGTGATTTAGTTGGTGGATAATGATCCTAATGATCTTGTGATTTTTCTTGTTGCTTCACAAGCTATTTTCTGGTTTCTCTGGAACAGGCTGTGGTTTGGAATGAAGGTGTTGTTGGGTTATGTTTGTGCCTAGCCTACTGAGGTATGTTGGAGGTGTGCGCCATAATTTTTTTGTTCTGCAGAGTTCAAGGAGTGTTTGGAGATGTTGTGTGGGTCATGTTGGCTCATCTAGGAGAAGCACAAGTAATGTTTAATCATCCATGAGTATCGCTAAGTTGTAATGGCCGATATGCTAAAAGCTTCATATTTTCTTGCTTAAGGCTAACCTATTTCAAATATGTGAAGCATGAGGATGTTATTCTTTGAAGAATGATGTTTTGAATGATGTTTAGGACAAGGTTAAGCATGTGTTGAAATCTGCAAGGCATGTTCCTCTTCTTGGTGTTGTGTGTGGTTCATTCTAGGGCTTGCCCTCTACATGTTTCATGTTGTTTGATCTTTGGCCGACTTGTAATTGTAATATTCTTGTTGTTTTTGACCAGCATGTAATGTAATCAATGTAATATCATTTATATATTGTAAACCTAGTTGATCTAGGTGAGGTGTGATTGTGAGTGCGAGTGGAAGAAGAAAAATGTGGATGTGTAATGCATTATGATGTGCCAATGAAAGAGAAAGAGTAGAAGTAATAGATCATGTCTGGATTCATCTTGAAAACATTTTGAGATAGAGAGGAGGTGAAGAGTGTGCCTAACTGATTGTTGGAGACAATGAGACAAAGGAAAAACTTCTTGAAGGCCAAAAGTAGTGAGTCGGTAAGCTACAGAGAAGACATTTGAAGAAGTTGTCAAAGCAAAATTGAAATCATCCAAAGGAGTGAGATTCATTGTCAGTTTTAGATAGTAGAAGGATTGGCATGCTATAATCTTTTCTAAGTTTGTTCTCAATTTAGGGAGTAGTTGCTTCCTTGGGTTGAATCCCTTAAATAAATTTTGCAGGGAGTTGTAGCTTCCTTGGGAGTGACCCTATAACCTTTCTTCATTGAGTAGTAGCTTCCTTGGGTTGTAGCCCTAAAACAAATTTATAATTGTGATTCTTTGTGAGGCTAGATTAGGACAATATCTCCTAGTAGCGTGTGTCACCATGGTTTTCCCCCTTTGGGGTTTTCCACGTATATGTGGTGTTATGTGGTGTTGTGCATTGTGTTGATCTTTTATGTTTCTATTAATGCTGTAAAGTTTAAGTTTTAATTTGCTCCAAAGGGTTTGAGATTTGTTTGAATACTGACTCACCCCCCTCTCAATATTATGTGTTTTCAACAAAGGGGTGAAATACCATTATGACTAGTATTTGCACACGCACCATTCGAGAAATGGGTGATAGATTTCATTGGTCCTATTGATTCTCCAATTTGGAAATAACATGCAAGATTTATTATTATAGGAGTGTAGTATTTAACACAATGGGCTAAGGAAGAAGCTACTAAAGATTGTGTATTGTATGAACTTAGATATGTTTCTTGGCTTTATTTTTTATTTTTTAAACCATGAAACATTTCCCACACTATGCTAGATAAGATTGTAAAAAGATAAATTTTAACTCTACTATAACAAAAAAAACTAAATGATATCTTATTTAGACTTGAGTTTCCCTTTACTACTTGAACTAAGAAAAAGATAAATAAAGGAAAATAGAAAGAGATTTGTAGATTTTAGAAAATGTAATGAATCAAATCAAAAATAGAGTATAGATAGGAAAACTACAAGAAGAGAGAAACTTGGAGCCACAAGCTAGAGATAAATTTCAAGGATGCTAGCATGATGCATGCACATTGTGTTATAATCTGTACAATGCACTATAGTTTGGAGATGTTGTAAAACATTCCCTTTCTCCAGATTTTGAACCCAACTACACAACAAGAAACAAGGACAAAAGGAACAACAAACCAGGGGATACTAGATGATACAAAAATGAAGGAAAGTAATCTAATCTATATATTTTGAAAGGAAAATAGAAATGACAAGAGAGGAAAATAGAGGATGCAAACCACCATGCAATTGAAAGTTCTAAAAAAAACTATAGCTAGGATAAGAAGAATGGTTGGGGCTACTTTGGAGCTTGCAAAGAATGGTCAAGTCTCTATTTTGGTCTTTCAACCTATAGGGTAGCTACTATAGAAAATAGATTGAAGAGAGTGCATGTTCTTTTCCTATGTGCATCTAGGAACTAAGAATAGTAACAAAATGATATGAATATCAAATCCTAGGTCTGAAATGATTGATAAACTAGTGTGTATGATATTAGATAAGAGGAAGTGAAAACCTAATAGGTGCTAAGAACACAACAATGGATTTTACAAGTGATACGCAAAAATAAAAGAGAAGGCTACAACACTATCACCTCATACAAAATAAAGATGAAAATCTACAAAACCTAAGAGCAAGATGTACTCAAAAAATTAGGTATAAAAGGAAAACCCCATCTGGATGTAGAGTGCTCAAAACCTTTGAAGAGTATTGGTAAAATACTATTGTGCAGATTCACATAGGAGCTTTTAAATGCTAAGAGCTAAGAAGATTGATAGATTATTGCTGTGAGAGCCAAAGAATGCGAAAGATTAATCAAGAATGCTTTTAGATATTCAAAAATAAAGTTAGAAGGGAAAATAAGGAGGTCCAAGGTCTAAACCAACTATTATGATTCATATTATGTCGGTTACCAAAAACCTAGGCACTCAACAAGATGACAGAAATGCTAAAAAATGGCTACCATATGATAGCATGTTGGAGGATGATAACATATTACATGGATGTTTGTGTGCCATGCTTATGTCTAGGAAGCACTAGCTCTTGAAAGTGTTAGACACTAGGGAAGAGTGAAATAAATGTAAAAAGTTCACAATTTTACACAAAAGGGGTGTAGGAAGGTATAAAAATAAGCATAACCTTGGCACCAAGGGCGAAAAAAGGATAAGGCAAGGACCAAATGAACCTAAAAAATGCTAAGGGTTATAGAAACTAAATCATGTCTAAAACATAATATAAATTTTGAGGGTATGAAATAATCTATGTTACATTTTTCCCCCACTTTAGTGGGCTAATGACAGTAGGTGATAATCTACACTAAAGTACATAAATGAAATAACAAAATGAAATAATACTCCAAAAGGATATCTTAGAGGACACATAATAGTTTTTAAAGTAGATGAATTATGCCCCCAGACCAAGTACTTGCAAAACAAATATGTTCGACACTAAAAACTTGTAAAATAAGCAATGCTAGAATAACATATAAAGCTTGCAAGACAAAAGGATTAGACCAATATAATTTGCAAAACAAAAGTGTTAGAAAATGATATAATCTAATACATACTAGACATGTGTAAAAGAAAGGATATATAATAGGGAACACTAACAAACACACAAGAAGAGAGATGAAGAGAGAACACAAATTTCCCAATGTGGTTTGTTGCTAAAAAGAATGCCAAGTATAGTTCAAGGTTTAGCACATTGTGTGGATAAGAACCTTACAATAGTTTCATGAATCACATGGACTAGCAAATGGTGTTTCTAGGTGACCCATGGAAAGTGTGAAGAGTATCTCGTATGAAGCACATAGGCTAGCATATTATGTCACTAGGTGGCTCATGTGTAAATACAATATCAAGGATTACATGAACTAGCATGTGTTGTGGCTAGGTAATCGTAATAATGCTGGTTGATCCAAGTAAATCTCTGTACTTGGGGCTATAATTTACTAATGCTATAGGAAGCATGGAAAAAATGTATGTGAACATATGTGTGGATGCACATGTGAAAGTACAAAATATGCCGCCTTAAAATAATTGCATAAATCAAGAGTATGCAATTAATTTTAAGGTAGAAAAGGAGAAAAGGTGATGGATCTTTAGGAAATATATATGAATAGATATGTTCCTAAAGTCATCAATTTGAGAGGGATGACCCTAAGGAGAGGCATAAAATATGATTTTGCAAGAACGATACACCTAAAATTGTGCTCATGGAATAACATCAAGAAGAGAGGCAATATCACATGGAAGCAAGCAACATCACATGAAGGCACAAAGGGATATACATGCTTGAGGTTAGTATATATAGGAATGATAATGAGGGGATACGGATGGAATCATAATAATTCCTAAACACATAGAACTACAAGTACAAAGGAGAAATGGTACAAAAAAAGAAAACAAATAAAATCTTTGCATCAACATGGAAGAGATCTAAATGTCTCAATGTCTTGCATCATCCCCAAAATATGCAAGGGAAAAGTAAATGACAAATAGATAAAAGTTAGGTACAAAGAGAGGAATGTCAAATCATGGTGTTCCTCCTATATCCATGTATCTACAAGGGTGGCATGGTTCCTCTAGGGGGGACTAACAAATAATCAAATGATGGGTACATGGGAGTATAAAAAACTAAGGTATCCTACACATATGTACATATGGAATGACGGTTCTACTCTTGGGGCCTTCAATTCATAAAGCCATCCTACTCCAAGTCTAGATCAAATGGGGGAGAAAGGACAACTAGGTGGTGAGGCGACAACATTAGAGACATGAGTAGAAGTGTTATCAATGAAATGTGATGAAGCATCAAGAGGAGAAACATCCTCCCTGACATCCATCAATATGGAAAGTATCAAAGGATCCCATAAATATCAATGATAATGTAGTGATATCTGATATCAACTCAAACATACACCCCTCTAAAGAATGGGTGGGTGAGTTAGTATTAATAAATGGAACTAATGGTTGCTCCTCACTATTAGCACTAGGAATGTGAGTAGTAGGAACAGTAGACTTGTTGTCAATGAGATCACACCCTCTTGTTGAATGTGATTCAACAAGACCCCATGATACAATGGGAATTTAGCTTCTAGGTGTGGGACCTTGCAAAACTTGAAGCTAAATCACCAGATCAAGGGTAGGTTCCCTCAATTTTATCACCTAAAATAGACTACCTACTCTTGTTCACAGAGGAAAAGGGCAGAAAATGACATATAGAAGCCTAAATTCTAAGGTAATGTGATGCACCAAATGTTTGTGACATGTACTACTGCATAACATACACAATATGTTCAATAAATCAGCTAGTTTCAAGACATGACTCACATCTGTTCCATGTCCATGTATCAATATTTTATACGAAGGTTTTGATGTTTGCAATATTAGAGGGAAAAATGAAGACTTCCTCACAACTAATGACAGTTTGGCACCATGACATAACCTACAACCTACATAAATCATGCATTTTCTATATAGAGGTGTTAAAAATGAGACATACATTCAAGGATTTGCATGTAAATCATAGAAAATATACATCAATCATTCAATCACACATAATAGACAAAGATTGAGAAGGCCAAAATGCTTTCTTTATTGATCAAAGGTACTTACAAAACTATCATACATGTCTGATTTCTTGATGATGATGAGTTACAATGTTTGATTTTTGGCTTCCACAACTCAAAAACATTAAAAGAACTACTGAAAAACTAAGCCTAAGGGTCCTATATGTCATCCCAGACATAGGAGAGCATATAGGGACTAAAATTGACCAAGTAACAAAGCCTTAAAAATATCTAACCAACTTTAGACGCCCAAGAAGAGTCCTCATCTATTTTCCTTCTTGACATGAGTTGGTTGACCTCAAGTTCCTGCAGTTCAAAAGGATCGTAAATGCTTGGGATTGCTCCTGAATGTTTGGTTAGTCTTCAAATCTTCCCTCACTCTCTCAAAACTACTCCTAGATCCTTGGGAGGAGTTGCAATTGATTATAGTGTTGCATGCATGACTATTTCCTCTCACTCAACTACCATACCTTTCTATACGACATGTGCTCCAAATGAATTTGATGTGATTAGACTTTCTAGGAGGTGTTGGAAAAAGACCTAACTATTTAGGAATCTTAAAACATTGTCTTTCAATAGCTTTGCACTTGATACTACTTCAAACTTTATAAATCACTTAAGACATTATAACTAATCATGAAGCCCTTTGGATATCACCATAATCTATTCATGGAGCTTCATACTTCATTCTACCTCTTCCTTTCTTAGTTCCATTAGTTCTCTATCACTATCTCACATGGTTCTTTAGCACTATCTTTCTGATGCATGTGTATGCACTTAAGGATTGTGTAAGCCACTCTAAAATGTGATTTTTGGGATAACTACCCCTTCTATTTCCTTGAAACTCTACCTTTAGTTGTGCTTCAACACTTCTTGATGTAGCTTCCTATGATCTCAAACTCTAACTAGCTTCAAGGTAACCTAAAGGCATAGAGGGCTTCTCACGGCCAAGAAAGCTTCTCACATCTATAAGATATCTTGACTACCCCTTAATCCTTCTTAGAAATCCTTACCATAGACATCATATATATTGTCATTCTATGTTCTTTGTTCTTACAGAGTTTGAAACACTCCATCCACTATCATATAGGCATTATAAGGTGTCCAAAACAATTAAAGACCTTAAAACAGTAGGCAAACCTTTTAATGACTTTGACATACCTCCTTTCTTTCAGATCCTTGTATGCATATCTATGTACTACTCCAAAACTTCAAGAGATCTGTAAGTTTTAACATTCCTTCAATGTTTTATGACTGTGGCTATTGTCTTGAAGGGTATAGGACTGTTTATTGTTTATTGTTGCTCCTTCTTTGTCAAATCTTAACTATCAACATAGTCTTCTCCTTCCATTGTCCTATTCATCTTGACTCCTCTTCATCTTTTGAAAGAGGCTCCAAGTCCTCATACGCTATTGTCTAGTCATTGTCCTCACAAACTTGGAGATATCACTCCTGTAGACTTAATTCTCTATCCACAAAACACTATACAGTTGTATCATTGTCATCATTCTTTTCTTCTTACTTTGCATACTTCTATGAAGACACTCTTCATTGCTCACTATCCTTGCATATTTAGACATTCTTTGATAACTATTAATAGTCTTGATAAACCTAAAATCACTATGAAAAGGTTCTTTTAAAGGTCTCACAGACTTTGATACATCTACAGAGCTGATAGGACTCTCTCCTAAGTGTGCAGGTCTTCTTCATGCAAGGACTTCAAGTTACTAAACCTATGTTTCCTCACAAGAGTTTCACAATGTTTTCATACATTCTATCATAGGTAGCTCTAACCTAGACTGTCTGCATCATTCACCTTTATTGTGTAGACTCAATCAAAGAACATATGGCTTGACCAAGATTTCAGACAGTTTGGTGACCTTGAAAGTATAAACACTCCTTACAAGACTTCAGTGCATCTCTTAACTTTAGTCATAGACCCCTTACTTTTGTTTAAGTCACTAAATTCTAATAGACTCATAGAACATTGTCACAAACTCTATTGTCTTACCTTTTTTCTCAGTACACTGTCTATCATTCTTTATGACAGATGAATCTACTTAGTCATGATATATTCCTCATGGTTGTATGATTGTTCCTCAAAACTCTTGTACGTTGTATCAGAGATCTTTAAAGAGTTATACTCTTTATCATGGCATTGTTGCTCTCTAAGAGCACTATCCCTATGACAGTCATAAAAGGACTGCTCCCTTGTTATAACAGTTACTGATGACTATTTCTATTGACTATATAGCAGTCATGGAAGACTGTTCCATTTGACTGTATGGCATTCATGGACTGTTTCTTCTCTATATCTTCTTCATGTATCTTCTTCATGCTATCATAGTTTCTCTGTGACTTCTTTTTAGTGTCCTTATTCCTTTTGTAGACTCATGTATACCTAAGATTTTCCTCCATCTTTCACACATTCCTATATCATTCAAAGAGGCCTGGACTTGTATACTGCAACAATGCCCTTACCCTTATCAACATCACAAACATGAATAGTAGGAACAATAGGAACATAATCATCAAGCACACTAGCAAGAACACCATGTTTGGAAGCTTTGTCAACCCCAACAACAATATCAATGTTACCTTGCTGAGGCTACCCATCTTTGCCATAAGGAACATTGTGAGAACCAACACCCCACCGAATCTAGAATAGGGGCACCATCATGCAAGAACTCTTTGATATATTTTCTTTTGCTCCTTTCTCAAGACTTCTGTGAACATATTTTGAATTCAAATATCCAAGTGTGTAGAGAACCATTGCAAAACAATCCTTTGTGGCTGAAACGAATAAATTACTGATGAATATTGGCTTGCATGATCCTATGAATCCTTCACTACAAGGTTTAATTCTACTTCTTCATTAAAAATCATCAGAGGTACCTTTCACATGATCTTTACTTCTATAGACTATCAGTCCATCTTTGAAACTCTTCTCCTTATTGTCTGTCTACCCCTCCATGTAGCCTTCTTCACTATAATTGCTACTCCTTTATCTATTCTCATGCATCTTCCTTGATCACTATATGAAGGTTGTGAAAGCTGGTTACCTCTCTTCATCATGCCAAACCTCTATACAAGGCATCTTCCCTCTGCATGCTACCCTATCAAGGCCTTCATGAAGGGTTCATAATCTTCATCATTTATGATGGCTTCCCTTCCTCTATACATTAGGCAACACCAATGCTTAGAAGAGTCTTCAACCTTCATGTAGTCCTTAAACTATGTCAAACCCTCTATCATCTTGGAAATGATACCACATTAGGGCATACAACTTGACAAAGCTCATCCTTAGGCATATAGGGCTTCCAGAAACTTGACAAGGTTTGAAAAAGGCTTGACAATCCATTAGGGCTCTCATAATGTAGACTCTTTCTAAAGCACTTCCTACAGTTGTACAGATCTTCTTCACTGTAACATGTAACTCATGATTTTTTCTCCATTTTTCCTAGCTTCACAAGGTTCATACACCTTAGATATCACATGAAAATGTCATGAGATCCTTTGGCCTTTTGAAAAGATGCCTTTAGATATAGATAAATCATTCTTGTATGACTTTAAAACTCTGTCATTACTGTTACATCATGTTTCTACCTTGTGCCTCATGTCTTTCATTCTATCTTCATAACTCTTAGGAACATACACATCTGATCTACCTCCTCCATCCATCAATACATCTGCAACATTATACAAAAGCCTAAAAAATGTAAAAGAAAACCAAAAGACTAAAACTAGACCCAAAAATGTCTTGAAAACTTTGACTTCCTTTTGAAAAAAAAAATCCCTCCAAAGGATGTATGGTCCTCTTCGATTGTTTAAGTTTTCCTAACTTGATTTCCAACATTGGATTAAGAGATAACATCCTAGTAACCTTATGGCTTCCCAAAAACATGATTTCAAAGGTAGTCAAATAACACATTCTACCCCTTTATGCATTGTAAAACTTGTATTAAAACCTTAAGGACCTATCGACCAACTCATGACCTTTTAACACCCCAGGACACTTCGATGACTATCACTAGTAGAAATATGGCAAATAAATAACCAGGTGACTAAAACTTTTAGTCATGTGACCAAACTTTTAGACACGTGACTAAAACTTTTTACAACACAACTATAAATGACTAATTCGGTCATCAGTTGAAATGACTAAATAAATGACCAAATAAATGACTAATTGGTCATCGGGCAAAAAACACAACTAAAGTGGATAATTAAAAAAAATATTTCTAATTGAGGGAGTGGGTTGTATTATAATATATTATAATATAATATATATTATATGATATGATATTATATAATATAATATTAAATATAATATAATATAATATAATTTAATATTATATTATATTATATTATAATATAATATTTATATAATATAATATTATTAATATTATAATATGGGTGCCAAAATTATACATGGGCTACCATATACATGTATTTCATTTAAATTTCATTTTTGGTGTTGGCACCCACCTCATTTCACTTTTGGCGCCCGTTGCTTCAAGTTGAAACCCTAAAGGTAAACCCTAACTCAGAAAAGCGTAAAACCCTAACTTGTTTTGTTTCATTGGAGCAGAGCCAGGCACATTGAGAGACATGGTGAGGGCCATGGCCCTCACCTTCATTATTCTGACAAAGCTATTTCCCACGCGGTTGCGGTCGACATGTCATGGGATATTAGCGGCAGCTGGCAAGGTAGGGGTAAGCATCGGAGCATTTGGGTTTTTGTATGCTGCGCAGAGTCCACATGAAAAGGAGACAGATGTAGGGTACCCTAGAGGAATCGGTATTAAGGCTTCCTTAATACAAATAAAATAAAGACAAAAATATTAATTATAAAATGTCTTTTAAATATACTATATAATTTTAGTTCACTTTAGTTCTAGGGTTTAGGGTTTAGTGTTTAGTGTTTAGGGTATATGGTTTAGGGTTTAGGGTTTAGGGTTTAGGGTTTCAAGTTTAGGGTTTCGAGTTAGGGTTTAGGGTTTAGTGTTTAGGCCATTTAGGGTTTCAAGTTTCGGGTTTAGGGTTTAGCGTTTAGGGTTTAGGGTTTAGGGTTTAGTGTTTAGGGTTTAGGGTTTAGGGTTTAGTGTTTAGGGTTTAGGGTTTAGGTTTTAGGGTTTTTTGTTTAGGGTTTTGGGTTTAGGGTTTCAGGGTTACGATTTAGGGTTTAGGGTTTAGGGTTTAGTGTTTAGGGTATAGTGTTTAGGCTTTAGGGTTAAGAGTTTAGGGTTTTAGGTTTAGGGTTTTGATTTAGGGTTTAGGCTTTAGTGTTTAGGGTTTAGGGTTTAGGGTTTGTAGAGCTGAGATTGAAGTGGGCAAAGATAAGGGTTCCCTTGTCGAATCTTACACACCATGGTCAGTAATTTTATTTTATGTTTTTTTAAATGTAATTCCTCAGTTGGATTTTACTTCCACATTTTGCATACATGTCTACCAGAGCATTTCTAAGAAAAGTCTAATCATATAAGGGAGAGGGGCCAATTGCCACCCATGCCCCATTAACCGCTATGTTTTTAATCACTTGACCCCCCAATTAATTTTTTAAAAAGAACCAATACATGTAAAATACCAACCAAATAAATTAACACAAATGCACCAATACATGCTCACAACATTTGTACATGTTCACAAATGCACCAATACATTTGTAAATTAACCAATGAAATTAAGACAAGTGTACAAATGTGACGGTGAGCGGTTATCGACACATCGGTGCGGATGTATGGGGCGACATGTTGAAATGACCAAATTTTGACCCATGTACACATTATAACGCATCCTATAGGGAAATGTATAAGTGCCCAGAAGATGAAAGAATGGCTTTAAGCTCCTCGGTCGCATACGAAAAAACCCAAAAAAAATTGTCAAAATTTGATATATCTAGCTATGTGCTTGACGTGCATGAAGTTAGGGTGGGCGGCTATTGGCCCCCCTCCCTTAATATAATACTATACATTTATTAATATATAAAATTAACATTCACTAAATATTGAAATAAATGTTTTACCTATTTATCCCTAGAAATTCCTCCTGCGTGAGTAAATATTTTCAAAGATTGAAATTATGGTGCTCAAATTCCTCTCGCATGACTAAATATTTTGAAGTCTACAAAGAGGGAAAAAGAAAAACCCTTGATTCATCGATCCAAATGTGATAATTTACAAGTGAGAGGAGCAACAAGGAGCATTTAGGCACAGGGAAGTCAGTTACAGTCTTATTGCACGTATGTTTCAATAAAATCCTATTCTTGTTTCTAGTCTCATAATTCTAAAACCTATTTTTCAAAAACTCCATTTTATGCATATCCTACAACTGTGGCATTCCATTGGCTACTTTTCCACATTTTATAGGAGCCCAGGAGTTTAGTACAGCTCTGTTGTGTGGTTACACAATACGCCCCATTTTGCCTTGACAAAACAAGGACCTAACTTTTTCTTGCTGCTTTGGCTTGTTGTTTTTTGCTTTGGGCAGTTTGGTAAAATTAGTCATGCATGTAACCCTGCAAGAGGGTGGATTTGTCCCCATGATGAGGTCAGTTGCCAGATTTAGTATTTCACATTATTAACCTCATGGTTGGAAAGTGCATAAAATTCCAAGTAGGTTTGCCTTTTGGATCACTCCAAAATTGTCTAGGGGAAGAGAGTTATGTTGAGTCAAACTTTAGTTAAACCTGATATCTCAAAGAGGGGGGTCATATTTCCAAAATCAGTCATATTAGACAATATCACCCTAATATTGTATCATCACCTGATAATCACTTGTCCCGCAAAGTGCAGACGTCAACTTTAATTTAAGAGACGATATCTGCCCGTCAAACAACTTCATTTATCTTGCAGGGGGTCATATTTTTAACATCAGTCATCTTACGAATATCACCCTCTCCACAAATATCACCCTATGCCAATATGATGGTGATGTCATCCAAGTCCAACAAATGAAGGAAGTCACGCTGATGATGATGTCATTATTCTATTCTACCCCGCGGAGGTATATATCCGATGTCCATCATGTTTCTTGAAATGACGATGATGTCATTAAAACATAGCAATTAAACAAAGTCACCGACACGGTGAAGTCACCCTGATCTTTTCCAAAGGGGGTCATTTTATTTGTGGGGTCATATTTCGAACATCCCCTGATCTTAATTTCGTGACCCGATATACGCGTGGTCAATGTTGACCACATCACCTGATTCTTTTGCATTCAGTTTAGCTGCTCAAAGGTAGGGGTCATTTTATCCAGAGAGGGTCATATTTTGAATATCCCCCAATCTTTTGAAGATCACCCCCTATTTCTTGACATTAAATGCACTTAAATGCGGTAGATGGATTCCCGCCAATTATGAATGTGGATCGAACACTTGGCATCATCCATGGATTCCATGCAGAAGATCAACAAATTTGATCAAGACAACATAATTTTACCCTAATTTGTCCCATGGACCTGCTTTAAAGGTAATTTTTGAAGGTTATTTTCATTTACCTTGTGAAAAAATGAGAAATTACAGAGCAGAGAAGTCAAACGCTCATACAACTACCTGCTAATGGATTGGATCCTTTAGTGTAACAAAACGGGTGATCTTCAACATTTGCATCCCTTTTCCGTAATCAGTCATCTAATCCAGGAGGAAAGCACTGTCAGGTAAGTAACTGAAAACCCTCTTGTTGTCATTTTCTGCATGTTCAGGTAGAGTATTTGTTCTTTCTTGTGGTTTGGCTCTGTGAATATACATATCATGATGAGGTAAAGAATAATAGATAGAGTATGCATGGTATAGAAATGTATGATGTTATAAAAAATGCATGTGGATATTGTAGGGTAAAAAGATCATGTTTATTGCAGGAAGCCATGGCGGATCTCATAAGGAATAGATCGAACTCAGATTTTTTAAGTCCATGTTTGTTCAACCTGAGGGGGTGCAGTTTAAATATGGCGTTATTGGTGATACTCACCAACGGGATACGGACTTGGCAGCATGGTCAACAAGAGTAGATCATGATAAGGACAATCCCATTTTGGATGGGGTATATGTTTTAGGAATGTGGCATGCAGCTAGTTTTCTTTATGCCATGGATACACCAAAGATGGTAGTGGAATGTGCCAGAAATTATAACCCTGAAACCAGACAGGTGGAAAAACATGGAAGAATTTATGCAGACTTCTCAATCAAGGGCATCACCGCCACTTTTAATCTATCAGTTGGGAAGAAGGTGGTAAGTGTGGATCTCTGCAAGCTATAAATAGAATATAATAATAATAATAAGAATGCAAGGAAGAGGATGTATCAATGGAGGTCAAAGAGCAACACATACACTACATCAGCCAAATTACCCGTATATTTATATAAGTTTGATTTTGATGATGAGTACCAGTATATGATTGCCCTACTGAGCAGGATGACAGGTAAACCTCATGCTAGAAATTTTGAGAACTAGATGTTTGGGATCATCCAGATGGTCTTACATGCAGACAACAGGCCATTATGGGCCAAGATCATCAATGACGCGATGGATGAGGGAATGATGAACTTGGGAGGTCAAACATGCTTATTTTATATGACCTCATATGTGGTATATTCATGTGCTTATAAGGGAACTTTTGATGCCTTGAAGATAGTGGGTAAAGCTAGTGGTGATGCAGATGATGCACACATATGGGATCACTATCCTCAGTTGCAGAGGAAAGATTACCTCCTGGACTACAAATTGGTAAATGATGCATTCTCTATGCATCTGGTCAGAACCATGGAGGAAGATAGGACTAAAAGGCTAAGCATGGAAGCTCAGGAAGTTATTTATAGGCATGGGGCCTGGTTCATCTAGTTTTCCACCTTTTCATATATCAAGATAGAGGGATATGAAAGACAACCCCTTATGCTGCCAAGATACCCTATTGATGGGGTTGTCTTGATGGAGTCTATCAAGCAGGTGTCTACCATAGTTGAAGCTTACAAGGCACAAAAGAAGATACCTTCGGTGTTATTTCTAGTGTGTATGGGCTAGTATATGTGCTCAAACTTAGAGAGCATAAAACATGTCATGGGAGGGCTAAAATTGATGTATCTATAGTCATTTCCCTTAGCCAGATCTTATGATCCTTATGGCAGGATGCAAAAAATAGTAGGAAAACTGATACATCAGAAGCATCTGGAGGATTTCTAGACCGACTGTGAGGATGAAGCTGAGGTGAGGAGAAGGAAGTACCAAAGACTCACCATGAACCAAATAAAGACCTTTGACTGCATCCTGGTGCCAGCACGACTGAGGAAGGATGATGGAAGGATCATGTCCAATGAGTATGAGGACAAATAGGTGTATAATGACACCATATTAGCCCCTGATCTTACACCGCCAGAGGATATATCCCTAGATCAGCTGACAAGTGGGGTGATACAGTTAACTCAGGCCTGGGTAGATGAATAAATAAACAAATTGAAGAAAAGGGGTGTTGCCCTTACAATTGATGCCAAAAAGAAGAGGTAGGAAATAGCTAATGAGAAATATGACGATTTCCTCAGTGAAAACAGAAAATCCAATGGGGAAAGATTGCCCACACAAAAACAAAGGAAAGGTTCCCCTAGAGGTAAGAAAACTTAAGATGAACCTTAGGGGATGATAATTAAATGGACTGCCACATCAGTTACAGGTGCATCTAAATCAGCTCAGGCATTCAGATCATCTTCACAGCCTCCTATTGAAAAGCAAAAAGCTAAGAGGATTTTGAGGCTAGCTGTTGAAACTATAGAAGTGTAGGTAGAGGGCCAGGCCTTGCAACAAGAAGTAGAAGAAGGCATCCCTTTGGAAGAAGAGAAGGTAAATAAGGAACCTGCAGGTGATGACCTAATAATAGCTAGTAAGAAGAGGAGGGTGATGTTGCTGACGTCACCGCACAAGAAACAAAGAACAACAATGAGGGAGGCTATCATGGTTGACCCTATTATATTGAGAGGAGTTGGTGGTGAAGCATTCAGGAAGGAACTACAACATGATGTTCCACTTCCCACCATAATAAAATTCAAAACTGAGAAGGTAGAGGAACAAATGAGAGAAGTGTTCAAAGCAAGTCAGGGTGGTCCTTTCTCTTTGGAGGATACCGTGGATTTGTTTGATGATGAGGTAGTTCAAAGTGTGGCCTCCCAATGAATGGAGTCTCTCGCTTCCAACACTCACATGACCCCTCATGGGACCCCATTAACATAGATGGTGGTGTTGGAGGAAGTAAAGCATGCGGAAGAGGTAAAACAAGGTAGCCCAGAGAGGGCAGCCCAATAGATAGGGCTTGATAATTTGGTTGATCAGGTGACTAGCTCTATAGTTATAGATTTAATATATAGGGGTGATGTAAGCCCTAAGGATAAGGTAGGTGTACCTGATGAAATAGAGAAGATTGAAGTGGCCAAGCAGGTAGAAAAAGAAAGCACTACTCTTGATATGGGTCAGCAACAACAGGAGATACCCACAGAGCCAAAAAAAAGTAGAAGTTCAATAGAAGGGTGGGGGTGATAAAGATATATTAGGTACTACTACTGCTCAAACTTAGGAAGATCAGGGAAATGCCTCAGGAGCAAAAGATAAATCAGGTCATGAGGACCCTAAGCCACATGATATCGGTGCATCAGGCAGAAAACAAGAAATGACCCTTGATCAGGGTGATGCACAAGGGCCAAATACATAGACATCCGTAGATGTCAATATGCCTCAAGATGAGGAAAACAATAAAGAAGATGAAAGGCAAAAGGAGGGAGTACAAGATCAGGCACAAGATCATAATGTGGACATTCCACAAGATCCTCCTTTGTAGAAGGTAGCCCCTCAACAAGAAGAAATGCAACAAGAGCCCCCTCATGAAGAACTACATGAGGAAGAAATCAAGAAGGTGCCTTCTCCACCAAGAATAGAAGCAAATACTGGAGAACAGGCTAGACATGATGTTGACAAAGATCATCAAGGATCTAGAGATGATGTGCCTCAATGGTTAGAAAGAGAAATAGGTATGGAACAAGGGTCAGAGATCCAAGAGTTTGATGTTTCCACCTTGTTCACCAAGACTATGATGAAGCCAAAGAGGAAGGCCAAATTAACATCAAACATAAAGAGAGATCTTGCTATAGGAAGAAGGACTGCACAGGTAGTACTTCCCATGATTGAGAAAGAGAAGGGCAAGATCACCCTTGAGGAGTTTCAAATCACAACTGTTGATTTGGGTTTTGCCAATGAGGACCAGGAAGGTCAAGAAGGGAAGGACATTATTGATTCTTTGACCCAAAGGATAAAGAAGGATAAAGAGAAAAATAAGATGCATAAAGAGTACATTGCTCAGTTACATTCTTACATAAAAGGGTTGATTAACCCTGATAATACACCAGTTGATCTGGCATTGACTGTCATATCCCAAGAGGAGGTCACCAAGTTGGACTTAATGAGACATGAGGGAATGATCATGGAGAAGTGGATGTTGTCAGCTCTCACTGGGGCTGAAGATGTTTTGAGAACCTCCCTACAGAGATGGAATTCTTTGAGTAGTCTAAAAAGAAAGTTAGATAAAATGCAAAATGAAACAGGAAAAAGGTCATTCCATTTGGAAAAGGCCCTGATTGCTCTAAGAGAAATGAAGAGAATTGATCCACAAGTCTTGATAAGCAATTAGGTGTTGGATAATAATACTGCCCTGCTGATAAGCATATGGAATGAAGATATCAGGTTTGAATGTGATATCTTGAAGAAATGCAGCAACAAGCTTAGGGATATAAGTGTAAAGCTGCACAACATGATGGCTTATGAAGCAGAGATCCTTGAGGCTCTGGAGGGTAAAATAGAGGGAAAGATCAAAAATCAGGATGCAAACTTTGCTATCAAATCTTTGCATGATAATTTCAAGTCGGTAGCAGATGACCCCCTCACCCACCTGACGGAATAAGTAATGAATAAAATCATAAGGATAAAAGTCAAAGTAGAAACTTACAATGAGACTTTGAATAGTAGGAAATGTAAGCTAGAGGCTCTCAAGGCCAAGTTCTAGTCTCATAAACATGCCATAACAAAAGCCAGAATCCAAGATGGGGGAGAGGTGGAAAAAATAGTACAAGCATATGAGCACATCAGAACAGTGATGAAGGTCCACATACAGGAGGATGTATATCAAAGTGACAGTGATGCTAAAAGTGATGAAGATGAGGAGAATGCTAAAGAAGAAGAAAATGAAGAAGAGGAACCTGATGAATGAATGAAGATGCATCACCAAGGGAACATATGCATAGGGTACTCATAAATAATGAGTCATACGGATGGTTGCTAGCTGGCAACCTATGCCACGAGGAAGAGTTGACTGAGTCATAGGGTAATTATCAATTGTTGATCTTAATTGAAAAATCTTGACCATTGGTCAATTGTATCTACCTCCTCACCTTATTCTATAAAAGGTGTGGGGGTGCAAGATTTTAGACATTTGAAACTTAATTGAAATTTGATTGCTGAAAATTTCAGGACTCATTTCAAAGTTGTTGTAAATGTACATGTTATGCATACTAAATGAAAGAGAAGCATATTTGATTACAAATCATCATAAATCTTAAGTAATCTGTGTTTGAAATCTAGATATATGCTTCGATTAGCTACATCCCTTGGAGTGCTTTTCAGTCTGCATGTGTTGTTTTCATTCCTAGTCCCTTTGAAGTTAGCATCAACCATATCTAGCTATGGAACATCCTGGTGATCTATGGTTTGATTTCTTTTCTTCATGAATGTATCTAGTATGTATGTGATTCAATGACGAAAGATTCACTAAAAGTAGAAGTATTGTTTTAAATTTCTTTGAATTTCATAATAGATCACCTCCATAATTGCAAATAACAGAGAATCAAAAGAAAATAAAAATGAAATATGTAGATATCCTGTAGATTGAAAATACAGAGCATATTTAGAAGAAAAGAATGCCAAATTGACAAATATCATGCAAATTCAGATAAATATCCATGAGATACATGTAAATATCCACTTATAGACACATCATTTGAGTAAATATATAGTGTAGAAGAAAGAGCAAGTTCATAATGATCAATGATCAGAAGAATTGATCAAACTTGAAAATATCTCAGCTATCTTTGGAAATAGAGTAGGATTAACCTCTTTGTGGAGTAAATTTACAAGATACAGTACAATACTGATCACCTAGACAAATGTAAGACCCATTGAAATGGAAAAATAGCATGTCACATCAACCTCTGAGTAATGTCAGATGATCATGACCTAATCAATGGAGACTTGGAGTCATCAACTTATCCTAAGCTGATCATACTTTACAAGATAATAAAGGTTTGTTGTGCAAATTTTTATGCATGTTGTTATGACTAACAATCATCATCAACATAAATTGGCGCTAGAAGGAGGGCCTTCATTAGTAGATTTGTCTAATTTGATGACACAGATAGAAAGGTAATACTCATGTAGCTTTGTATTTCAAGTCATATGCAAAGATTTATTGTTTTGAGTCCATATGTGCTTGTCCATTGTAAAGTTTTCAAAATTGAGCATAAATATTTCAAGCTTTGCGGTTGATCACTGTGATATTCAAAGATAAGCTCTATTTCAAGAAATTTGCTAAAGCTTTGATGTAATTTTCTTAAGAGATCTGATATCCTGCTACTTGTGTCCGAAAGTCTCCTATCACCCCCATATTTGCATCATTTCTACAAATATTGCATAAATATCTAGTCAGTCTCAAATTCTGATCATAAATACAGCCTTTGCTAGAGTGTTTTAACTGATCTTTATAGTAAACAAGCCAAATTTCTTTAAAATTCAAGAAATCCTGGCTCTCAGGCCAAATACTAGGTCCAGATCCATTGGACTCTTTGAAGAATTGCCTATCCAGGGATTCAGGCCTAGAACAATAGATATTCATCATTCTCCTAGTTCTAGTGCCTCGGGAGCTTCACCAGAACATACTCTAGTAACTCCTGTCGTATTGTAAACACCTACAAGACCACCTGTTACACCCCAAGTCCAACCTCCACCAATCACAATGTCATTCTTCACTACAGAGTCACTTCTAACTTTCACTGCATATCATCCTTTACCTAAAAATCCTGATAAAATTTGTCCTAAATATCATCCATATCAGGATGTTGATGATCACATTAGAACATTCAAGGAAGCTTGTTGTAGGGCTAGAATTGAACATTAGGATGTGGTATGCAGGTTATTTCCATTTTCCTTAGGGGAAGAGGCATATAACTAGTATATCAGTCTTGGTCAAGGTTTAGTCGGTTCATGGGCTGCCTTGGAGAAAGCTTTTAAGGATAGATTCAAAATACCTATAGATCCTTCAATGAATTATCATCTATTTGCCACAATCAAGAGATTTGAGGGAGAACCTATTGCTAATTTCAATGCAAGATTCCAAAAGATGCTCTCAAAGCTAGTTGCTCCCTATACTGTAATAGATGAAGTTGCTAGGAGTATATACTACTCAGCCTTAGATCCCCTAACTTCTATGTTTATCAAGAGAACACATCCTAGTGTCACAACCTTGACAAGAGCTTTTGAAGAAGCTATAAAAGTTAGTTAGCAGTTGATTCCTACTCCAACATCTAATATTGCATTTCCTACACTCCCTTCTTATCCTACATATCCTGGTTAGCAACAGATCAATGGAGCCATGATACCTCCAACTATAATGTCAAGCCCTTTACAGATACCTCCACTTAGTATCATGCCACCTCCAAATGGAAATGGTCAAATGCTGTAATATCCAGGACATACATAGGTACCCCAGGTTTTGGAACCGTCTAATAATAATAACAATGGCTCTTCCTTCTTTAAGCCTCAAACAGAGAATGTAGTAGCCAAAGTTCAAGAAGAAAATGAAGAAATTAAAGAGATATCAGCACAACTGAGGAAACTCACCACTGAGATCACTCATTTGAGGAGTCAAAATTTCTATTCTCAACCAAATCAGAATAGAGGATATGCCAATGATAGATCTATTTATCCTGATAGGGGATACAATAATAATTATAATAACAACAATGGTAACAATAATCCCCCTAGACAGCCTAGAGTGTGGAACACTAGGCCAAACAATGGTTCTTTGCCATCACCCCTTGATAATCAGCCTCCTAGTGAACCTAAGTAGACCACTAGAGTGAACCTGGCAGAGGCAGCTCTTACAAACTAGTGTAGGATACATAATACCAATGCTCATGCAGAGCTGGATTGTCCTCAGTTTAGGATAGCCACTAGTATATTCCAAACTGAAGTGTCTAATACTGCAAGTAATCCACCTTGTGTTGAAGGAAATGAAATTGTCCCATGTGGATATGATTCTGCTCTATTACTAGAAAGTTTCATCAATCATCCTTATTAGCAGACAATGTCACCTCATCAAAATTACACCTTAGCATGTGAAGGGTCAGCCATGGCTTTTGAAACCAATTATGTTTTTCCATTTGAAGATGAAAATGAGCCATCAGTTGAACATGAAGAAGTGCATGCTTATCATCAGCAGTGTCAGGGTAGACATAATTATAACCTAAGGAATAACTCCAATCGACCTGCTAGTCCTTTGACTACATCCTTACCTCCAAATAATCTCAATACTCTTCCTGATCCTAAGGCAAGCAATAACACTAGATTTCCTAAAGTTAATGCTTAGTACTTAGTACCACAAAATACAGTACCAAAAACTGGTAATCTGCCCCCTGAGTCTGACAAATTGGTCACATACTTAGCAGATGAAATGAAAAAGATCAAGATCAGTCTGTCATTGTCAGAGCTACTCAAAACCCTGGCTATCAAAAAAGCCTTCATGAAACCCTTAAATGATCCTTCTCCAAGAGAGGATAATCATACCTTAGGTCAGACTGGGAATAAAGATCATGCCATTAGGGATATTAATGTTAAACACAAAACTTCAACCACTATTCAAGTTGTAGAGACTTCACACATGACTCTTTATAGAGATAAAAACAGAGTCACCTCCTTTTCTCCTTACCATAAGGATGTTCAGTAAGAATTTGTATAATTTTTTAGTAGATTCAGGAGCATCTACCAATGTAATGCCCCTATCCATATGTAATACCTTAGGGTTGTATCCTACCAAGTCATTGAATAAAGTAACACAGTTAGATAAAACTGAGGTGAGTGTAGTAGGAGAATTAACTCACATTCATATGCAGTTAGCATCAGATCCAAGAATCCAATATTACATTGATATTCAGGTAGTAGATATAGCTGATACCTATGGGATGCTGCTCAGCAGGGATTGGTCAAAAATACTCAATGGATACATGTCCACTGATTTTAGTCACATGTGGTTACCTTGGAAAGGGACACCTAAAAAAATAAGGATAGACGTTGAACCTCACATGAAACATATGATCACTGAATACAACAAAACTAATGAGATCATGTATGTAGATGTTGAACCTGAAGTGTACTCCATCAGACCCCAGACCATCAAAATAGAGGAGATCCTCATGTATGATGTTCATGTCCATAATGATAATCTTCAAGATGATAGGATAATTTTAGAATCTGATGGTAGCTCTGAAAATGAGATAGAAATAGATCACTTAAAGAACTTTAAGATGCAATTGTTTAAAGAAATGCAGCGTTGCCAATTGTTAAAAGTGCCTGTTCATGATGTTCTAATTGAAGGATGGTGCAGGTTACATGATGAGGTGCATTCTGAACAGACCTGTGATGCTTTCTTAGACATGATGGAACTGAAACAAGCATGCAGTGAGGCATCATCATCATCATCATCCAGGGTAAGTTCTATAAATAGTGATAGTGATACTGATTTTTGTCTATCATTTGCAGGAATAGAAGAAAGCACATATCATGATGAAAGTCCTATCTAGATGATAGAAGAGATATTGGTGTGTAGTGAGAATAATCCTAAGAGTAACAAAAAAATCACCCCAGGAACCAATTGCTTGGTTGAGTTAGATTATGAAATATCTGATGAAGATCGAGGCAATAATTTGTCCAAGTTTAAGGAATTTTTATCAAAACAAATTCAAAAGATGATACAGTAGCAAAGATCCCCACAGGATGTCCTAATTAAGGGATGGTGCAGGTTACATGAAGCACCACATTTAGAAATGACTTGTTCATTATGTCTGCATATTATGAAAAAGCATATTTTGCCTTGTTTAAAGGATCCTCCTTCTGATGGTAAATAAGAAGAAGAAATACCAACTTCACATTAGCAAGATAAAGTGAAGTTTGAGAAAATTGAAACACCAAAATCAAGATGGATATCAAGTGGTGCACCTGCCAAAGCTAGAAAGAAAAGAGAAGGCCTAGACATGCCTTTAACTAAAGATAAACCATGGATCCTCATGTTTGATGGATCTAAATCAAAACAAGGGGCTAGAGTAGGAATAGATCTTATTGATCTAGCTAGTAAATCCTACTTAGCAGCATATAGCTTGCATTTCCCATGCACAAATAATGTGACAAAATATGAAGCCCTGATTCATGGGATATTGTTTCCACTCAGAAAGAAAGTAAAGATTTTGCATGTCTATGGAGACTCAGAATTGGTAGTAAGACAAGTAAGATGTATATATTCTTGTAATTACAAGAAGTTGTCTAATTACAGACATAGGGTATGGGATTTGATAGAAGATTTTGATGCATTTAACATCACCCATGTGCCTAGAGAACAAAATCATAGGGCAGATGCCTTAGCCCAAGCCACAAGTACTTTGGAACCATTGTCCATATCTAGTTTGAAGAGATTTTTAGTTGAATTAGTGTCAGTACCTTCTGTGCCAGACAATGTAGTTAACCTTCAAGTGTTTGATGATGACCAGCACATTTTGGACTTCATATCCAATAGAGATCTTTTTGATGCATAGATCATAGATGAAAGAAATGTGGAAGACCATATATGGGAAGAAGAAGAGATCATAGAGTTGCCCAGTAACAAGATTCCTAAAGGAATGATAGAGTTGGAAAGAGCATTTGATTTAGATAACATGCTGAAATAGAAAGATCTCCCTAAAGCAGATGGAGGAGAGTATTCACAAGTTAACATAGGACATGATGAAGACAAAAGGAATGTCTTGATTGGAAAAGTGTGTACAGAAGAAGAAATGGAAGGGATAACCCAAGCACTTAAAGATTATATTCATGTTATTGCCTGGACATATGATGAGTTGAAAACTTATGATACATCAATCATCACTCATACTATACCGTTAAAGCCAAATGTCAAGCCCTTTAGACAAAAGCATAGACCTGTTAATGTTTTGCTGGAGCCCATCATTTTTTAAGAAGTGATGAAATTACTTAATGCCAGGATCATATTTCTTGTGAGACATTCCACATGGGTGGCTAACTTGGTCCTAGTAAGGAAGAAGAATGGTGACATTAGGTTGTGTGTAGACTTCAGAAATTTAAATAGAGCTTCTAAAAAGGATAACTATCCTTTACGTTCTCTGGATGAGGTCTTACAGATTGTAAATGGTGCAAAGATGATATCATTTTTGGATGGTTTTTCAGGTTACAACCAAGTGATGGTAGATACGATAGATAGATTGTATACTGCATTCACCACTAAGTGGGGAATATTCACTTATAGGCACATGCCTTTTGGATTGATAAATGATGGAGCCACTTTTCAGCAAGCAATGGATATAGCTTTCAGAGGACTAATTGGTAAATGCATCATCATATACATGGATGACTTGACCGTTTTCTCTAAATAAAGAGGGAATCATGTGGAAGACCTCATGAAGGTACTGTAGAGTGAAATACTCTACATTTTGATTTTTGAGTTTCAGTTGTGCGAGTTCTAGTTTTGTTCCTGTACACTTTAGTTTTTGCAGTGAGGGTTTTGACATACAGTGCGGGCACACGGCACGAGTGTGGGGTTTTCATTTTTGCCTAAATTTTGCTTAAGTCCCACATTTCAACGGAAGCCGCCAAGTGTCAACCCCCGGGACACATTATAAAGTTGCTTAGAGTAACGCGGATGAAGCCACACAGCCCTTTTAATTCCTGCAGAGCATGCCATGTGTCGGCATCCGAGGTTCAGTTTCTATAAGTTTCAAAAGCCCCTTTTTACAAAGTAAGTGTGGCAGGCCCCATTTTTTAAGTTTCTTTCAGTACAGCGAAAACCACCACGTGTCAGCAGCCGAGACACATTCCAGAGTTTCTCAAAGTGGCCGCAGAGAGTGCCATGTGTCTTTCTACATCGTAGCGGAAGCTGCCAAGTGTCAGCACCCATTCCAGTTTCTTAAAAGTTTCAAACGTTCCTTTTGAATGTTTCTTATAATGTAACGGGTCCCTTTTAAGAGTTTCAACATGCGCAGAAGGCGCCAAGTGGCAGACGCGGAGAGTATCTATAAAGTTTCTTTAAGTTACACGGAAGGTACCGCGTGTCCCATGTAGTTTTAGCGGAGTGCGACATCTATCACCATCCGCGTGATACTTATGAGTCCCTTATGTTTCTATAAAGTTTCTCAGAGTTGCGCGGAGAGTGCCAAGTGGTAGCATCCATGAAGGTTTTGTTTAAATGCTAAAGTTTCCCGAAGCTCAGCAGAAGCCACCAAGTGTCATCTTCCGCAGGACCCTGTAATGTTTCAAGAGTTTCTTAAAGTTGCAGCGAAAGCCGCCAAGTGTCATCTTCTGCATAATTCACTTAAAGGTATCTACAATCTCTCTAGGTGCAGCGAAAGCTGCCATGTATATAGTTTCTTATTTCAGGGGAAAGTGCCACCTGTCCCCTTTTTCTTTTTGAAGCTACTCAGGCACGGACTGTTGGTGGGTCCCATTTTTAATGTTTCTTAGTTTTCAAAGTTCAGAGGACTGTGACAGATGGCGAAGCCCGAGCACTCTTAATATAAGCCACAGTGAAGACTCAAAGTAAAGCGGACAGTACCATGTATCTTTTGCAAGGGCCGTGGACGCTGCCAAGTGTCAAGTTCTGGTGTCTCCTGAGAAAGAAGTAGTTTATCAAGTAAGTCACGCAGAGGATGCCATGTGTTAGTTTCTTATTATTCTAGAAAGATGAAGGAGTTTCAAGAAAGAGGCGCATATGAATGCCAGCTGTTCCAAGGGTTTATAGTCGCAAAGACTATCAGAAATTGCCACGCATTCCTCCTTGATTCAAGTAAGTGGGGTTACATGTATCTTTTGCAACCAATGAACTTGCAGAGTGGCTAACCATTTCTGATTCGAAAGAGATCTTCTGTCAGACACTTTCAGTTAAGTGCCAGTTCGGTTAGACCGTTGAGATTTGATCGTGCGGGCAATCTTTGAGCCAGTTCTATGCTATAAATATGGGTTCAGATCATAGAACCATGGGGAGAGATACAAGATTGGAGATATAGAGAATTTTCTACATCACAGATTGTTAGAGAAGTTTGAAGATCTTTTGTAGTGGCCAGTAATATCATTTGCCTTTGTTCTGTTTTCTTGATTCAAAAAGTTTGTATAACTGTGCATGATTCTGTGCCTTTTATGTAACTAGAAGATTAATAAAGACAAAGTTCTGTGCCTTTGCTGATATTTTCTGTGTTGTTGCAAAATATTCTAATTCATGAGCCTCTGATTCTATTTGTTTTTCATCTGTTACATTGATCATGCATTGTTTTCTCTTTAATGTGATTGAATCTTAAAAGTAGTTTCACTGTGCTTAGTGTTGAGAAACAAAATCACATTCAGGTGCATCGCCATAGTTTAGTTTTTTTTAGTTGCATTTGTGATTCTGTTTAACTATATCCCTTTTTCCCAAACACTTTTGAGATAAAGAAGAGCTAGCTTCTTTAAAATATGAAGGTTACTCTAAAGAGCATTCCCACATTTTAGAGTTTCCCATGTTGGTGTTGGAAATAGCACAATTCAGAGCATCAACAGTTTTTGGCACGCTCGGTGGGACCATTTCTTGAAGTTTCTTTCAAGACTGTATGAACCAGAGAGTCACGAGGAGTCAGAGCTGTGGACCTGTGACAAGAGCTCAATCTACTGTGAACCCAGGTATTCTTTTATCACCATTGATAAATAATTCAAGAAGAAGGGTCAATCAGTTTACAGCAACCTCAAGTGCAAACATGGGAGCACCTATAGCCCCAAGGAATTATGCAAATTAGAATACTGGTAGTGCTCTGATTCTTCCAGTACCACCAGCCACTTGGGATCCTATTCTAGCAAATGCCCTGAATTCTCTGTGCAAATTCAGTGGGGAGGATTTCAAAACACCTGAAGAGCATCTACAAGATGTGTCTGATGTCTATGCAATACATGTGATCACACAGCAGAATGTGGCTATAAGACTCTTAGCAGCTTCTTTTAAGGGGAAGGCTCTGGACTGGTATAGATCTTTGACCCCAAATTCAATATCTACATGGGATCAGCTTGGAGACGCTTTCTTTGCAAGATTCAAAGAAAAGGGTGATAAATCTTCTCTATTACAACAACTGATTACTGATGCAGAGGCATCCACACTAAAACCTTGACATACCGCATGTATGTCTAAAACCCATCATCATCATCATATTTTCCTTAACACTGTCAGCATCATCATATTTTCTCTGCCGACCGATATCCTTCTGATGACAAGCCTTCGCCCTTTCGCCTGTCAGCAGCATCATCATATCCGGCTATCGGCAGCATCATCACATTCGGCAAGCGCAAACCTCCTCCTGACGTTCACTGTTCATCTTACCGCCAACCTCTATCTTCATCATCATGATGTTCAACATCATGTTCATCAGCAGGATATAGAACATCCGGTTCCTCCCATATATCCTGATGACGACAACCTCATGCACCTTTCCTTCGATGCTTACGTCACCCCGATATCCTGATGACGATTATCCTGATGACGATGACGTCACATGCAGCTCCTTCAATATCCTGCTGCCCCGATATCCTGATGACGATTATCCTGATGACGATGACGTCACATGCAGTTCCTTCAATATCCTGCTGTCAGCCAAACTTAACATTATCGGCCCACGAAGGAATTGTCAACCCGATCTTCTACCTTATGCCGATATGCTCCTCCTCAGCAACACCTGATGATGATCACCCTAATGCACATTCACCTTATGCAATCTACTGCATCATGCTCACCTCCATCTACTCGGATGACGCCCGAAGTAACTACAGGATATACACAGAAATATCCTGATGATGCCGTTGTGTTGGATTTTCCAACCTTAGCGAATTTCGATCCACCGAACCTCCTGAGGTGACCCGATCCGCTTCCTGGACAATTTTCCAGACTCTAACAATCAGCACGACCTAGCACATACCCATGCTAGGGTTCTCAACACCTCTCGACGACGATCCTGCACACCTGCATGCCAACAAACACAAAATGCAGACTAAACCCTAAACTACTGTACATAGCCATTCCACCGATTCGATGAATCAACCGGTGGAATGGATCAGTGAATCCATGTAACCACCAAAACAGCAACTCGATTACACAATGGAGATCAAACAGAAAATGAACACAAACAGGATCTTTATTGATTTCAAAAGATGCAAATACAATATTCAGTTTCACTCTGCAATCTAACTCCTCTGCTCAATGTCTAAAACCAACCGATCCTCATGCATAAATAGGATCTCTTGCGAGTACTACTGACCTGACTCCAAGCGGCTGGGAAATCTCTCCAGGTGGCTGGGAGATCCAACCGGACCTACAGCATAATAGCTGTCTTAACAAACTAGCTAAAAATAGTAAAGTATGGTCAACATGACCTTATTACATGCATTGGTCTTATCAGACCTTCTTGGAAACATTAACAAGACCTATAACAAACTAACTGCCTCATGGAGGCCAGCTATCAGGTAGGTGCTCCTGCACCAATTACCATCAAGAGGGCACCACAAGAAGCAATGACTGATTTCAATTCTAGATTTCAGAAGACTTGGGAAAGGATTCCTGCTACAGCAAGACCATTACCAGGTATGGCTATAGTATTTTATCTTAAATCCCTAAATTCAGATATAGTAGTAATGATTCAATCACTTGGAGGCCAGACCCTGCCAAAAGCCTATGACTATGCAGTCAGAGCTTAAAATAATTTGATAGATGCTAGAAAATTGCCCCCAAGGCCCCCCATGCTTATGTTTCCAGAGATTACCCTACCATTGCCTCAAGAAGCTCCTAACCCCATAACCCCACATATGTCCATGTATACGTTTCCCCAACAACTTGCTAAAGCTGCTGTCCCTACCCAATCTTCAGAGATGGATGATGTCAAGAACATCCTGAGAACATTTTCTAATGAAATAATTAACCTAAAAAGACAGCAGAATCCTTATCCCAGACTCCAATATCAAGGCTATCAAGGGAATAGACCTCCTTCATAGTCAAACCATTATTAGGGCCCCCAAAGACAAACTAACCCTTAGCCATCAAACCAATTAGTTGCAGTCCCTACACCCTTGCAAGCTGTTCCTCCCAATCCAAACAGAGATATTGTCCCAAGATAGAATAATTATGCAGATGGCACCAATGCCTGGTGTTTCCCTTGTAATAATGTACATATGCCTAGGGATTGTCCTAGGGGTAATCTACAACAAAAGATAGCAGAGCAAAGAAGAGTGGATGGACAATTTGCAAATACTTCTGACACTCAGCCCTACCAATCCCCTGGTATGCAAAATTCAGTCCTAGTGGCTCAGATGCAAGGAATGTCCTTATAGCAAGAAGAAGAAATAGCCCCTCAGCATGCTCTATTTTCATGGATTGAAGATGAAGAGTCAGTATTCTTAAATGAAGCTTCAACTTCTAAGAAGCCATTGGTACAATCAGATTACTATACTAGAGCCAAGAGAAGGATGATGGAATAGCCTAGAGTCACAAATAATGAAATTATGGGAGTTCCACCATTTCAAGATCATCAAAATACAGCTACTAGACAAGAAATACCTCAGCCAGTGCAGAATCAAGTAGTTTCTGGACAAGTTCAAGAGAAAGCAAGATACCCTTATTATCCCAGAACACAAGCACTAGGGCCCGTGAATGTGGTGGATTAGTTGAAGAGGACTCCAGCACATGTGTCAATATGGGACATGTTAGCCATTCCTGAGCAAAAGACACTGTTGCAAGAAGCTTTACAGAGCCAAGCTGTGCCTAAACAAACTATTGCCAAAGGAGGACCTAATGATAAAGAAAAGCTAAAAAACACTTTTCCTCTACAGACAATAGCTCTTTTGAACAATGCACTAGAGGTAAGTAAATCCAAGCCAGATCCCTTTTATTTAACTTTAATAGTTGGGAAGAAACTATTGCACAGTGCAATGATTGACTCTGGGGCTAGCACCACAGTGATGCCAAAGCAAATAGCAGATGCTTTGAAAATAAAGTATGAGCCACTTGCAAAAGGAGTTATGCAGTTAGATGGGAAGTTTGTGCAAACAATAGGGAAATTAAACAACTTCCACTACAGCTATATACCTGTCCCAATATAATTGTTAATCAAGATGTTGTAGTCATAGATATTCCTCCTATTTTTGGCTTATGCCTATCCAGAGATTTCACAGCTAAGATAGGAGGTTATATGTCACTTGATTGGTCTCATCTCATCATAAGGACCAACTATGGGACTAAAATGAAAGTACTATCAAAACCATTGTCAAAGGACCATATCACTAATGAGCCAACCCCAAAGTTAGAAGCAGCCCATGCCATGTTAAATAAAGAGGAAAGGGTTTTTGTTGAAGAAATAGGGGATTGGACTGAATATGATCAGCAAGTAGAGGATAACCAATTGTTAACCTTGATGCAGAGTGATCCCTTTGGAAACTATGACTCAACAGGGTTGGGCACTTATGTTATATTTGAGGAAGACCAGGAGATCCCTAATGTCTTAAGGAAAGAGCCCTCTTAGGTCCAAGAATCCATAAATGACTCAGGAATTTGGACCCTAAATTTTGATGGGGCTAGAAGCAAAAATGGAGCTGGAGCAGGAATTTGTCTTACTGCCCCTAATGATGAAAAGATTTTAAGAGCCATTCGCTTTCATTTTGCCTGTACCAATAATGATGCTAAATATGAATCTTTAGCGCATGGACTTATATTGGCAAAAAGGAAAGAAGTAAAGAATCTGATAGTCAAAGGAGATTCAGAACTAGTGGTGAAACAAATAAGAGAGAAGGTAATAGCCAAAAATGTAAGGATGAGATCTTATAGGCATAGAATTTGGGACTTAATAGAAAATTTTGAAACCTTTAATATAGAAGTAGTCCCTAGAGCCCAAAATTCTGAGGCAAATAGGATGGCACAAATTGGTTCACAGTTTGATCCAATAACTGATCTAATGGTCAATAATGAGTTAGTCAAAGTTATTGTGAGGCCAACCATCCTAGATAATGATGAAAATTGGCAAGTTTTTGAAAATGATTTTCAAGTATTCTCATTTTTGCAATAGTCAGGAGAATTTGCTGATCAGTTACAACCAAAAATTGAAGAGGCATATGGTGATCAGATCATTCAACTGAAATCAAACAAGCTCCCTAAAGGATTGATTACCCTGGAGAACTTGTTTGATCTTGAAGATGCTAGTCTAGAAAAGAAGAGATTCCAAGCAAATAAAGAAGACTACTCTGAGATTCAAGTTAGTGAGGGGAGAAGACTGAAGGTTGGAAATTCTACCACTCAATAGGAAAGAAAAAGGTTAATTGATTTATGTGAGAAATATGATAGGGTCATAGCCTGGACCTATGAAGATCTCCATGGTTATGATAGAAGTATCATTCAACACACTATAGAGCTGATTGAAGGATCTAAACTGGTTAGATAGAAGCAAAGGCCAGTGAACCCTAGGATAGAACCTCTAATGGTGGATGAGTTGTAGAAACTATTAGAGTCAAAGATCATTTTCCCAATCAAACACTCAACTTGGGTGTCCAACCTAGTACCAGTCAGGAAAAAGAATGGAGATATAAGGCTCTGTGTGGATTTCAGGGATCTAAATAGGGCTTCCTTGAAGGATCACTACCCCTTGCCCTCTATGGAACAAATTTTACAGACTGTGGTTGGATCAGAGAGATTTTCTCTGCTAGATGGTTTCTCTGGGTACAATCAGATTTGGTTGGCTGATGAGGACCAACATAAGACTGCTTTCACCACAAAATGGGGAACATTCGCCTATGCAAAGATGCCTTTTGGTCTTTCAAATGCTGGAGCTACATTTTAGAGGGCAATGGATGTAGCATTTGGAGAGATTATCAATAAAATCATTCTAATTTACCTAGATGACCTCACTGTTTTCTCTAAAAATGTTGCAGATCATTTTGACCATTTAGAAGAAGTTTTTAAGAAATGCTAAGAGTTTGGAATATCTCTAAATCCTAAGAAATGCATTTTTGCAATACCTCGAGGTAAACTATTAGGGCATATAGTTTCTAAAGAAGGAGTCTCTATAGATCCAGAAAGAGTCACTGCCATAATGAACCTGTCTCTGCCTGTCAATAAGAAAGCAGTTCAGTCCTTCTTGAGAAAGATTAATTTTGTCAATAGATTCATATCAGACTTTGCAGGCCTAATAAGACCAATTACACTGCTACTAAAGAAAGACCTGGTATTCAAATGGACTGTAGAAGGAAGACAAGCTTTTGAAGAGGTCAAGAAAGCAATTTCAACAGCCCCAGTATTAAGGAACCCTGACTTCTCTAAGTCTTTTATAATGTATGTCTATGGAGGAGAATTCAGTGTTGCTGCTGTCCTGACACAGAAAGATGAAACGATAGAGGGAGAGCATCCAATAGCCTTTTTCTCAAGGACTCTTAGGGAGTATGAAGCCAGGTATAACTTTGTAGAGAAACAGGCATATGCTATGGTAAAAGCCCTCAAGAAATTCAGACACATGGTCACAGGTAATAAGATCTTGATACTAGTGGCTCATCCAAGTGTCAGAGAATATATTATGGAAGGAGAAATCACTGAGAAAAGAGCAAACTGGATAATAAAGATTCTTGAATATGATGTGGAGGTCAGACCAACTAAACTTGTCAGAGGCAAGGGTTTGTGCCAGTATATGGTTCAAGATATGGAAAAAATGATAACTGAAGAAACAGAGGAAGAAAATGTATTGAGGATACAAGAAGTTGATCAGAATTCCTGGGTCACAAATAGGATCCAGTTTATGAAACATGGGATTTTCCCAAAAGAGCTCTCTCAAGATAAGAAGAGGTACTATAGGCAACAGGGAGCTCATTTTGTTTTAATTGACCAAGTTCTTTTCAGAAGAAACACTGATGGCATACTTTTAAGATGCATAGAAAAGGATGAAGCCCAAAGAATACTGCATGAGATGCACCATGGAGTATCAGGTGGACATTTTTCTGCAAGAACCACAACTATAAAGATAAGTCAGGCAGGTTACTTTTGGCCCACTTTATTCACAGACTATTATCAACTGGTTAAAGAATGCCAATCTTGTCAGTACTATGTAGGGAAGAGAAGGAATGCAGCAATGCCCCTTAGTCCTATAATTGTTGATGAACCTTTTGCTCAATGGGGTCTAGATTTCATTGGAATGATCAATCCAATGTCAAGTATGGGGCACAAATGGATCCTAACTGCCACAGATTATTTTTCTAGATGGAGTGAGGTAGTCCCACTAAAAGAAGCAACATAAAAAGTGATTCTAGACTTTCTGGAGGGTATCACTACTCACTTTGGGCCTCCTCGTACTATAATTTTAGATAATGCTAAGGCATTTTTGGGGGCAAAGATATCTAACTTTGCACTAAAGTATGGAATCTACTTGAAGACCTCCTCCAATTATTAGCCTCAGGGTAATGGTTTAGCATAATCAACTAACAAGAATCTGATCAGACTCATTAAAATAATAGGGGTTGATCATCACAAAGAGTGGCATAAAGTGCTTAACATAGCACTGTGGGTAGATAGAATTACACCGAAACAAGTGACAAAAATGTCCCCATATGAATTGGTCTATGGTAAACCTGTTGTGATGCCCCTGAGCTTGGAGATTCCTGCTCTCTAGTTATTGAAACAAATTGAGATTGAGGAAAATGGCCCCATGCAGGTCAGACTTGCTGAGCTCCTGGAAGTTCAAGAAAAGAGAGATTCAGCACATGAATCATTATTGAAACATTAGAAAATAATCAAAGACTATTTTGATAAGAAAACTTCAAACCCTCATTTTGAAGTAGGGTCAGTTGTTTTGAAATGGGATGAGAGAGCTGCCAAGCCGGGTCAACACAGTAAATTTGAGTCATTATGGACTGGCCCCTATAAAATCTGTTCCTGTAAATAGCAGAATTCTTTCAAGCTTGAAACGATGGAGGGTGAGCCTGAAGAGATTCCCGTCAATGGGATCTACTTGAAGCATTTCAATTAGACAGTGTCCTTCCTGTGTATTATAGTTACATAGTTTCCTGTTGTGTTGCTTTGTTTTTTTTTTCCCGCTTTGTTTTTCCTGCTTTTGTTTTGAATAAGTGTTTTTTATAAACACGTGGCCACTGCTCAAGTCTCTTAAAAGTCTTGAAACTTTTGCATTCATTAAACCTCTCAAATCCCCAAAATTCCTAAAAGGTACCTAGCGCAGCCGCTTTTTATGATGTGTCTGACACTCTGTCCCACTCAGATCGCTTAAGATTTTATAACGGTTTCCATTTTTAATTCCATTTATGAGACTTGATGCATCATTAAAATATCCCAACAACATGAGTTAAAGCTTAAACCGAGTTTCATTTGTTTCAACTTCTGCTAAGTGTCTTCCCTGTTGCTGCGTTTTCATTGCAAAACCTGCTTCCTAATTGTGTCTTCCCTGTTGCAAAGCTTCCATACTTATTTACAGTAAGTTCAACAGTTTCCAGCAAACACAAAGATGGTGGAAGCACAGTGCTCTCAACAGGGGCTTGGGATTTATGAGTCTATTGACAGGCTTCTCACCAGCAAATCATACGCTTCGGTCCCTGCGCAACCTTTAAAGACCTATCCAAGAACTAGGGTTCCAGAGGTTGGTTATGCAGTTGACCCAGCTAAGGTGCAAGATTTTGCAGATGGTATTGCCGAACTAGCCCTACAAAAGTCTAGCAAAGCTCTGCAAGAGGGAGCACACCAAAGATGCCTCCTGAAGGCCAAAGCTAAGCAATTTGAAACGTTCGGCATGCGGATATGGACCTCCCAGTTGGCGAAATTCATTGTCTCGAGCGTGCATTTATGCCCCGACCTGATTAAGGTATGCGGAGAATTATTTCATGCACCCTCAAGCACCATTCAGAAGGGACCCTTCATGGTGCAAATTACACCAAAGGCCATCAGGGACATGCTGGCCCTATATTATGACAGCACAACCACGTTTCCTACCATTGCCAAAATGCAGAAGACGTGGGCAAATGTCAAGCATCAACTAAGGTTTCTTAATTCAGAGATGCAGTTGGGAGATGAAAACACCCAAATGCCAGTGCTGCCAACATGAAGGGCACAATTTACACAAGCCAGTCAGGAAGCGCTATCTATGATGGCATTTATCTTCGGAATGAAGGAAGACATCACTGTCTATGATTGGCAACTGGCCATTTTGTTCAGGATGAAGACCGTAGATAAGTCTCAGGAGTTTCGGCTAGATTTCTCTGAGTAGATTGCCTACTCAATGGCCAAACAACTCACCAATTTCAAATCAATAGGGGTTTTCAAGTATTCTTCTTATCTGTTTCACCTCATGTTATACCAAAACTATGCCATCTTTTCCTAGTATATGCATATGGACATGGATGACCCAAGTTTTGATCCCAATAGAACTATCCCTGTGTCTGCATGGACCCATGTTTTGTTTGAATCATCTGACCCCTATGAGTTTTGGGAACTTTTTGTCGCCCCTGCTTTTACTCACCTAAGCCCATAACCTGTTGAGAATAGATTGACATTAAGTGTCAGAGGCCTCATGGCAAATTCCCCCATTCCCTGTGATTATTTCTTTGGGTCTCACCATACTATTATCAGGATCCATGGTTTTAATGGAGAGCCAATGTTACTACCCAAGGTTTTGACTCCTAGGCTAGCCTTTTTAGAGGTCACTCGGCAAGTGTCTGTGGTTGATAATGATTATGGCGCTGGGAAGAAGAAAAAGAAAATGTATGACCTTCCCTGGGTGAAGAAAAACATGACCCTATTGGTCAGGGATGCAGAGCATTTATTGCTAAGAAAGTTAGCTGTCCTTGGTTTTCTCTTGATTGAAGATAAATGGAGATATGATCCACTCAGTTTCATAACTTTGTGGGTCAAGAATAATAAGAGTGCTACCAAAATTGTGCACGAGGGCCGCCCCTTTTGGGAAGACCGAAGAAACCCTAAGGAGGACACCCCTGATTTATATGCAGAATTGATAGATTTGCCATTTGAGGGACCCAGGCCATGGGAGGTATTTTATAAAAAGGAGAAGGCCTATGACCCTAAGCTCAAAATGGGCACCGAATTAAAGAAAAATTTACTAAGAGATAGAGAGTGGAAGGCTGAGAAGATAGAAGCCTATTAGAAATATAGGCAGGAGATATTTGAAACAACCCATTCCTTTGGCAATGTTGATACAGATGAGAAATGGGAGTCCATTTGGGATGAATGGCATCCTTCTCCAGTCTCTAGACCTGATACAAGCAAGATCAGAAAAAGGGGTGAGGAATCTGAAGAGGAAACTGAATCCACTCACACAGTGCAGGCCCCAGGACAAACATCATCTACAGCTGCTGTAACCACTTGGCCCCAATCTCTCAGTGCTATAGAGAAGCAAAAGAGTGTGGTGTCATCACCACCTATAGGGACCCCATCAGTTTCAATGAGTGGGGCTTCCAGTTTTGTGCAAACACCACTGGCAACAGTGGTAAATGTTGAGGAGAAAGAAACACAGCAAGAAGAAGAGAAGCCAAGGAAACATAAGAGGCTGAAACTTCAACCTGATTCAGATGAGGAGGTAGAACCTTTGTTGCATCCACCACCAAGTGTCTCAGTTGCTCCTCAGGTACGTGCTTCTTCTCCTTCTTCTTCTCAATCTTTTTCTTCTTCAATAGGGGTGGCAATCCCAACTGGCCAAATATTATCCCCTGCCACCTCTGTTGTGCCAATTTCTCAATTTTCCCCACATGTCACTACACAGGCCATGTCATTACAGGCCACTTCATTACCTCCCTTTTCTCCCTCTTTTCCAAGGAGAGTACCTTCTCAGATTCCTCCTAGCCAACATTTGGCTATCCCTTATGGTTTACCACAAGGTCATCCTTTTGCGGGTGGGTACATTGCCTCTCCCCCTACCTTCCAAGCTCAAGCAGACACTGCCAAGAAGGCTAGGGAAGCCCGGATGGACAAAAAGAGAAAGAAAGACAATAAAGCTTAGGCTATCCCACATATGAGGTCACTATTTGACCCAATTCATCAGTAGCTAACTGTGACCCATTTGTCACCAAATGTAGTAAAACCAAATGAGTAGATGCAACCCCAAGATTATACAATGAGTGCAGTGGCGATGGACATGTCACTTTTCAAGCCACAAGACAGGGTAGAGCTGCTAAATGAAACCACTTCTGCTGTAGCCACTGAGTATTTGAAGTTATCAAGGAAGTTCAGAAAGTGGAGGCTGATCTGGCTCAGGAAAAGACACATAGTGAGACCCTGACTGCTGAGCTCAAATCTAAAAATGATGAAATTGAGGATCTCACTAAATAGTTGCAAAATACTGTTTCATGTCAGATTCATCAGGCTACACAGAGCCAAAATGCTTCCTTGAAGGAAGAACTGATCCAGGTGAAGTCTATTCTAGCTACCCTGAAGCAGGAAAAGGCCATGTTGCAGAAGAGGCATCAGGATTCCTCTCAGCAAGCCACACAGTTCCAACAGCAACTGTTGAAGGAATAGAACAATGTTGCTGCCATATAGGCTCAACTTCAGGCCGAACAACAAATAGCAAAACAATTGACCCTTGAGTTGGCAAATAGGCCTCAAAATGCAGGAGTGTTGAATTTGGTCAAGGAGCTTTATGCATCAGTGTGGGCAAGAATCTCTGAGGAGATTAGTCAACTCAAGCCCTCTTTAACTTTCCTACTACATGCACAGCAATTATGTGAAAAGGTGGAGACCTCAGTTTAGACCACTTTGTCCATTGTTTCCATGAGAGTTTTTGACTCTCAACTGCTGCTGGGGAAACTCTATGATACATCTGATGAAACATTATCAGCAGTAGGGATCAGTGACAGAATGATAGCTGCCAAATGGGTGAATGAGGTTCTCAGTTGCAACTCTGCTACAATTACCTGCCAGGAGCTTCTGGATGTGGTCAAGGAGGGAGTGAAGGACATGAAGAAACATATTGAAGACCTGGTGCAATTGGGCCTTCCTTCTCCTTTTCCTGATAGTAACACAGTATTAATGGTTGATGAGATCAAGCCTCTGTTGCTAGCCAGACAGAATGATCAATCAGTTTTCTAGGGTCTAACAGATGCCTCATCAGTGTCAGAAGTGGAAGCTGTTTTGATTCCCATGGCCCAACTTGATTTCCAGTTGAAAGCAGCAGTTCATGTTTTGCAAAGCTTTTCGCATAAGGACATGATCAATCTAGATTTGGCCTTCCAGGATTTGCAGAACAAACAAGGTTTATCTGATGCTGAGTGGTCTGTATATTAGACGGCCTTGCAGAATTTATAAATTTTGCTGTATAGATACATATTTTGGATTCTTTTTGAGTAGGCTCAAAAGTCCTTGGGGTCACCAAGAACTGTAGAGTGAAATACTCTACATTTTGATTTTTGAGTTTTAGTTGTGCGAGTTCCAGTTTTGTTCCTATACACTTCAGTTTTTGTAGCGAGGGTTTTGACATACAGTGTGAGCACACGGGGCGAGCACGGGGTTTTCATTTTTGCCTAAATTTTGCTTAAGTCCCACATTTCAGTGGAAGCCACCAAGTGTCAACCCCCGGGACACATTATAAAGTTGCTTAGAGTAACGCGGATGAAGCCACGCGTCCTTTTTAATTCCTGCGGAGCATGCCATGTGTCGGCATCCGAGGTTCAATTTCTATAAGTTTCAAAAGCCCCTTTTTACAAAGTAAGTGTTGCGGGCCCCATTTTTTAAGTTTCTTTCAGTACAGCGAAAACCACCACGTGTCAGCAGCTGAGACACATTCCAGAGTTTCTCAAAGTGGCCGCGGAGAGTGCCATGTGTCTTTTTACATCGTAGCGGAAGCTGCCAAGTGTCGACACCTGTTCCAGTTTCTTAAAAGTTTCAAATGTTCCTTTTGAATGTTTCTTATAATGTAGCGGGTCCCTTTTAAGAGTTTTAGTGTGCGCGGAAGGCGCCAAGTGGTAGACACGGAGAGTATCTATAAAGTTTCTTTGAGTTACATGGAAGGTGTCACATGTCCCATGTAGTTTCAGTGGAGTACAACATCTGTCACCGTCTGCATTATTCTTATTAGTCCCTTATGTTTCTATAAAATTTCTCAGAGTTGCGCAGAGAGCACCAAGTGGCAGCATCTGCGAAGGTTTTGTTTAAATGCTAAAGTTTCCCGAAGCTCAGCGGAAGCCACCAAGTGTCATCTTCTGCAGGACCCTGTAATGTTTCAAGAGTTTCTTAAAGTTACAACGGAAGCCGCCAAGTGTCATCTTCCGTAGAATTCACTTAAAGGTATCTATAGTCTCTCTAGGTGCAGCAGAAGCTGCCACGTATATAGTTTCTCATTTCAGCGGAAAGCGCCACCTGTCCCCTTTTTCTTTTTGAATCTGCTCAGGCATGGACTGTTGGTGGGTCCCATTTTTAATGTTTCTTAGTTTTCAAAGTTCAGCAGACCGTGACAGATGGCGAAGCCCGAGCACTATTAATATAAGCCACAGTGAAGACTCAAAGTAAAGCAGACAGTGCCACGTATCTTTTGCAAGGGCCGCGGATGCTACCAAGTGTCAAGTTCCGGTGTCTCTTGAGAAAGAAGTAGTTTATCAAGTAAGTCACGCAGAGGATGCCATGTGTTAGTTTCTTATTATTTTGAAAAGATGAAGGAGTTTCAAGAAAGAGGCGCGTATGAATGCCAGTTGTTCCAAGGGTTTATAGTCACAAAGACTATCAGAAATTGCCACGCGTTCCCCCCTGATTCAAGTAAGTGGGGTTACATGTATCTGTTGCAGCCAATGAACTTTCAGAGTGGCTAACCGTTTCTGATTCAAAAGAGATCTTCTATTAGACACTTTCAGTTAAGTGCCAGTTCGGTTAGACCATTGAGATTTGATCGTGCGGGCAATCTTTGAGCCAGTTCTATGCTATAAATATGGGTTCAGATCACAGTACCACGGGGAGAGATACAAGATTGGAGATATAGAGAATTTTCTACATCACAGATTGTTAGAGAAGTTTGAAGATCTTTTGTAGTGGCCAATAATATCATTTGCCTTTGTTCTATTTTCTTGATTCAAAAAGTTTGTCTAACTGTGCATGATTCTGTGCCTTTTATGTAACTAGAAGATTAATAAAGACATAGTTATGTGCCTTTGCTAATATTTTTTGTGTTGTTGCAAAATATTCTAATTCATGAGCCTCTGATTCTATTTGTTTTTCATCTGTTAGATTGATCATGCATTGTTTGCTCTTCAATGTGACTGAATCTTAAAAGTAGTTTCACTGTGCTTAGTGTTGAGAAACAAAATCACATTCAGGCGCATCGCCATAGTTTAGTTTTTTTAGTTGCATTTGTGATTCTGTTTAACTCTATCCCTTTTCCCCAAACACTTTTGAGATAAAGAAGAGCCAGCTTCTTTAAAATCTTGAGGTTACTCTGAAGAGCATTCCCACATTTCAAAGTTTCCCATGTTGGTGTTGGAAACAGCGCAATTTAGAGCATCAACAGGTACTAAAGAAATGTGAACATTATCGAATATCCCTAAACCCTAAGAAATGCATATTTGGGGTAACCACAGTTATTAGGTCACCTGATAATAGAGAATGGGATCATCATTGACCCTGAGAGAGTAGAATCAATCATGAAGATACAACTTCCTAGAAGTAAGAAAGAGCTCAAATCCTATTTTGGTAATATTAATTTCATTAGAAAGTTCATTACTAGTTTTGTAGAGATTGTTAGGCCATTGAATACCATGCTCAAGAAGGATGCCAAAATTGAGTGGACACCTGAAGCTAGAGCAGCTTTTGAAGATATCAAGAAAGCCATATCTAATGCTCTTGTTCTAATTAGTCCAGATTATACCAAATATTTTTACATTTACTCATTTTCTTTAGAGCATGCATCTGTAGCAATACTAACATAAAGAAATGAGGCTAAAGAAGAAAAGCCTATAGCCTTCATGAGTTGTCCTTTCAGGGATGCAGAACTTAGATACATGGATGTTGAAAGACAAGCACTTGCTTTGGTCTGAGCAGTCAAGAAGTTTAGACATTACATCTTGAGGAGTAAAGTGATTGCTGTAGTACCAGATGTAGTAGTAAAGATGCTTTTAATGCAAAGTGAACCAGGTGAAAAGAGAGCCAAATGGAGAATTGTCCTCCAAGAGTATGATATGGACATAACACACATGAAATTGGTGAGGGGATAAGCCTTGAGTCAAATGATATCTGAAATTGATCCTAACATCATGAGCTAGCAATATGTCATAAATACAAAGGAAACTAGAGAATGGTATTCAGACATCAGGCATATCTTTATTATTGGAAGATGTCCTTCAAGGTTGTAGGCATCACAAAGAAGAGCCTTGAAGATAAGATCACAAAAATACATGATAAAAGGAGGAGTCCTTTTCAAGAAGAACTATGAGGGAATATACCTTAGATGCCTAGAAAGGAAAGAAGTAGACAAAGTGCTAAAAAAATTACATGACAAGTTTGGAACCGCACATGGGTCATACTTAGCTACCACTCATGCTATCTTTAGGGAAGGGTATTACTGGCCCACTATTTTTAAAGATACTGCTAAACACATCAAATGTTGTCATATGTGTTAGGTTGCTACAAATAGAGAAAGGTATGCTGCTCAGCCCTTGCAACTAGTGATGGAGATGCGCCCATTTGCTCCATGGGGAATGATTTCATAGGACCTATCAACCCTCCATCATCTTTAGGCCACATGTATGTGTTGACTGCTACTGATTATTGTACTAGGTGGGCTGAAGCTGTCAGTAGTAAGACATGCAATGTTCAGGATGTGATCAAGTTTTTGGAAAGCAACATAGTAACCAGGTATGGCGTTCCTTATGCTTTACTATTTGATAATGGGTCTGCCTTTGCATCAATAAGATTATCAAGTTGGGCTTTTGACCATGGAATTATTTTAAAGTTTTCTTCAAATTACTATCCTCAAGGGAATGGATTAGCAAAATCTACAAACAAGAATTTGTTGAACATCATAAAGAAATTGATAGAAAAGAACCCAAGGGAGTGGAACACCCTATTAAAGTATGCACTATGGGTAGAAAGAATCAGGATGAAGGCTCTATTAGGAAATTCTCCTTTTCACCTAGTATATGGGGTGGATCCCATCCTCCCTGTTAACCTAAAGATCCCCACATTGCAGTTTGCACAAGAATATCTAGGCATAGATAACAAACAAGAAGTCAGTTTGCTTTAGTTGATGCACCTAGAAGAAAAAAGGAATAGAGAAATTGATCAATTTTCTAAACATTAGGCTATTGCCAAGTGTTGGTTTGACAAAAGAGCCAGAGTTAAGGCTTTTAGAATTTTAGATTTAGTCCTTATGTGGGACAAAGCACATGAAAGGAAAGGAGATCATGGTAAATTTGATAAACTTTGGATAGGTCCCTTTCAAGTTTTAGAAATCTTAGGAGATAGAACCTACAGGATTAAGACTTTAACCAATGAGGATGTCCCATTACCAGTTAATGGACAGTTCCTCAAGCATTATTTTCAAGCCTGAAACAGTGTCATGTAAGTCATGTGTATCATAGTGTGCATATTGTATAGTGGTTTGTACAGTTTTGTTTTGTTTGTTTGTTTCCTTTTTGAGTTTTGTTTTGGTTAGTCAAGATGATGCAACTCATCACCCTAAGAAAATGACCAAATTGGTAAGATTCAAGTGATGAGAACAAATTCCTATATAGGTTATGGCTCATTTGAGGAGTATTGGTGATCAGGTCTGTGATATCCTTTTCATCAGGGTGCCTTTTCTTAACCAAAGTGATTTTTCACAATGACTCAACTAACAGCCTTAGGTTTGTGGAACACATAAGTATAGGTGTTAAATAAAAAATCTAAAGGGACTCCCTTGCTACCAATGCAATCTCCAACCTAAATCAGCAAGTGACTATGCCTTGCACATCAAGCTTACATGATGACGTCATATGAATAGAAATAATAAATATTAAAAATCCAAAAGGAATAAAATTAGGTTATCTAAGTAACTCTACTGAGGCTATAGATGCCTACTGGCAATGGGGCTCTACTTAGGGGGATTGTATAGATAACTTTGCTGGGGCTATAGATGCCTGCTGGCAACAAGACTCTATCCAAGTTGGCTACGAGGGATGCTCCCAAACTATGTAGCTTAACATCAGTTACTCATGTTTTCAACTTACTTTCAAGATGAGGATAATTAATCATCTAAACACACCTAATCCTTTGTTAGCATTGTTGCCATGATGAAAACCTTATCATTCAGAAAGATTATAATACTTATACTTAGAAAGAGTTAAAATACTATGTTAGAATGTGATCACATCACTTGAATCATTGGAATTTGGTTATGTTTGGTGGCAAGTTGTTGTGTGGTTACACAACACGCCCCGTTTTGCCTTGACAAAATAGGGACCTAACTTTTTCTTGCTGCTTTGGCTTGTTGTTTTCTGCTTTGGGTGGTTTGGTAAAATTAGTCATGCATGTAACCCTGCAAGAGGGTGGATTTGTCCCCATGATGAGGTCAGTTGCTAGAGTTAGTATTTCACATTATTAACCTCATGGTTGGAAAGTGCATAAAATTCCAAGCAGGTTTGCCTTTCGGATCATCTCAAAATTGTCAAACTTTGGTTAAACCTGATATCTCGAAGTGGTGGGTGATATTTCAAAAATTAGTCATATTAAACAAGATCACCCTAATACTGTATTATCACCTAATAATCACTTGTCCCACGAAGTGCGGACATCAACTTTAAATTAAGAGTTGATATCTACCCATTAAATGACTTCATTTATCTTGCGGGGGGTCATATTTTTAACATCAATCATCTTATGAATATCACCCTCTCCACAAATATCACCCTATGCTGATATGACGGTGATGTCATCCATGTCCAATGAATGAAGGAAGTCATGCTGATGATGATGTCATTGTTCTATTCTACCCCGCAAAGGTATATATTCAATGTCCATCATGTTTCTTGAAATGATGATGACATCATTAAAACATAGCAATTAAACAAAGTCACTGACATGGTGACGTCACCCCAATCTTTTCCAAAGGGGGTCATTTTATTTGTAGGGTCATATTTCGAACATCTCCTAATCTTAATTTCGTGACCTGATATACACATGGTCAACGTTGACCACATCACCTAATTCTTTTGCATTCAATTTTGCCACTCAAAGGTAGGGGGTCATTTTATCCAAAGGGGATCATATTTTGAATATCCCCTGATCTTTCAAAGATCACCCCCTTGTTTCCTAACATTAAATGTACTTAAATGCGGTAGATGGATTCTCACCGATTATGAATGTGGATCTAACACTTGGCATCATCCGTGGATTCCCTACAGAAGATCAATGGATTTGATCAAGCCAACACAGTTTTACCCTAATTTGTCCTATGGACTTGCTTTAAAGGTAATTTTCATTTGCCTTGCGAGAAAATGAGAAATTACAGACCAGAGAAGTCAAACCTTCATACAGCTACCTGTTAACAGATTAGATCCTTCAGCGTAATGGAACAGGTAATCTTCAGCATTTACAGCCCTTTTCCATAATCAGTCATCTAATATAGGAGGAAAGCACTGTTAGGTAAGTAACTGAAAACCCTCATGTTGTCATTTTTTGCATGTTTAGGTAGAGTATTTATTCTTTCCTATGGTTTGGCTCTGTGAATATACATATCATGATGAAGTAAAGAATAATAGATAGAGTATGCATGGTATAGAAATGTATGATGTTATAAATGTGGATATTGTAGGGTAAATAGATCATGTTTATTGTAGGAAGCCATGGCAGATCTTAGAAGAAATAGATCTTACTCAGAGTTTCTCTAGCCCATGTTCGTTCAGTCCGAGGGGGTGTAGTTTTAATATGGCATTATTGGTGATACTCACCAAGGGGATACGGACTTGGCAACATGGTCAACAAGAGTAGATCATGATAAGGACAATCCCATTTTGGATGAGATATATGTTTCAGGAATGTGGCATGCAGCTAGTTTTTCATATGCCATGGACACCCCAAAGATGGTAGTGGAATGTGCTAGAAATTATAACCCTAAAACCAGACGGGTAGAAAAACATGGAAGAATTTATGTAGACTTCTCAATCAAGGGCATCACCACCACTTTTAATCTGCCAGTTGGGAAGAAGGTGGTAAGTGTGGATCTATGCAAGCCAGAAACAAAATATAATAATAATAATAAAAATGCAAGGAAGAGGATGTATCAATGGAGGTCAAAGAGCAGCACATACACTGCATCAACCAAATTACCCGTACATTTATATAAGTTTGATTTTGATGATGAGTACCAATATATGATTTCCCTATTGAGTAGGATGACATGTAAATCCCATGCTAGAAATTTTGAGAACTAGATGTTTGGGATCATCCAGATGGTCTTATATGCAGACAATAGGCCATTATGGGCCAAGGTCATCAGTGACACGCTAGATGAGGGAATGAGGAACATTATGATCTTATGATCTTATGATCCTTATGGTAGGATGTAGAAAATAGTAGGAAAACTAATACATCAGAAGCATCTGGAGGATTTCTGGACCGGCTATGAGGATGAAGCTGAGGTGAGGAGAAGGAAGTACTAAAGACTCACCTTGAACCAAATAAAGACCTTTGACTACATCTCGGTGCTAGCATAGCTGAGAAAGGATGATGGAAAGATCATGTCCAATGAGTATGAGGAAAAACAAGTGTATAATGACACCATATCAGCCCCTGATCTTACACAGTGAGAGAATATATCCCTAGATCAGCTGACAAGTGGGGTGATATAGTTAACTCAAGCTTGGGTGGATGAAGAAATAAACAGATTGAAGAAAAGGGGTGTTGCCCTTATAGTTGATGCTAAAAAGAAGAGGCAAGAAATAGCTAATGAGGAATATGATGATTTCCTCAGTAAAAAGAGAAAATCCAATGGGGAAAGATTGCCCACACAAAAACAATGGAAAGGTCCCCCTAAAGGTAAGAAAACTGAAGATGAACCAAGGGGGTGATAATTAAGTAGATTGTGATGTCAGTTGTAGCGGCATCTACATCATCTCACACATCCGCATCATCTGCACAACCTCCTGTTGAAAAGCCAAAAACTAATAGGACACTATTGAAACTACATAAGTGCAGGTAGAGGGCCAGGCCTTGCAGCAGGAAGTGGAAGAAGGCATCCCTTTGGAAGAAGAGAAGGTAAATAAGGAACCCACAAGTGATGACCTGATAATAGCCAGTAAGAAGAGGAGGGCGATGCCGCTGACGTCACCGCCCAAGAAATAAAGAACAACAATGATGGGGGATATTAGGGTTGACCTTATTATATTGAGAGGAGTTGGTGGTGAAGCATTTAGGAAGGAATTAAAACATGATGTTCTGCTTCCCACCATAATACAATTCAAAATTGAGAAGGTAGAGGAACAAACGAGAGAAGTGTTCAAAGCAAGTCAGGGTGGTCCTTTCTCTTTGGAGGATACCACAGACTTGTCTGATGATGAGGTAGTTCAAAGTGTGGCCTCTCAACAAATGGAGACTCTCACTTCGAAAACCCGCATGACCCCTCATGGGACCCCATTAGCACAGATGGCAGTGTTGGAGGAAGTAAAGCAAGTGGAAGAGGTAAAACAAGGTAGCCCAGAGAGGGCAGCCCAACAGATAGGGTTTGATAATTTGGTTGATCAGGTGACTAGCCCTACAGTTATAGATTTAACATATAGGGGTGATGTAATCCCTAAGGCTAAGGTAGGTGCACGTGATGAAATATAGAAGATTGAAGTGGCCAAGTAGGTAGAAAAAGAAAGCATTGCTCCTGATATGGGTTAGCAACAACATGAGATACCCATAGAACCAAAAATAGTAGAAGTTCAATAGAAGGACGGGGCTGATAAAGATATATCAGGTGCTACTATTGCTCAGACTCAGGAAGATCTGGGACATGCCTTTAGAGAAAAAGATAAATTAGGTCATGAGGACCCTAAGCCACAGGAGATCGGTGCATTAGGCGGAGAACAAGAAATGACCCTTGATTAGGGTGATGCACAGGGGCCAAATACATAGACATCCGCATATGTCAATATGCCTCGGGATGAGGAAAACAATGAAGAAGCTGAAAGGTAGAAGGAGGGAGTACAGGATCAAGCACAGGATCATAATGTGGACATTCCACAAGATCCTCCTTTGCAGAAGGCAACCCCTCAGCAAGAAGAAATGCAACAAGATCCCCCTCATGAAGAACTACATGAGGAAGAAATCAAGAAGGTGCCTTTTCCACCAAGAATAGAAGTAGATACTTGAGAACAGGCCTGACATGATGTTGACAAAGATCATCAAGGATCTAGAGATGGCATGCCTCAATGGTTAGAAAGAGAAATAGGTATGGAACAAGGGTCAGAGATCCAAGAGTTTGATGTTTCCACCTTGTTCGCCAAGACTATGATGAAGCCAAAGAGGAAGGCCAGATTAACATCAGACATAAAGAGAGATCCTGCTATAGGCAGAAGGACTGTATAGGTAGCACTTCCCACGGTTGAGAAAGAGAAGGGCAAGATCACCCTTGAGGAGTTCCAAATCACAACTGTTGATTTGGGTTTTGCCAATGAGGACTAGGAAGGTCAAGAAGGGAAGGACATTATTGATTCTTTGACCCAAAGGGTAAAGAAGGAGAGAGAAAAATAAAATGCATAAAGAGCACATTGCTCAATTACATTCTTACATAAAAGGGTTGATTAACCCTGATAATACACCAGTTGATTTGGCAGTCCCATTGACTGTCATATCCCAAGAGGAGGTCACCAAGTTGGACCTAATGAGACATGAGGCAATGATCATGGAGAAGTGGATGCTGTCAGCTCTCACTGGGGCTGAAGATGTTTTGAGAACCTCCCTACAAAGATGGAATTCTTTGAGAAGTCTAAAAAGAAAGGTAGATAAAATGCAAAATGAAACAAGAAAAAAGGTCATTCTAGTTGGAAAAGGACTTGACTGCTCTAAGCGAAATGAAAAGAATTGATCCACAAGTCTTGATAAGCAATCAAGTGTTGGATACTAATACTGCCCTGTTGATAAGCATATGGAATAAAGATATCAGGTTTGAATGTGATATCTTGAAGAAATGCAGTGGCAAGCTTAGGGATATAATTGTAAAGCTACATAGCGTGATGGCTTATGAAGTAGAGATCCTCAAGGCTCTGGAGGGTAGAATAGAGGGAAAGATCAAAAATCAGGATGTAGACTTTGCTATCAAAGCTCTGCATGGTAATTTCAAGTTGGTAGCAAATGACCCCCTCACCCACCTGACGAAAGAAGTAATGAATAAAATCAGAGGATAAAAGTCAAAGTAGAAACTTACAATGAGACTTTGAACAACAGGAAAGGTAAGCTGGAGGCTCTCAAGTCCAAGTTCTAGTCTCATAAACATGCCATAACAAAAGCCAAAATCCAAGATGGGGGAGAGGTGGATAAAATAGTACAAGCATATGAGCACATCAAAATGGCAATGAAGGTCCACATACAGGAGGATGTATATCAAAGTGACAGTGATGTTGAAAGCGATGAAGATGAGGAGAATGTTGAAGAGAAGAAAATGAAGAAGAGGAGCCTAATGAATGAATGAAGATGCATCACCAAGGGAACATATGCATAGGGTACTCATAAATAATGAGTCATACGGATGGTTGCCAACTGGCAACCTGTGCCACAAGGAAGAGTTAACTGAGTCATAGGGTAATTATCAACCATTGATGTTAATTGACAAATCTTAACCATTGTTCAATTGTAACTACCCCCTCACCTTATTCTATAAAAGGTGTAGGGGCGCAATATTTTAGACATTTGAAACTTAATTAAAATTTGATTGCTAAAAATTTTAGGACTCATTTCAAAGTTGTTGTAAATGTACATGTTATGCATACTGAATGAAAGAGAAGCGTATTTGATTACAAATCATCATAAATCTTGAGTAATCTATGTTTGAAATATGGATATATGCATTGATTAGTTGTATCCCTTGGAGTGCTTTTTAGTCTGCATGTGTTGTTTTCATTCCTAATCCCTTTGAAGTTAGCATCAACCATATCTAGCTGTGGAACATCCTGGTGATCTATGGTTTGATTTCTTCTCTTCATGAATGTATCTAGTATGTATGTGATTCAATGACTAAAGATTCACTAAAAGTAGAAGTATTGTTTTAAATTTCTTTGAATTTCATAACAGATCACCTCCATAATTGCAAATAACAGAGAATCAAAAGCAAATAAAAATGAAATATGTAGATATCTCATAGATAATTAAAAATACAGAGCATATTTAGAATAAAAGCATGTCAAGTTAACAAATATCATGCAAATTCGGATAAATATCCATGAGATACATGTAAATATCCACTTATAGACACATCATTTGAGTAAATATGCAGTGTAGAAGAAAGAGCAAGTTCATAATGATCAATGATCAGAAGAATTGATCAAACTTGCAAATATCTCAGCTATCTTTGGAAATAGAGTAGGATTAACCTCTCTGTAGAGTAAATTTACAGGATACAGTACAATACTGATCATATAGACAAATGTAAGACCCCTTGAAAAGGAAAATAGCATGTCACATCAACCTCTGAGTAATGTCAGATGATCATGACCTGATCAATGAAGACTTGGAGTCATCAACTTATCCTAAGCATACTTTACAAGATAATAAAGGTTTGTTGTGCAAATTTTTATGCATGTTGTTATGACTAACAATCATCATCAACATGCTCCATCTCTCTTTGTCTCTAGGAGATCGACTTTTCTTGAATAGGTTAACACATAATTAATATAGAAGCTAAGGCTCTTTCTACCATTCCTCTGGTCTGCCTTTCCTGCTTTTAATGCATTTTTTTTTCCTAGCAGTACATAAAGACAGATGATGTGATGGAAGGAGCTGAACTATTTTTTCTTGATTATGGTATGTTCCATTGCTTGCTAAATATAAATAAATTTCATGTTAACATAAATGGGGAAGGTCATGAATTTTATAATAATGAGAATCAATGAATGGGATGGGAATGATGATGTGTCACTTTTTTACCTCCTCTATGTTCTGCCATTTTTGGCTTTGTAGATGAGAATGCAGATTCTAGTAATATGATGATGAATCCTACAATCATCAAAGGTATCCTTCGGTAATAATATTCTTTATGATGATTCCAGAGGCTTCTATCCTCTGAAATGTTCTGAATCAATATAGTCCCTTAAGTCACAGGGGACTTTATTTTTTTAGCATTGGGTCCATTTTCATTTTTCTTTTTTAGGTTCTAAAGTCTTTGTGGGTGTTTACACGGAGCTCATTTTGTGTCTCGGCCTGCTTGCTTGCTGGATGAGATTGGTTTACAGGGATCGAGAATGAAGATTGTACAATTTGGTATGTTGTAGTAGTAATACGACTACATTTGAATAGGTCTTGGGATGATTTAGGCCTTGAGTATATTGCAATTTATAATTTTTAATGCCTAAGGGGACTGGAACCTTCGATCTTCTATCACACAATGGGAGGGAGAACTATATGTCAAAACTTGCTCTCCTGTAGGCACTTCAAGTCATGCCTGTGGGAGAGCGGATGATGCATTTTCAACAAATCCATTTTGTGCATATCCTGCAATCATTGCATTTCATGCGATGACATCTCTTTGAGGCATTCTTTCAAACAATTCATGTGCCTTGTATATGCTTCCACACTTTGAATACATGTCTACCAGGACAGTCGCAACTATAATATCTGAGAAAAATCCTCCTTCCATTATGCTCCAATGGATCTCCATACCCTGTTGCAAAGCTCCCATTTTAGCATAGGTGGGGAGGATGCTAGCAAAGGTTGTGGAATTCATCTTTACACCTGCTAACTAAATTTTCTTGAAAGTTTCTAAATCTTTTTCAACAAATCCATTTTTTGCATATCCTGTAATCACTGCATTCCATGACATGACATCTATTTGAGGCATTTTGTCAAACAGTTCACGTACCTTGTCTATGCTTCCACATTTTGCATACATGTCTACTAGAGCATTTCCAACTATAATATCTGACAAAAATACCCCTTCCATTATGCTCTGATGGATCTCCATACCTTGTTCCAAAGCTCCCATTTTGGCACAAGTGGGAAGGATGCTGGTAAATGTTGTGGAATTCGGCTTTACACCTACTAACTAAATTTGCTTGAAAGTTTCTAAAGCTTTTTCAACAAATCCATTTTGTGTATATCCTGTAATCATTGCATTTCATGACATGACATCTGTCTGAGGCATTTTTTCAAACAGTTCACGTGCCTTGTCTATGCTTCCACATTTTGCATACATGTCTACCAGAGTATTTCCAACTATAATATCTAACAAAAATCCCCCTTCCATTATGCTCTGATGGATGTTCATACCCTATTCCAAAGCTCTCATTTTGGCACAAGCAGGGAGGATGCTAGTAAAGGTTGTGGAGTTTGGCCTCACACCTGCCAATTACATTTGCTTGAAAGTTTCCAAAGCCTTTTCAACAAATCCAATTTGTGCATATCTTGAAATCATTGCATTCCATGACATGACATCTCTTTGAGGCATTCTGTCAAACAGTGCATGTGCCTTATCTATGCTTCCACATTTTTATTGGCCAAAATTAACTTTTGATTGTTGAAATGGACGATGTTTAAGAATAGGGGAGAGGACCCAGTAGTGGTTCACCTTAACATCACGCCTCTCAAAATCATACATGACAATTTTGAATCACTCCAAAAATTTTACAGTAGCTTACTTGGCAATGCCCCTACTTACAACTAAGGTTTCAGGGCCACATCATCAAATATGACATGCTTTTTGTTGAGGTGTCATATAGTTCCCCCAAAAAAAGGTTGGACCAATAAGTGTGCATTAAGTCATGCTTTGTTGGTGAGTTGATGTGGCATCACATGATTGGTTGCTTTTTAAATCTAAAGGGCACATTTCATTCAATTATTAGTACTTATAGTAACACTAACAACCTTAAAATCACAACTACTAGTACTAAAATTTAAAACTATTGGGCCTTAAATGCACATATACTAGTACTAAACTTAAAAAATATTAGGCCTTACATGCACATCTATCTCCCATCCATTGGAACTATCTCACCTATTGGATCTTTTCCCCTACCCAATCATCTCTCTACAATTCTACAATACTGCTTGTGAATATGAATAGCTATTGGATTAACATCAATGTATGCATCTTCAAGCTCTCTAGGTATATGTAATAGTACTAAAATATGTTTAGCTTTGCAATATGGAAGACTAATGTCTCTGGGGCTAGATATATTACCAACTCATATCTACTCAAATCTACTCAGTGCCATGTAGCATCAAGTCACATTACCTTCAATTAAACCAGCCAATTGCATTTGCTTTAAAATTTCTAAAGCCTTTCCAATAAATCCATTTTGTGCATATCTTGCAATCACTACAGTCCATGAGACCACATTTCTTTGAGGCATTCTGTCAAATAGTTCTGGTGCCTTGTCTATGCTTCCATATTTTGCATACATGTCTAACAGGGTAGTTACAACTACAACATCTGACAAAATTCCTCTATCCTTTATGTTTTGATGGATGTCCATACCCTATTCCAAAGCTCCAATTTTGACACAGGCAGGGAAGATGCTGGCAAAGGTTGTGGAATTTGGATTTACACCAGCCAATTGCATTTGCTTTAAAATTTCTAAAGCCTTTTCAACAAATCCATTTTGTGCATATCCTGCAATCATTGCATTCCAAGAGATGACATATCTTTGAGCCATTCCATCAAATAGTTCACATGCCTTATCTAGACTTCCACATTTTGCATACATGTCTACCAGAGCATTTCTAACTATAATATCTGACAAAAACCCCCCTTCCATTATGTTATGATGGATGTCCATACCCTATTCCAAAGCTCCCATTTTGGCACAGACAAGGAGGATGCTGGCAAAGGTTGTCAAATTTGAATTTACACCTGCTAATTGCATTTTCTTGAAAGTTTCTAAAGCCTTTTAAAAAAATCCATTTTGTGCATATCCTGCAATCATTGCATTCCATGAGATGACATCTCTTTGAGGCATTCTACCAAACAATTTACATGCCTCGTCAATGCTTCCACATTTTGCATCACTGATTATTAAATCTTACTTCTAGATTTGTTCCTTTTTCTGCAATTAGAAATGCCTATTTGATATCTTTTCTAATCTAACCAGTGATGATGCTTGCATCATGTTTTGTAAGGAATTTTTATGTCAGTGCTTATGTTTTCTAGCAACATTGGCAATTGCTTCCTCTGTTAAATATTGTGCTACTCTTATTGGGATGTTAGTGTTTGATATAGATTTGAGATCTCTTGCAAGTATTTACCATAATCAATATATTGTTTTATAGAAGACTTTCTTTGTGATAAATGAATACAAACGCTTTCTATTTCTATGGCAGACATATTGGATGGACAATTCAACAAAATAAAATTTGAAGGAAGGAACAAAGGATCAGCCCCCTCAAGAAAAGGAAGAGGGTGTTCCATATTATGATCGTGCATGTGCACAGCCCTTGACAATTTAGAATGGGATTACAGATCAAGAATGGTATTCCTATTCTCTCTATCAATTACTTAATCAGCATGGTTTATGATATACATTTTCATTTCAAGTGAAATTAAATATTTGGGTCCTTAATTATTTGGGCATGGTGGGTACAATCATTTTTTACATATAACAAATTCAGCAGCATCATAGATGTCCACAATAGTTAGTTTGGTTGGTGTCATGTTTAAATATGCTTGCTTGATTTACTAACTCGTAAGAGTTCCAATGGTTGGGTGCTATTCAATAGTTTATAGTTAATAATTTTTTTGCAGTAGTGAGGAACTTCTAGTAGAAGCTTCTAGATGCTTTAACTGTGGTTCTTACAGTCATGGTCTCAAACTTCTTGTCTTCCATTCAAGTTAGAACTTTGGTTTGTTGAATATTTTGTTTATTGTTAGACGAAAATATTAGTTGTGAATTGGCATAACTATCATTACTATATACTAATATAGTACTATAGTATAACTTATATACACTGATGTTTGGATATGGTCATAATCTAGCAAGTCTGCACTGATTCCTATAAATATATGAAATAAGTTTGTAACTAATCTTTAGTCATTACAATATGTTAGGATAGCAGAACCTTATCTCAGATGGTCACTTTCATTGTTTAAATGAGAGCGATTTCGATCATTTGGACTGATCTGGATTAAATTTGTGTGTTCTGATTGTTTAAGGGCTAGTTATGAGATTTAGCTTTTGACAAATAAGCGAATAACTAATATTTAGCTGTTACATATATGTGAGGCTAGTATAACTATAAGTTATAATCTTGTCACAATATTATTTATTTTCTTATTTGCTTTATGTTATAAAGGGGCAATTTACTTATTGCATTGCTAGGTTTTGTTTGTGTAGACCAAGGCAGGAGAGGTAGCAAAGAAGAAGAAGTAATGCAGAAATTAGCAATATTAAGTGAGTTTTGATACATTTATTTAGATTTTGAGATGTAAAAGCCCATGATGAAATATTTAGGCTTCATTTTGTAAGTAGTTCTTTCATGTTTTAAAATTGTATAAGCAAAAAATAGAACATTGTAACTCAGTTTTCTCAGTAACACATTTTTCAAAGCAAAGACATATTTAAGTCTTGTATCTGCTATAAAAACACATTTTCTCAATAAAATTTTAGTATTTTGCCTTCTTAATAGTTGTTTCATTATGTACAAATGAATGATTGATTATGTTTTTTTGTGTTTTATGTTTAAACCTAAAAAACAATTAAATAAACTACCAATTGACTAAATATACTACCAACTAACATAAATTGATGACTAAATATACTACCAAATTAATGACTAAAATTTGTTTAGTCGTAAATTTGGTCACGAGATAAATGACTGGCAATAAACTACCAATGGTCACGTGACTAAATATACTACCAAATTGATGACTAAATATACTACCAAATTTATGACTAAATATACTACCAAATTAATGACTAAATATATTGCCAAATTTATGAATAAATATACTACCAAATTAATGACTAAATATACTACCAAATTAATGACTAAAATTTGTTTGGTCATAAATTTGGTCATGAGATAAATGACTGACAATAAACTACCAATGGTCACGTGAGCAAACTACTGATCACATGACCAATTTTTCGTAGTTTTTTTAGTAATTTTTTCCTATTTTTCTACTAGTGTATTGAGCCTAAAAGGAAAAAAATGTCAACATTTTTGGTGACCTCTACGATATTATTGTCTACTAAGCATTAAAGACTAGTTGTCTTTTACTTCCATTGGGCATAGAGTCAATCAAGACCTAAAACAACTCAAAACAGACCTGACATAGTTGTTAGTACCTTTGATCAATAAAGAAAGCATTTTGGCCTTCTCAATATTTGTCTATTGTGTGTGATTGAATGATTGATGTATATTATCTATGATTTACATGCAAATCCTTGAATGCATGTCTCATTTCTGTTCAGCACCATGACACAACCTACAACCTACATAATCATGCATTTTCTATAATTGAATGATTGATGTGTATTTTCTATGATTTACATGCAAATCCTTGAATGTATGTCTCATTTTTAAAACCTCTATATAGAAAATGCATGATTTGTGTAGGTTGTAGGTTGTGTCATGGTGCTAAATAGTCATTAGTTGTGAGGAAGTCTTCATTTTTCACTCTAATATTGCAAACATCAAAACCTTCCTATGGAATATTGATACATGAACATGGAATAGATGTGAGTTGTGTCTTGAAACTAGCTGATTTATTAAACATATTGTGTATGTTATGCAATAGTACATGTCAGAAACATTTGGTGCATCACCTTACCTTAGAATTTAGACTTCTATATGTCATTTTATCCCCTTTTCCTCCATGAACAGTAGTAGGTAGTCTATTTTAGGTGATAAAATCAAGGGAACCAACCCTTCATTTGGAGGTTTAGCTTCAATTTTTGCAAGGTCCCACACCTAGAAGCTATTCCCATTGTATCATGGGGTCTTATTGAATCACATTCAACAAGAGGGTGCAATCTCATTGATAACAAGACTAGGGTGGAGGAGGGGCCTCCATAGTAGGGGGAAGTGGTGTAGAATGGATTAGAAGTGGAGAGATAGGGTTGGGATTTGGTTTGCAGAAAGGTGGGGTAGGATAATGTTCAAGTTTATGTTTTTGAGGTGGACAAGGAATGTCAATGTCTAAGATAGTAGGACCAAGTTTAGAGAATGTATGGTGGCAAGTTTGAATAAAAGGGACAAGAAGACAAGGTAGTGCTTGATATTACACTAACATTGGGAAGATCTAAAGCTTGGGAGAATGATGCTTAGTTATGGATTTGAAGAAGAAAGAGAGGGTCAACAAAAGGATCCAAGACTACTTAGAGTATTTTAGGTTTCTTTTCATCAGGCTTGCAGGAAGTACTAGAAGGTGGAGGACTAAGAGTGAGAGGATCATGGGAGGTTGGTGAGTAAGAGCTCTAGCAGCATCATGATATTGATGCTTTCATACTATAGCTAATTGGATCTACCTAATGTGTTCTTGAGTCTTATAATAAGAGGGAGGAGGATCCTCTACCATGAGTTTCTTTCCTTTGCTTGTCAAAGGGGCAGGTGGAGGAATTAGAGCATCTCATCAAGGTTGAGGGACAACAGGTGGGGTATGTAAGGAAGATGAAGGAATGGGGGAAGGAATCTAACTCACATTGTATTTTTGGTAAATTTTAAAGAGAAAGTTTATATGAGGTTAGAGAGGGCCATAAGGGGTAGGCTATAAGTAATCAAGGGAAAAGTTATCCCAAATTGCGAGTAGCTAAAATCCATTGTGGGAAATAATGTGTACTGCACCATCATAGGGAAACTTTAGAAATTTATGTGTGAAGGAAGAAATATCCAAAATCATGGTGAGCCATGGATGGTTAAACAAAACATGAAAATGATACTGAAAAGGACATTTAGGGTTTTTGGTTTGACCTAGAAAAAACAATGATGGAACCAAAGGTAGGTATAGAGACGTCATCATGCATGTGCACAAAGATGTCTAAAGGATTATACACATCCATATGCATCTGGTGATCATATACAAACTCCTTAATGACTACACTAACCATGCTAATGAGGTTGACCAAAGCACCATAAATGATCTTTTGGTTAACCTAAGCATGCATGTATAGAGGACCATTGTATATGCCTGCAGACACATTAGCAAGTGAAAAATAAATGATGGGGTCAAGAACAATTTTGAGCCAAGGTGCTCAAGGTTGAATGTTCACCATGCCCACCATGGTAGAATATGATATGAGCAAGAGGGAGGAGAGTCACCACCCAATACAAAAGAGGTGGAAGTGAGGTTTATGAAATTGGTGGATGTATGATGTGGAAATGCATTTGTGTCTATTTGGAGGTTTTGATTAGGTTGAGAAACAAATTTGTTTCATTTTTCATTCACTCCCACTACCTAGATGACATTGGAATCAATAAGATTTGAATTATGTTTTTCAAGTGCATACATTTTTTGTCATGACTAGGTACATAGTGGAATTGGTAAAAGGATTTAGAATCATATGTTCATGTGAGAGTTTTATTTGTGTCAAGAGGTTAGATAGGTGGCAATTGAACCAAATTGTTTGAAAGGAGTTGCTAAAGGATCATATATTATAAGAAGTTTGATAGTGGTGTAAAATGACAATTTCTTTATGAGTGGCTAGATATAGCCATGGTGGATAAAGAAGTTGTGGTTGTAGTAGTGTTGTTGAAAATAATAGATGTGGTGTTTTTGAAGAAATTGCTATTCATTTTATAGTTAAATTATTACAAGATGTAGAAGGACCTGAGGATAAAGTAGGATCTTGTGAGCCATGAGAGGGTGCCTCAAACTAGCTGATGAATTACTAGTAATCATGTAGGTCTTTGTATAAATGTGTAAAGAATGGGTATCTCATTAGTAGGATTTTGTCCTGAAGAAGAGGTTGAAGGTTTCTGATCAAAACCCTTTGCACATCTAAATCAAGAAGTGCATATGGGATTTGTCAGAAAAGAGATTGATAAAAAATTAACGACCTTTTCATTGGCCTCTTATTTGTAATATACCAAGTTAGTGAAGGTGACCTAGGGGCCAATTTTTTCTTGGAACTGTTGAAGAAATTAGTTTACAAGTTTATCGAAGGAGAAAATAGAGTGATCATGTAGCAAGGAAAACCAATCCAAAGTAGTGTTTTTCAACGACTATAGAAAGAGTTTCACTAATAGGGTATGTGCATGGAAATGGGGGACAAAAAGGGGTCAAAAGTGGCCACTTTTTTTAAATTAGTAAAAACTGATCTTGGATGAGAAATTCAAGATAGCCATGCTCAAAATTTGAAGATGTGACAAGAACAAGATTTGTAATGTGTGGAATATAGTTTCTAAACTACTATATTTTTTTAAATGGTGGAGATTAAGAAGTTCAAAGAGGAGGAGCACACAAAGTGCTCTTTTTTTTCTCAAAAAAATATAATATAGTATTTGGTGTGTTCCCCCTAAAATGTTGACTTTTTAAAATATTTCACAAATTACTTCGATGGAAAATTAGCTAACGTCATGTAGTTTATGCCTTATTTTTCTAATATTTTTTAATGAATATATGATTTTTACAAATTTTCAATGTGGACACATCCTTAAAAAAAATTGAGCATACCCCCCTAATTTTTTTGAAAACTAATCGAAAATTGTTTTTTTGAATGTGTATAGAATAGAGTCTAGAATGTAAAAATGTGGTTTGTTTCAAATTTTGATGAATAGATAAAAAATGACACCAAAAAAATTATATATACATTTTTGGAAAAAAAGAAGACACTAGAAAAAGAAATTAAAGATGAAAATATTAATGTTTTTAGCTTTTAAAAAATACATGGTTAGAAAGATAATAAAAATATTGAAGTCATCTTGACATGTTTCTAGATTAACATCAAAAAACATGTAAACCTAATGGAGGGCACACTCGAGATTTAGCTATTTTTCTACATTTTCTTGAAAACACATCTTTGAGCATCTAGAATGTAGGTCCATCCCTTTGGGTTGGATGTGTACAAAAAATCCAACCCTTAGGGTTGGAAGTTCCCAATGCAAGTTATAACATGAGCACATTATAATGCAATTGTGTTTCTAATTACCTTAAAAAGTGAGAAACACTTTGCAAAAATTAAAAAAACCCATGATTTTGGACCCACATGCTATATTTATTCCTATGCACTATGCTTTCTACAGTATAGAATCAAAACTCTAATTCTTTTGAGGATCTACAATCAAAGTTGAGAAAATTATCTCACTTTTTGTTCTTCTATCAATGTAGAAGATTCTAATTGCATATTTTTAAATCAAATTTGATATTATCAATCATTGTTTTCATGTTTTGAGGAATTAGAATAATTTTCTGACAAAACTAACTATTTTTTTTGTCTTATATTGATAAAAAAAGATTCTAAATTTTACATGTTTTGTATTTGAATTTGATAAATTATCAATCATTGTTTTCATTATTTTGACCAATTGTGTTAGATTGATATAGAATTTAACACCATGCCAAGGAATTGTAAAAAACACAAACACCTGTTATATATGAGAAAAGTGAATGATGAGACTAGCATGCACACTAGATCAAACCCTCTTTCACAATAACATTCAAGGACAAGACCGATCCAAATCACTACCAAATGGAGGTGGACTTAGCTATAGATCGTGTACTTAGGAGTGCTATGGAAATATCTAATTTAATCAAGCCTTTTTTATCAAACCCTAGGTCAATAATATACCAAACCCTAGTTCTATGATGATCAGATTATAATAGAAGATATACAACAAATCTCTAGAAACCAATTGTACATGAAGGATCAAGAAGATATCAGAACCTATGTCTCAGAAGTAGAGATGTCAGAGGACTATTTCATGAGCACCTAAGTCCTGAAAGGTGGAATCTTCAAAAACTATAAACTGGAGAAATGCTACAGATACTACTCTGATGATTGATCTGGAAAACTAGGGTGCTAGCTCCCAAGTCTTGCACAGAGGAATATTCCTAAACTATTGTCAGATCCTGAAACCCTAATCTTTTCTTAGTCTTCCTATATCTTCATATTTCTTGGATCTCACACCTGTAACCTGCACATAAGAAGAAGAGAAGGGGTTTGGGGTTATGGTGTTTAGGGACTTGCCTCAGTCAAATCCTAGGATAACATTCAATCTTCCCAACACCGTTGATAGATAAAGAGAGTGTACCCTTGTAGGACAGAGGATAAACACAAAAGAAATATGATGAATCCAATTATGATGTAAAATAATGATATCACCTTTGTGATGAAACCCTTAGGAGGATGAATGGTCTTCAAATCATAAGGAGAGATAGATGATAACTTCAAATCTACAACAACACAATTCTATTCTAGAATCACAATGAATGCTTTGAATGCTCTTTACTCCAATGCTTCAAGTTGGCTATCTCTATCTAGGTTTATAATGAATTCAAAAACACACTTATATATGCTTTCCTGCTAAGATTCATCGAATTAAACCAAAAGAGCCAACAAGGAGAAGCCTTTCCAAAGGTCCTTGTCTGACATACAATTAAATTTGCCCCAACCAATTAGGGAAGGCTTGGTTTCTTACACCCAAGTCTTGAGACTCCTTTTTGGTCTGGGGTAAGGTAAAACATGGGCTCCTTGTTCCCAATTTACATTGGATTCAGGGAATTTCACATTAGGATGAGTATTTAGAATGTATAATGTAATCACGAGGACCTAGGAGCTAAACAAGGAGGTAAAAAGACATGTGGCCACTTTTTACTCCATAACATTTAGCCCCTACTTTAATGTATATATGACCTTACAATCAATACATACATTAAAGTATGGTCAAAGCATATCAAACACATTAAATATTAGAGCGAAGACAGACCCTAAGTTTGGAAAACCATTTCTAGCCCCCAAGCTTAGGAAAACATAAGAAAACACTTGACAATCATGCAAAACATAGAGAATATAGTAATGAAGCACACAATACATGAAGAAGATAGTAAGGAAGCATGCAATACATAGATAATGCATGAACGTAGTTATGCAATATACAAGGCATACATGAAGAGAAGACATTATTAAACAATTATATAACCCTAACTAGGCGATGGGGGGAGCTCATCGCTATGCGTTGCCATTAAAAGCACACAAAACATATAGTGTGGGGGGAGATCAGATCGCTACGCACCACCACAAAACACATAAGACACACGACATGGGGGGAGCTTATCACTACATGCCACCACTAAAACATGCAAGACATGCAAAGAAGACACATGGAAAACACATGGAATAGATGAGCACCATACAGAATGTTGTTGACACACTATACATCTTAAACACATAAAACACAAGTGATGGGGAGGAGCTCATCACTACACTTCACCATCTAAGACATGCAAAATATACTTGATAGTTGAGCTAGCTACCACAACCACCAAAAACAAGCTTAAGGGTGAATAACTCAAGATCTAACTCTGCCTCTTCAAAGGACTTTTAAAAGGATGTGCAACCACTCAAGGGAATACACAATCCCACCTTCCTTACAGTGAAAAGGAAGCATACACAACACACAAAATAAAGTATTACAACCCCACCTGCATCATGGAGACACCTTATAATTGAAAGGAAGTAGACATAAACACACTTTATCAACAATGTCTAAGATATCCAAGCATTTACCTCAATGTATGGCCCCACCTTAAAGCATGGTTGATCCTACTTGCCGGTAGCAATCATGTTTAAGGTAAGCTTGAAAACACACAAGGCAACAAGATCTTTCACAAATCCCATTCCCCAAAGTGACATGTGCTTACGATCGATGATTGTTCCCAATGATCACAATAGAAACACATTAGTATTATATGATAGCATTTAACAAACTTCAGTGAGAAAATCATCTCTGAAACTTATACAGAAATGATATCACTTAATAAACCAAGGCTACACTTGTGGGTTTAGAACCAAGTATAGCCTAAGGTCATACTTTAGGCATCTCAGAACTGAATGTAGCTACAAGGTGAGATACAAAACATTTCAAAGTGCCTAGAAGTAGATTTAGAGTATTGCAAAAGGCTTGTTACAAGAAGTTCACAACATAATACAAGATCACATCACAACACAAAGTGATTCTACTAGTCAAGTGTCAGTAACATTTTAACCCCATCTTCATATATGGACTAGGTCCATTTTTATTCTTATTATAGGGACACACAGTCCTTATCAGTGTTCATTTGTCATCGTCATCTACCAATTAGTAGAACCACGAAAGAATGAAATCATGAAAAATGAGAGAGGAGAAAAAAGTGACTTAGGTTCACAATGTGGGAAGATGCCCCCAAGACATCCTCCATAACGTTATGCCCCCAAGGCACAACACACAATAATTGCAATAAGGAGGAGAATAGAAGAATGGAGAAACAAATAGAAGAAGTATCACAATGGAGGTGGTCTCCTTGTATCCTTGACCTTACAAGAGTATCAAGGGTCATCCAAGGATACCTAAACAACATTTAACACAATATGGGGGAACACAACACAAAACATACACATATAAATATATCTATCTAAGAGGAGATTGTGAGCATATTTGAGAGGCGCTTTAACAAGTATGGTGAAATAGATGAGCGATTCATACCTATTTGATTTTCATTACCTGAGTAGTAGCAGGATGCTTGTTTCACAAGATTGCTTATCTTTGAAATCTTCTAATGCTTGTGGGGAGGTGAATCATTACCTTTTTCAACTGATGACTCACACCTTGCTCTTTTCCTTTCTTTTGATTTCTTATTCTACTTTGCATGGTGAATAAACCACTCTCGATGAAATGGGTTGTTTTTCATCATTACAACTTTCTCTTGCTTAAAGTAATTACATGTAGGATGTTCTATTTTCATATATTGTGCATTTTAGTTATCTCTTGATCCATAAAGGGATAACAAAGGAGGAACCTCATTGTTGATACCTTTTTCTCATGGTCAAGGTAGATCTTCATTTTATATCTTATCTACTTCTATTATGCCAATTATTTCATCATAGTCGAGATATTCATCTTCATGCTCTACTTCATTCTGTTGCTCCACCATGTTGTCATTATGCTTAGGAAAATAATTAGTGAAGATTTGTAGATTTTGATTCAGATGGGCTACCAACTTATTTCCATTGTCATTCACACCTGTTACCTGTATTATATTAGAATCGATGACATCTTGAATTTCATATTTCAAACGTATACATCATTCAGTGTCATGCCCCGTTAAGCGATGATAATGACAATAGGCATTAGCATCAAAAGAAGGTCCTTGCATCTTGCTACTATCTAGTGGACGAGTAGGAGGAAGATTTAAAAGATTGTTGTTTACATCTTGAGTCATTATTGAATGGAGAGAATATGATAATGGAGTGAATTGTCTTTGTTGTTGCCTGAATTGAAATGGAGTCCGGTTAGGTTTTGTAATGGTAGACACTTGTGATTGAAAGTTATTTGAATTTTGCCCATTAGTCTTGATGAAATTCTTGTTATGATTCATAAATGAGTATTGAGATGTTCTAGATGCAGATTGACCAACAATAGTCGATGAGTTATGATTCTCATACTGACTAGCTGAAAGTTGGTAATCTCAGAGAGTTGTGCAAAGATGTTGAAAAGAACTATACTTCATCAACAATAGTTTATCACATATGTTTGGTTGTAGATATGTAATGAATATTTTTTGAACATCCTCATCTGTAATTGAATATTGTATTTGTGTAAGGAAAGCTTGATATCAACTGATGAATTCCATTAATTTTTCTTTCGAACCTTGTTTACAATGGACCAAATCAATCAATGAGATAGAAGGTCCAATGTTTGCTTGAAAATGTTGCAAGAATTGATCAACTAGCTATGAGAAGGAATGTATTGAATTAGGAGGTAGAGAGAAAAACCATTCCAAAGTGGTATCTTTGAGAGAGAGCGAAAATATTTTTTCTAACAATGCCTCGTCAAAGAAGAAATCACTACACATTGCTATGAATGCTGCCACATGAGTATTAGGATCACCTTTACCACTATATTTTTCAAAGCAAGGAGTCTCAAATTTGTCAAGCATTTGATCTCTTAGGATTGTACAAGATAAAGGACTGTGAGCATGATATGTTGGTAAAGTAGGTTAAGAGAAAGCATTAGTCAAATTTGTCACTTTTTGTTGTAAGTATGACATACTCTACAAAAGTTGGTTTAGAAGTGCATCATTAGGTGATGTGGCTTGTGGATTGGAGACAAGAGTATTTGATGCTACAATCATGAAATTGAGGGGCGGTTGAGAAAGAGTGGAAGTGATGGGTAGTTGAGAGTAGTTATGCATGGTGTGGATATAGAAAGTGCTGAGTTTTGATAATTAAATGCTACATCTTTGTAATTATTTCCAATGGATGTTCCCATGGTAGTGGTAGAATTACTACAATCTTATGCATTATTAGTGAGGATTGATGATGTAAAAGTAGATATTCCAGTAGTCGGTATGGGTACTGATACTTGTGACCTTATATACTTTAGTGGTGATGCATTTTCTATGACATTTGTGCGGCTAGCCACTGACATAATGTTGTGATCCACTATGTTGGATATTCCATGAAGCATGTCAACACCTTCTTGTCCTTTTTGTAATAATACAAGATTATACCATCAATAAGAGGTATCACTTCTTGAGATAGATGTGCATCTCCTACAATTTGTTGGAAATCAGCTAGTTGTTTGTCTAGTTTCTTGAGTTGATCTTTAGGCACATGTGTAACTATGTCAACCACATGTTCAGAATCATGAAATGTTTGTTCTTCCTACATGTTGGTGTCTATCATATCTTGCAAAGATGTTGATTCACCTTTCATAAAATAGTTGTGTAATGGATTTTACGATGTTTGCATATCATTGCTATTGAAAGCACTAGAACCCATTAGTCTACAACTTCTTCTTACCAAGGTGTTGGTGTTAGGGCAACAAGTTATACAACTCATGCAAAGTCTTATAACACTCAATGCACTAACCAAGGAGATTATAAATATGATTATTAATATTAAAGTAGTTATACTTGCTGAAATACACAATGTTTAATTGCAAAACTATGAATTTTCAAGCCAATGATATGAAATAGTGCAAGATTTAAAAATGAATAATGTTAAAATCAATGCAAGATTTGATATGAACTATAAGCAAGATGCAAATGCTCAAAGCTACGGTTTCACCAAAATGTTATATATGAGAAAGGTAAATGATGAGACTAGAATGCACACTAGATCAAACCCTCTTTCACAATAACATTCAAGGACAAGACCGAGCCAAATCACTACCAAATGGAGGTGGACTTAGCTACAAATCTTATACTCAGGAGTGCTATGGAAAGATCTATTTTAATCAAGCCATTTTATCAAACCCTAGGTCAATGATGTACCAAACCCTAGTTCTATGATGATTAGATTATAACAAAAGATGTACAACAAATATCCAAAAACTAATTGTATAGGAAGGATCAGGAAGATATCATAACTTGTGTCCTAGAAGTAGAGATATTGGAGGACTATTTTGAGAGTGCCCAAGTCCTAAAAGGTGGAATCTTCATAAACTGTAACTAGAGAAATGCTACAAAGACTGCTCTGATGTCAAATCTAGAACTTATAGGGGCAAAAAGACTAGGGTGCCAACACCTAAGTCCTGCCTAGAGGAATATTCCCAAACTACTATTGGATCCTAAAACACTGATCTTTGTTCAGTCTTCCTGTATCTTCATATTTCCCAGATCTCACACATGTAAATTACACACAAGAAGAAAAGGGGTTTGGGGGTTATGGTGTTTAGGGAGTTGCCTTAGTCAAATCTTGGGATAGAATTTAAGCTTCCCAACACTGTTGATAGATAAAGAGAGTGTGCCCTTGTAGGGTAGAGGCTAAACACAAAATAAATATGATGAATTAAATGATGATGTACAATAATGATATCACCTATGTGATGAAACCCTTAGGAGGATGAATACTCTTCAACTCATAAGGAGAGATAGATGACAACTTCAAACCTGCAACAACACACACAATAACAACACAATTCTTCTCTAGAATCACAATGAATGCTTTAAATTCTCTTTACTCAAATGCTTCAAGTTGGCTATCTCTATCTAGGTTCATAATGAATTCAAAAACACACTTATAGATGCTTTCCCACTAACATTCATTGAGTTAAACCAAAAGAGCTGACAAGGAGAAACCTTTTTAAAGGTCCTAGGTTGACATACAATTAAATTTGCCTTGACCAATCAAGAAAGACTTGGACACTGGCACCCAAGTCTTGAGGCTCTTTTTGGTCTAGGGTAAGGTAAAACATGGGCCCCTTGTTCCCAATTTACATTGGTTTCAGGGAATTTTGCATCAGGATGAGTATTTAGAATGTATAATGTAATCATGGGGACCTAAGAGCTAAACAAGGAGGTAAAAAGACATGTGGACACTTTTTACTCCATAACAACACCGAAGGAGCATGAAGATGACAATGAAACAAAAGAGAATGAATGAGACAACTTCATGAAAATAAGAAATTAAACTCCATAGATGAAGGTATACCATCTTTTCCAATTGAATTAGGTCATGAAGCATCCAAGAAAGAGAAAGATTTGGAGAAACAAAGGAAGCAAATGCAAAAACTTCATGCAAGTAAGAAATTGAATCTAGGATTTGAAGGTATGTCATCTTTGCCATCTCAATTTGATATTGTAGAAAATCCTTAATCACTAATTGAAAATGATGATTTGATTTTGAATGTAAATATAAATGTTAGACCAATTGATCAATTGTTTAATGAGAAAAAAATATCTAATGAATCGATTTTTCCATTAAGAACACCTCCTATAATTTTGCATAAAAACCCTAAATTTTCAATTGAAATTGATGAGAACATTTTAAAACTAGTTCCTAATAAGATTCCTGAACATACTTGTACAAGAAATGCTAATAAAATATTAAAAATATTTTTTGAAAACTTAAGTGAAATAGGAAGATGTCAATTGTTTGTTGAAATGATGAAAAATCTTAAGTTTAGACCCATCATAAAAATTCTTGGTCTAAGAACATCAAATACTAATAATAAAAAATCTATTGTAAAAAATCTAATCAGTTCATATCAAAGTGTGGGTTTGACCTCATGCACCAAAGATAGTAATGCTACATGATGTGTAACTACATCAACTATATTAATTAATTAAACAAAGAAATCTCACTTAATAAGGAAAACAAGTTAAGCACTAGAAATAAGTAGAAAAATACTAATGAAAGCCATTGGGAGGCATGAAAGAGATGAGGACCTGAATAGCAATGAACTAAGGGCATTTTCTAGTAGACTCCCATAGAAAGATAAATTCATAGTTGAAGCCTTAAAATCTCTAATTGAAGAATTTTGGAAAAATAATGCAAGAGTATCACCTAATCAAAGAGATGTTGTAAAAATGAGAATTGGTTGTCAAAACTATGAGCCACATCCAAACCATTTTTTGGATATGACTCAAACACAATTTTTCTCTAAATTTTTAGAGAGTTATCCCCAAATAAAAATTATTCAAAGGTATTTTGAAATGGAAAAATCTTTTTATGTCAAAATACATCACACAAGCACTTGTTGTTGTATAGCCTATGATAAATTTTCTATGCATTATAATGTTTTTCAACATATATGTGTGTCTTTGCATACTAATGAGATTTTGTAGGAGTGTATCATAGAAGCTCCACCTAAATTGGCAAGAAGTCTCATTTGAAGTATTTTTTGTGAAAGAGTATATGGACACGTATTTTATAAGAAATCATGTTTGTATGGAACATGTGATAATAGTGGTGTTTTGCAACATTTAAAAAATTGTGTATACATGGAGAATACACATGCAATTAGAAATGAACTAGTAAGTTTTAGAAAATATAAGTCAATGAAAGACACTCTAAAAGATGGTAAAGAGGCAAAAATGTGTGAATTGGTGAATGAAGAAATACTAATATATGAATTTATGCCTTTTTTTTAGAAAAGATAGTGTATGAATATGCAAGGCTTACACTTAGAGATCAATGGTTGAACTTGCAATTCAAGTTATGCAAGAACACATTTCCTCTTCATACAATCGTGTCAATTGTAGACTTTGCAGAGAATTATACACTACAACCATAGAATGAGTTTCAACCATAGTACTACAACTCCACTCAAGTTGCTATATTTGTGCATATCAAATTCATTTATGCACTTGATAGTACAAAGGAAGATATAAATATCTTGAGGGAGTATCATGTGCGATAGAGGGTGTGCTTTTGTTCCTCCTGTACTTTTTTTTCTTAGAATGAGTGTGAGTCAAAAGAGTGGGTCGATGAATGGTATAACAAAACTTTAATCCCACTTGAGATATCGCCTCCTACAAGCACTAAAACTAATGGGGATGGAAACATTAGTTAACTTTGACCATATTCTAGGTCTAGTTCAACTAGGTATTATAAGTGCTTTACTTAATAAAATTAATATTTTAGATTATGATGTAGTATTTTTGTATCATTTATTGAATTAATATTTTTTTTACAATTTAATGCAAGACATGTTTATATAGTTATTGTAGATTAAGATACTCATGAAGGAAAATATTATTATTTATATCATTATGTTGAGTCAAAAAATAAATTGGTAGCCCTTGTCATAAATGGAGAAGATATTGAGTATCCTACATTATTGGTGGTTGTTACTGGAACATGGCTTAGAAGGTACCCAATGAAGAAGCCTAATGTGTGGTTGTTTGAGGACTTTGTGTTGAACACACAGAAGTACTGAGAGGGGGGTGAATCAGTACTTAATCAAATTCTTTTACTTCCAACAACATTCAAACATAGTAAGCATACAAAGCATGAAAAGCATAAGAACACAGTAGCACCCAACCATAACACCAAATTTACGTGGAAAACCCTAGAAGGGAAAAACCACAGTGAGCAAGCTACTTGGAATTACTATCCAAATATAGCCTCACAAATGAAAACAAGATTACTATTTATGGGCTACAACCCAAAGGAAGTTGCAACTCCCCGAACAACACTTACAATCTTTACACAGCTATTCTTCAATCTTTGGAACACAAAACTTATCTGACTCAAAAATTCTTCTCACAAAAATTGACTACTACAACCTTTAGCTAATTGCTTCAGCTTCTGTACAACTCTCTCACCTTTGTACAATTACAATATCAACCTCTGCAACAACAAAACAACTTCATAAAATCTTCTCCATCATCACATCCCCAACAATTGCCTCCGCAATAATAACATATTACAAAAACTGGTCCTTTCCACATTTCATGATTAAATATGTTTCCACGATTAGTTTATTCACACTAAATCAATGCTATCACACTATACGCCACTCATTCATCACTCAACAACTTTGATCTTACATTTATATCCTTTGCAAGCATCAAAATATTTCTCTTTGGTTGGCCAAGATGAAACGTGTAACATGAAATGTGTAATGGCCACAACAGTTGGCTCCAAAACATATGCGGTAATTTGAAATTCAGTGTGGTTCAAGAACAAAGCATAATCAAGTCCTATATTACTTAGCACACCCTTCCAAGATGGTACATACTCCACACACATGGAAATATCTTCATTATACACCAAGTTGTCTCTACAAACACTTACCCTTCCTTGCATTCGACTCCATACCTAAAGTAGTATTGAAGGAGAGAATATTAAATCATGTGGACCACACAAAGAGAATTATGTGATCTATAAATCATCCATGTACACTCCTTCTACCATTTCATGTCATCACATGTTGGCACAAACACATGAACTTTGATTCTGATATCCTTAACGTACTATGCTTGCATAGTCTTGAAGTAAAGAAATGAAAACCATAATTACAATAATCATAATAATTTGAAAATTGAATTGAACATACCAACCAGCCATAAGAGCTTGTCATTCAATTAGAAAGTCCAACTACCAATGTGTGGTGAATTGTGGTGGCTTCAATTATCTCCTTTTGTTTACTTTATTTAACCAGCACCAGGACATATCTGACTCTAGAAAACCATCTATAGTACATATTATCAGTTGAAATTTGAAACATACATACTTGCTACACATATCTACCTGTCCTCCAAACCGCATCATCAATCTTCATCGGTAGAGAAATGTAGAGCATTCTCCTATCTCTCTGTGATTGCACTTACCTTGTTTCAATACTGTCTTCATTCATCTGCTTCTAAAACACCTTGTGGTAGACTTTATGATCTCAAACTTGAAACATAGATTCCTAAGTGTAATATCTAGCCATCTGTTAAAACTGCAAACCCATATCTTCAAATGTAGCAGAATGTGGTACATTCTTTTGAGCCTATAGCACTTTTCCTGGCTTGCACTATACTTAAAACAATTCTTCTTCAATTTTTGTAACTTTCTCTAGTATGTGTCAATCATCATGTGTTCATATCACCAACATACATCATGAATCCAACTCAACTCATCAAACACTTCAAACATAGTCATTTTCACAACATAGCTAAGATATGAACTTACACATGAACTTTAGCAATAAGGTATGACTGTTTACAGATGATACTGATCCATCTCCTTCACTTCACAACTCTTGTGATCCTTTGCATATCAAACTCTTCTGATCCTTTGCACATCGTCTTGCTTTCCCCCTTTGGTGTTTCTATTGACATCACTGATCATCATTAATCAACACTTCATACCACTGTTGACATTAATGACAACACATATTCAACAATCCCCCTCTTTGCCATTCATGGAAACACTTGCCTTGACATGTACACATTTCTCCCCCTTTGACATCAATGGAAAAGAATTGGTAGTCTTCCTAGTTCTGGAAAAAACTTATAGGCTCCCCTTGACAGTTCGGTCCATATCCGGTGCGGGCGTTAGAGAATTGAGAGGACCGAGAAGGATGCACCTGTGGTGTACTAGTTATCGTGCCCATGGTAGACGCTGGGTAGCCAAGTGCGGAGCGGATAACTGCTAAACACCTATAAGTAAGAAGCCCACCTCGAGATGAGTGCTCTCTAAGGTCACGGCGAGACAAGCCATTTGTTAGATGATAGGTGTCAAGTGGAAGTGCAGTGATCATCATTAATCAACACTTCATACCACTGTTGACATCAATGACAACACATATTCAACAATCCCCCCCTTTTCCATTCATGGAAACACTTGCCCTGACATGTACACATTTCTCCCCCTTTGACATCAATGGAAAAGAATTGGTAGTCTTCCTTATCACCTTTTGTCAATCAACTTGCCTTGGGAGTAGCTTCTACCTCTTCAAAAATTGATGTAGCCAAAATTGTTCTTTAAAGTACTCAAATACTATGTACAGAGTGCTTGTATAAAAATAGCATTGATTACACTTATCTTATTTTTCGCATATCTATACAATCATCAAAATTATTTTACCTTCAACATGTCTTCAATTTACTTGGAAGACAGAACATTCTTGTAAATCACCTTCAACTGGGCAAGTAGAGTATCCCAGTTCTTCTTTTCAAAAGAAAAAATGTGCAACTGACTTTCAAACTAAATGTATAGTTATTCTGCTTCTTGCAAAGTGGTAGGCACTTTGACTTTCTGAATCATATTCTCTACTTCAGTCAGGATACTAGTCAAGACTACTAACCTCATACTCACTACTTCCCTTAGCTGACTTGTTTCTCCTTTGATTTTCTCTCTTTGGTCTAGGAGGTGCTTCAACTAAGTATGGAGATTTTCAATTTGGACCCTAATAGCTCCATCTTTATCCTTCAAAGGAGCATATACTTTGGCCACTTGAGTTAATTGTGACTCAATAGAGTTAGCTTGATCCTTTATGCTCTTTGTAGTTGTTGGCCAATTCAAACAAAATTGATACAAAACTTGTGCATCCTCTATACATTTTTGAATGTTTTTCACATATTCTTGCAAATTATTATGTGCCTTAGCACATCTATCAGATGAATCAACCAATCTTTTACTATTTACCTACTTTGTTATCTTCTTCTCAACTTTCTTCTCTAGATAAGATGAATGAGCCCTGAAAGACTCCAACAGAAGTTTCATCTGTTGATTAGGAGGCAAGGTAGGATCTCTCTTTGCCTCAAGAAATTCCTCATGTATTAACTTGATTGCCTCTTCTAATAGCTCATCTCCTTCAATTTTTTGTTGCAGAATTTCTGGTCTTGCTGAGGACTGAAATATATCCCCCAGTTGCAACTTTTGGAGTGGAGATATATTGGACAAGTTAACTTGTCCATCTAACACTGCAAACTATAAAAGTTACAGAGTGACCACTGGTTGTATTTACATTTGTTGGGCCAAAAATTCATTAATGGAATTAATAGGGGATGAGGAGGATGATGTGTCTTGTTCCTTTTCTGAGTTCTCCCCTGTACCAACATTCACCTACTCCTCATGCTATTCAAGGTTACCCTATTGTTCATTATTTTTTGGAGGAGGATTATCATGCACAACATTATGACCAGTTGAATAATTTACTTCACCATGTGCAACTTGTTCTTGATCTTGTGTTTCTTGCTCTTCTTTATCCACTTGGGGAACTTGATGTTTAATGTTGTGTGGAAAAGATGTTGCCATGTCAGGTGGAGAAGCAATGTCATGTGGTGGATACACATGTGGTTGCTCCATATTTTTAAAAAATTTACACCTTCAAGTATTTTATTTGTCACTTCTTCAGTTTCTTTCTAAATTTTATCTTTATCTTCTTTCTCCATGCTCATAAGGGCATCTACCCTTTGCTTTGTCCTCAACTCCTGAGCTTGCATTTGAGCTATTTTATCCTTTTCTTCTTGAGTCATAGAATACCCAGCCTTATTAAGAGCTTGTTACCTCAGTTCATTATCCATTTTAACAAATTTTTCTCTCCTTTTCCTTAGAGGATTAGCTAGGCTTTCCAGAACCTATTTAATAATGTCATTTAAAGGAACATTAAATTTGAGCATATACATTACAATAGCTTTCTCAATGGTGCTCTTGTCTTTAGGTGGCACCTCCAAATATAAGTCTGTTGTATCCTTTAGGATACCATAATGTACAATTGCATTTAAAATAGCATCTAATTTTAAAGGTACATGTTCATGTACCACTAGAAGATCTTTCTTGGATTTCTTCTCTTTCTTCTTTGGATGAGAGGTGCCTAATGGGCTGAATTATTGACCTCTTTTTATGTTGTTTTTATATAGTTTTAGAACTTTTCCATATGATCCTCCAGACACTTTACCAACATCACCATCATTATATGTTGTCTTTTTATATACTTTTCAAGACTTTGAACCTATGTTATTAATATGGAATTGTTAGATCTAGGGCACACAACTGAGAGGGGGGGGTGAATTAGTTGTACAAAAACTTGCTTCTACTTCAAACACTTGATTCTTCCTTGTTATATAATAGCATATCAATTAACCATTCATGAAAGCATAAACACCGGAGCAAATAAACATCAACACATTAGACACCAAGATTTTGACGTGGAAAACCCGGTCAAGGGAAAAACCACGGGGTGATTAACCCAAGGATTATTCTCTGTTAGAAGAATAAGAAAAATAGATGGCACATGCCAATTAGGGCTCACTACCCAAGCACACTACTCACAAGGAGGCACACCACCTATAAGGGACACACTGTCTACAAGATAACAAGTATTACAAATTTGAACTGGAGATTGACATCTTTACCATGTCTGAATTAGTTCCATTTAAGCCTGAGACACACCTGCACTGCCTTTCGCTCTTTCGCTATACCACACTCATCTGCTCCATGACACCCTTCGAAATGAATTCACAAACCTTTATTTATATAAGGCATCAACTTAGGAACAATCATCTAAGTCGGCAATCATCCACAAGAACATTCGCAAGATGAATAACTCATCCGGTCGGCCAGTCTAAACAAGAACATCTTCATCTAGAAGTATATCTCCAATTTCAGGCTCTAACACTAATGTGGACCAACAACACAAGCTCAACATGATCCAAGAACCTTCACGAGCTTGCCTGAATGACCAGGTACATCCGCACTTCCTCTAGTTACTAGAATTCTTTTCTTCTTCATTTGGTACTTCAAGAACACAATCTATTGCCACTGTCATACTGAAAAAGGTGCTTTCAGACCTCCAAACTATGTACAAATTGAGATGACACATTACAAGGATATCCCAAACACTCCTAATCTGCAGAATAGGACAATGCACTTTCGGATCTCACCGGACCTTTTCGTAACACTCTGTCACTCCGGAGCATCTGCCAGAACCGGTTCTACTTGATTGATCACAACTTCTTCATATCTTCATGCGGACCTCTAAAATCTTAACTGGATCATCTCAAGACTCATATCTACAAACCCTTTAATCCGTATCCTCTGATCCTCAACCTATTGAGTACTTTTGCCTTCTTCTCATTACTGTTCTTCACTGTTCCTGATTGAAACTAGTTTCCTCAATAACCTCAGTGCACAACTCATGCAATCCTTCTTATCAATGCAATATGAGTATGTTGACATTAATGACAACACTGGTTAACCTCATACTTGCAACAATCTCCCCCTTTGTCATTGATGGCAACATATGATGTGAAAAACCATCAAGACAAGAACTTCTCCTCTCTGTCACAGCTCCCCCTATCAGCAACAACTCTTCACATGTCTTCTCTTTCTTTTACTACTCCCCCTTTGATCAACAACTTTTTTTTCACATGTCTTCTCTCCCCCTTTGACATCAATGGCAAAGGGCTCATACTTGCAATTCTAACACATCAGAATCATACTAGCTGCTCCCCCTTAGTAGCAGCTCCCCATCATCAATCCGGATCACAATATGACTGTGATATCTACCAAACTGATGCACATCAGTGCATCCTAGTTCATCACCAGAGGAGCAATGACCCCTAACTTCTCCCTGAGATACTCAAAAGAGTCCTTAGGAAGAGGTTTAGTAAAAATATCTGCAATCTGATCCTTGGAGGGTACATACTCCAATTTGACTTCATCCTTGTTCACTTGTTCTCTCAGAAAGTGAAACTTGATAGATATGTGCTTGGTCTTAGAATGCAACACCGGATTCTTAGGAATATTTATTGCACTTGAATTATCACAGAAAATTGTGATAGGCTCCTCATATTCTACTTTAATGTCTCTTAGCATCTACTTCATCCATAAGATTTGAGTACAACTACCTGCTGCTACAATGTATTCTGCTTCAGTTGTAGACAAGGATATTGCCTCTTGTTTCTTTCTTAGCCAAGAAACCAACCTTTTTCCCAAAAAGAATGCTCCTCCACTTGTACCCTTCTTATCATCCACATCTCCTGCCCAATCTGCATATGTATATGCATGAAGAGAAAAATCCTGATCTCTAGGATACCATAGGCCATACTCAATTGTTCCTTTTAAGTACCTAAAAATTCTTTTGATTTCCATGACATGAGATTATCTGGGATTAGCCTGGAATCTTGCCACAAGACCAACAACCTGCATTATATCTGGTCTAGTCTGAGTGAGATACAATAGTCCTCCAATCATTGATCTGTACTTGGTCTGATCTATCTTAGGAGAGTCATCATCTTTGCTCAACTTACATCCAGTTGCCATAGGAGTGTTCAATGGCTTTGAATCTTCCATTCTGAATTTTCTCAACAATTCTTTCACATATTTGGTTTGAGAGATAAAGATGCCTTTCTTTGTTTGAGTAATTTGTAGACCCAAGTAGAAATTCATTTCACCAAGCATTGACATTTTCAACTCACTTTTCATTTGATTTGTAAAGGTTTTACACATATTGTCTCTTCCTCCAAAGATGATATCATCAACAAATACTTCAACAAACAAGATGTTTTCATTATCTATTTGGAAATATAGATTACTATCAGCAGTACCTTTGTTGAAACCAATCTGCACAAGATGCTTATCCAACCTTTCATACCAAGCCCTTGGAGCTTGCTTCAACCCGTACAGTGCTTTCTTCAACTTGCAGACCATATCACTATGATCAGATAATTGAAATCCATCCGGTTGCTCAATGTATACTTCTTCTTCCAAATCACCATTTAGGAAGGCAGACTTGACATCCATATGATATACCTTGAAGTCTTTGAAGGCAGCAAATGCAAGAAATAATCTGACTGCTTCAATTCTTGCCACCGGAGCAAAGGTTTCTTCAAAATCAATTCCTTCTATTTGAGAGTAGCCTTTGCAGACCAATCTAGCTTTGTTTCTGATTACTTCACCAACTTCATTTAGTTTGTTCTAGAAGACCCATTTGGTTCCAATCACATTTTTGTTTCTAGGTTTGGGAACAAGATCCCAAGTGTGATTTTTCTCAATTTGCATCAACTCTTCCTCCATTGCTTTGGTCCAATTTTCATCATTGCATCATTTATTGTCTTAGGTTCAATCTTTGAAATCAGACAGTATTCATCTGAATTTTGAGCAATTTTCCTCCTTATTTGTACCCCTTTGCTTTTGTCACCTATGATCTGATCTTCAAAGTGGTTTAGAGTTACATACCTTGGAATTTTGGGAGTTTCTTGCATTACTATTTCTTGATCAGGCTCATTCAAATAAACCTCTTCTTCCTGATTTACCAGATCAGTCTGAATCTGACTTTCAGAGGAGGATTGAGCTCCTTGCACTAGAGAACCATTCTGATCATCTTCATCATATTCATAAAACATTGAGGGCTTCTCAATTCCTTCATCAACCTTCACATTTGTACTTTCTATCATCTTTCTTAGTCTCTTATTGTAACACCGATATGCTTTGCTTTGAGTGGAGTAACCCAAGAAAATTCCTTCATCACTTCTAGCATCAAACTTTCTTAGATCTTCATCTCTTTTGATGTATCATTTGCTACCAAATACTCTGAAATATCTCACAGTAGGAGTTATACCAAACCAAAGTTCATAAGGAGTCTTACTGGTATTGCTTCTGATTTGAACTCGATTGAGAGTGTAGACTGCAGTGCTGACAGCTTCTCTCCAAAACATCTAGGGAACATTTGCTTCCATCATCATTGTCCTAGATGCTTCCTGGATGGTCCGATTCTTTCTCTCAACTACTCCATTCTGCTGTGGAGTCCTCGGAGTAGACAACTATCTCTTTATGCCATGCTTCTCACAAAAGTCTATGAATTCGCCGGATGTGAATTCACCACCACTATTAGACCTCAGACATTTCAGTTTCAATCCGGTTTGATTCTCTACCATAGCTTTGAAGATTTTGAACTTCTCAAAGGCTTCTGATTTCTCTTTTAGAAAGGTAACCCACATCATCTGGGAATGGTCATCAATTAGTAACATGAAATATCTATCACCTTGCATACTCTTGATTCTTGTCAGACCACATAGATCAGTATGAACTAATTCCAATAATCCAGTAGGGGACTGATCCTTGCTTTTGAAAGAGACTCTGCTCTATTTACCTAGCTGACATTCTTTGCACAAACTATTTGTAGGTTTCACCAATTTTGGAAGATCTCTTATAGCCTGAGTATTGCTTATCTTGATGATGTTATCAAAATTTAAATGACACATCCTTCTATGCCATAACCAACTCTGATCAACTTGAACAAACAAACAAATTTTATTAGTACCAACTAGATGGAAGATATTACCTTTTGTTTGAGTACCGGATGCAATCTCAGTTCTGGAGCTTTCAAAGATCCTGCATCTTCCATTTTTTAACCAGAGATCATAACCTTTGTCTACCAACTACCCAACACTGAGAAGATTGTGCTTCAATCCTTTAACATACAATACATTACTAGTTTTTCTCTTTCCATCAAAAGAAATAGTTCCCCTACCTCTAACTCTACCAGCAAAATTATCACCAAACTTTACCATTCCTCCTTCATACCTTTCCAAGTCTAGGAACTTGTTTTTGTCACCTGTTATATGGTGAGAGCATCCATTGTCAATAACCCAATCATCCTTTTCTTCAACTTGGGTAGCCAAAGCTCTTTCTACAACCTTATGATTGACAGATTTAGAGGATATTGGATCTTCTTCCTTGATGGCAATAAACACCCATTCATTTCTGGATTTGTTTCCTATTTATGATTCATCATCTATTACTCCTTCATTAATCTTCTTCATGAACATAATAACAGTTCTTTTGGAACCTTTGTCTATTAGAATTTGACCTTGCAGATCTTTTCAAACATCTTGAAGCAAAATAACCAATCTTATTGCAGTTGAAGCACTTAAAGGGTAATTTTCCTTCATACTTACCAGATCCTCTTGGTAGTCTCTTTGCAATGAGGGCTTCAAGATGAGATGTTTCTGCTTCTTCCTCTTCCATGTCTTTCCTTGCTTGATCATACCATGACAGCTTCCTTGAAGAGTTTTCTCCTGGATCAAATCTTTGTTTGCCTTTCACATAGGCACTGGCTTTGAATGCAGATTCAGTCTTGGGGGGATCATCTCCAAACTTGGTCATTTCAAATGCAACCAGTTTGCCAGCCAATTACTCTCTTGTGACAGTTGTATGGGATCTGAATTCATCAATGGTAGCAACCTTGATTTTGTAGGCAGCAGGAAGGGATCTGAGAATTTTGCAAACAATCTCATTTTCATCCAGAATTCCACCAGCATTCCTAATTCCACACATCAGCTCATTTACTCTTGGCATAAAGGTAGTGATATTTTCATCATCTCTCATCTTCAATCTTTCAAATTTCCATTTGAGATTTTGCAACCTTGCACTCTTAACAAACTCATCTCCTTCATGCAGAAGTTCTAGTTTAACCTAGATCTCATATGCAGTTGGTAGGTCAATAACATTTGAGAGTTCTGAGTCAGTCAATGCACTTAGAAGAGCTTCTTTGGTCTACAGATTATTTTCAACATCTGTGATTTCATTTAGAGTTGTCGGACCACCCTGTGGAGGTACATATGCTTTTGTGACCATGGACAAGTATGCTTTTCCCATACACTCCAAGTGACATTTCATGCAACCTTTCCAAAGAGAGAAGTTGGTTCCATCAAACTTCGGACTATCCTTCTTGTATGACAACATCCTGGATCTCCTCAAGCGGTTAAGCTCCTTTTAGAGGAAGTTGGCTCTGATACCAATTGTTAGATCTAGGGCACACAACTGAGGGGGGGTGAATCAGTTGTACAAAAACTTGCTTCTACTTCAAACACTTGATTCTTCCTTGTTATTTAATAGCATATCAATTAACCATTCATGAAAGCATAAAGCATAAACACCGGAGCAGATAAATATCAACACATTAGACACCAAGATTTTGACGTGGAAAACCCGGTCAAGGGAAAAACCATGGGGTGATTAACCCAAGGATTATTCTTTGTTAGAAGAATAAGAAAAATAGATGGCACATGCCAATTAGGGCTCACTACCCAAGCACACTGCTCACAAGGAGGCACACTGCCTATAAGAGACACACTGTCTACAAGATAACAAGTATTACAAACTTGAACTGGAGATTGACATCTTTACCATGTCTGGATCAATTCCATTTAAGCCCGAGACACACCTGCTCTACATTTCGCTCTTTCGCTATACCACACTCATCCTCTCCATGACACCCTTCAAAATGAATTCACAAACCTTTATTTATACAAGGCATCGACTTAAGAACAATCATCTAAGTCGGCAATCATCCACAAGAACATTCGCAAGATGAATAACTCATCCGATCGGCCAGTCTGAACAAGAACATCTTCATCTGGAAGTATATCTCCAATTTCGGGCTCTAACACTAATGCGGACCAACAACACAACCTCAAAATGATCCAAGAACCTTCACAGGCTTGCCTGAATGACCAGGTACATCCGCACTTCCTCTACTTACTAGAATTCTTTTCTTCTTCATCCGGAACTTCAAGAACATAGTCTATTGCCACTGTCATACCGAAAAAGGTGCTTCTGGACCTCCAAACTATGTACAAATTGAGATGACACATTACAAGGATATCCCAAACACTCCTTCCAATCCGTAGAATAGGACAATGTACTTCTGGATCTCACCGGACCTTTTTGTAACAATCTGTCACTTCAAAGCATCTCCCGGAACCGGTTCTACTTGATCGATCACAACTTCTTCATATCTTCATGCGGACCTCTGAAATCTTAAATGGATCATCTTAAGACTCATATCTACAAACCCTTTAATCCACATCCTCTAATCCTCAACCTATTGAGTACTTTTGCCTTCTTCTAATAACTGTTCTTCACTGTTCCTGATTGAGACTAGTTTCTCAATAACCTCAGCACATAGCTCATCCAATCCTTCTTATCAATGCAATATGAGTATGTTGACATCAATGACAACACTGGTTAACCTCATACTTGCAACAGGAATATGGTGATGATATTATCAATTGAATGATTTAAATATGAGTATGCATGCAATATAGATGAAATCCTATGGTTTGGTCATGAAGGTTATTTGTGTGCATATGTTTTGTGAATTAACTAATGTGTAGTAAGAATGTGTCATCAAGGAAATGAGCATTTGTAGTGAAGTTGTAGATAGGAGAATTAAAGGAAGTGAAGATAGGATGCCAAAAGTGTAGTCAACTGGAGGATGAATGTGAACCATCATAGACAGAAATAAATTCACAAGAAGGCTATTTCAAACACAGCTTATGTGTGTCCTTCATGAGAACCATTGCATAAGAATTCTTGTTTGGATAGGACTCTACTTCCTCTATTCAATTAGATTAATAAATCAATCTCAAAACTGTATCCTAGTATCTAGGAATGGATTGATGGTTGAAGTTAGTTAGTAGTTGCATAAAACTCTCCTGTTTCTATATAAGTTAGGGGGATGAGTTAGATATTAGGTAGTCACTTTATTTCCAGTTTCTTAGTTGTTACTCTATTTTTCTATATTGGAAGATCTAGACATGTTTTATTAAGGAATGCCATTATTGAATATGATCTGAAAGAGATTTTGTTTATGATATGAAGTGAATGAAACTGTGTGTTATGAAGCTGCATAAGAATCTGAACTAGATTTGATTTCCAGTTAAGTGAGTCAGTCCCTTGAGGTGGCCACTCAAGGTACTGATCCTCACTTCATTTATTTCCTTGTTCCTTTATGCATTCATTGTTAAGTCTGCTTTTCATTTGCATATAGATACATCATGAGTCACTTTGATTTCTTTGATTGTCAAATTATAGTAGTATGGTTCATGAACAAATGCATGCTTTGTCTACTTTAAGTCCTCTGGAGGTTAGCATTAGTTCTCTTATCATTTTGGATGTTTTGAGTTAATTATGTAATTTCTTGTTGATAAAAGTCATCTACAACTTATGCTATAGGTACCCGAAGCCACTAGATTTTGTAGCTATTTTTATTATTCTTGCATTTTTGTGAATTCTAGCAGAGTAGAATAGCTTGAGTAGGCTTGGATAAGATAGTCTAGGAAGAATATGAGCCCTGAAGGCACATACATTGCAGTGCCATCATAAGCCTATGCTCCTTGGTTGATAATTTAATGTAGGAATGCAATGATAGAGTGGACTATTCAGATAGGTTTACCCCTGATTTATGTTAAGTCTACAACACATTAGTTTTCCTCTACATTTTTGGCATCATTGTTAGGGATGGTGCTACCTTCATAGGCTCATTTTTACATGCTTTCATAGTTTAAATTTTGATTCCAACATTAAGATTAATAAATTCACTTTTCAGGAAACACCAGAAATTATACTAACATTATGCAGGACCACTAGAATATAAAGCCAAATTTACTATATGTGGAGGCAGAGAGATAACCGAGGTAGATTCCTCCCTTCAAATTTTTAGGATAGAGAAGAAATAGATGGCTTTATCAATTATACAGTAGAAAGTTCTGAAGAAGAATTTCCTCTTACATCTTCATCAGCTTCTTCCACAACTACAAAAGGGACCTTCAGAACCATGGCAGATGCTGCGGTGGAGGATCCACCAGAGAAAGTGACTTTCAAGTTTCCTATCACTGATCAGGAGAGGGCTATAGTGCTGAAAAATATTCCACCATCAGCATTACCAGTCTTATATGGCCTGGTGACAAAGGACCTAGATACATTCCTATTTGAGTTTGATATCTTGTGTAGGAGCTATGACTACACCTCAGATGCTCACACGCTGAAACTCTTTCCTATTACCCTCAAGGATGCAGCTTTGAGATGGTTTATGGGGCTAGGAAAAGATGTGATTCTAGACTGGGACACTATGAAGGAGAAATTATTAGAGAAATACCAAGATTACTGCTGAGGACATGATAGGAGGAGAGATGACATCTACAGGATGCCACAAAAGGAGGCGGAGCCACTTGAAGATTATGTTGAAAGATTCCAATTTTCTCTGAAGAAGAACCCCCGAAATAGATTATCCAAAGAATCATTAAAACTGGTTTTCTTGAGAGGGGTTAAGGATGATTGCATGGATGCTTTGAATCTTATTGGGCAAGGTGATATTTCTCAGCTACCTTTTGAGTCAATTTGTAAAGTCTGTCGAAATTATTCAAGGACTTTCACTAGATGACCAAGGGGAGAAAGGACATCAATTACAAACAAGGCAACCAATGAAGTTTCAAGAGTGGAAATTAGTAATTTGTTGTCCAACATGGAAGACATAATCAGCCATATGGCAGCACAGGTGGATACTCTTCACATCAAGAAGAAACAAGAAGACGCTGATGCAATGCTTACTGGATATTGTCCTAGTTGTAGGCAAAGGAAGGCAAATTGTAAATGTAAGAGGGTGGCAAGCATCCAACAAGAGAAGGTTGAAAGGCCAAAATTTCATCCATTTGAAGGAGAGGATAGATAATTGTTCTTCATATCTCAAAGGAGACCTTGGTAGCAAAGACAAGGTATGCCCTCTGATCCACTAAATTTTAGTTCACCCTTTCCTATTGCAAACCAAAATTTCTGCTTGGAACACTCAGCCATGGCCTAGTAATCTAAATCTCTGGAAAAACCCATAATGGCCTACTCCACAACCTAGTTGGAACCAACAGTAGCCAAACCCATGGCCCCAACAAGGTTTTCAAGGTTCCAACTATAATCCACAGTGGCCTAAACAGCAACCTCAATGGAACAAGAACCAACAATGGCCACAAAATGCAAATTACCAGCAACCTATGATTCCATCTCAACCACAATAGCCAACCATAATGCCTCCATCAACACCTCAAAATCCACCTCCTAGACCTACCCAAATCCCTGCCCAACCTACACCTAACCCTAACAACAAGCCTATTCAACAGGGTTATACTAATGAGGTGATGTAATACCCCACCTATGGGGTTGAAGTGAGTAATGTTCATCTCAGATCAGGGAAGCAACTTGCAGGCCCTTCATCTCCCCAAATTATAGAACTTGAAGATGAAGAACCCATAGAGGAAGCCTCAGATAAACCACCTTTGGAACCTAAATCAACTCAGGAACCTCAGACCATTTCACATCATAAGCCTCCTTTCCCTAAATGCTTGGCTATTCAAAAACAACCAACATAGTCTGAAAATGACCTCATAGGCCAACTGCAAGATATAAGCATAAAAATTCCCTTAATCCAAGCCATCAAATATATTCCCATCTACACTAAGACTATCCTAGATCTCTGCATAAGGAAACTAGGAAGAAAGAGGATAGACCCAAAGATAGTTCATGTTTTGGGTAACCTAGCTGACATAATGTTGGGGAATATACCTATTCCCAAATACACAAATCCAAGTAGTCTAGTGGTGGATGTCAAAATCAATGGGACTCTAATTAAGAATACTCTGATTGATTTAGGTGTTGCAATTAATGTAATGACTAAGGAGACAATGCAAACAGTCCAGTTGAACAACCTTAGGCCTACTCAGACAGTCTTGCAATTAGCTGATAGGTCTACAGTCAAACCTAAAGGAGTCATTGAGGATTTGGTCATTGCATTAGATTCTTGGGAATACCCTGCTAATTTCATAGTCCTACAACCAAAGGTTAATGTTGTTGGTTATCCTCTTATACTAGGCAGACCATAGCTTGCCACAATAGATGCATTTATAGATTGCAGGTCTGGTAACATGATCATATCCAATCGGACTGTGACCAAGAAATTGGTTATATACCCACCAGCCCAACCATATCATGAGCTTGAGCAGACCATTTGGCCTACCCTAGAAGATGAGAATAGCTATTCCCTAAAAACCTTGATGACTATTGAACGCAACCCCTCACTGGATATTCAAGATGAAGATGAGTTGATTGCTCACATTGTACAAAATGACTGTGGAAGGCATCCATAGCAGTAAGACTATTTATCTTGCTTACAAGACCCCTTAGGAAGCATAATACCTACCAGTTCCTCAGAGGAAGTATCTCAAATATTTCATACTTTGTTACCCCAACAATGCTTACCAGTAATACCTAGCCTTGATTTGTCCTCTATACAATCTAAATGTCTAAGCCATTAGAAATCAAGCTAGGAAAAGTGTTGATTGTTAATAATGCATTGACTAATGAGCAACAACAATCCATGCATGCAATATTATGGACCCATTTAGCAGTGTTTGCATGGGATTACAGTGATATGAAGGGCATAAATCCTGCTTTGTGTATGCATAAAATTTACATTGATGATGACCACAGACCTATAAGACAGCAGCAAAGACGCATGAATCCTGCTCTCAGAGAGATAGTGAAAGCAGAACTTCAAAAGCTTTTAGATGCAGGGTTTATATACCCCATTTCAGATAGTGAATGGGTTTCACCATTGGTCATAGTTCCCAAGAAAGGTGGCAAATGGAGAGTTTGTGTTGATTACAGAGAACTAAATGTTGCCACCAAGAAAGATCACTTTCCATTTCCCTTCATTGATCAAGTTCTTGACTCTTTAGTAGGTTAGAAATATTTCTCATTTCTTAATGGTTTTAGTGGATATAACCAAATCAAGATTGCACCAGAAGATCAAGATAATACAACATTTACATGCCCTTGGGGGACCTATGCATATTATGTCTTGCCTTTTGGTCTGTGTAATGCTTCAGCCACATTTCAAAGAGTAGTCCTTAGTATTTTCTCTAATTTTGCCCATGACAACATGGAAATTTCTATGGATGACTTCATCACATATGGTGAAACATATGATGAAGCTTTGCACAACTTGGAGAAAATTTTGAAGAGATGCACAGAGCACAATCTATCTTTGAGCAATGAAAAATGTTTTATGATGATGACACAAGGGATAGTCTTGGGACATTTTATCTCAAGTGCAGGCATACAAGTTGACCCAAAGAAGATTGAAATTATCTCTACCCTGCTTATTCCACAAAGACAAAAGGATGTAAGGAGCTTCTTGGGACATGTAGGTTATTACAGGAGGTTTATTCAAGATTTTAGAAAAATTGTTGTACCTCTGGTTACTCTGTTGACAAAAGATAGTGAATTTGAATGGACACCAGACTGTCAAAATTCCTTTGAAAAGATAAAAGCATCCTTGACACAAGCTCCAGTTCTCAGAGATCCAAATTGGAAACTGCCTTTTCATATCCACACAGATGCATCAGACTTTGCCATTAGAGCAGTCATAGGCCAACAAGAAGGAACTAAGGAGTATGCAATATACTATGTAAGTAAAAACCTATAGGGAGCTAAGTTGAACTACACTATGATAGAAAAAGAAATGTTGGCAGTTGTTTATGCCATTAACAAATTCAGACACTACATTACTAGTTATAAAGTGTTCATACATACAAATCATACATCAATTAGATATTTAATGAATAAGCCAATAGTGGGTGGAAGACTTGTTAGATGGTTGTTGTTACTGCAATAATTTGACATAACAATTGTTGACAAACTAGGGAAAGCTAATATAGTTGATTTTCTGTCTAGACTACCCACACAATCATCAGAAGGAGTGGTTGATGACTCTTTTCCTAATGAGCATCTATTTTCTCTAACTATACACTCTCCATGGTATGTAGACATAGCTAATTATTTGGTTTCAGGGTAGATTCTAGGTTACTTTTCTCCAAGGGAGAAGAGATAGCTAGTTCACAAATGTTTTTCTTATTCTTGGATTTTTGGATTCCTGTTTTACACTGGCCCAGATAACATTATGAGAAGATGTATTAGAGAGGATGAGGTATTTGATATATTAAAGGTCTATCATGATGAACCCTGCAGTGGACATTTTGCATCCAAAAGGACAGCCTTTAAAATATTGACAATAGGATATTATTGGCCAACACTTGATAAAGATGCTGTCAAGTATACTAGAAGCTGTGATCGATGTCAAAGGATGGGGAGACCTACAAGAAGTAATGAAATGCCTTTGCATTCACAATTGCATTAGATCCTTTTGATAAGTGGGGGCTAGATTTTGTTGGTCACTTCAAACAATAAGGAATATATGCTGGTATGTACTGATTACTTAACCAAATGGGTGGAAGTTAAAGCCTTGCAATTTGCTAGAGATGGCAATGTGGCAAATTTTTTGTATGAGGGAATCTTCACTAGATATGGTGTACCAAGGGAGATAGTGACTGATTAAGGCCCACAATTCACATCAGATTTAATCACTCGATTAGTGGAGGAATATCATATTAGACATAAGAAGTCCACTCCCTATGATCCTCAGGCTAATGGTCAAGTTGAAGTCACAAACAAAGAGATTGAGAACATATTAACAAAGATAGCACAACATCATAGAAGAGACTAGGTTTCTAGGTTACCAAAAGTTGTTTGGGCATATAGAACTACATGGAAGACAACAATAGGCTTCACTCCTTATGAATTGGTCTATGGCAAGACAACAGTCCTTCCTATAGAATTTAAATACAAAACCTTGAGGATAGTAGTAGAATTAGGGATGGATTTGACAGAAGCTCAAAAGGACAAACTACAACATTTGAATGCTCTTGATGAAATCATATTAGAAGCTATCCACCACATAGAGGTTATACATAAACAAAGAGTTAAATGGAAGAACAAGTATATCAACACTAAAGAATTCACTGTTGGTGATTGGGCCCTTCTCTATGATTCTAGATACAAAGATTTCAAGCGCAAGCTTCAATCTCAGTGGCTAGGACCATATGAGATTAAACAAGTATTCCCTAATGGTGCAGTCCAATTATAGACCATTGATGAGGTCTAGTTTTCAATGCTAGTAAATGGACATAGGCTTAAACTGTATAAGAAACCACTACAAAAGGATGATGTTCTTGTCTCTCTAACCACTCAGTATGGTACTATTGGCACTCCTGATGAAGGTTCTATGACACTAGTTGATACACTATCAGAATATGATCCACCAATCCTATCTAGTAATACAGAGGTTGAGTTGCAATACTCAACCCCTGTCGTTGAGCCTTAATTTTTCATGCTTTATAATTCACATGCACACACAACACACTATCCAAGATTACCACAGTCAACTACAAAGGGACCTATTTTTTGCTTTCAATTGGGACCTGTTATAGTTGGGACTTGACATATTGCATAGGTAACTATTCAGTCGAGACCTGTGCTGGAGGCACCCATAGCAACTCCTGTCTGCAGATGTCTTCACTACTTTGGCAAATAGTACACCATTTTTCCCACTCATTTCAAATCATCTACACATTGCTTCATTCATTATGCAATAACTCTAGCACTGTCGTAAAGGTGTCAACTCAAGCTAGTGAGTTGTTCATTCCTGCATTATGAGCTGTCGCATCAAATCAACTCTGCAGTACCCACCACCTTACCATTCATCCGCATGCATGTCATCTTGCTTGTATCAAATAAAATTCTGAGTACGTGTTCTCAAATTTTGAGGTGCACTAATCATTTATTCCATAACATGTGTACATAAGGTAACTTTCAATGATTAAACTCCACTTTCTTTTTATATTAATTATTACTTTTTTATTTAATTCATGAATATAAAAATGTTTATCACTATTCCAATTAATAATTCCTCCTCCTTGCATATCAATTGTCACATGAAGTGAGGTCACTTCATGAATGTAGGAATGCAGAATCAGTCAGATTGGATAGGCTTGCTTGTTACAATGGTTTTTATCTTAAATAGGGTCTAGGATTTAGAGAAATAATGGACCTTAGGTAGATTACTTTGCACTACAATCTTCTCCCCTAGGTGTTCAATTCAATGATTTTACTTAAGGGCAAGCAAAAGGCTAAGTTGGGGGGAATGATGGGCTGAAATATTGACCTCTTTTTATGTTGTTTTTATATGCTTTTATAACTTTTCCATGTGATCCTCTAGACACTTTACCAACATCACCATCATTATATGTTGTCTTTTTATATACTTTGCAAGACTTTGAACCTATGTTATTAATATGGAATATGGTGATGATATTATCAATTGAATGATTTAAATATGAGTATGCATGCAATATAGATGGAATCCTATGGTTTAGTCATGAAGGTTATTTGTGCACATATGTTTTGTGAATTAACCCATGTGCAACAAGAACATGTCATCAAGGAAATGAGCATTTGTAGTGAAGTTGTAGAGAGGAGGAAAAAAGGAAGTGAAGATAGGATGCCAAAAGTTTAGTTAGTTGGAGGATGAATGTGAACCATCATGGACAGAAATAAATTCAGAAAAAATAGACTATGTCAAACATAGCTTATGTGTGTCCTTCATGAGAACTGTTGCATAAGAATTCTTGTTTGGATAGGACTCTGCTTCATCTATTCAGTTAGATTAATAACTCAATCTCAAAATTGTATCCTAGTATCTAGGAATGGATTGATGGTTGAAGTTAGTTAGTAGTTGCATAAAACTCTCTCGTTTCTGTATAAGTTAAGGGGATGAGTTAGATATTAGGTAGTCACTTTATTTCCAGTTACTCAGTTGCTACTCTATTTTTCTATATTGGAAGATCCAGACATGTTTTATTTAAGGAATGCCATTATTAAATACAATCTGAAAGAGATTTTGTTTATGATATGAAGTGAATGAAACTATGTGTTATGAAGATACATAAAAATCTGAACTAGATTTGATTTCTAGTTAAGTGATTCAGTCCCCTGAGCTGGCCACTCAAGGTACTAATCCTCACTTCATTTATTTCCTTGTTCCTTTATGCATTCATTGTTAAATCTAATTTTCATTTGCATATAGATACATCATGAGTCACTTTGATTTCTTTGATTATCAAATTATAGTAGTATGGTTCATGAACAAATGCATGCTTTGTCTACTTTAAGTCCTCCGGAGGTTAGCATTAGTTCTCTTATCATTTTGGATGTTTTGAGTTAATTCTGTAATTTCCTGTTGATAACAGTCATCTACAGCTTATGCTGCAAGTACCCATAGCCACTAGATTTTGTAGTTGTTTTTACTATTCTTGCATTTCTATGAATTCCAGCAGAGTAGAATAGCCTCCGTAGGTTTGGATAAGATAGTCTAGGAGGAATATGAGTCATGAAGGCACATATAGTGTAGTGCCATCATAATCTTACTTTCCTTGGTTGATAATTTAATGTAAAAATGCAATGATAGAGTGGACTGTTCAAATAGGTTTACCCCTAAATTATGTTAAGTCTACAACACATTAGTTTTCCTCTATAGTGCCTTCCTCTCTGGCTTCTTCTTCCTCTTCACTCTCTTCTACCTTGACATTTTTCCTCTTAGCAAGTTGCTTTGGTCTAGCATGTTTCTTTTTTGCAATCTTCATCTATGTCAGAGGCTTAGAAGTTTCTCTTCTTCTAGTAGACATGGTTTGAGTTGATCTAGAGGGCTGATGTGCATTCATAGTAGCAGAAGTAGATCTGCTAGTCCTTCTTAATCCTTGTACAGCTTGTGGAACAACAGGAGCATGTTATGTTTCCTCAGTAGGGGCTTTTGATACGGATTCAAATGAAATGCCCCACTTATTATGTAACTCACCTTTATGCTTCTTCAGGTGCTCCTCTACACTTTTCTAATGCATCTTGTTCATAATTTTTTCATAAGTACTAAATCTCTCAGCAGTGGTGTTTTTGATCTTGCTGAGAAAATTTTTGGCATAGGTCTTGATTTCTCATACTGAGACCTCATAGGGCAATCTTGGGATCCATTCAGTTCTAGGCTCAACTGCTTCCATATGGGTATAATTCTTGGCAACAAAGAAAGTAATTTTCCCTTCATACTGTCTTACAATATTAGATGGAATTCTATCTCTTGATTGCATGTTAGTTTATAGATTTTTAAAGAAACCCCAATACATGTGTTTGTAGTGATTTGAATCACTAAACCCTCTTATGTTATTCTTAATTTGAGTGACAACTGGGATATGTTGTTGCCAAAATTTTCCTCTAAAAGCAGGTAACTCGTTCAAAAAATAGAATGCAAGACATATAATTAAGGTGTCATACCTGAAAATATATCCATTTTATTTCCTTCTCCTCAAATTCTCTAAGAGTTGTTCTCTCATGACCTCACAGAGGTCAAAGTCTTTACCTTCCTTAACCATCTAGCAGGTAGTGTGAATGGTAGTACCAGTGGTGGATCCCTCTTTGTTTGTAAAATAGACTTTATATGCAATCCCATAGCAACATATCTAACACTTAGATCAGTTATGTCATTCATAGTTAGAGTCCTCTTGTCAAATTTTGCTTCAGTCAATTTAGTAACCTTCTCATTTTTAACAACATTTCATCATTGGTATAGGTCCAGTGGAGCACAACCTAGTTACTACCCTGATTGCATCCTTAGTAAACTAGTGGGGTTTATTCATATACATGAACTCATCATGAATTCTTCTTAATATATATCTCACTCATTCATGCTCATAAAAAAAAATAGGGTAATCCTTCCATATGTCTAGTCGCTTGGTCCCCACATTGGTAAACTCTGGTTTGTAACTAATATCATCATCTAGGAGTTGATCTCTAAGCTCCTCAACCTTCATATGATCAATTTCATCTAGCTTAGAGTGAATGTAAAACCTAACATCATTTGTGTATACAACATGCACCAGAACATTTGAAAATGCCCCACCCCTATCAACCTCCATTGCTTTGAAAGAAAACTTCTTATACTTTGGTCTAGGTTTCTTAGTAACATCAACTACTTGTGGAGTTGCCATCTCAAAATTATTTGATTTCAAAAACTAGGGTTTTAACAAATATCAATTCTAATAAATACCTTTGTTCTTCAATCGCTAGGGTTCTAATATCGAGTGCTCAGGAATTTGAGATTTTCCTTCAGCTCAATTCACCAAGTAATCTAAAAGTCTTCTTCTCTCCTTAGCTCTGAATGTAAAGGCTTTGGTTTTGAATGAGATTTGATCATGCAAATGAAGCATAAGTACCTTGCAAATTGCCCTAACTTTCCCTAATAAATGCTCCTTTATCAGGTTAGGTAGACTACTACCGAATTTCTCTGTGAACTCATTGAGACTCAAATCTACTCTTCAATCCTCTGCATCTTGTGATTTTCCTCTAAAATTTTGGAGAAAAAAACTATCTTGGAAAGTCAACAACTTCATCAGCTGATTTTATGCCAACTCATCTGCATGCTCAACTTCCATTTGCAAAAGCCAACAAACATTCAGGGGGAAAGTATAGATATGCATTGGTTAGATCCCCCTGACCCCATCCTATGCCTTTTCTAAATTAGCAATGAAGTCTTTTGTAGTAGGAAAAATCACCAATTCTTCCTTCTTTTCATCATCTGGCTCTGTCTTCTTCCTCCTTATCTTTGCCATTTCCTTCTTCTACTAAGTCACAATTTCCTCTATCTTCTTGTGTTGAGCAGGTGGTTTCACATAACCATTCTTGCAGAATCTTGCTTTATGCCCAAAATTGTTGTACGTGTAGTGTAAACAACATTGTATTCTAGAGTCATACTAGTTCTCCTGACTTTAGTTCTACACTCAACAGTCCTATGACCAAACTTATTGCATGCATAACAATACCCATAGAAGGAGTGAGAGATCACAACACCATGTTTTGTAGGCACAAATGAACTCTTCCTCATGTTATTATTTCTTCTAGCCTTGGTTCTACAATCAATATCCTTATGTCCAAATTTATTGCAAGAATAACAGTAACCATAGAAGGATTGACAGAACCTGGAATTAACAACTTGTTTAGGAGGAGATCTCTTGAGATCTTTCTTCTGATTGTTGACCTATATGAATTCATCATCATTCAACTCCTGCTCTTCATCATCAGTTTCCTTAGAGTCTTCAGTGGTAGGCTCTTCCTTTTTCATTTCAAACATGCCTTCAAGTATATCTATTTTAGGACTCTAACTTTTCTCAAATCGAATACCACCTTTATTCTTTCCTTAGAGAGATAATTTCTTCTTTAAGTTTGGAGCATTCAATAGATTTGCCATTGAGCTTAGCATTTAGACAATCTGCAACCTTCTTACCTTCTTCAACTTGAACTTTCAATTTGACAATTGCTGCTTTTGATATTTTGAGCTTAATCTTATATTCCTCCTTTTCACTTCTTGCTGCATCCAAATCTTCTAGGGAAGAAATAAATTCTCCTTCATAATTAACTACATAGTCTTCTGGATTATAGGTTGTCAAGTCTCTATCATCCTCTAGAGGATTCTTGCCATTAAATAGTATTTCAATTCCTACGTGTTCCATTCCAAGATCTACCTCAACTCTTAGGTTGCATTCAAGGAACTCGGCTCTAATACCAATTGTTGAACACATAGAAGTACTGAGAGGGGGGTGAATCAGTACTTAATCAAATTCTTTTACTTCCAACAACATTCAAACTTAAGTAAGTATATTGTTGTTAATCAAGATTGCACCCTAGTTGAGTTGGACTCAACTATCATGTTGAAACATGGGAACACTCCTAGGCCTGTGGGTTGCCTAAGCTTGGAGTGAACCTCCAGAGTGAGCTGGTTCTCCTTATGATTTTCTAATCTAAAAGATCTTTACAGAGGGAAAAGGGGAGAGAATGAACTGCAATGAAAAACTAACTTTAAACAGAAAAACAACTTCTAAATTCTAACTTATCTAAATGCTTTCACTCACAAAAAGCTCTTAAAATAGGAATCCTCACAACTTCACTTGAACATACAACTCAGAAACACTATGTATGAAGGTTCAGTTTGGAACACAATCATATGACTTGAATCACATGAACAATTTGCACAACACTTTCACAATAATAAGATCTGACAAAGGATAAATTAGTTATTATCACAATGAGACATAAAATCAATATTGTAATCATGAGGCAAAAGAAGTGAAATAGAAGGATTATGTTGTATTAACTGGAAGGAGTGCACAGAAAAATATAAAACTGAGTCAGAAATCTATCTACAAACTCTTTGTTTGTACTCAAGAGAGAAGAAACAATGATATCCACTCTCCTTAAAACCAAGTCCTTCACCCCCTTTTATAGCCAAAAAGGCTTTCTAAAAATGAGAAAGGATGGAACAACTCATCAAAATCCCAAAAAGGCAACTTTCCAAGCCATTCTTGAGCTCCATAAAAGCCTCCAAAACAAGGCTCAAAATGCCTCCAAACTGGAAATAATCACTGTCAAAAACTTCTGTCAAGTGGGCCCCACCAAAATCTTCCTTAAAATATGCTTTATCTACCTAGGAGTAAGAAAAATAAAGAAAGAAAGATTTGGTTTACTTTATCTTCCCTTAACTGCATAAAAATAGTTTTAATTTTAAAGCAATTTATTAACTATTGCTTTAAAATAAAACTTTACAATGTTTGTAGTTTTAATCTATATCCCTATTTGATTTGATTTTTCCAAAAAATAATGGTACATGGCTTATCATTTCGCCAAGTATTACAATGCATATCAGTTGATTTTCTATATAAAAAATCATAAAAATATCAAGGGCATTACATATTATTTGCAAAAATAAAAGCCTTGTGGGCTTGTCTCCATATGACCTGTCAATCTTGTAAGGGCACATGAGGCATGACTCATCCTTTAGATAGTTTGTATGAATTTTGAAGGTATATTAGGCAAAAGAAGGTATAAGGCATGAGTTTTCAAGGTGACCATGGGTATTTATTTATGATTTACCCTAAGTGATTAAGGGGTCTTTGCATATTCATTCTAAGTCATGGTGACTTAGGGCCTCAACACCCTCATGGTATTAGTCACAATTTTTAAAATTAAAAGAATGTGATAAAAATGCCAATTGAGTTAGGGCTCCATTTGTGATAAAAATGCCAATTGAGTTAGGGCTCCATCGAAACCCTAACACAAAACTCATTTGCCCTATTCTTTCATGTCATTTTACTTTTGCATTTTCTATGGAATGGGCTCTGTAGCCGACATGAAACCCTAGGGTTTCACCTTGAGAATTTGACCTTCTGGCATTTCTGAGCATGATTTCCACTAGATTTCTTGCAAAAAATGGAGGTAAAATATTTGTTTGATGCAAATATCACTCATATTTTGTCTTTCCTTTGAGTTCTAAATAGAAAATGGTCTTTTGAGCCACGACCTCTGTATTATTTCTGACATATTGTTTCAGTTGAAACCCTAATGGGTTATCTTGTCATGTAAAGAAGTATACACTCCATCCTTTGACCACAGTTGTAGCTATGTCTTCATGCGAACTACGAAGAAAACCTCCTCTCTGGAAAGATATGGGGGTTTGAGCATAAGAAAATGTGTTGAGACACTTTCCTTCTTGGCTTGTTTCTTCATTTATCATTTCATGTATCACTTGTTCATTCAGTTCACATATGGCTTCATGTTTCACTATGACATGGCATAATAGGTTATGACTGCACATTGGATTTCCATGGTTGTTATACAATTGTGAACACTCCTATTGATGAAAACTGTAGATTATCTGATCATTATACACTGGATATGATCTATAGCATGGCAGTAGACTTCTAAAAATTGTAATCATGCCTTCATGGCTGTCCATTTGTACTTCTTAGTTTGTTTATGCACAACATGATTCTTTTACCACTGATGATGCACTTATAGCTGAAGCATTACATATCATGAGGCTACTTTATAAATGTGACTTGGCATAAAGCATATTGAAGGCATTCATAAAATGTAGCTTTGGTTTGAGATCACTTGTATACTTATGATGTTTTGGATGCTCTGTATTGGTTTTGTTGATCCAATATCTGATGCTATTTTTGAAGCATCTTGACTTACCTTTCTGATAATGTGTCTCTTTTTTAGTTGTTCTATGGCTTCTACTACCCCAATAAAATGACTTCAAAGCATTCATATAACAATCTATCATATTGTGGCAGCAAATACATGTAGCATCATTATTATTTTAGTTATACCTTTGCTCATCTTGTTTGAAAGAGTTCAATGCTCGTTCATGGATTTCATTTCATCTCAAATGCACTAAAAGCCATAGATGGGTATTGAAGCACCTAGTGAATGTAATACATCCTTAGCTAAAAAAAGTTGTGATTTGATAATAAGCCCCTTGAGATAACATGTTGAGTTCTACCCTTGTGGGAGCCTATTTTGCACCACATGCTGAATTGTCTTCAAAAAAGTGACATGACTTATCCTATACCTGGACATGAAACAAATAGATTAGATAAAAACAATGAAATTCAATGATTATTTCATTTCAGTTCCTCTAGATTTTTGATAAAAGAGGACTAATTTTTACCTTATGGCAACTCTCATTAAATAACAACTCATTAGAAGATTCATTTTTGTGATCCTCATTCTGATCCAAGGCTGTATTGTCGCTTTGACTATCTTCAATCAACAACTCTTCTAAAGGTCCTACATCTTGCTGCTGCACTAAAACTACTGCTGGTGAGGGTAAACTCACATTTTCTTCACAATTTTCCACAAAAGAAGGTAATTCATTAAATCAAATTGTAGGATGATCTTCTTGATCAGCTTCTTTTACCTGGATAGGCTGATCACATGGCATCAAATTATCATCAATGTTAGAAAAAAAATCTTCTATGATACTAGAGAAAATGTTCTCATCAAACTCATAATCTTGTATTGAATCTAGATGAATTTCATCACTCTATTGCTCAAAACTAGGCATTGATGTTAGTATGCATGTGTTATCTTGATTCTCATCTACAAATCTAGGAAGTTCACCAAACAAATTAGCTAGCTCTTGAGATTCAACCTCTACTTCTTTTGAAAAAACATGGCCAGCCTGATCTTGTTTGCCATTGAAGTTTGACACAAAAGACTCAAGATCATCCCAAAATGAATCTTCATCACATTCCTCTTGGAGTTTTGATAAAAGAGGACTAGTTTTTACCTCATGGCTACACTCAACAAGTTTTGTAGACTCCACAAAAGGCTTACCTTTGCACTCCTCTTGCTAATCCAAGACCCCATTATCAGATTGATGATCTTCATTTAGCAACTCCTTGTATTGTTGAGGATCCTTTTGCTGTTCAAAAACTATTGTCTTTGCTATAAGCATGTTTTCCTCATTAGGCTGACCAAAACAAGGTAACTACTTGATCAAAGAAACAGATTCCTTCTTCTCATGCAGTGTTTTCTCCAACAAAATTTGGGCATTCTGTTTCTACAATTGAAGGCCTTCACCTTGTGACTTTTGCACCCTACTTTCATGCACCTTATGAACAACATTCAAAAAATTTTCAAAGGAATCAAAATGCAGAGGATTTAGGGTCATATTTGAATCAACTTTCTCTACACAAATAATAACAACCTTTTCATGTGGATCAGCCTCTTGCACTACACAAATTTTTGAATGAATTTTATCATCTTTTACCAAACAAGGAGGATCATTAATGAAAATATTAGAAGGTTCATCAGGAGGAGTCTTTTCTAGCTTGATCTTCCACTACTCTAACTGATATTGCTCCAAAGCTATATGCAGTAAATTTACCGGCCTAGCTCCCTTCTATTAGTTAATCGACTGGTCTCGAATGCTAACAGGCTCCTTAGCAAAATTAGAACCTCTGAAACTTGGGGTTTTGACTTTCTGGGGAGTCTATTTGCATTCAAGACTAACTTCTTGGAGGGAAAAGGGGTCAATTTGCTTGAAACTTAGAATTTTAGCTTTAGGGGCATTAAGAGGTTCATTCTGTCTAAAACTTGGAACTTTATACTTATGTACCTCTTCTTGAGAAGGTTGTTCTAGAATGTCAGGGGCTGCTTGGGCTTGAGCAAGGAAAAGCTTTGTTTGTGCAGTTGCCTCTCTCTTAAGATTCTCTTCAAACTATCTCTTTTATGTCTCCCACTCCTGATCAGAAACAAAGGTCTCACATGGTGGTTGCTCTGGTTGTTGAAGGTAAACTTGGTGATTCAACTCTTGTAGCTACAAATCAGACTCTTCATACTACCTTGTTTGAAATTCTTCTCCTTGTTGATATTAGTAACCCTTTATGCTTGTAATCTCTTGCTCATATTGTGCTCTTTGTGCCTCCAACTCCTGTTCATGAAGATAGGCTTGATAAGCTAGTTCCTCTTGGTGTTGATTATACTCAAGCTCCCTCTTAATCTCATCAATCTACTTGTTGAAGACTATCAAAGTATCTTTAATCATATCCTTAAGCTCCATTATTTTAGACTGTGTCAATTGATTAGGAGATTGAGCAGAAGTGATTACACGGTAAGCAGCCTGGGTATTTGGACTAAAAGCAACATTATGGTTGCTTGTGTACAGCTAGTAAGGAGGCTGAGTAGGGGTGGGTGGGTGGCAATTATACTATGCATGCTAGTTTTGAAGGGCCATGGAATTGGAAACATCAACATAATTAGCCTAATATGGCTGATAAAGGGCCCTATGGATAGCATTTTCATAGTATGGTGGTGGATAATCATACTACCTATGAAAATTTGACATTTCTATTCATATGAAAGCTAGAAAATAGAAAGAATAGATGATTTTTAAAACATACCAGCACCTGATCATACCAAAACCTATAGATTTTGATTCAGAATTGCTAGATGTGTTTGATTTTCTACCTCCAAAGGCTAGAATCACTAATAAACACACTAAATATTAGGATAAATAATTAAACTATTGGACTAAAACAGTCTAGTCAGTCTCGATCTTGTTCTCATAAGATGAATGCACTAGTTCTGCATGTAAGACTGGAGAAAATGAGTTTCCAGGTATATTGTAAAAGCCTCCAAAGGTTGGAACACTGTTGCATATACTAGAACAACAAATTTTATGGATCAAAAACTTCTCTGAAAAATACTTTCAGAGTCCCACCGGGCGTGCCAAAAACTATTGTCAATTAGGATTGCACCCTAGTTGAGTTGGACTCAACTATCTTGTTAAAACATGGGAACACTCCTAGGCCTATGGGTTGCCTAATCTTGGAATGAACCTCCAAAGTGAGTTGGTTCTCCTTATGATTTTCTAATCTAAAAGATCTTTGCAGAGGGAAAAGGGGAGAGAATGAACTGCAATGGAAAACTAACTTTAAACAGAAAAATAGCTTCTAAATTCTAACTTACCTAAATGCTTTCACTCACAAATGGATCTTAAAATAGGAAACCTCACAACTTCACTTGAACATACAACTCAGAAACACTATGTATGAAGGTTCAGTTTGGAACACAATCATACGACCTGAATCACATGAACAATTTGCACAACACTTTCATAATAATGAGATCTGACAAAGGATAAATTAGTTATTATCACAATGAGACATAAAATCAATATTTTAATCATGAGGCAAAAGAATTGAAATAGGACTCTATTGTATTGACTAGGAGTGCATAAAAAAATATAAAACTGAGTCAGAAATTTGTCTACAAACTCTCTGCCTGTACTCAAGAGAGAAGAAACAATGATACCCACTCTGCCTAAAACCAAGTCCTTCACCCCCTTTTATAGCCAAAAAGGCTTTCTAAAATGAGAAAGGATGGAACAACTCATCAAAATCCCAAAAAGGCAACTTTCCAAGCCATTCCCGAGCTCCATAAAAAAGCCTCCAAAATAGGGCCCAAAATGCTCCAAACTAGAAATAACCGTTGTCAAAAACTTCTGTCAAGTGGCCACCACCAAAATCTTCCTTAAAATATGCTTTATCTACCCAAAAAGACTCTATTTTGTCCTTATCTGTCTAGGAGAAAGAAAAATAAAGAAAGCAAGATTTCATTTACTTTATCTGTCCTTAACTACATAAAAATTATAGTTTTAATTTTAAAGCAATTTATAAACTATTGCTTTAAAATAAAACTTTACAATGTTTCCAATTTTAATCTATATCCCTATTCGATTTGATTTTTGCAAAAAAAAAATGGTACATGGCTTATAATTTCGCCAAGTATTACAATTCATATCAGTTGATTTTCTATATAAAAAATCATAAAAATATGAAGGGCATTACATATTATTTGCAAAAATAAAAGCCTTGTGTGCTTATCTCCATATGATATGTCAATCTCCTAAGGGCACATGAGGCATGACTCATCCTTTAGATAGTTTGCATGAATTTTGAAGGTATATTAAGCAAAAGAAGGCATAAGGCATGAGTTTTCAAGGTGACCATGGGCATTTATTTATTATTTACCCCAAGTGATTAAGGGGTCTTTGCATATTCATTCTAAGTCATGGTGACTTAGGGCCTCAACACCCTCGGGGTAGTAGTCACAGTTTTGAAAATTAAAAGAATGTGATAAAAATGCCAATTGAGTTAGGGCTCCATTGAAACCCTAACACAAAACTCATTTACCCTATGCTTTTGTGTCCTTCTCTTTCACATTTTTGTCTCATGGTTATAGTATTGGTTCAATATCTCATTGTGATCATAAAATGAGGTCCTTTGTTATGTTTCATTACTGTAAGTCTATATGCAAAAGTTTCATGTAATATAGGTTGCATTTATATTTAAGTCTACTTAGCGGGTTAAAGTTGTAATAAAATTCCTATTTGTCCTTCAAAAACCTCTAGCTTTTCAAACTTTCATGCAAACCACTAATGTATTGCATTAATTTTAGTGGAATTGTAAGGGTTAAAAGTCTTTGTGAGCCTGATTGTAAGTGGATAGATAGAGTTCTAGTGCATCACCTGTTAGAGTTTAGGATTTCAATTATAGTTAACTTCCTAACCCTTTTCTTAGAAATTCTCTTAGATTAGGTGAAGTAACTAGGGGAACCAACCTGCTCCGGAGGTTCACTCCACACTTAGGCAACCCACAAGCCTAGGAGTGTTCCCATATGTCAATAGATAGTTAAGTTGAATAACTTAGGATAGGGTGCATATCTGATTGATAGCACATACAAAGCATGAAAAGCATAAGAACACAATAGCACACAACCATAATACTAGATTTATGTGGAAAACACTAGAAGGGAAAAACCATGGTGAGCAAGCTGCTTGGATCTACTATCCAAATCCATCCTCGCAAATGAAAACAATATTGCAATATTATTTATAGGCTACAAACCAAAGGAAGTTGCAACTCCCTGAACAACACTTACAATCTTTACACAACTATTCTTCAATCTCTCGAACACAAAAATTATTTGACTCAAAAATTCTTCTCCCAAAAACTGACTACTACAACCTTTAGTTGATTACTTTGGCCTCTACAAAACTATCTCACCTTTGCACAATTACAAAATCAACCTTTGCAACACAAAACAACTTCATAAACTCTTCTCCATCATTACATCAACAACAATTGCCTCTGTAATAATAACATATTACAAAAATTAGTCCTTTCCACATTTCATCATTAAATCTACTTCTATTGTAAGTTTATTCACACTATACGCCACTCATTCATCACTCAAAAAATTTCATCTTACATTTATATCCTCCACTTGAGCATCAAAATATTTCTCTTTGGTCAGCCAAGATGAAAAGTGTAACATGACACTTGTAATGGCCACAACAGTTGACTCCAAAACATATGTAGTAATTTGAAATTCAATACAGTTCAAGAACAAAGCATAATTAGGTCCTATATTACCTTAGCACACTCTTCTAAAATAGTACATACTCCACACACACAACAAAATCTTCATTATACACCAAGTCATCTCTGCAAACACTTACCCTTCCTTACATTTGACTCCAGACCTAAAGCAGTATCGGAGGAGACAATATTACATCATGCAGACCACACAAAGTGAATTATGTGATTTATAAATCATCCCTATACACTTCTACCATTTCAAGTCATCACATGTTGGCACAAACACATGAACTCTGATTTTGATATCCTTAACATACTATGCTTGCATAGTCTTGAAGTAAAGCAATGAAAATCATACTTGCGGTAATCATAATCATTTGAAACTTGAACTGAACATACCAACCAGCCATATAGATTATCATTCAATCAGCAAGGCCAACTACCAATGTGTGGTTAATTGCCATGTCTTCAATTATCTCCTTTTGTTTACTTTCTTTAACCAGCACTAGGACATATCTAACTCTAGAGAACCATTTGCAATACATATTATCACTTGAAATTTGAAACATACATACTTGCTACACATATCTACATGTCCTCCAAACTGCATCATCATATCTTCATCTATAGCGAAATGTGGAGCATTCTCCTATCTCCCTGTGACTACACTTACCCTGTTTTAATATTGTCTTCATTCATCTATTTCTAAAACACCTGAAAGGAAGCTAGGTGTGCAGAAATCACTTCCTACACTAATCTAATGAGGAGAGATGAGTGCAAATTCACTTTGATCTTTATAGTTACAACAATGTTAACCCACTAATAGAGATATTGTAGCAAACACATACACAAGAATGTAAGACAGAAGAAGAGAGAGACAAGATATATGTGGGGAAAACCCTTACGGGTGAAAAACCCCACACTCCAAAACACAACTCAAATGTATTCCGTAAACAATGAAGGTTACAATACAGTCACAGAGCCAATGCTCTTGCAAGAATCTTTGACACTCGTATCTGGAGACAATCCAGCAGTAGAACAATACCTATCAATCACATAAATCATCTCCTCTCCAAAGCACCTGTTTATAAAGAAAATAAAAGGCAAAAATGGCTCTATCTTGGGATGGGTGTCCAACATGGCCTCATGGCCCAAAACCCATGCCTATGGACACTTGTCCAACATTGTAGAATGTTCTCGACACTTGTCAAGTCAGCCCATCCCAAAGAGGTCACTTATTCCCAATTTGGGTAATGACAGATACTCTTACGACTCTTACGACCGTCATAGAATTTGTCATACTGACATATCTTAAAGTTGTAAGAGAATCTATCATAGATAGGCTATAAATAGCATATTCTCTTACAACATGTCATAACCCTCCTTGGGGTGCCCAAAGATGCCTTTTTCAAAGATGCTTCTCGACACATGTCTTCACCTATCATAGAGTCTTCTATTTCTGACTCTTACATGTCATAGATTTGTCATAGGAATATCTCATAACTGTTTTGGTCAATATTCCCTTACACACTATCCAAGATGCCAACACATGGAAAAATATTCCTACCACTAAGTAAGATGCCTATCTCCTCATATGAGGACAAATTTACATTTGGTCATCTTCCATGTAGGATGATACATCACTGTGCCAACTCCCACAAGATGACAACATAGGATTTGCATCCTAATTACACAATAGGCAATAAATAAATAAATATAATGAAATAATACAAGGAATTACCAAGGTTGAGACACCTTGATTCCCAACATTCTCCCACTTGTCGAACACCTTGTAAGAGCTAATGGAATTAATAGAATTTAACTGCTATAGGCCAAGAGGCCCATAGACTCTGAACACCATCTGAACTTCTCTGTGCCCACTGGTTTTGTCAATGCATTTGCAACATTCTTCAAAGTGTCTACCTCCTCCAAATTCACCTTCCCATCCTCTACCATGTCTCGCATGAAGTGAAACTATACATCAATATGCTTTGTTCAGGCATGGAAAGTTAGATTCTTTGCTAGGCAAATTGCACTCTGACTGTTACAACAAATTGTAATCTATCTTGCATCAATACCAATATCTGAACACAATCTCTTAAGCCAAATGGCTTCCTTGCAAGCATGAGTTGCTGCCATATACTCAACTTCTATCATGGACAAAGCAACCATAGGTTGTCGCTTACTCATCCAACTCATTGCACCACCAAACATAGTGAACACATAGGTACTGGTGGATCTCCTGATGTCAATGTCACCCACCCAATCAGAATCCACAAATCCATGAATACAAACTAAATGTAGAGGTCCTATAACATTACCATGATAGCATATGGAATACTTAGAACTACCCCTCAAATATTTGAACACTCTCTTAACTGCATCCCAATGTACCTGTCAAGGATTAGCCATAAATTGACTAAGGACTCCCACTGCTTGGGCAATGTCTGGTCTTGTGTAGACCATAGCATACATCGAACTACCAACAACACTAGCATAAGGTACTCTGCTCATGTCCTCCACCTCACTAGGAGATTTTGGACAATCATTAATAGACAACTTTGTCCCCAATGAAACATGAACACACAATGGTTTACAATCTGCCATGATGAACCTATCCAACACGGTCTTCACATACTTACTCTGGCTTAACCGAAGTTTTATGTTTGCTTTGTCTCTTCTAATTTCTATTCCCAGAATGTACCTAGCTGCCCCTAGATTTTTCATCTCAAACTATGCTGACAACTGAGACTTCAAATCAGAAATCATATTCTTACCATTCCCAATTAACAACATATCATCAACATACAATGCAATAATGAGAATGCGATCATTGTCAAACTTGTAATACACACAATGATCCGATTTTGATCTCAGATATCCAATCAACAACACAAAGGCATCAAACTTCAAGTACCACACCCTAGGAGATTGCTTCAAACCATACAAAGACTTTTTCAACTTGCAAACCAAATTTTATTTACCTTTCTCTATGTAATGCTCTGGCTGTGACATGTAAATCTCTTCCTCTAAATCACCACGAAGGAATGTTGTCTTCACATCCATCTTCTCCACCTCCAAGTCATAAGCTGCTGCAAGAGATAACAGGAACTGAATAGATGTCATCTTTGCAATGGGAGATAAAACTTCAACATAATCAATTCCCTCCACTTGTGAATACCCCTTCACAACCAATCTGGCCTTGTACTTTTCAACACTGCCATCTGCACCAAATTTCTTCTTGAACACCTATTTGCATCCAACAGGTTTCCATCCTTTAGGCAAAGGCACCAAGTCCCATGTTTTATTCTTTTCCAAAGAATCCATCTCATCTTCCATGGCCTCCTTCTAGGAACCTACATCTTTCATGCCCATAGCTATTTTCATAGTTCTACGCTCATCAGTGTTAGTAAGACAAAAAAACAACTAGAATCAAGTAATGAATAACCAAACCTATTAGGTTGATTTCTTGTTCGTGTAGACCTCCTCAATGGCTAAGGTTGAGGTTCTACTTCTTCATCTAAACTTTTAGAGCTGCTAGAGCTCTCCTCATCATCAAGTCTCACAGGGTCTATCAGTTCAGTCTTCTTAGGGGTAGAAGGAAACTGAACCACATCTTCTTTCTTTTCTGTCTATTCTCGCTGTAAAACAATGGAAGAAGGTGTTAGCTCTCTGAAGATAACACTTCTGCTATACAACACTTTTTCAACCGCAGGATCCCAAAGCTTGTATCCTTTCACACCGACACCATAGCCAATGAAGATACACTTAACAGCCTTGTTCTCTAATTTAGATCATTTCTCCCTAGGCACATGTGCATATGCCTCACAACCAAAAATACGAAGATGTCTAACTGAAGGCTTCTTACTAGACCACACCTCCATAGGTGTCTTACCAACAAGAACTAATGTAGGAGATATGTTTACCAGATAGCAGGTAATGGCTACAACTTCAGCCCAAAATTTTTGTTCATGGCTTGCTCCACTAAGCATACTCCTAGCCTTCTCCATCAGTATCCTGTTCATCCTCTCTACAACTCCATTTTACTGCGGGGTGTATGGAGTTGTCTTATGTCTTTCAATCCCTTGCTCTTTATAGAACTCATCGAACTCTGCCAAACAAAACTCACCACCATTATCAGTTCTCAAACACTTAATCTTTTTACTAGTCCGATTTTCAGCAAAAGCTTTAAACTCTTTAAACTGACTAAAGACTTTAGTCTTGCTTCTGATAAAATAAACCCATGCCCTTCTACTGTAATCATCTATGAAAGGTACAAAGTATACAGATTTGGAAATTGAAGGAACATTAATAGGACTAAACACATCATAATGAATAAGATCCAATACACCAGAAGACTTGTGAGAACTAGAGTAAAACTAAACACAGTTTTTCTTTCCATATACACAATGGTCGCAAAATTTAAACTTGAGATTACAATCATTTAACCCCTCAATGAGGTTTTTATTTTTCAGGGTTCGCAGACCCTTCTCACCAATGTGGCCATATGTCAAATGCCATAACACAGTCTTTTTAGTAGGAAGTTTAACTTCCAAAGCATGTGCACTACCATTAGAATGTGTTACAATAGATTTCTTCACTGCTCATTTAGATGGTGGGGACGAAGTGACTACAGCTCTTTTCTTCAAGTCAGAAGAACTATTTCTCTATGAAGTGCATGCCTCCAGCTGAAACATAGTACCTCTCTGAGTACCCTTCTCAAGCACCATAGATCCTCTAGTCATCTTGCATCCATCCTTCGAAAAGACAACTTGCACACCTGCATCATTCAACATACTTACATAAAGCAAGTTTTGTGCAAGGCCTGGGATGTGCATAACCCTAGTGATCCCCTTCACTTGTCCATTAGGGAATCAGATTGAGACTCTTCCATGACCAACAATCTTCATATGAGAATCATCACCTAGGTACACTCTTCCACCATCAAACTCTTCATACTTTGTGAATCAACTTTGATGCGAGGTCATGTGGAATGATGCACCAGAATTAATCAACCACACATCATCAGATGCATGGGTGGCCAGGGATGCGATGGAGGCATCACCATCATCTTGAGATTTGTCAGAATCTGAATCTGGGACATTCTTCTTCTTTTCCTTTTCTACCTTGCATTCCTTTCAGAAATGCCCAATTTTTCCACAGTTCCAACAGAGAGCCTTGGAATTTCTAGGAGATTTAGATCTCCCATGGGATTTGGATCTACCCTTCTCAGCTTTCTTGTCCTTCTTTTTCCCTTTCTCCTTGGGTCTTCTACGAACAGCAAGAGCCTCTTTGGCTGCCTCAGAAGACTTTCTCTGCATCTCATCAAGTAACAGCGAAGATACCACATCATCCATTTTGAATGTGGATGTGGTGCTCCCCATAGCCATCACAAGATGATCCCACGACTTTGGAAAAGAACAAAGCAAGGTCATATATTGATCCTCCTTCTCCATCTTCACACTAACGGATGTCAATTGTGCAACTAACATGTTGAAAGCATTCAGGTGATCTGGAACTGATCCTCCATCCTCCATCCTCAGAGAATACAACTTCTTTCTTAGAAAAAGTTTGTTCACCAAGGATTTGGCCTGATAAACATCACCCAACTTCTTCCAAATGTCTTTTGTGTTCTTCTCCTCATGGATATTTAACAAGACAGAATCAGCTAGACTGAGTCTTATGAGACCCTTAGCTTTCCAATCTTTGAGATCCCAATTAGCTTATACCATTGCGGTTGGTTTTACACTGAATATGGTTTCCCATAGGTCACAATCAACAAGCATGTCCTCCATCTTAAGTTTCCATAACTCAAAATTAGTGCCATTGAATTTCTCCACCTCTAACCTTTCAGATGTGCCTGCAATTTCTTTCCTGCAACAAGATTACAGAATACTCTACACAAATCTCCCACTCAACCTAAGAATAGCTCAAAAAACCCCTAACCAACAACTAGGACTAAAGGTGATCAAGCTTTGATACCAACTAAAAGGAAGCTAGGTGTGTGGAAATCACTTCCTACACTAATCTAATGAGGAGAGATGAGTGCAAATTCATTTTAATCTTTATAGTTACAACAATGTTAACCCACTAACAGAGATAATGTAGCAAACACATACACAAGAATGTAAGACAGAAGAAGAGAGAGACAAGATATACATGGGAAAACCCTTACGGATGAAAAACCCCACACTCCAAAACATAGCTCAAATATATTTTGTAAACAATGAAGGTTACAATACAGTCACAGAGCCAATGTTATTGTAGGAGTCTTCAACACTCATATCTGGCGACAATATGATAGCATAATAGTACATGTCAATCACATAAATCATCTCCTCTCCAAAGCACTTGTTTATAAAGAAAATACAAGGCAAAATTAGCTCTATCTTGGGATGGGCATCCAATATGGCCTCATGGACAAAAACCCATGCCTATGGATACTTGTCCAACATTGTAGAATGTTCTTGACACTTGTCAAGTCACCCCATCCCAAAGAGGTTGCCTATTCCCAATTTGGGTAATGACAGATGCTCTTACGACTCTTATGACTATCATAGAATCTGTCATACTAACATATCTTATAGCTGTAAGAGAATTTATAGTAAACATGCTATAAATAGTATATTCTCTTACAACATGTCATAACCCTCCTTGGGGCACCCAAAGATTCCTTTTTCAAAGATGCTTCTCGACACACGTCTTCACCTATCACAGAATCTTCCATTTCTGACCCTTACATGTCATTGATTTGTCATAGGAATATGTCATAACCGTTTTGGTCAATATTCCCTTACACACTATCCAAGATGCTGACACATGGCAAAATATTCCTACCACTAAGTGGGATGCCTATCTCCTCATGTGAGGACAAATTTACATTTGGTCATCTTCCATGTAGGATGACACATCACTGTGCCAACTCCCACAAGATGACAACATAGGATTTGCATCCTAATTACACAATAGGTAATAAATAAATAAATAAATACATTGAAATAATACAAGGAATTACCAAGGTTGAGACACGTTAATTCCCAACAACACCTTGCGGTAAACTTTATGATCTCAAACTTGAAACATAGATTCCTGAGTGTAATACCTAGCCATCTATTCAAACCACAAGCCCATATCTTCAAATGTAGTACACTCTTTTAAGCCTATCACACTTTTCTAGGCTTGCACTATACTTAAACAATTCTTCTTCAAGTTTTGCAACTTTTTCTAGTAAGTGTTAATTATCATGAGTTCATATCACCAACATACATCATGAATCCAACTCAACTTATCAAACACTTCAAACACAACCATTTTCACAACATAACTAAGATATGAACTTACACATGAACTTCAACAGATAAGGTATGACTGTGTACAGATGATACTGATCCATCTCCTTCACTTCACAACTCTTCTAATCCTATACACATCAAACTCTTTTGATCCTCTGCACATCACCTTGCTTTCTCCCTTTGGTATTTCTGTTGACATCACTGATTATCATTGATCATCACTTCATACCACTATTGATATCAATGACAACACATATGCAACACTTTGATACACATAAGAAAATTCTTTATTATACTAACCTTGTTGTGGCATCAAATGTTTAATTGCTCAAATATGGGGATAGGTCGTTGAATAAGAACTAGTGGAAAGTTCATGAGTCTAACCATGAAGTAATACTTGACACCATAAATAGTAGAGTGAATCTACATGGTTCATTGGATTGAATTGGTAGAATGACACAAATGTATGTCATGTACTTCTTAAGTTCTATGATTTGAGTAATTTTTCTTTTTTTTAATTATTTATTTCTAGTAGTGCTATTAATGTAGGTTACTGGTGCTAAATAAGTTTCCACCTCTCATGGTTGGTATTTTTAGTAGATAATTTTATATTCTTGAAGAAAAGAGAATCTTTACAAAGTAACAATAAACTCACAATTTTCAAAACAATTACCAATAATCTATTATTTAAATTTAGTTCTTTGTTTATAGGGTTAAATGGTAAGGTCCATTATTTAGGGTTTACAGTTTAAATTTCACATGTTTATGGTTTAACTTTCCATGTTTAGTTATGGAGGGAGAGAGAATTAGGAAAAGAATGAAAGTGAGGAATAAAGGATGAGAGAGAGAGACATAGGGAGAGATAGACACATTTGGCATGATTTTCTTATTCTTATTTCACCTTCTATATGCTCTCCATGTTTTGTATATCTTCTTTTCACCTTCTATACATTTACCATGCTTTTCTTGTTCTGATTTCACCTTATATATGTTTTCCATGATTTTCTCATCCTCATTTCACCTTTTATATGTAAATGACATGGACTGCTTATCCTCATTTCACCTTCAGTTTCATTCAATGAAATGGTTCTAGGAGTGAAATTTTGCATTCACTACCTCCTAGGACTAAATTGAAGCTACCAATACGTCAAGGTGGGTGGGTGAATTGTAGTGAAGGTCTCTTTTTTATGGCCAAGCATTCCAATCATCCTGGGCTATGTTGGATTGGGAGAGTCTCTTAATAGCCCTATGACCAAAAAGGTGCCAAACTTTGGTCTAACTATTCTCTCAAGTTGTGGTTGTTGGCATTTGATTGTCATTGATGTCAACAATGGTTGGAAAATACATTTGGTTGTCATTGATATCAACTATGTTTATTGTATGGATGTCATCCACAAGAAGAATTATTACCTTATACACAAGTATTATATAGATGTTTTTGAACAAGTATTGTATAGATCTTGCTAAAGAAGACTATTAAATATGCTCTGCTTTGCACTCCCAAGTCGTTGGGACATGATTTGGTACACTTAAAATCACATACTTAGTGTATTTTTATAAGAGGTTTTTGGTCACTCTGGATCAGAATTCTACCCCACACTTTACCGCTATTGAAGATATGACCTTGCAGAATTAAGGACATGAAGATAATGGTATTATACATATATGTTTCCAATTTCACATCATTTGGACTTGTGGAGAATATCTTTAGTTTAGCAGTTTGGAAACCAAGGTCTCGGTACTTAAACAATCATAAAAGAGAACGTAGTATGCTATGCATACCGTTGGGGTGATAAATATAGTTGTATAGATTTGGGGATATGTTCTGAATGATGTATAGGTGCATCCATATGTGTTTTATACATTTTGGTGTACTGCAATACAATATACTGAGTTGTGGAATATCATAGTTAGTCTGGAATGCTTTGTTTTCAACAGTTCAAGATGTTTCTTATTTTGCAGATGTATAGAATGATCAAATACTTTAGTAGAAATGTATATGGACGATGTTAATAAGGTACATTGCTGAAATATTGGTCTACATGATGTTTTTGGCTTCTCTCTGGTGATGTGAAGATAAATAGGTAGCAGTGTTTGTGCAGTTTGAGCCAACAGTCTGGTTTCTGTCATGTGCAATGGATCTTGGTCAATTGTTTTAACATTGAAAGGTGTGCAATGATGTTCCTTGAATTCTATCATGAGATGCTATGGTCTGCAACTTGTTTCCTTGACATATTGTATGTGTTGAAGCCGACCCTTGAAGAATTACACATTTTCATCTAAAGGAGTTTATGATGCTGACCTAATCAATATTTTGAAGTGTTGCAAAGGGTATTTATAGGAGATCTAAGTCATTTGTGAATGTGTGGAGTGCAATAGATTTGTGTGTAAAGTATGAAGTGTGTGAAGTTAGTTTGAGGACATAAGTTGAGTAAGAAAAGAGGACTGCAATATCAGTATAACTCAGATGTTTTCCATACAGTAGTTCATGCAATTCTTATCTCTATAATTCTTACATCAAATAGTGAGTCTGCAGGGAGTTGTATCTTCCTTGGGAGTCACCTTAAGAATTGTATTCAGGGAGTAGTAACTTCCTTGGGTTGTAGCCCTAAAATAAAGTTGTAAATCTTTATAACAGTGAGCATTATATATTGTGACCTAACACTCACCGTGGTTTTTCCCATTTTGGATTTTCCACATAAAAATCTTGTTATCATTGTGTTATTTGATATAATGCATACTTTACTTTCAGTTCTTCAAGTATTTTGATATTAATTTAAAATGTAGTTAAATTTTGTATAGACTAATTCACCCCCTCCTCTTAGTCTCTGGATGTGTTCAACAATTGGTATTAGAGCTACGTTCATTTAAGAAGCCTAATAGCTGAGGTAGATCCTACATTTGAACACAATAAAGCTGAAGTAGTGCCTAATGATATATTTTCTCCAGAACCATATCTAGAGTCTATGGAACTTGAAGGTTGGGACTTGGATCTAGATGAGGTAGACCTTGAAGGAGAAATCTGGTCATCTCTTAGTGATTTGGATGAAGCAAGAGAACTGAATATGAAATATGAGGTTATGCTTGAAAAAATGAGGAGAAAATTGACAAACTAAAGACACAAGCTAGAAAACTAGAGGAAATTAGCAAACTAAAAGCTCTGATAGAAGAAGAAAGAGACTATAGGGTTAACCTCAAAAAGGCAGAAGAAATGATCTCTGATTTGAAAGTTGAAATTGAAGAAGACAAGAGGATTGAAGATTGCTTGAATACCAAGCTTACTGAGAAAGCAAATGAATGTTCAAAACTTGAGGAAGAAGTTGTCACACTACGAAAAGAACTAGAAAAAGAAAAAGAACAAATTGACAAGGGGTTAAAACTAAAAGGAGGTTCTGTAATTTTTTATGAATTGATTAACTCTCAAAAGCCATCAAAAGAAAAATTTGGTCTTGGCTTTGAAAAGGGGAAAAGACCTATAACTAGTACATCTACAAACTTATATGATAATTTCAAAGTAGAAGGGAAATCTAAAAAAAAGGAAGAAAAAACTTGCACTGAAGATCTTAAGAAGAATGCCTCTAAAGATACAAAAGAAGATGAATTTACTCTTGTCTAGAGACACAAAAGATTCAGAAGTCCTCCACTTGCAAGACAACTTGCTCCTATCAGGTACTCTCATGATTTGAATGGTATTTGTTATGCTTATAGTAAGGTTGGTCACAAAATTATTTAATGTAGGAGCAAAATGAATCAGAATTCATTTAAGCCTCCAAGGTACAATGTGGTGAACTCTTATTTATTTCATGATTATTATTTTTCCTACAATAAATATGGGCACAAGGCTGCTAACTGTAGATCTAAGGAAAAAAGAAACAACATCATGAGAAAGAATTTCTTCATATCTCCCAAGCATAATGCTAGATTCTCTCATTCCTTTTATGGATACTGCTTTGTATGCAACAAATTTGGCCATAGGACTATTAATTTTCAATCCAAGGCAAAGTACAATAATTATGGGAAGAAAAATACCAGTGTATCATCAAAATACAATGAGGTGTGCTACAAGTGTAATGGTTTTGGACACAAAGCAAAATTCTACAAAAAATGGTTTCAAGAAATCATCCGATCAGCATCAGGAGGTGGTAGAAGAAAAGAAAGTCAAATAGGTATGGAGAAAGAAACCAGAGAAGACTCATGACACAAGGTTGAAAGACATATTGCTTCTACCTAGAGTAGAATATTTCATTGTTGATTAAAAGAAAATGGCATGGGTCAGGGGGAGAAATTCAGTGTATATCAGCTTAATCCCCTAATCTATTGAGGTTTCTCTTAACAAAAGTAGATCATACAGAATGAATGACATGGAACCCTCTAGGGAGGACATAGGTAAGGTAATGAAGTTTCATTTCCCCAAAACTCTGAAGAAAAATCCTTTAATGCGAAAGATTGCAAAATAATTTAGTGTTTTAGTGATAAGAGCATCTACCAAAAGGAAGTGCATTTATGACAAAAAGTTGATCTATTTATGTGATTGTCCTATGATTTGGTCCCATTCTACATTTGAAGTTTCTGAAAGATCTTTGCCAAGGAGAAAAGGTGCACTTGAAGCATTTGATATCTTGGAGTAGCAAATTTCAGAGTTATTCTTTGTACTACTTAACCGTAATTCCTGTTGTCATGATTGTTTATGATGGCTGCCTCTTTTACCCCTCAATTGATCAATATTGTTGATGAACCCCAACCAAAATTTAAGGGACATCCTTATAAGGTAATGGAAGTTGATAGTATCTAATATTCTTGCATTTGTGGTATACACGGAAGATGTTAGGATATATATTCATGCAAAATTGGAAGAGATAGACCATGGCAAGTTTGAAACCCTAAGGCATAAACTGTTGGATGATGATGATATTCATTACAAACCTGAGTATGCCAACATTGAAGCAAAATGGTTGGATGTTTGGAAAGATTTTCTGGATTAATGAGCATGACTAGGTTAGGTATATTCTCAGTAGAATTCATGATGTATTCATTTACCTTGACAAACACCATTAATAATGAAAGAAGCTATTAGGGTTGTAATAGGGCTATGTTCCACCAGATCCATACCACAGTTAAAATCAATCAAGAATGAAAAAGTCACTAAATTGATAGGTGCCAAATTTGACAAGAGGGCCTTAACAATTGATGATATTATTGACCCCAGTGTGAGATATGCAATAATGGGCATTGCATACAAAGTGTATTACTCCAATAGAGAGGGATCTGCAACAACCACAACCATACACACTACCTATGAGATGACTAAGGAGGGTAAGGACCTTGATTTGTGTGAAGTTATGAAGGATCAATTGCTATAAAACCTAAGAAGAACAAAGGAGACAGGATAAAACTTTAAGTATGTTTTCCTAGTCATTTTCCTAGCATTTCATTTCATGAATGAGTTACCAAGATATAGAGGAAAAATAGGGCAACAAGATAGGCCTGTAGCAGCACAAATCAAAGAGCACATGAGAATCTTTAATTCACAAAATTGTAATATAGTCTTTTGGTGATTTTTTTTTAAATCTTCAAACTAAATGCATAAAAGAGAGAATCTCTTCTAATTTGTTCAAGAAATACAAAGATGATATAACATTTCTTGTGGATAAGGATTTTTTTGCTAAATTGTAGTAGTTGAGCTAAGGACTTCATGGATTCCCAAACTTCCATATGAAAATATATGTTTCCAATTTAACATCATTTGGACTTGCAGAAGAATATCTTTGGTTTAGCGGTTTGGAAACCAAGGTCTCAGTGCTTAAACAATCATAACAGAGAACGTAGTTTGCTCTGCATTCCACCGGAGTGATAAAATAAGTTGTGTGCATTTAGGGATATGTTCTGAATGATGTATAGGTGTATCCATATGTTTTTTATACATTTTGGTGTACCGTAATACAATATCCTGAGATGTGGAATATCACAGTTAGTCCAGAATGCTCTTTTTTCAGTAGTTCAACATGTTTCTTATTTTGCGGATGTATAGAATGATCTGATACTTCAGTAGAAATGTATATGGATGATGTTAAGAAGATACATTGCTGAAATCTTGGTCTACATGATGTTTTTGGCTTCTCCCTGGTGATGTGAAGATAAACAGGTAGCAGTGTTTGTGCAGTTTGAGCTGACAGTTTGGTTTTTGTCATGTGCAGTGGATCCTAATCAATTACTTTAACATTGAAAAGTGTGTAGTGATGTTCCTTGAATTCTGTCATGAGATGTTGTGGTCTGCAACTTGTTTCCTTGACATATTGTATGTGTTGAAGCTGACCCTTGAAGAATTACATGTTTTCATCTAAAGGAGTTTATGATGCTGACCTAATCAATGTTTTGAAGTGTTTTAGAGGGTATTTATAGGAGATCCAAGTCATTTGTGAATGTGTGGATTGTGACAGATTGGTGTGTAAAGTATGAAGTGTGTGAAGTCAGTTTGAGGACATAAGTTGAGCAAGAAAAGAGGACTGCAATATCAACATAAGTTATATGTTTTCCATACAACAATTCATGCAATTGTAATCTCTGTAATTCTTACATCATATAGTGAGTCTACGGGGGGTTGTAGCTTCCTTGGGAGTGACCGTAAAAACTATATTCAGGGAGTAGTAGCTTCCTTTGGTTGTAGCCCTAAAAAAAGTTCTAAATCTTTATAAGAGTGAGCATTATATATTGTGAGATAACACTCACCGTGGTTTTTCCCATTCTAGGTTTTCCACGTAAAAATCTAGGTGTCATTGTGTTATTTGATATAATGCATGCTTTACTTTTAGTTCTTCAAGTATTTTGATATTAATCTAAAATGAAGTAGTTATATTTTGTATTGGTTGATTCACCCCCCCTCTCAGTCTCCGAATGTGTTCAATAGTGGCACCTAGGAATTTCTTATTTGCATGTATAGGTGGATGTTTGGTTTAACTACAAATACCTACCTCATTTTTTGCTAACTCAAATTTATTTGCCTACAATGACAATGAATTCAATCTTACAAAATAATTCATTTTTGTTTAATGAAAGAGTGCCAAGAGTGAAATTTTGCATTTCACACTTCTTGGGACCTAACCAATGGTGCCAACACATCAAGATGGGTAGTTGAATGCTAATGGAGGTCTCTTTTTAGTGACCAAGTAGCCTAATCCTTTTAGGCTACATTGTTCTATAAAAATCTCTTAAGAGCCCTAAGACCAAAAAGGTGCCAAACTTTGGCCTGATTGTCCTCTCAAATCATGGAACCTAGGAATATCTTGTTTACATGTATAGGTGAATATCATTTCCATCTACAAATGCCTAACTCATTTTTTTCTAACTCAAATTTTTTTCCTACAGTGGCAACCAATGCAATATTGCCAAATTCTTTAGTTTCATTTAGTAAAAGGGTGCTAGGCGTGAAATTTTGCATTCTACACCTCTTGGAACCTAATTGGTAGTGCCAACATGTTGGGGTGGGTAGGTGAATGATATTGGAGGTCTCTTTTCGGTGTCTAAGCATCATAATCCTTTGAGGCTACATTGGACTAAGAGAATCTCTTAAGAGCCCTAAGATGAAAAAGGTGCCAAAATTTGGCTTGATTCTTCTCTCAAATCATCTCACCTAGTAATGTATTGTTTGCACATATAGGTGGATATTAGATCCACCTATAAATACCTTAGTTTTTGATAACTCAAATTCATTAGCCTATGGTGGAAACAAACACAATGTTGTAAAATGATTCAATTTTAATAAGTGAAAGGGTGCTAGGAGTGAAATTTTGCATTTAGCACCTCATGAAACTAAACTAATGGTGCCAACATGTCAGTGTGGGTAGGTGAATGCTATTGGAGGTCTCTTTTTGGTGGCCAACCATCCCAATCCTTTTAGGACACATGATTCCAACAAAGTCTCTTAAGATCCCTAAGACTAAAACTATGCCAAACTTTGGCTCGACTATTCTCTCAAATCATGGCACCTAGGAATGTCTCATTTACATGTACAGGTGGATGTTAGGTCCACCTATAAATACCTACCTTAGTTTTTTCTAAATCAAATTTATTTTCTCATGGTGGTAACAAACATAATGTTGCAAAATATTTTAGTTTTGTTTAGTGAAAGGATGCTAGGAGTTAAATTTTACATTTCACACCCCATAGGACCGAACTGATGGTGCCATTGATACGTTGGGGTGGGTGGGTGAATTCTAATAGAGGTCTCTTTTTTGTGGCCAATAATTCCAATCCTTCTAGGCTACATAGTTCTAAGAAAGTCTCTTAAGAGCCATACAACCAAAAAGGTGCCAACTTTGGCTCGACTATTGGCTCAAATCATGGGACCTAGGAATGTATCATTTTCACATTCAGATAGATGTTAGGTCCACCTACAAATAACTAACTCAATTTTGGATAACTCAAATTCATTTTCCTGTGGTGGCAACAAATGCAATGTTGCAAAATGCTTCAGTTTTGTTTAGTGAAATGGTTCTAGTAGTGAAATATTATATTTTACACATCCTAGGACCGAATTGATAGTGCCAACACATTGGAGTGGATAGGTGAATGCTATTGGAGGTCTCTTGTGGGTGGCCAAGTATCCCAATCATTCTAGGCTACATTAGAATGAGAGAGTCTCTTAAGAGCCTTAAGATGAAAAAGGTACCAAACTTTGGCCTAATTGTTCTCTCAAATCATGGCACCTAGGAGTGTCTCATTTGTATGTACAAGTGTATATTGGGTCCACCTACAAATATCTAACTCAATTTTTGCTAACTCAAATTCATTTACCCATGGTGGAAACAAAATGCAATGTTACAAAATGTTTTAGTTTCATTTAGTGAAAGGGTTCTAGGAGTGAAATTTTGCATTTTTCACCTCCTAGGATGAACTAATGGTGCCAAAATATCCAAGTGGGCTAGTGAATTCTAATAGAGGTCTCTTTTTGATGGAAAATCATCCCAATCCTTTTGGGATGCATGGTTTCAGAAAAGTCTCTTAAGAGCCCTAAGACCAAAAGGTGCCAAAATTTGGCCCAACTATTCTCTCAAATCGTGGCACCTAGGAATGTCTCAAATTTACGTGTACAGGTGGATGTTAAGTCCACCTACAAATACCTACCTCATTCTTTTCTAACTTGAATTCATTTACCCACAGTTGCAACAAACACAATGTTGCAAAATCCTTCAATTTCGTTTAGTGAAAGGGTGCTAGGAGTGAAATTTTGCATTCCACACATCTTAGGACCAAACTAATAGTGCCAACATGTTGGGTTGGGTGATTGAATACTACTGGAGGTCTTTTTTAGTAGCCAAGTGTCCCAATCATTTCAAGATACATGGTTCCGACAAAGTCTCTTAAGAAACCTAAGTGCAAAAAATAACTAAACAATGACAAAGTGGTTCTTAGCATCTGTGGTACCTAAGAATGTTTTATTTTAACCTACATATGGATGTTACATCCCTCCATGATAACCTCTCTTAATTTTCATCAACTCAAAATTATTTGACTATACCAACAAGGAACACAATGTTGCAAAATACATCAAATTTATTTAGTGAAAGGGTGTTAGGAGTGAAATTTTGCATTCTACATCTTGTGGGACCAAATTGATGGTGCCAACATGTCAAGGTGGGTAGGTTAATTCTAGTGGAGGTGTATCTTAAATGGCCAAGCATTCTAATCCTTCTGGGCTACATAGTTTTGGTAAAGTCTCTTAAGAGACTTAAGAGAAGGAAACTAAAAAAAATTTATGGAGTGATTCTTAGAATCTATGGAACCTAGGGATGTTCCATTCTAACCTATAGTAAGATGTTATCTCCATTCACAATAACCTCTCTTAGTTTTCATTAACTCAAAATCATTTGACCATGCCAACAAGGAATGTAATGTTACAAAATACCTCATTTTTTTATGTAATGTTGCTTAGTGTCATATTTTTCATTCTACACCTTGTGGGACCAAATTGATAGTGTCACATTGGGGTGGGTAGGTGAATTCTATTGGAGGCCTTGTTTTGTTCCCTAGATGTCCTGATCCTTTTGGGATATGCAATTCCAACAAAGTCTCTTAAGAGACTTAAGAGCAGAAATTTCCAAAGTTTGATGGAGTGGTTCTCATAATCTGTGGCACCTAGGAATGTTCTATTTTAACGTAAAATTAGATGTCGAGTCCCTCCCAAATAAAATCTCTTGGTTTTCATTAAATTGAAACCATTTGACCATTCCAATAAGGAATGTAATGTTACAAAATATCTCATTTACATTCAGTGTAATGCTATCTAGTGTCATATTTTTCATTCCACACCTCATGGGTCTGAATCGACAATCCCAACATGTCAAGATGGGTGGGTAGATGCTAATAGAGGCCTCATTTGATTCCTTGGGTCTCCTAATCCTTTTAGGATACACGGTTCTAGCAAAGTCTCTTAAGAGACTTAAGAGAAAAAATTACCAAATCTTGATGGAGTGGTTCTTAGAATCTGTGGCACCTATGAATATTTTGTTTCAGCCTACAATTGGATGTCAAGTCCCTCCAAAATAACCTCTCTCAATTTCCATTAAATCAAAACCATTTGACCATGTTAATAAGGAACACAATGTTGTAAAATACCTCATTTATGTTCAGTGTAATCCTACCTAGTATTATATTTGTCATTCTATAACTTGTGGGACTAAACCAAAAATTCCAAGACATTAGGGTGGGTGGGTGAACTAGTGGATGCCTCTTCTATGATAGGTGGTTCTAGCAAAGTCTCTTAAGAGACCTAAGAGCAAAAAACTACTAAAGTTTGATGTAGTGGTTCTTAAAATCTGTGGCACCTAGGAATGTTCTATTTTGACCCACAGTTGGATGTCAAGTTCCTCCATAATAACCTCTCTTATTTTTCATCAACTTCAAACCATTTGACCATGCCAACAAGGAACACAATGCTGCAAAATGCCCCATTTACATCCAGTGTGATGCTTCCTAGTGTCATATTTTTCATTCTACACCTCGTGGGACCAAACTAACAATGCAAATATGTCATCGTATGTGAGTTAATTATAGTAGAGGCCTCATTTCATTCCTTAGATCTCCCTATCCTTTCAATCTACATTGGACTAAGAGAGTCTCTTAAGAGCTATAAGAGAAAAAGTGTGTCAAACTTTGACACAACAATTCTTTGAATTCATGGCACCTACAAATGTTTTGTTTGCACCTATAGGTGTATGTCAAGTCCATCTATAATATCCTATCTCAATTTTTATCAATTCTAGACTATTTGATTGTGCCAGATAATAAATACATTCTTGCAAAACATCTCAGTTGCATTCAATGTAAAGGTGCCAATAGCCATATTTTTCTTTCACACCTCATGGGACCAAACTAATGGTGCCAACAAGTTGAGGTAGGTAGGTTAATGCTACTACAGGTATCATTTTGTTCCCCAAGTTTCTCGATCCTTCTAGGATACATTGGACTAAGAGAGTTTCTTAAGAGCCCTAAGATCAAAATTGTGTCAAACTTTAACATGGTGATTCTTAGAATCCATGGAACTTGGGAATTTTTTATTTGTACCTACAAGTGTATGTCAAGTCTATCTATAATATCCTATCTCAATTTCCATCAACTACAAAACATTTAATCGTGTCAATAATGAATGCATTCTTGCAAAATGCCTTAGTTATGTTTAGTGTAATGCTTCCTAGTGTCATATTTCTCATTTTGCACCTTGTGGGCCTAAACTAATGATGAAAACACATCAAGGTGGTTAGGTGAATTCTAGTGGTGGCCTTGTTTCATTCCCTAGGTCTCCTAATCCTTCTAAGCTACATGGTTCTGGCAAAGTCTCTTAAGAGACCTAAGAGCAAAAAAATTACCAAAATTTGATGCAACAATTCTCAGAATCTATGGCACCTACGAATATTTCATTTCAACATATAGTTGGATGTCGTGTCTCTCCATAATAACCTCTCTCATTTTTCATCAACTTTAAACTATTTGGCCATGCCAACAAGGAACTCAATTTTACAAAATGCCTCATTTGTGTTGAGTGTAATGTTTCCTAGTGTCATATTTTTCATTCTATACCTCATGGGATGGATTTGATAATGCAAACACATTGAGGTGGGCAGGTCAATGCTATTGGAGGCCTCATTTCATTCTTGAGGTCTCTTCATCCTTATAGGCTACATGGTTCTAGTAAAGTCTCTTAAAAGACCTATGAGCAAAACATTACCAAACTTTGATGCATAGATTCTCAAAATCCATGGCACCTATTAATGTTTTGTTTTTACCTATAGCTAGATGCCATGTCCCTCCATAATAACCTCTCTCAGTTTCATCAACTTGAAACCATTTGACTATACCAACAAGGAACACAATATTGCAAAATGCCTCATTTGCATTCAGTGTAATGATGCCTAGTGTCATATTTTTCATTCTCCACCTTGTGTGACTAAACTGATGGTGAAAACACATTGGGGTGGGTAGGTGAATTCTAGTGGAGGCCTCATTGTGTTTCCCAAGTCTCCCAATCCTTCTGGGCTACATTAGATAGAGAGAGTCTCTTAAGAGCCCTAGGAGAAAAAATGTGTCAAACTTTGACACAATGATTCTCAATATATATGGCACCTACAAATGTTTCATTTGCACCTATAGGTGGATGTTGGGTCTATCTACAATATCCTTTCTTAGTTTTAGTCAAATATAGATTGTTTGGCTATGCTGATAATGAATTTATTATTACAAAATACCTCACTTGCATTTAGTGTAAAGGTGCCAATAGCCATATTTTTTCTTTCATACCTCATTGGACCAAACTGGTGGTGTGAAAAAGTTGATGTGGGTAGGTGAATGCTACTAGAGGCTTTGTTTCATTCCCAAGTGTTTCAATCCTTCCAAGCTACATTGGACCAAGAGAGTCCCTTAAGAGCCCTAAGACCAAAAAGGTGTCAAACTTTGACACAATGATTCTTAGAATTCATGGCACCTAGGAATGTTTTGTTTGCACCTACAAGTGAATTTTAGGTCTATCTACAATATCCTATCTCATTTTACATCAACTATAGATTGTTTGATTGTGCCAACAATGAATTAATTCTTGTAAAATGCCTTAGTTGTATTTAATGTATAGGTACCAATAGCCATATTTTTTCTTCCACACCTCATGGGACCAAATGGACAACACCTAGACATCAAGGTAGGTAGGTGAATGCTACTAGAGGCCTCATTTTACTCTTGTGGTCTCCTAATCCTTTTGGGCTGCATTTGACCAAGAGAGTCTCATTAATGCTAGTCTTAATGTTGATAGTTTCATAGGCTGAAAACATATTCATATTTAATTTGAGAAATGATTTGATAAATTAGGGTATGTCAAATACCTAGATACAACAACATTGATGTATGTGAGGGTTCCAATCTTTGTTTGTTTCATAGACAAGTATTAGAGATTGGAATTTGTTGATATAAACATAGAACCTTGGTTTTCTAATTTCAGTCATGTGATGGCATTCTTTGGACCTTATAATAGTAGATACAACTTGGAAAAGCTAAGATTTGATAAGGTATGTCTATTGGGACTATGATTGAGATGCTAGTCATGGAAATCCACTCCTATTGGAAAAGATATCTCCTTTCATGTGATCAAACTTATTGTCCTAAGAGCTCCATGACTCTGATATACTACCTTGATGGCATTGCATTAAAGGAGATGATTGTCCAAGAAATCTCGTGATACAAAAAACATGCAATTATGAAGGAAGATAATGAAGATGATGAGCCTACTAAAGAGGAAATTATTAAGGTTCATCATGTTCTTTATATCATAAATTTCATTCAACACAATAAATTCTCAACTCAAAATCTAAAACCAAAACTAAACTATGTAAATTGACTTAGTTTGTGTTAATCCTTGAAATTGGGCATTAACTTGTGTTAATTTATTACTTAGTTTCCACATGGTCTTTATCTTTTAAGGTAGTTATGACAATTTTTTACCATACACATAATGATACATCCAACTCAAAACTTTAAACCTTATTATTATTCAAACCAATAAAACAATCTAAACCATTTAAGTCACTAATACAAACAAAATATTTATATATATTGATCTCAATAAGGCCATTAAGGTATACACAATATCATGAAAATGTCATAAGGCCTACACTTCCATATAAGAATATGATGAATGCATAAACAAAGCCATCTATGCATACAATGATATGTACATTGGTAATACACAAATGTATGCTTAAAAATGCATATAGGCATACAATGATATACATTGGCAAAATACAAATCTACACCTAGACATTCCATGAAGGCATAAAACAAAATGTCCAAACATGGAGTTTCATAGAAAAATTGATGAGTCTTACTCTGTTAAGAAGATGGAGAAGCAATATCATAGCTAACATCTCTCCTATGCTGATTAGACCTCCTCTCAAAATATTTTTGTAGCTCCACCTATCAATACAAAAACAATATACATGTTAATATAGAAAACATGAAATTTACAATGACATAAGTAAACAATCACTTATCAAAAGATGATTATCCTTCTTAATCATCCACTTCCTCTCTTCATCTAACTAAGGGGCAGGTACATGAATTGGAGTTGTGACCTCCTGTGACAACTATGAAGAAGAAAGTTAGACTAAAGATGAATATAATTTATTTACACTAAATGATGTGAGATAAAGCAACAAATACATAATGAAATTTACATTACTTGCTTATACCTCTCTTAAAGGGATTAATAAAAAGCTTCTATAGCAATGCCCATCTCCATTGTTCCATGAATATTAGGATTTTGTATCGATGTCATCAACTGAAAATAGAAACAATGTGATTTAACTAAAATGTACATAACATTATTTACATACATAATGATCAAAAATAGTAAAAATTACCTCAATGAAAGTTGATATCTGAGTAGTACCACCAATGTGTCATGATGTTAGAGGTTGAACATCAATATTTTCATATCAATTTGTCATTTTAAGATTACCAATGATATATCATAAAAAAATCATATGTAGGATATTTACTATTTTGTTACAAATTACATACCTATGGACTTGACATGCCCACATAACCATGTGATGGAGGGCTAGAAAATATAAGATGTATACTTTAACTATGGAATTTTATAATACATATAATTTTTTACATTAGTTTTCATTCATAATGGATTAATATCTAGTTAATTGTAGATTTCAATACAAAATATACTAAATTGCATGACCTTATTGAAAATTACCTGTCAATCAATATCAAAGGTCACATCCAACAACTTGTTTATCATGACAATGTTATCTAAAATGGATGCATCATGTGCTCGACCCTATGTTACATAGTCTTCAAAGTGTGGATCATTCTCTTCGACATGTGTATCAACATCATATCCATGTATATCATGTGCTATATACCTCATTGAATAATCCTTAGACCCATAGTCACACATAGATCCGCAAGCATGAGAAATGTGTGGTGAGAGTTGATGTCTAGAAGGCTCACCCTTATCACCTTGTGAAAGAAACCTGCTATGCTATAACAAGGTACGTGTGAGGGAACTAATTGACTCTAGGGTCTCCACCTCAACACTCTCCTTCACAATAGAAGGGATTATGACATGTTGAATAGATGGGTGGGAAAGGGGTCTTGCTGGCTAGTCTTGAGTAGGACATGCCCCTTCTATCCTATGCAGAGTCTTTCCCTCTGTCATGGAAATCACACATAAAAGTAATTTGGAATCTCATTAAGGATAAACTTGCAATAGAGCTTCCTCAAAGAAATATTGTGGCACCTCATTGTTGCCTTATGGGAGATGGTAAAAAAACATCCACCACATATCCCAAAAATTATCCCTTATTCCTTGGTGTTAGCACCAATAAATAGGGAATCATTTGTAACTTATGTGCAAGGGTTGACAAATAATGCACATAAATAAGATTTTATAATTTTTTGTCTTTTACTTTCTTGTATGAGGGTTTTGAGGAATAGTCTTGTCAAGAATTTTCTCTATGATTAGCCCATGTGTTTATTTGGCCACTAACTAAATCTATATGAGAAATTATAGATTCAAGGGACATTACAAGGTCTCTCTAATATGCAAAACCTACAACTAAATATTTCAATGTATCAATCAATCTTTGAAGCTCTCTTTTGTTTCAATCAATTAGCTCTAATATGTTTGTTTGAGTCTCATGGGGATGTCTCTGATGGATGAAGGAGTTTGAGGGGGATTGGTTTGTGCCTACTCTTCAACATGAGTCTCCTCATGCTCTTGATCAAGTGAATTAGGGTTCACAGGTGTTTGTGAGTATCAGTTTGCTAAAAATTAATAAAATGAATCAACACAACTAACAAAAAAATGCTTCATTTTAATTAAAATTCCTAAAAAAATACCCAACTCACCTCTTGTACATCATGGCAGCATGTCTCCCTCATCAAATCACCTCCAATGTGAAGAAAATGTGCTTGCAGAATTGTGCTCACATTTTAGGAAAAATCATGGAATGAGGACTCAAGTTTTCTTTTTCTTTTTGTTTTTACTAGCAAAAATGTGCTCACATTATAACATGAGCACATTTTGTCTTGGTGGTGACTGAACCTAAGTCTAGTCACTACTAAACCATAACATGATCATGTTATAGCTTATTTGGACCAAAAAGGTATTTTTTCACCACTTTTTGATCATCCATCTTTGTGCACACACCCAATAGTCTATCAAAAAAATGAAGTCATTGCACAATATGGTAAAAGTAGAGATGTGAGTTTGTGGGTAACCCTTTCCATTATATTTCTCAAAGCAGGACACCTCAAAGATGACAAGAAGAGGTGATTCTATGGTATCAAGGTGCAACGAGAGGTTGAGATGAAGTGGAAAGGGAAGCAAGCTATTGTTGTAGGTCACTCATATTTTTTATTAGTTAGTTTATAATAGGATTAGTGGTATGCAAGGGTGTTGTAGAAGCAATGGTGGTAGGAATGCCAGTGAAGGGTTGTGAAGGCAAAGATTGGGAAAGTAGAGGCTAGGAAGCCATGAGGTGGCTAGTAGAAAAGGTGAATGGCAAGGGTTGAGATGGAGGAACAAGCCTATATGATTGAATGGGGTTTCTCACCATCCCAGAAGAGGGAAGGTCCACATGACTGAATTGTGCAATGGAAGTGGTAACATGTGTAGGAATGGACATGTGCACACTTGGAGTAGGCATGGACATAGAGAGTTGGTTTTGGGTAATATTGGAATGGGAATATTTTGTTTTCTTGTAGCTAGCCACTGAAGTAGAAACATCATTGTTTACTATTAGGGCTATCCCATGTAATAAATTGAGGCCCTTAGGATGATGACATAACATAGTGTATATGACATCAAGAATAGGACCAGTGGTGTTGCATATTATCTCATCATCATTAATGTGTGTTTAAAAGTCTACAAGATGCCAATCTAATTAGCACACCCTAGACCAAAAGCCCATATGACAAGCAACTTCATGGTCGAAGCCCATGTTGGTATTGTGATATCTTGTAGTAGGGTAGTTTGGTTACACCTGGAGGGATGTGATGCTTAGATCATAAGATAAGTTAGAGAAATCAAGAGATGTTTTGATGGGAGTAGTAGTTGATGGAGAGTGAGACATTTTCAATTTTTGATAAATTCTTCGAGCAATCTTATCAAAAAAGAGAGATTGGGTTGTAAAGCTCATGAAAGAGTAGAATAATAGGCCTTACAATACACAATCCAAAATGATGTAGAAGATTGGAAAGATTTAAGTTTGAAGTGTTGATTTCACTAAAATATAGTGGGTGAATAGAGAAGGAAGGATTAAAGTGAAACACATTGGGTTCACCAAAATGTAGTGCATGAAATAAATGTTTCTTGGTTTTCTAGTTTATTTGTTAAACCATGAAACTTTTCCCACTCTATTCTAGATAAGATTATGAAAAGATAAATTTTAACTCTACTACATCAACATAAAGCTAAATGATATCTTATCTAGACAAGTTTCCCTTTATTGCTTAAACTAAGTGAAAGAGAAATAAAAGGAAAATGGGAGGAGATCTACAGATTTCAAAAATGTAACTAATGAAATGACAAAGAGAGTATAGATTGGAAAACTACAAGAAGAGAGGAACTTGGAGCTAAAAGTTGGAGCTCATTGTTCAGGATTCTAGCACAATGTGTAGAGCTCCATGCATTGCACTATCATCTATATGATATGCTATATTTTGTACCTTTTTCTCTATATTTTGAACCTAGCTGCACAACAAGAAATAAGGACAATAGGCACAACAAACTAGGGGATACTAGATGATATAGAAATGAAGGAAAGTAATCTAGTCTGTGTATTTTGAAAGGAAAATAGAAATTACAAGAGAGAGGAAGAGAGATGATGCATACCATTGTGTGGTTGAAAGCTCCAACGAAACCTGTAGGTAGGACAAGAAGAATGGTTGGGACTGCTTGGAAGCTTGCCAAGAATAGTCAATCCTATATTTTGGTCTTTCAAACTCCACAAGTAGCTGATATAGAAACTAGATTGAAGAGGGTGTGTGCTCTTATCCTATGTGTATCTAGGAATTAAGAACAGTGACAAAATACTATGAATATCAAATCCTAGGTCTACAAGGATTGATAAACTAGTGTGTGAGAGATTAGATAAGAGGAAGTGAAAACCCAATAGGTGCCAAGAACACAACAATAGATTTTACAAGTGATAAACATAAATAAAAAAGGATGGAACACTATCACATCATACAAGATAAAGAGACGAAAAATGACAAAACCCAAAAGCAAGATGTCCTCAACAAAGTAGATATACCAAGAAAAACCTAGCTAGATGTAGAGTGCTTAAAATCTTTGATGAGTACAATAAAATACTACTCTTTAGATTCACATGGAAGATTTTCAATTCCAAGAGCCAAGAAGATTGATAGATTACTATTGTGAGAGCCAAAGAATGCCAAATATTGATTAAGCATGCTTCCAGATATTCAAAAATAAAGTTAGGAGGGAAAATAAGGAGATCCAAGGTCTGAACCAACCATTAGGATTCATATCAATTTGGTTACCAAAAACTTGGCTACTCAACAAGGTGGTAGAAATGCTCAAAAATAGCTATTGTATAATAGAATGTTGAAGGATGATAGTGCATCACATGAATGTCCATGTGTCACATTAGTGTCTAGGTAGCACCAGCTCTTGAAAGCTTTAGACACTAGGGAAGAGTGAGATAAATGTAAAAAGTTCATAGTTTTACATAGAAGGGGTGCAAAAAGGCATAAACATATTCATAACCTTGTCACCAAGGGTAGAAAAAGGCTAAGGTAAGGGCCAAATGAGCCTAAAAATATGCTAAGGGTTACAGACACTAAAGCAAGTCCAAAACATAATCTGAAATTGCAAAGGGTTTGCAATTTTCTACATTATAGATTGCACAACAAAGACTACTGCAAAGTTCATATATTAGAGTTCATCATTAGAAGATTCAATTTCCCTTTGAGTCTGACTAGTGATTAAGCAAAACATTTTGTAAATAATACAATTGTGGAACGTTTGGAAAATTTTATGATCACTCATAACTAAAGCAATCTATACCATCCATAGGCAAATGGTGCAAGTGAGGCTTTCAACAAGATTCTAGTAATTACACTTACAAAATTGTGCAATAGCAATACAAGTGACTATAATTTAAAAAACTAGTTGTACTTTGGGCCTACAAAACAATATATTTAAATGACTGACAAAATACTGCCTATTTGAATTAGTTTATGGGGTTGATTCTACATTACCAATCCAATATATAGTACCAAGCTTAAGGTTGGGATATCGTTTGTGTAGCTAAATGAAGAAGAATCTTTATAAGAAAGATTAATGGATTAAGAAAAGATGGATGAAAAACAATTACTAGTAGTATAAATCAAGGATAGGAGAAATGTCAACAAATATCTTGGCATGACCAAAACTTAAGGAATAAAACATTCAAAGTTAATGACATGGTACTATTATATGACAATAAATTTTAAAAACCTAAGGAATTAAAAATGTGGTAGTTAGGACCATATGAATTACAATTTTTTTAATCGAGAGTAGTGAAATTGAGAAATCTATAGAATGAGTTATTGACAATATATGTAAATGGTTCTAGATTAAAATACTACCACATAAGAAATTAACAAAATAAAGTTTGAAGATTTGTATTATATGTATTGTAATGTAAAATAGTGTATAATGATAAAACTTGTATAAAGTGTGATCATTTCCAACAAATTAAAGACCAAATATGAGAATCCAACGGTCAACATGGAAAGAAAAAGGGTAGATGAAAGCATTAAAGACTAATGTGGCCATTGATAAATTATACAAGAACACAACTAATTCAATGAACTCCTCTTCAAAAATCGTCTAAGTGTGCATAAGAAAAAGAGAAACAAGTTACATCCAAACCCTAGCAAGAAATAATGTCCAAAAAATAAATAGAAGAGATGCAGGAAATAGTGTGCTAGGGTTGGCAAGATGATTGAGTAGCTGAAGTGAAATAGGAAAAAAATAAGAATGTAAACTAAACAATTAGCACCCTAAGTAGAAGAAGTATCCTTTCAAAGCCATGGAAGTTGATCCAATTTTTTTAATGTACCAACAAATGTTCTTTATGCTAAAGATATGTGGAAGTATATTCACATTGCCTTAACAAAAATCAACCACATGAAATTTTAACCACTACGAAGAACACTTTTGAAAATAGATCAATAAGAGTACCTACCACAATATCGACAAGTAGGGGAATTTAAGCTCGATATATGGAACGATTTTCGAAATTTTTGCATAAAAGATGGTTGGTTTCATATGGTTTTTAGCTACATCCATGATGATTACTTACACCTTGACCAACCATATCGCATCACAACAGAAGCTATTCATGCAGTGACCAAATTATTGAATAGATGAAATCTTCCGTCAAAGAAGAATGTTATCAATAAAAAAGTAATTGAGTTGATAAGAGCCACATCAGATGGGAGAAATCTGGCAATAGACAAGATTACCAATCCTGCAGTGAAATATGCCACTCTGGGCATTGTGTATAAGATATATTATACAAATAGAGAGGGGTCTACTACTAGCATGGAAATATTTCTGACTTATTAGATGGTGGTATAAGGGAAAGAATTTGACCTATATGAGGTCTTGTAGGAGCAATTGATGGAAAACATCGCAAGGACAAAAGGAAGTGACTGCTCCTAGTTTAGGTATGGTTCTCTGATTATTTTCCTTTCATTTTACTTTATGAAGAGATTACCTAGTTTTCTTGGGAAGATATGAACTCCAAACACCTTAGTAATAGCACAAAGAAATGAACACATTAAACATTTTTGAGACACTACATTATATACTAAGGTATACTAAGGATTTTTCGAAAGCCTCCAAGCTCAAATGCAAGTAAGTGATAAAATTTCATACAATGTGGTGAGAAGGTATGGGGATGAGATTACCTTTGTAGTGGATAAAGATCATATTTTCATGGAAGTAGTTGAGCCTCACACATTCTAGTTACCACACCTACCTATCAAATAGTTGATGAATAGGTTCATGCCAATTTGAAAACATTGTTAGCTCTCATAAAGATCCTAAAGAAGAAAGGTTTGACACATACTAGGAGTTCATGGATAAGTAGAGCAAATAGAAGGTGACAGAGCATATGGAAAAACATAAAGAGAAGTTTCATAAGAAATGGGGATTCTCAAAAGATCCCATACCACCTATAGCCATAGAAATTTTAGACTCACTAGTTTCACTAAAGGTAGAAGCATCTCAAGTGTGGCACTCCAAGTGCTTTAAGTTAGAGTCTCCAGGATTTGAGATTAAAGACTCCAAGACTCATGCAACACTAGGAAAAGAAGAATTGGAGAAGAGATCATTGCAAGTCCCTATAAGGAGGAAATTGGCCACCTCTACACCAAAAAAGCAACTAGAAGGAAGTAATTTAATATCACTAGTGAGAGAGGCTATAAAGGAACTTCTTCAAATGAGTGTAGAGGAGAAGAAAACCTATCAGTCATCATAGCTAAAATAAAAATAGAAAGCAAAGATAAAATACATTTCTACAAAAACAAAGGAGCAAGATGAAGAAGAAGATAAGGAGGAACAAGTAAGGAACCACCATTGAAAATAACAAAACCCTCCACACTAAAGCAATTGCAAATGGATCCTACTCCACAAAAAGAAAAAGAAAAGAAAAAATAATGGATGCCAATAGGTTTTATAGATCATTATTTACATTTGGCATGGCTCTCAAGACAAGCATATGTATCCGCTAGTAGGAAAGTAGAATAGGAGGATGATTGAACAAGCCATGGTGCATTATATTTTAAATTCCCCTCATACTCTAGTAGAAACAATTGAAGGATTTCTAGAAGAACTAGATAGAAAACTAAAATAGAAGAGAGAAGAAGCAATGTATATAGAATCTATAGCATAAGGAAATAAACACTAGATAGGATTACGATGGATCTATACTTAGAATAAAGGTATAAGCTGTAAAATTTACAAAACATGGAGTTGAGATCAAAGTAAAGGGTGGACACACTTTTATCACAAACTACAGAGACTAAGGAAAGAATTATGGAAGATATTGTGGAGGCCACACAAAGGGCCTATCAAATAATGATAGAAGAAGAGAAGGAGAAAACTCTTGACAAGAACCATAGATGGAAATAGATCCACCAACATTAAGAGAAATAAACACTCCAAAAGAGGTAACATGGGAACAAACACAAAAAGAGAAAGAAGTTTCAGAGGATAGAGGGAAAACAATAAGTATACAGGAAGTTACCCCTAGCAAATAGATGCTCTCATCTCCTCCCATTTTCTCCCCAATTGATCCAATGCATAAGATCAAAGAGTTTATAGCATACCAAAGACAAATACAAGTGATGGAAACATTATTACCTCTCTCTATTTCCCCATCAAGATCATAATTGGGTGTCACCCAAATCTCACCCCTATAGAAGTTTCAACTTGGGCACATTTTTCATACAACTACTAGAGAGGATGTCTTGAAGTAGCATGTAGACATTATTGATAACTATTAAGTATTCAATCATTGCATGAAAATCTCAAGTACTATAAGTTAGTATCACGATACCTCCACCTCACTAAATGATGGAATGATAACTGAGATAAAACTAAAGGAAAAGAGGCTATCAAGAATAAGGTAACAACAGAGACAGAGGAGACAAACAAAATAAATAAGGAAGAAATGTATCATAACAAATACTAAAATAGAGGTACAAGTGAAGAACATGCAAACAATTGCAAATAACATAGGCACCCTCTACCAATTTTTCCTAGGTTGGTTAGCATCCACTAAGGCCCTAAAGCTATAAATGGAGTGTTGCAAGTATGGGCCTAACTGGTGTTGTCATTGATGTCAACATACTCCTGTTGCATTAATGATAAGGATTGGATGAGCTGTGTGCTGAGGATATTGAGAAAATTAGTCTCAATCAGGGATAGTGAAGAACAGTGATGATAGTAAGGTAAAAGTCCAAGATAGGATGAGGATCAGAGGATGCGGTTTAAAGGGTTTGTAGATATGTGTCTTAAGGTGGTCTAGTAGAGATTTCAAAGATCCGCATGAAGATCTGAAGAAGTTGTGGCCGCTCAAGTAAAACTAGTTCTGGCAGATGTTCAGTGGTGACAGAGTGATACAGATAGGTCTAGTGAGATCCAGAAATGCATTATCCTATTCTGTGGATTTGAGGGAGTGTTGAGGAAGTCTTTGTGAAGTATCAACTCGATTGGTTTGTGGTTTGAAGGTCCGCAAGCATCTATTCCTTTGTGACAGTAATGATAGACTGTGTTCTTGAGGTTCCAGATGAAGGGGAGAAGGATTTCAGTAAGAAGATGAAGTGTGGATGTTCTTGGTGATTCAGGCAAGCTTGTGGAGGTCTTTGGATCATGTCCAATTTGTGTTGGTGGTCCGCATTGGAGTTGGAGCTTGCAATTGAAGAATAACTTTTGGATGATGGTGTTCTTCCTGAGACTAGCTGACTGGATGAGTTACACATCCTGCGGATGTTCTTGTTGATGTTTGCTGACTTATATGATCATTCCTAAGTTGATGTCTTGTATAAATAAGGGATTGCAAAGTCATTTCAAAGTTGTCCTTGTTGAGATGAGTGTGTGGTAGCGAGGAGGAGAGCGAAATGCAGAGTAGAAGTATTGGGCTTAAATGGAACTGATTCAAGCATGGTGAAGATGCTATTCTCCAGTTCATGTATGTGATACTTATTTCTTTGTAGACAGTGTGTCTCTTGTAGGCAGTGAGCCTCTTGTGAGAAGTGTGCTCGGGCAGTGAGCCCTAATTGGCATGTCCCATTTTTTTCTTTTTATTCTTCTAATAGAGAATACAATCTTGGGTTAATCACCCCGTGGTTTTTCCCTTAACTGGGTTTTCCATGTCAAAATCTTGGTGTCTCATGTGTTGATGTGTTTCTACTCTTGATTTATTGCATTGTGTTTCCACAATTGATATATTATTATGTTGCTGAATTGCAAAGTGAAGTTAAGTGTTTAATTGGAAGAAAGTTTTGTACAACTGATTCACCCCCCCCTCTCAGTTGTGTGCCCTAAGTCTAACAATTGGTATCAGAGCCAAGTTCCTCTAAAAGGAGCTTAATCGCTTGAGGAGATCCAGGATGTCATCTTACAAGAAGGATAGTTCAAAGTTTGATGGAACCAATTTTAATCTTTGGAAAGGTCGCATGAAATGTCACTTGCAATGTATGGGAATGGTGTACTGGACCATGGCGACAACATAGTATACACCTCCACAGGGTAGTCCGAAAGCCCCAAATGAAATTACAAATGCTAAAAACAATCTGCGGACTATAGAAGCTCTTCTAAGTGCATTATCTGATTCAGAGCTCTGAAATGTTGTTGACCTACCAACTGCTTTTGAGATTTGGCAAAAACTGGAACTTTTGCATGAAGGAGACAAGTATGTTAAATGTGCAAGGTTACAGAGTCTGAAAGGGAAATTTGAAATCTGAAGATGAGAGATGATGAAAATATTACTACTTTTATGCCAAGAGTAAATGAGATTGTTTGTGGAATTAGAAATGCTGGTGGAGTCTTGGATGAAAATGAGATTGTTCGCAAAATTCTCAGATCTCTTCCTACTTCTTATAAAATCAAGGTTGCTTCCATTGAAGAATTTAGAGCCTATACAACTGTCACAAGAGATCAATTGGATGGCAAATTGGATACATTTGAAATGATAGAGTTTGGAGATGACCCCCCCCCAAGACTAAATCTACATTCAAAGCCAGTGCCTCTATAAAAGGTAAACAAAGATTTGATCCAGGAGAGAACTCATTAAGGAAATTGTCATGATATGAAAAAGCAAGAAAAGACCTGGAAGAAGAAGAAGTAGAAACTGCTCAACTTGAAGCCCTTATTGCAAAGAGGCTGCCAAGAGGATCTGGTAAGTATGAAGGAAAATTGCCTTTTAAATGTTTTAACTGCAATAAGATTGGTCATTTTGCCTCAAAGTGTTCAGAAAGATTTTCAAGGCCAAATCCTAACAGATTAAGGTTCCAAAAAAATTTCTACTATATTCATGAAGAAGACAATAATGAAGGAGTAACAGATGATGAATCAGAGACAAGAAACAAATCTGGAATTGAATGGGTGTTTATTGCCATCACGGAAGAAGAACCAATATCCTCTATATCTGTCAATCATAAAGTTGTAGAAAGAGCTCTAGCTACCCAAGTTGAAGAAAAGGATGACTGGGTCATTGACAGTGGATGCTCTCACCATATGAGAGGTAACAAAAACAAATTCATAGATTTGGAAAGGTATGAAGGAGGAGTGGTAAAGTTTGGTGATAATTCTGCTGGTAGAATCAGAGGAAAAGGAACTATTTCTTTTGATGGAAGGAACAAAACTGGTAATGTACTATATGTTGAAGTATTGAAGTACAATCTTCTCAGTGTTGGACAGTTGGTGGACAAAGGCTATGATCTCTAATTCAAGAATAGAAAATGCAAGATCTTTGAAAGTTTCGGAACATAGATTGCATCCGATACTCAAACTAAAGGTAATATCTTCCACTTGGTTGGTACTGGTAAAAGTTGCTTATTTGTTCAAGTTGATCAGAGTTGGTTATGGCATAGGAGGATGTGTCATATGAATTTTGATAATATCATCAAGATAAGCAATACTCAGGCTGTAAGAGATCTTCCAAAATTGGTGAAACCTACTAATAGCTTGTGCAAAGAATGTCAGTTGGGTAAGCTGAGCAGAGTCGCATTCAAAAGTAAGGAACTATCTTCTACTGGATTATTGGACTTAGTTTGTACTGATCTTTGTGGTCCGGCAAGAATCAGAAGTGTGCAAGGTGATAGATACTTTATGTTGCTAATTGATGACTATTCCCAGATGATGTGGGTAACCTTTCTAAAAGAGAAATCAGAGGCTCTTGAGAAATTCAAAATATTCAAGGCTATGGTAGAGAATGAAACTGGATTAAAATTGAAATGTCTGAGGTCTAATAGAGGTGGAGAATTCACATCCGATGAGTTCAGAGTTCTGTGAGAAACATGGAATAAAGAGACAGTTGTCTGCTCCTAGGACTCCACAGCAGAATGGAGTAGTGGAGAGAAAGAACTGGACCATCCAGGAAGCTTCTAGGACCATGATAATGGAAGTAAATGTTCCTCAGATCCATTGGAGAGAAGTTGTCAGCACCGCAGTCTATACTCTCAATCAAGTTCAAATAAGAAGCAATACCGGTAAGACTCCTTATGAACTTTGGTTTGGCATCACTCCTACTGTGAGGTATTTCAGAGTTTTTGGTAGCAAATGTTACATTAAAAGAGATGAAGATCTAGGAAAGTTTGATGCTAGAAGTGATGAAGGAATATTCTTGGGTTACTCTACTCAAAGCAAAGCATACCGGTGATATAACAAGAGACTGAGAAAGATGATAGAAAGTACAAATGTGAAGGTTGATGAGGGAATTGAGAAACCCTCAAGCTTTTATGAATATGATGAAGATGATCAGAATGGTGTTCTGACTCAAGGAGCCCAAGCCTCCTTTGTAAGTTAGATTCAAACTAATCCGGTAAACTAGGAAGAAGAGATGAGTTTCAATGAGCCTGATCAAGAATCAGAAGTGAAGAAATTCTCAAAGTTTCTAGGTATGTAAGACTAAACCACTCTGAAGATCAGATCATAGGTGATAAAAGTAAAGGAGTACAAACAAGAAGGAGAATTGCTCAAGATTCAAAAGAGTATTGTCTGATTTCAAAGATTGAACCTAAGATAGTGAATGAAGCTTGCAATGATGAAAACTGGACTAAAACAATGGAGGAAGAGCTGATGCAAATTGAAAAAAATCACACTTGGGATCTTGTTCCTAGACTTAGAAACAAGAATGTGATTGGAACAAAATGGGTCTTCTGGAACAAATTGAATGAAGTTGGTGAAGTAATCAGAAATAAAGCCAGATTGGTCTGCAAGGGTTACTCTCAAATAGGAGTTGATTTTGAAGAAACTTTTGCTCCAGTGGCAAGAATTGAAGCAGTCAAATTATTTCTTACCTTTGCTGCCTTCAAGGATTTCAAGGTATATCAGATGGATGTCAAGTTTGCCTTCCTGAATGGTGACTTGGAAGAAGTGTACATAGAGCAACCGGATGGATTTCAATTGTCTGATCATGGTGATATGGTCTGCAAGTTGAAGAAGGCACTGTATGGACTAAAGCAAGCCCCAAGAGCCTAGTATGAAAGATTGGACAAACATCTTTTGAAGATTGGTTTCAACAAAGGTACTGCTAATAGTAATTTGCATTTCAAAATTGATCATGAAAACATCTTGATTGTTGAAGTGTTTGTTGATGATATCATTTTTGGAGGAAGAGATATTATATGTAAAACTTTTGCAAATCAAATGAAAAGTGAGTTTGAGATGTCCATGCTTGGTGAAATGAATTTCTTCTTGGGTCTACAAATCACTCAAACAAAGAAAGGAATCTTCATTTCTCAGACCAAATATGTGAAAGAATTGTTGAAGAAATTTGGGATGGAAGATTCAAAACCAATGAATACTCCCATGACAACTGGATGTAAATTGGGCAAATATGATGACTCTCCTAAGGCTGATCAGAAAACGTACAGGTAATGATTGGAGGATTGTTGTATCTCACTCACACTAGACCTAACATTATGAATGTTGTTGGTCTTGTTGCTAGATTCCAAGATGATCCTAGAGAATCTCATGTCATGGCAATCAAGAGGATTTTTAGATATCTAAAAGGGACAGTTGAGTATGGTTTGTGGCATCCCAGAGATCATGATTTCTCTCTTCATGCATATATAGATGCGGATTGGGCAGGAGACGTGGATGACCAAAAGAGTACCAGTGGTGGAGCATTCTTTTTGGGGAAGAGATTAGTTTCTTGGCTGAGTAAGAAACAAGAGGCAATAGCTCTGTCCACTGCAGAAGTAGAATATATTGCAGCAGCAAGTAGTTGCACTCAAGTTTTGTGGATGAAGCAAATGCTAAAAGACATAAGAGTGGAGTATGAGGAGCCTATCATAATCTTCTGTGATAATTCAAGTGCAACAAACATATCTAAGAATCCGGTGTTGCATTCAAAGACTAAACATATATCCATCAAGTTTCACTTTCCGAGAGAGAAAGTGAACAAGAATGAAGTTAGATTGGTGTTTGTGCCTTCCAAGGATCAGATTGCATACATCTTTACTAAACCTCTACCTAAGGACTCTTTTGAGTATCTCAGGGAGAAGTTAGGGGTTATTGCCCCTCCGGTGATGAAATAAGTGCACTGATGTGCATCAATCCAGTGGATATCACAGTCATATCTTATGGTCCGAATTGATGATGGGGAGCTGCTACTAAGGGGGAGCAGCTTGTATAAGTCTGAAGCGGTGGAATTGCAAGTATGTGCCCTTTGCCATTGATGTCAAAGGGGGAGAGAAGACATGTGAAAAATAAGTGGTTGTTGATCAAAGGGGGAGTAGTAAAGGGAGAGAAGACATGTGAATGGTTGTTGTTGATAGGGAGAGTTGTGACAGTGAGGAGAAGTTCTTGTCTTGATGATCAAAACAGTTTTTCACATCATATGTTGCCATCAATGACAAAGGGGGAGATTGTTGCAAGTATGGGCCTAACTGATGTTGTCATTGATGTCAACATACTCCTGTTGCATTGATGATAAGGATTGGATGAACTATGTGCTGAGGATATTGAGAAAATTAGTCTTAATCAGGAACAGTGAAGAACAGTGATGACAATAAGGTAAAAGTCTAAGATAGGATGAGGATCAGAGAATATGGTTTAAAGGGTTTGTAGATATGTGTCTTAAGGTGGTCTAATAGAGATTTCAGAGATCCACATGAAGATCTGAAGAAGTTGTGGCTGCTCAAGTAAAACCGGTTCTGACAGATGTTCAGTGGTGACAGAGTGATAGAGATAGGTCCGGTGAGATCCAGAAATGCATTATCCTGTTTTGTGGATTTAAGGGAGTGTTGAGGAAGTCTTTGTGAAGTATCAACTTGATTGGTTCATGGTTTAAAGGTCCACAAGCATCTATTCCTTTGTGACAGTAATGACAAACTATGTTCTTGAGGTTCCAGATGAAGGGGAAAAGGATTTCAGTAAGCAGATGAAGTGTGGATGTTCTTGGTGATTCAGGCAAGCTTGTGGAGGTCTTTGGATCATGTCCAGTTTGTGTTGGTGGTCCATATTGGAGTTGGAGATCGCAATTGAAGAATAACTTCTGGATGATGGTGTTCTTCTTGAGACTGGCCAACCAGATGAGTTACACATCCTGCAGATGTTCTTATTGATGTTTGCTGACTTAGATGATCATTCCTACATTGATGTCTTGTATAAATAAGGGATTGAAAAGTTATTTCAAAGTTGTCCTTGTTGAGATGAGTGTGTGGTAGTGAGGAGGAGAGCGAAAGGCAGAGCAGAAGTATTGGGCTTAAATGGAACTGATTCAAGCATGGTGAAGATGCTATTCTCCAGTTCATGTATGTGATACTTATTTCTTTGTAGACAGTGTGTCTCTTGTAGGTAGTGAGCCTCTTGTGAGCAATGTGCTCAAGCAGTGAGCCCTAATTGGCATGTGCCATTTTATTCTTTCTATTCTTCTAACAGAGAATACAATCTTGGGTTAATCGCCTGATGGTTTTTCCCTTAACTAGGTTTTCCACGTCAAAATCTTGGTGTCTCATGTGTTGATGTGTTTCTTCTCTTGATTTGTTGCATTGTGTTTCCATGATTGATTTATTATTATGCTGCTGAATTACTAAGTGAAGTTAAGTGTTTAATTGGAAGAAAGTTTTGTACAACTGATTCACCCCCCCTCTCAGAGAAGGGGAAAACACTTTGCTCACTATTAATGGATAGATTCATTTGCTACAACATGCAACCTAGAAGTGGGACAATACTTATGCACAACTAAGGGGTATATGTATTGCAATGTAAGAAAATGTCCTCTTGGGGGCTTTTCCCTCATAAGGTTTAGGTCCCAGGTCTTTAGAGTGCATTTAGGACATTTTAGTTCATATTTTGGCATCACGATGGAATGAGACCTAGGTTCCATGACAAATAGGACCTAGGTGGACCCCTTGACATGTACCCTACCCAAAATAGGGGGGAGGACTTGGACGCCCGCGCCCTAGTCCTGCTCTATTTTGGGGCAGCCCCAATTTTTGGGTGTCGGTTTATGATCGTTAGGAGGTTATTTTGCCAACACGGTAAAGTTTGATTTTTAATATCTTGGCAAGAATGCTTGTAGGTGCATTTATAAGCATGTGTAGGCATTCATTTGTAAACTAGATTTCAATTAGATGATTACTAGCAAGCTATTGTGTTCTCAAGGTGATTCAAGGCTTTCTATTGTGTTGCAAGAGCAGACTTGTGTGTTTTGTGTGTTGATATTTGCAAATTTGAGCTTCAATCTCTTCATGGCATGAAGAGCATCTTCCTCCATGAGAGATTCACTACAAAGTGACTTATCATTGTGCTTTTATCATTGATTCCTTTGGTTTTTGGCCTCTACCTCACAAGGGCATGCCCTCTTTATCTGAGAATGGTGTTTGGAGACTGAAGTGTCCTCTGGGGTTTGATTGAGGCAAACCTCTAAACACCACAACCCCCAAACAAAGTCTTGTCAATGCAGGTTATAGGTGTCACATTTGGGAAAAGTAGAGTTGCAGGAAGGAGTGGCAGGCATCAAGGATTTGAGATCTGAAGAAAAGTTAGACAAAGGAGCACTTCCAGGACTAGGGCGCTCGCAAAAGTGTCCTCCAAAAATAGATCTCAGGAAACAAAAGTTGCAGGGCTGATCAGTGTTGGAAGGAGGTCCAAATTCTCTGAAAAAGAAGGTACCTTAGACTTGGGCGCCTGCACCAGTGTCCCTGACTATTCCACCTTGAAACCCTAAATATAGGTATTCTGTGATTTGTTATTTTACTCCCGTCTGTAAGAGCATTTTTTGTTATTCATCAATTTGCTGTCATATTTGTGTAATTAGTGTTTTAATGGTTAATTGGACATAAGAGAAGGAAAAATTGATAATTAATTCCCTAATCCAAGCTTCCCCTCGTTTGTAAGTGACCTAGGGTATGATAGTGCTCGCCACTCGACCCTAGATCCTTCAATGTTAGGGTGAAAGGAGGATTCAAACATCTAAAGAAAAAAAGATTAACAAGATCCAATTTTACCCTAAACATGTACAAGAGTATTTTTCCATAAGTATCTTGACTCCATCCCATGTTTCAAATTTGGCGCCAACCAAATTTTGTAGATACAACTTTAGAGTTACTTATTTTTGTAGATAGAGCCTAAATGTCTTGAGGACAAGACATGGTTTCAAAGAGGGATGATGTTGGTAGGATAGATACAAACCTTTCCCATTAGGTTGAAAACCTAAAAGGGTGACCTAGTGGAGGCCAATAGTGAACACCCACAAGGGCACCCATGGCCAAGGGAAGATAGACAAGATACAACAAGATAAACTTACTGCAACAAAGATGTGGCACCTAGGGCCAACCTGCAACACATCCAAGAGTCACTACAAAGACAAGGGACATTTTTTCCCTATGATTGTATACATATAGAAGTTAAAAATAGAATAGAAAGAGATAGGAGATTAGATAGGATTAAGGAAGAGGAAGAATAAGAAATGAGATATATGTTGTAAAGAGGAGTGAGACAAGATTGTAATTTGAGATTATACTGATGAAATATATGCGTTGATTAATTCTTATTCTATATACCGCATATTGTGATACTAAGTATTTGATGGAATGTGAATGAGACTATGTATGTATACATGTATGTTTAATTAATTTTGATTGTCTTATCTGATTGCATCTTTCTGTAATCTATCACATAGGTCCCAAACCTTCTCTTACTTCTCACACTGGGGTATAAATACAACTTTCAAGAGACCCAAGCTCATATCTTTGGTTTGAACCCAGTTATTGTGGACAATGCCTATGATTGCACATGTTATGAAAGTAAATTTCCCTCTACTTTTGTATTAATGTGTTAAATTTTGGCATCAAGGGAATCTTTATCACATACTTATAGATCATTGACCTTATAATAAGTGTGCTCAAATAGATACATATAACCTTTACATTACACAAAATGAACCCTTAGAACAAGAATCTAGCACATTACCCAGTGATGATTGGGATTCATTAGATTTTATACCTTGTGGTGTTGGTGAGCATCATGTATATACTAAGGCTTATGCTATTTGATATTTATATATAGATCCACTATCTTTTGAAAAAATACTCGAGGAATGTTTTAGAACATGAAGGAGGAATGTATGTGTGAAAGTGATCCTAAGAGTGACATATCTTCTAAATTACCATCACCTCCTCCCAATCCATATTTGAATAAATCTATGGTTCTAGATATAATCTTATGAAAAAGCTTGGATAAAAAGAAAAGTTAGATTAGATAAGAATGAACAAGGTTATAGACAATTTGTTGAACTAAGAGAGATTATAAGACACTATGGAATAGGCTACCAATCCAAGGACATGATTCAATGGTTAGAAGAGCAAGAACTAAAGGAAAAGAACCTCACATTGAAACTAATACTAATCCTAATGGGGCTTCTTGATCATTCATTACATGTGGTCTTCTTGATGGAATTCCTTTTGGGCCATTAATCGATCCATCATTTTAAGGTTGCACTACATTATTAAGGTTTATTGATTACCATAGATTACATTTATGTTATTATTTAGGATACATTTTACAAACACACATGCATGTACACATGGACCTTAAACACATAGAAAAAATAAATCCTATAGATAGTGAGACACATTATTGATGATGACACACGACCTATTCATATTTTGAACACTTTTTCACACACCACACATTTATTACCACCCTTTTATTAGGTTGACGACACTTTTTGGCATATGACACATACATATGATCACATTGATGCATGATGCATATTTATCTACTATAGCATTTTTTTGATGATACATGACTTGATTTTCATTAATTTTACATCATTTATGACATGTTTCATACACATTTATTGCTATATTACTTTACAGTCTTGCTATATTCCTATATGGTCCCTTGCATGTTCTTTCATGACCATATCTATCAACATAGTTACACATTGAATATGACCCCACATTGATATGTATCTTTCAAGTTACATTGGGATCATCATGTATTTCTCGTTGGGTGGTGTCTCATGATTTCCCCCTTTCATACATTGTGCCTATTATTTCTATATCTTACATTGGGACCATCATGCTTTCCCCCATTACACATTTTTATGCCTTATCACCAATGTAGGGGCTATCACATTGGTATTAGCATCCACAAGTTTACATCTTGTCTTCATGCTTTTAGATGTCACATTGGCAGCATATGTTGCTCTAGTTTTCTACTCACTTACATGGGTGTCCCTAGGAACTAAGTGCCATATCACAACTTTTACTTACCAATGTTTGGGCAATAAATTATTATTCCAAGATTGAATCATCTCTATTCCATGAGCTTACCACACTTATTATTCATGATATTTACATGTTCATTGTGTAGTGTATTCATTTACAACTACTACTTTATATGATCAAATACAAGTACATACTTACATTTAAATTTCATGTACTATTTTTCATCTCCTACATTCCCTTGTATCCTATAAATGCAACTAATTATAGGAGGCATATCTTGTCACTAACACTTTCATGACGAGTTTTGTAGACAATTACAAGTGCCTATAGGGACTCATCTTTAGTATGCGACATGCCTTACACTTCATTCACTTTGTCACCACATCGACCACCAAGTGAGGCAAATCATTACCACTTTTTGATGTAATCATAATTTCTCTTATTGTTCTTTTTGCCTCCTTTATGATCATTGACAATTACATTTAGATTGTATTTTCTCTTATTTATGCTTGTATCACAAACACTACTCATGGAATATTTTTCTTCTACTTTGTAAGTTCTTGTGGAGGATAGATGGTATAAGACAAACCTACATGATCACACCTTGCAAGGTCCATTACTTTGTATGGATCCCCAATGATATCCTTTGATGTCTGAACATTTACTTTACATGCATATTTATGAGTGCTACATACTTTTATGTGCACGATCATTCTAACATTCATATGCACTTCAAAGTGGCATGAAAATATATTGGTGAAATGTGCATACCTATGCCATTTCCTATCTAGTATTGTGCTTATTTTGAAAAGAGTGTGATGATACGTGGATATATTGACAAATGGTGTAATTTTGTGCAAATTTGGTTTACTTTCCCTATGCCACTTACCTATCCATTACACACATTCCTATGAACTTATCCCCTATCTCATCCTATGTCCACATATTCCCATATATGTGCCCTCTCTATACATTTATTATGCCTACACACACACACATATTTCCATGTACACATTACCCACTTTGATTTCCCTAATTTTAGGTCCCAAGTTAAGTCTGCGATCGTAGGGTTGACCCTAGACCTAGAGATTTGACCCTTTCAAATTCAAAATAAAAATTCAAATCTTAGTATACTACCTCCAACCTTTTCCTTCCAATGGTCAACTAAACACAAATTTATGAAATTCAGTGCCATGTCCTTGTATTTAAAGGCATTCAATGCGTTCATTTTACACATCTAGGATTTGAGAGCTATATTCACATATCATTTGTATTTCACATATCAATTGGTATGCTAAAGAAATCTAGATCTACATGAGTATTCCTAGGAGGGTATGCATGTCTAAAGATTGTTGTTTTTGATCTTGCGTACACATTTCCATAGGTTGACCTAAGAGAGCATGTCCCCTTATGACATAATAGTAACCCTACCAAAGTATTTTTAAATGCCACTAGTCCTCAGATATTATAAGGAAGAAGTAGAGGCAAATCAAGCAAAATAAAGGGTAAAGTTGAATCTTCTACTAGATCAAGTTTATAAGCAAAGGACATTTTTGTGATTGTAGACTTGTTCCTAATGCCCAAACTTGACCCTTCTACTAGATTAAGTTTATAAGCAAAGGACATTTTTGTGATTGTAGACTTGTTCCTAATGCCCAAACTTGACCCTACACGATGACGACAAAATATATGGACTCTAAGGCAAATGTCAATATTATATACTCTATTCCAAGTCCTAAGACATCATTTTCAATGCTACATCAAACTTCATACATTCTTTGATCATAAAATTAAATTCTTTTATTTCTATTTATCTTCCACATTTTATTATCACAATAATCAAAACACAATAACCCACAAGTATCTATATTCATTTGTCTTTCTAACATAATATATTGATCTTATAAACTACACTTAAAAGGAAACTTATTTATTAATAAAAGTTTGATCTAATTCTAATTTGCTAAGTCCCAATTTTAATAATTTATGCTTTTAGTCCACTTCCATGTCAAGTACTCTTTGGTATTTGGTTGAAGACGTACTATTCATTAACAAAATTTGACATGTGTTCTAGGTTAGTTAAATTTCCAGGTTTCTTTAGTGTGAAAGAAACGTGTACGTAAGAAGTTACAAAATGTCAGCTTTTGACAACACTGCTTGCTTTATTTAGTTTCATGCAAAACTAGGTAAAGCACTTTAGTTCAGTTGCAATGAAGTTGGATTGATTTACTAAGATCCTGAACGATATGCTACAGATTTTAATAACGTCCAGGAGATTAATATGGGATTCTAAGAGCCAGATATTACAGAAAAAGAGGGTAGAACAGTAGTTTTAGTTTGAATTTCTGTTATTTTTTCGGGGTTTGAAAAGCTGATATTCCTGTTGTAGATTGTAAGCAGAAGTTTTTGGTCTTTTTGCAGCATTTCTTTTTTCAAATTACATATTCTCTCTCTTTTGTTTTTAAGATCTTTCACCTTAAAAAGACATCTACAGTAACTTGTCTAACACACCATTTATTGCTTTTCTGAGTGACGTATGGGCTTACGTATTGAAACTAATTTAATGCTTATAAATTATTATGGTCCAATTTTAGTCTCTCTGTCAGAGATATTACAAGCACTTGAGAGTTCATGTGCTTGTATTTTATTGGGACCAAGTTCTGTAATTGGCCCCAAAACCAGAAAGATACAGAGATATCTTCTGGTTATGTAAAGTTTAGTATATATATATATATATATATATATGGGGGTAGGATAAGGGAAGAGAGCTAATAAAGCGCATTTATCAAGAGGAGAGACCAAAAAACACTGGAAAGTCTGGTTTGATTAGACAGGAGAATGGCTGAACTTGGAAAGTGTTGGTGTGGGGGTTTCATATCATTTTGGGAAAAATCAAAGCCAAGCTTGGCCATGATAACTGTTCAGATTGGGTTTGCAGGGATGAATATAATATCAAAAATTGCACTGAACCAGGGAATGTCTCATTTTGTGTTGGTATTTTATAGGCATTTAGTTGCCACAATAGTCACAGCTCCTTTAGCCTATATCTTGGAAAGGTGAGGAAATATTAAATAATAAATAGTTTTGCAGAATTATTTTCAAAAGCTTTTGAATTTGGAAATATTAAATAAAGTTTTTTTATTGAGTTTGGTTTTTTATTTGTGGTAGGAAGACAAGGCCAAAGTTAACATCAAGGATTTTCTGTGAATTTTTCATCAGCAGTTTGGTTGGGTAATTATTCATAATTTTTGTTGATTGTTTTAGTGTTTGATTTAGTGGTTTGCTTACTTTTCAAAATCATCTTTTATCTACAGGATCACATTGAACCAAAATTTTTACTACGCAGGGTTAAATTACACAACAGCTACATTTGCATCTGCACTCCTTAATCTAATACCTGCCATTACTTTCCTTATGGCTATCATTTTTCGGTAAGGATTTTAACACTGTTATTTATAGAAAGAGCTTATATAGCCTTTTTTGATCATTTTTCGGTAAGGATTTTACCACTGTTATTTATAGAAAGAGCTTATATAGCTTTTTTTGATCATTTTTCGGTGGATTTTAACACTGTTATTTATAGAAAGAGCTTATATAGCCTTTTTTTTTTTATCTTTTTAACTTATTGTAGTGTGGAAAGAGTAGAAATTAAGAGTTTGGCTGATCAAGCAAAGATACTTGGAACTTTAGTTTGTGCCAGTGGAGCCATGATCATGACATTCTATAAGGGATTAAAAATACAATTGTGGCCATCACTCTTCAATTTAAGTGAACACAATGAAAGAAATGATAAAACTGAAGATATGACTAAAGGCTCCTTGCTCGTGGTGATCAGTTGTATCTCCCTTTCAGCATGGTTTATTTTGCAGGTAAGTAATTTTTTCTAGACAATACAAAGAGTTACATGTCTTCATTTAATGGTGTTTCCTACTCTTCAATGTAGGTTAGTATTACTAAGAAATATCCAGCTCCGTACTCCAACACTGCCATAACGTGCTTTCTGGTCACCATACAATCTGCTATCGTAACATTAATTTTTGAGAGAGGTCACTATGGGGTGTGGGCTCTAGGCTGGAATGTCAAACTTCTTGCTGCAATTTATTCGGTAAGAATACCATCACCTAAGTGTATTTTTTCCTTTTGATTGCTTGGCAATTTATTATAAATTCTTTTTAAAGTGTTCTCACTTTTGTGATAATTTTTTATAATATATACCCAAGGAAAATTATAGATTTTTTTTGAAGTGATATATATATATATACTTACTTACTTTGTTCCTTCATGTTATGGTGCAATGTTTTCACTCTTTTTGTCATATAGTTAGATTTTAATGATTAATATTTAAAATATTATTTTATTTATGTTTTATTCTCTTGATTTTTCTTCCTTAAAATTATATTTTTCTAATAATTTTGTTGTTAAATTGTGTAGGGAGTTGTAGTTTCAGGGATAGCTTTTTGTTTAATGACATGGTGCATAGAGAAAAAGGGGCCTCTATTTACCACTACGTTTAACCCATTGATGTTAATAATAGTGGCTTTGATGGACTCTATACTTCTTGATGTGAATTTTCATTTAGGAAGGTAATTGTAATATTTTTATATGATATGTTGTTTTATTAGAAAGACTTTTGTTTCTTTTTTTATCTCTACATCCATAGCTATATTAATTTTTTCTTGCATGCAGTTTTATTGGTGGGACCGTGATTGTTATAGGTTTGTATTCTGTGCTTTGGGGCAAAGGAAAGGAAATGAAAAGGATTGTAAATATAGAAAATACACCACTTGTGATTTCTAGCAACATGGATTCAACTAACATGCAACAAAGTGAAGGCGATCATAAGGTAGAAGCAGGAAAAGCAATGATACATAAATAATCAATTGATTTTGAGAAAACCCTTGAGGAGATAGTAACAGATTCTCAACAACAACAAACCAATATAATGAGAGAAATGATTACTAATCCCAAATTCATCAAATGATCATTTTGATAGTGCACAGATGAGAGGTTTATCCTCTAAGAAACATAAATTCCTTCTCTTTCTTAATTATAAATTATGATTTTAAATATAATATTTTTAGACTAAAATTAAAAGCACTTTTGACTTGTCCACATGTTCATGGATGAATAATTTGTAAGCTCTTCCCTCAAAGTATATCTTAGATACTATGTTCCACCATAATTCTATATTCATAGACATATAATAGGACAAAGTAGAGTGAACTTTCATATTCAATAATGATGGGAAAGAAGATTAAACAACCGTCTAATATTATTAATATAAAAAAATTTCATCATTACACCTCAACTAATATGATTGGATTTGAAGGATAGAAAGTCAAAAAAATTAAATAAACTTTAAAGTCCCAAAATATATCAAAAATGCCAAGCCCTACCACATGCACAATACTTGATTATCATATAGTGGAGAGGACTCAATATCTAAGTAAGGTCCAATAGTCATCATTGTATTGGGAAGTAAAGAAACATTACTTATTATTATTACATGTGAAGTTAATAACTAATAATGGGTTTTTAACTTAATAAATAGACTAAAAATACTCCTTTTTCACAAGTCATGTCAACTTGTGAAGACTCCAAATCTTTCACAAAATTTACAATTAATATAAAATTTATTCTTGTTGTGATATTATATAGTGGTAGTTACATTATGTGAAGTTTTACCATGATGCCAAAGTCATTATAAAGTTTGTGCTTGGCACAAAAGATGGGATCAACCAATAAAGAAATGATATAATTGGTGGAAACTACATATTTAGATGGAAACTCTTTAGGGAGATTCATCTAAGGGGGTTTCATTTACACTTAAATTATACATTTTTCTCAAAAATATGTCATTTTAGGCAAAAATCAAGATGTCCCATAAATGGGATAGAGCTTTATGCTTCCACCTAGAGGATACTAGAAATGTCCATTAGACAATGTAACAAATATGCATTAATATAACAATTGTTTTCTAATTTTTGTTTGTTATTTTTTTGTGCTCAAATGGGTCAATTTTAGTGTTTCTTACTACTTACCTAAGTAATCAAACTTGATCCCAATAGGGTGGATGATGCTTACTAATAAAAAATGTATTTTATTGTCACAAACTTATTTACTTAGGTCTTGAGATTCACTAAATAACAACTAAAAATTTAATTGATTTTAACTCAAATTGTGTCATGTGTTTTCTAAAATACTAGGATATAGTCAAAACTAGGTTCATTTAAATTGATAAAATGTAGCACAAAATACCATCTATGATATTCATGTAAGATCAAATTGGTTTCATTAATAAAGCATCAAAACCAAAAACTTTACAATCTCATCACTATAAAATAATATTTCAACTATTGTGTAAATCACTACCAATGTGAACAATAGTTAACAAAATGAGTGAATAGTTGATATGACACACCAAAAATTTACCCTAAGCTAATGTAAAAATCCAAAATTAAATGATGCTTAGAATATAGTAATAAATTTACAAGTACACTTTCTAAAAGAGTCATTCAATCCTCCTTTGTTAAATTACTCAAATAATATCCAAAGCAACATAATATTGAAGCATACATCCTTAGAATTAGTTTCTTTAAAACAATGTCCTCAAGTACAAAATCAAAGGTTATGTATATGTCGAAGAAGGTTTCGGATGGTATGGGACATTTTAGCAAAGAGAATGTCATTTCATGATTGGTTCTAGGATAGTCATTATTGGCCTCATAAATGTCTTTATAGTTTAGGGGGAAATAATACTTAGATGGGATCAAAAGTGTAATGTGGTTGCATGTCACATTTCCATGTGGTCATGACATGAACAAAACAGATGTCATGCCCACATTTGCCATGTGGTCATGACATGAAAACCCAAAAAAATTTCCTCTTATCCCTAAGACCCCGTCGCACAAAGGCAGGGAAGGCAAACAAGGTGTGGGATAGACATCCATGACACCTTGTTAGGTGAACAAAACCCAAGGGAAAACCAACATAAAGCATCTAAAACATACATCTATACAGAAAGAAGTAATTCCAAACATCCTTACAACTATAGAAAGGATAAAACATTCATAAGTAGATGTGATACAATTCTGTTCATTCTATCATATAAGAACATTATGAGAAAGTCTAAGATCAAGTTTCAAACTAGCATTGTATACTTTCTTTTAAACACCAAAGGAGATATGTGTTATTAACAATTAATGAAAACATATAAGATTGAATAAATTACATAGCTATTAAATGACATTACATAAGATAGTCACATCATTCTCTAGGTTGGAGTATCTCATAATTTACAAATTTCCAATGTACAATGCTACAAGAATTATTTACATCATTGTTATAATTAGATAGCTAAAGAATACACAATGCTCATAAACTAAAGATGAAGGGCTGCCGCTACGATGTCATATCAATAAGGGATCACAAGTCCCTAATGGCGGTTAGCAACACCACCCAGCCACGTGGATCCACAAAGGTCCACTCCCTCGTGCAAAGGAGGTAGTCACAAGGCCAACAACACCAATCACACGAGGAAGAGAACACACACAAGACACAGTGCAAAAAGGGTAACTAAGCTCATAACTACAAATACACAAGAGTACACTATCCACACCATGGGTACTACTCAAAAACCACATTAGAGACTACAATATTAAACTATGACATATGTGAGTGTCATCACATAACACGAAGGGATGGTTCATGCAGAACCAGACTATCACTCATACAAATGAGCATAGCCGATCATGCCCAACGTCAATTCCTCTCAAGATGGAAGGGCCTTCTGAAGACATCCTTAGTTGATGTGAGCGCTCAATGCATGAAATCAGGCAGCCAATTATCTTGTATCATTATGTGTAACCCCAAGTTTATTTAAATGTTATCACTTGATTAAGAAATCCTCAATGAGTTATCTTGGTAGCCACTTTAGGCCCCAGCCCCCGTTAAGAACCACTGCCAAGTCCCTTTAATACCCATTCCCTAATCTCATTTCCTACCCAACAAATTGACAAAATTGGAAGCCTAAATAGCAAATTGAAACTACATTTAAAATATTACCCTTCAATGAAAATGTGACAACAATTTAGATCCGAACAAACACTCCAAATCATAGACCATAGATGATAATAATGTTGATTCAATCCTTGGACAAAGGAGATTCATGAAAAATTAAAGTTATTAGGTTGGAAGGTGAAGGCAACAGGCTAAATTCCAGTTTCGATACATTTACAAAATGTTGTGTAAGGATAGGAAAAAGAATGATTTCTCTACCACCATGGTGATAAGTTGATAGTGGAATTTGGTTTGTTAAACATGCCCCATGGAGTAGCTATTAGAGCTATTATGAACCTTCGAGTATGTGTTGATTGCCACACTACAACAAACTTATTTCCAATATTATTGCAAGAGAAATTGTTGTGAGAGATGCGAACCATTTCCATCATTTTAAATAGGGATAATTTTCTTATGGGATTTATTAGTGATGCTAAATGAAGCAATCTGAAAAATAGGCTTGCACTATAATAATGTACAGTGCTAAATCTCTAGTAACAATGAGGGGACATGCACCAAAGCATAACAAAAGGGGAATTTTTGTCAGATGTTATAGTTGCAAATGCTACAGTAGACATGTATGCAAAAAGTGGAAGCATAGAAAAGGCAAAAAGTGGAAGCATAGAAAAGGCACATAACTAAAACCCTAAGCCCTCTCCCTACCAAAATGGATGTAAATCTCCAAAATTCTTAAAAACATGGGTGACCAAATCATCTTTTTAATCTCACGATTGTAATGACAAAGCTCTAAAACCAATAATCACAAAACCAATATAGAGGAAGATCAGGGAAAAATAAGGGTAAATCTACATTCTACAGAGATAAATCACTGAGAATGCATACCTAGTTTGAAATTATACCTCTTCCTATGAATGACCAAGTGCTTTGAAATAATCACGCAGAAGTAGCTATCCCTACCAAAATGAACCCTGACATTGGATTTATAAGAGTACTGATTTGCTTGCAAAATAAGGGGGAATATGCTTCCTTTGTTGCGGCCACTTTTTCCCCTTAGCTGATACCATGAATTTCCAAAATTGTTCTTATTCCCTCTCCAAATACAAACTCTCAAAATAAAATGAGGAGTCCATATGTCGAACCCCACCTTAGCTAGGCCTCTTTACAATAAATATATATTGAGCCTTTTCCTTTTAATGGAAGATCATTTTGTTGTATTTCTATTTCAATACAAAAAGGAGAGGACATGATGTGGATTTCTATCTCTGAACCTACAAGTTAACTCTAAAATGCCCTATTCCTGCCTATTAGCATACAAAGCACGAGTAGTTTAACACAACAGAAGATTAAAAAGGAAAGATTACGTTCAAATCTACCTTCACGCAATGATCATTTTGATCATGGACAAGATTGCCTTACAGTTTCTTTTGTTGACCCCTCCATTCTTGACATCCAAAACCTCTTTCAAATTTCTTTTCCCTCGCCTCTTAAAAAAACTTAAAAACTCATTCCCATCCCCGTTTCAAAGACAAGTTTTAGATTTAACAGCACAAGTGCTCCCTTAGCCTAAGGAAGAATTTTGCAAAAAGACCCATATCGACTTCCCAAAACAAAATAATACTCAAGGGGAATAACAAGGTATAAAATACAAAATCACCAAGATCACGTGACATTAATAAGCAAATACATGAACACATAATAGTACCCTTACAAAGGACTGACCCAAACACTACACCTCAAGGGTCTGTCACACAATGGATAAGGTAGACGAACGAAGCCTAGGTGGTGTTCGTGGGTAAAACACAAGAATCAAATACTCATCCCAAAATAGAGATGATGACTAGGACTAGGTATATTGCATGTATGACTACCTCTGGGTAACCACCATTGGGACATAATTAGGCTCGCTCATACCTATGAAGCTAGGTTGATTCAAAGCTCTGTACCTACATCACTCAATCACCCATTACAAATATCTACATACATACATACATACATATATATACATACATACATATATGTATATGTATATATATATATACATATATGTATGTATATATATAGACATATACATGTATATATATATACATACGTGTATATATATATACACATACGTGTGTGTATATATATATAGCCGAAGCATCAACATCTTAAGGGGATTCAAGCATTCATACTCATTCTCAGGGTATTTGAATGATACGATGCCATCCTCTTATCACTAACCCATGTCCTCTAATGATAAAGTAAACATAGCATCTAAATCAATATGATGATACTCATTACTACCACATCATCTACTATTCAACTGATCATAGTTATAAAGTAAGTCACTCTTAGTTTGGGCAAGCCCACAACACATAAATATACCTGTTATGCCACATTTTCATAATGAATATCATTAAATACTTAACATCAAATGAAATTATAATATGATCTAACCACCTATCATATAAAGCCTAAATTTATACCTCGATGTTACCTCAATTAGGCTAGGACTAGGGAGGCACTACACACTTCCCCCCAAGAGCTTGACTTACTCCTGGAAGTCACAAATGCTAAGAAGAGACCATAGCACACATTAGTCCATTATATTCAATATAAATAAAAAAATCCAAGGTATCACATTCCTCTCGATATACACAATTACATGCAATATGTCTAAGTACATGGGTGAAGAATAGGCAAGACACTCAATTCCATTTAAAGTATACGTTAGCATATAACAATTTTTCTCTAATCAAAATAAAGAATGATGCCATAACATTCAATTTTCTCATAGAATCATTGTCTCAACAACTAATTTGTTTCTCACAACCATCATTTTCCCACACTTACGCTAGCATAAATCACATAATTTTCTCATAATTTGCAAGAAATTGCATTTTTCAAGACAATAAAAAATTCAATTCTCTAACTTTTCATATGAAACCATCTCCAGAATAGAGCACACAAACACACATATATGCACATTTACATAATTTCAACCTCTACTTTCATAGGATGAATGACATCTCTTTACATATAATGCAGATACATCAAATACAGATCTTACAACAAAACAACCATTTTCATTCATCCACATCATAGGGATAACAACACAAGATTCACATATAGGTCCATGAGGACGCAACGGTCTCATCATTGTACTATGCAATCCAATAACCAATGTCAAGTAACCAAATATCCAAGAATCAAGCAGAATGATGGTCTCGAGGCCACGCGCCTGGGGGGCCCTCCATACATTTCCACAAATGACCTACCTCTTGTTTGTATAAGGGGTTTAGCCTCCAATAGAAAGTCATCATAAGAATATAAATCACTAGGAAGGTAAGTGGATGATGACTAGCCCATACTAGCCCACACTTACCCCCATCCTCAAAGTTTCCCACATCTGCTTCCTTATATACACTCTACCAGAGGTCACTCCATCGACGTGGTGAGAAGAAACATCACAACACAAGACCATCACTTGAAAATAGAAAGAACCTAGCTTAGCCAAGACACATTTTCAAAAATACCAAAAGATGAAGCTTCCAAAATCAACAATAAAATAAATAAATGCACGCAATTTTAACAATAAAGCAACGTAACCACAAGGGTCACATGAAAAAAGAAGATTCAAATATTTTTGGGTAAGACACTTATAGTTAAGATAAAATAACATCTCTAGTCATCATGTAAGCAAGATAAATAAAGTCACCAATATCCAAAAGAAGATCACAAACCATGAAATTGCACATTATGTCACAATGTGACTAACATTAAGTCACCAATAAGGAAGGAGAGAAATCACGGTCACTACATATGACATGTAAACACAACTAATGCAATAACATCATGTAAGCAACTAGTATCAAATGCATTTTCACATATGACTACATGGAATCATGCCCTTCTCAAAGTAACACGTCATCATCACCAACACTATGTTGGAACATCAGTGTGGTGTGGCATCTCATCTAATCGCATCATGTCATACAGATGTCGATGCACAAAAATATTGTAACATACCTTAAGTCAATTGCAGCTCAATTTATACTCCAATATGATTAAAAAAAATAAACATGTACTTGTTGTATAAATGCTACTCTATTATAGTGCCAACGTTTCAAATTACTACAAATCCAACTCAAAACAAAATACCAAAGGTAAGAGCAAACCTACGCCAAGTAGCATGGCCTCGAACAAATCACATGCCCATACCAAACCATAACCAATATTCCCAACTTAGATGCCAATAGTATCATCAAGGAAACAATGCATGGTAGGATAGCACTATGAACCTCTTAAAGGTCCATTCACTAAGGAGAAGTAGGGGGTACTCTTGCATAGGAAGGTATGGTTAGTTGGGTTACCCTAAACCAATGTCACAACATGTTGCCATAGCTTCCTAAGTTCTTCCACTCCACTACTTAACTCCACACATGGAAGGTCTCCAACTCCAAGGTTGGACCTTACAAGGTATACAAACAAGCAACCACATAAGCCTGACTCCACCATACTTGTAGCTATACACTCAACACATGGATGGATACCTAGTATCACAAGCTCATGAGTACACAATCATGTATAGGATATTCACAACACATAGCAAGTACTCTCATAATAGGTATTCACATCCACAAGATGACACATGACACAATTTTCCTTTACCGTCCATTACTTAGTGAATAAGAACAACTTTCATACACAAGATCACATAATATTTACCATAAAGATTTCTAAGAAGTCTATCTAACACCAATTTGAATTAACCTTTCTAAGGCATAAATGGAATCTAACCATAACTTCACATTTAGAGACAATACAATACACCCCAAACGAGTATACCAACATACTAGCAATTGCATACTAGGTCATAATTGACTCAAAACAACATTATTTCAATTCGCAATATGGTGACTTACAACATATCACACATCATAGAGCTATTGGTAAACCATATTACACTACATATGTACTACGAACAAACACATATTTATCTAACACAAGTTCATAAGATAGAGTATTACCATAAGAATAATACAATTAAAAGCTTAAGTCCCTAATTTAGTATTTTACCCTATGATGCTAAACATCTTCTCCACACAAGGTATGCATAACATGATGTCCAATTCACACAAGAAAAAAGTTATAAAACACAAAATTCACACTATGGAAGTACTTTACAAAAATAGTCACCAAGCACACAATGCACCATTGAAACATTTCGAAAATATACATTATTTCTTAGCAATACCACACATATTACTCAATTACACCTCTTTCTTTCTTAATCTTTTACATCTACTATAATGCAATCACACACACAAAGTACACAAGGCAAGACTTAATCAGACAAGCATTAAGACTTCATTATTATTTCAAAGAATGCAAGCATAAAAACACACCATCATCTCTTTCACATCCAAAATCAAAACATAAATCAAGGTGCAACACAAGACTAATTGTTCCCATGATGCTAACCTCTAATGCCAACCACATAGAGTGCATACTAGGGAACAACACCACACTCTACAAAATACACAAGGGCGAGACCAACTAACTCAAGAGGAGAATCAACAAGGAGGAACACAACCTCGACAAAAACACAAGCAGAAGACTTCAATAATCATGTGACAAAGTCACCACGATGACAAGACGAGAGGATGGATATTCCTCCAAGATGAAGGTTGGATGTCAATCCATAACCTCTCTCTCTTGCAACCACATGGAGTAGGACGAGGGTCACAACCACCTCAAATCCATTCCATGTTGATCCAATAACTCACAAATACACTAGAGCTCCCAATGTTGAAACATGGGCTCTGATACCAAATGTCATGCCCACATTGCCATGTGGTCATGACACGAACAAAACACATGCCATGCCCACATTTGCCATGTGGTCATGACATGAAAACCCAAAAAAATTTCCACATGTCCCTAAGACCCCATCGCATAAAGGTGGGGAAGGCAAACAAGGTGCGGGATAAGACATCCACAACACCTTGTCAGGCGAACACAACCTAAGGTAAAACCAACATAAAGCATTGAAAACATACATCAATACAGAAAGAAGTAATTCCAAACATCCTTACAACTATAGAAAGGATAAAATATTAATAAGAAGATGTGATACGATTCTGTTCATTCTATCATACAAGAACATTATGAGAAAGTCTAAGATCAAGTTTCAAACCAGCATTGTATACTTTCTTTTAAACACCAAAGGAGATATGTGTTATTAACAATGAATGAAAACATATAAGATTGAATAAATTATATAGCCATTAAAATGACATTACATAAGATAGTCACATCATTCTCTAGGTTGGAGTGTCTCATAATTTACAATATTTCAATTTACAATGCTACAAGAATGATTTACATCATTGTTACAATTAGATAGCTAAAGAATACACAATACTCATAAGCTGAAGATGAAGGTTGCAGCTATGAAGTCATATCAATCACAGATCACAAGTCCCCAATGGTGGTTGGCAACACCATCCAACCATGTGGATCCAAAAAGGTCCACTCCCCCATGCAAAGGAGGTAGTCACAAGGGCAAAAACACCAATCACATGAGGACGAGACAGGCTTACACACACACAAGACACAGTGCAAAAAGGGCAACCAAGCTCATAAGTACAAATACACAAGAGTGCACTACCCACACCATGGATACTAATCAAAAATGACATTAGAGATTGGATATTAAAATACAAAATATGTGAGTGTCATCATATAGCACGAAGGGATGGTTCATGCGGGACCAAACTATCTCTCATATGGATAAGCATAGCCAATTGTGCCCATCGCTAATGCCTCCCAAGATGGAAGGGCCTTTCAAAGACATCCTTAGTTGATGTGAGCACTCAAGGCATGAAATCAAGCAACCAATTATCTTGTATCATTATGTGTAACCCCAAGTTTATTTTCATGTTATCACTTGATTAAGAAATCCTCAATGAGTTATCTTGGAAGCCACTTTAGGCCCTGAGCCCCATTAAGGACCACTCCCAACTCCCTTTAATACCCATTGCCTAATCTCATTTCCTACCCAAATAATTGAGAAAATGGTAGCCCAAATAGCAAATTGAAACTACATTTAAAATATGACCCTTCAATGAAAATGTGACAACAATTCAGATCTAAACAAACACTTTGAATCACAGACCATAGATAATAATAATATGGATTCAATCCTTAGACAAAGGAGATTCATGAAAAATTAAAGTTACTGGGTTGGAAGGTGAAGGCAGCAGGGTAAATTCCAGTTTCGAGACATTTACAAAATGCTGTGTAAGGATAGGAAAAAGAATTATTTCTCTGCCACCATGGTGATAAGTTGACAATGGCATTTGGTTTGTTGAACATGCCCCCATGGAGCAGCTATTAGAGCTATTATGAAACTTCGAGTATGTATTGATTGTCACACTGCAGCAAACTTATTTCCAAGATTATTGCAAGAGAAATTGTTGTGAGAGATGTGAACCATTTCCATCATTTTTAAATAGGGATATTTTTCTTGTGGTATTTATTGGTGATGCTAAATGAAGCAATTTATAAAATAGGCTTGCACTATAATAATGTACAGTACCAAATCTCTAGTAACGATGAGGGGACATCCACCAAAGCATAATAGAAGGGGAATTTTTGTCAGATGTTATAATTACAAATGTTATGGTACACATGTATGCAAAAAGTGGAAGAATAGACAAGGCATGTAACTAAAACCCTAAGCCCTGTCCCTACTGAAATGGATGTAAATCTCCAAAATTCTTAGAAAAATGGGTCACCAAATCATCTTTTAATCTCACGATTGTAATGACAAAAGCACTAAAACCAATAATCACAAAACCAATATAGAGCAAGATCAGGGAAAAATAAGGATAAATCTACATTCTAGAGAGATAAATCATCGAGAACGCATACCTAGTTTGAAATTACACCTCTTCCTGTGAATGCCCAAGCCCTCTGAAATAATCACGCAGAAGTAGCTATCCCTACCAAAATGAACCCTGGCATTGGATTTATAAGAGTACCAATTTGCTTGCAAAACAAGGGGGAATGTGCTTCCTTTGTTGCGGCCACTTTTTCCCCTTAGCCAGTACCACGAATTTCCAACTCTTCTTACTCCCTCTCCAAATGTGAACTCTCAAAATAAAATGAGCTCATACATCGAATCCCTATTAGCTAGGCCTCTTTACAATAAATATATATTGAGCCTTTGCCTCTTAATGGAAAGATCATTTTGTTGTATTTCTGTTTCAATACAAAAAGGAGAGGGCGTGATGCGGATTTCTATCTCTAAACCTACAAGTTAACTCTAAAATGCCCTGTTCCAACCTATAAGCATACAAAGCACAAGAAGTTTAACACAATAGAAGATTAAAAGGAAAGATTATGTTCAAATCTACCTTCCACTCGATGATCATTTTGACCACAAACAAGACTACCTTACAGTTAATTTTGCCTACCCCTCCATTCTTGACATCCAAAACCTCTTTCAGATGTCTTTTCCCTTAGATTTAATAGCACAAGTGCTCCCTTAGCCCAAGGAAGAAGTTTTCAAGAAGACCCATATCGACTTCCCAAAACAAAATAATACTTAAGGGGAATAACAAGGTATAAAATACAAAATCACCAAGATCATGTCACATTAATAATCAAATACACAAACACATAATAGCACCCCCACAAAGGACTTACCCAAACACTAAACCTCACGGGTCTATCACCAAATGGATAGGGTAGATGGATGAAACCCAGGTGGTGTTCGTGGGTAAAACACAAGAATCAAATACTCATCCCAAAATAGAGATGATGACTAGGGCTAGGGTATATGGCATGTATGACTACCTCCAAGTAACCACCATTGGGACATAATTAGGCTCACTTTGACCTATGAAGCTAGGTGGATTTGAAGCCCTGTACCTACATTATTCGAATGATATGATGCCATCCTCTTATCGCTAACCCATGTCCTCTAATGACAAAGTAAACATAGCATCAAAATCAATATGATGATACTCATTACTACCACATCATCTACTATTCAACTGATCACAGTTATAAAGTAATTCACTCTTAGTTCGGGCAAGCCAACAACACATAAATATACCTGTTGTGCCACATTTTCATAATGAATATCATTAAATACTTAACATCAAATGAAATCATAATATGATCTAAACACCTATCATATAAAGCCTAAATTTATACCTCAATGTTACCTCAATTAGGCTAGGACTAGGGAGGCACTACACTACATATCTAGAATCTCCCAAAAAGGTGTACAATTTAAAAAAATGAGTGAATAGTTTTTTTGGGTAATTATTCATATTTTTTGTTGATTGTTTTAGTGTTTGATTTAGTTGTTTGCTTACTTTTGAAAATGATCTCTTATCTACATGATCACATTGAACCAAAATTTTTACTATGCAGGGTTAAATTACACAACAACTACATTTGCATTTGCACTCCCTAATCTAATACCTTTTATTACTTTCCTTATGGATATCATATTTCGGTAAGAATTTTAGCACTGTTATTTATAGAAAGAGCTTACATAGCCTTTTTTGATCTTTTTAACTTATTGTAGTATGGAAAGAGTAAACATTAGGAGTTTGGTTGATCAAGCAAAGATACTTGGAACTTTAGTTTGTGTGAGTGGAGCCATGATCATGACATTCTATAAGGGATTAAAAATACAATTGTGGCCATCACCCTTCAATTTAAGTGAACACATTGAAAGAAATGATAAACTGAAGATATGACTAAAGGCTCCTTGCTCATGGTGATCAGTTGTATCTCCCTTTCAGCATGGTTTATTTTGCAGGTAACTAATTTTTCTAGACAATACGAAGAGTTACATGTCTTCATTTAATGGTGTTTACTACCCTTCAATGTAGGTTAGTATTACTAAGAAATATCCAGCTCTGTACTCAAACACTGCCATAATGTGATTTCTAGTCACCATACAATCTGCTTTCGTAATATTAATTTTTGAGAGAGCTCACTATGGGGTATGGGATCTAGGCTGGAATGTCAAACTTCTTGCTACAATTTATTAGGAATACCATCACCTAAGTGTATTTTTTCCTTTTGAATTTGCTTGGCAATTTATTATAAATTATTTCTAAAGTGTTCTCACTTTTGTGATAAGAGGATGGCATCATATCATTAGAGGACATGGGTTGGTGATAAGGTGGAGCAGTCCTTGTATAGATCCATGATTGGCAGCCTCTTGTATCTAACTACTGCTAGGCCTGATATCATGCAGGCAGTTTTCTTAGTAGCAAGATTCCAAGCATGTCCTAAACAATCTCATTTAAATGTTGTTAAGAGGATATATAGATATGTTAAGGGTACTCTTAATTTTGGTTTGTGGTATCCTAGACATAATTACTTCACTCTTCTTTCATATAAAGATGTTGATTGGGCAGGTTGTCCTGATGATAGAAAGAGCACAAGTGGAGCATCCTTCTTTCTTGGTGGTAGGTTGGTAGCCTGGCATAGTAAGAAGCAAGAGTGTATCTCTTTATCTACTGCTAAAGCTGAATATGTTATAGCATCTTCATGTTGTACACAAGTATTTTGGATGGTTCAATCTCTTCAAGACATCAAAGTGGAGGTAGCTAAACATGTATCTATTCTTTGTGATAATACAAGCTCCATTAATATGTCCAAGAATCCAATCATGCATTCTAGGACTAAGCATATTTCCATTAGATATCATTTTCTAAGAGAAAAGGTGATTGCAAATGAAGTGGTGTTGAATTATGTACATACAAATGATCAACTGGCTGATATATTTACAAAACCATTGCCTAAAGAGGTGTTTGAATCCCTGAGATAGAGGCTTGGGGTTTTGTCTCTTTCTTCTCTTCGATGAGTTTATGATGATATTGGATTCAGGGGAGTGTTTAGTTATCTTATGAAGTCCTAAAATCCAATTATATTATAGTTTTTTTTAAAGGTACTAAGCTATCTAGCTTCATATTTTGGTGTGGCATTCAGTGTTCTTGAGTTTGGATAGTGTCTTTGACTTCAGTTGCAGTAATATGCATAGGGGGAGTAATTGCAGTACTTGGTAGTGGTGCAGACATGTTGCCATGTTCTTCTTAGTCAATAGTATATGACAAGTTCTATTTATGGCAATACATCAAGATTATATGCATTCTTTGCATCAATTATAAGGGTCTGTAACTATCTTTGTATAAGACTGTGTGTCAAACTTTAGTACTTTATGCACTTTCTAATAGTGGCATTGTAATGATAGTAATTTGCATACACTTTCTGATAGTAATATCTCAGTGATTTCATTGCATTTCAAATGTTAAAGGAAGAGTTGGAAACATGACAGTGTTCATGTTTGACTGCCAATTTCAGACAAAGGACGGTGACAGTATATGTTTTCTATATATTTAATTCTTACTCAGTGAGAGATAGAAACAGGGGGTTAGTAAATAGAGCTTATAAATGAATTAAAGTGAAGTTTTTGTCATTTAGTGCCAAAAGGGGGAGTTAGAATGGGCTTCTATGCCAAATGTCTTAAGACTATGTGTTTTTGTGTTTTGACATCAATGCCAAGACAAAGGGGGAGTTTTGTTTGTTTGGTATGGTTGTCTTTATCATTGATGTCAAATTAGTTGTCTCTTGTGCATTCATGTTGTAGATGGAGTTCAAGGTGCAAATGGTCTTGACATTTGATATGTTCATAATCTCCTGATGTTATTCATGTTGTAGATGGAGTTCAAGGTGCAGATGGTCTTGATAGTTGATATGTTCATAATCTCCTGATGATATTATGACTGGTGTCCTTGTCATACTTGCTATGGTACTTGTTCTATGTGATGATGTTTGTAACAATTGTCGTTTGATATGGTGATGTTACTACGGTTGATCTTAGAGGGTTGTATTGTGGCACTTGATTATGCCATAATGGTTGAGTCACTTTCTACATTCTACAGGGGTTTTATTGATTTCATACTCTAGCAAGGGTATTGGATTTGAAGTGGATATCTTAGTCTACATTGTGGAAAGTGGGATCACCTGTATCAGTTTCTTTTAATGGCATTTTGATATACTCTGTATCATGAGACAAAACAAAGTTATTAGTCTTCAAGCTTCATGCATTAAGGGTTTACAAATGCTTCATGATATCCTCTATATGATATACTCTTTGTTCCTAATTATTGGTAGGGTTTACAAATGTAAAAAAATCCTAAATCTCTATTAAATCCTAATCTAAAAGCCCTAAAAGATTACTTCTAAAACCCTAAGTTAAAGTATTTAATGCATATCATACTATGCTCAAAGCCCTAATATGCACGTCATAATATAAGTGACCTTTATGTGTTTTTAAGTGGTGATCGGTCCAACAGGTCAGATGTAACTTAAGTTACATCTTATGTGCCTCCTCTTCGTGGGAAACTGGCCCCGATCTCCGCTTCAGTTGACAGGTGTTGTTTTAAAGTTTATGGCGGTATTGTGCATCGAACGGTCGAAGACTATTTAAGATATGGTGTGAATTGATAATCCAAAGGATGTCTTTTAATTTCTTTTTGAACTCCAATGGTTGCGAGCACCTTCTAAATTTGACATGCTTTTTCAAACAAAAGCCTAAAAACATGGTTTTTTCCCATCGTTTTGGACAGTGAAGATCAAATAAGAATATAGAAAGGTTGTGTAAATGATTTTATTATTGGGTTGAGAATTTATAAAGCCACAGTATGCTTCTCTCTGATGATATATATAGTTATCAGTTTGGTGAAAGATTTTTTTAAGGTTTTTGTTTAAAAGAGGAATGAATGTTCAGAGACAGTTAAGACTGAATGTGTTTCTAGTTGAGAGTTAAGGATGAATGTTAAGAATGAATGTTTTCTGCCTGAGTATGAAGACTGCAAGTCTTATTGAAACACATTGAAATATTAGTTATTTACCTATCTAAGAAATTGATTTGGTGGAGGACAATTTTATAATATTTTTCTAATTCAAGGTGGTTTAGTGTTTGGAGTATCAAGTCAGAAGTTGAAGATTGTATGACAAGCAAAGAAGGTTTACAAGTGAGAAGATTTGAAGGAATTATAATTGCAAAGTTCTTTGTAGAGATATTCAAATATTGGTTTCTTGTCAAAATTGAAAAGATTGTGTCCAAGAGAAAGTTTGTCAGGTGATAGATAAAGGAGGAATAAGGTCTTCTGCAAAAGAGAATCAGGGTAATCCCCTAAGATGATTTTGATTTGTAATCAAGTTGATTGTATGGGTTAGTGAGACTTTGATCAGCCAGTGAGGCCTTGTATATGATAATTTTCAAACTTAAGCCAGTGAGGTATTTTTGAGAGGTTTTTCTACCCCATGAGGGTTTTCCTCTCGTGTAATTTTTGTGTCTTGATCTCTTGTCATGTGTGAATACAAATTTATCATACATGTTTTAATAATTATCTTTTAATTGTTTTATTTGATAAATCTACTGGTCAAAATTGTCAAGAACTAACATTTTGTTACAACACTGATTCACACCCCTCTCAGTGTTGTGTGTACTCCTATAATTGGTATCAGAGCCTAGTTCCCATTAGAGGCTTAATCAGCTCAGGTAGGTCTTATAAGTGGAGTACTAATCATGGGAAGTCAAGAAGGTTTTTCAACATACAAGGCACCTTTATTTAATGGGTCTAATTATGCTTTCTAGAAGTATAGAATGGAGTCATATTTGTCTTCTTTGGGGTATGATGTCTATGCTACCATAGAAAATGAGTATAAAGCCACAACTCCTCCATCTACTCCTGGTGAGGAGAAGGCATATGAAAACAATGCTAAGGCCAAAAATGTAATATGCTATGGTTTGTTAAATGAGATACTTGTTAAAATCATTGACTGCAAGTTAGCTAAAGCCATATGAGATAAGTTATCCAATATCTATCAAGGAGATGGCAAAATCAAGGAAGCAAAGTTACAGTCTTATAGAGAAAAATTTGAAAGTCTCAAGATGAGTGATGATGTGAAAGTGGTCAATTATCTCCTGAGAGTTCAATAAGTTGTTAATGCTATTAGGGGCTTGGGTGATACCTTAGAAGAAAAGGCAGTTGTTACTAAGGTTTTAAGCACTCCAACTCCTAAATATGAATCCAAAGTGTCTGCAGTAGAGGAGAGAGACTTGAGTAAAGTGATGTTTGATGAACTTCATGGTACCCTCATAGCTTTTGAGATGAGACTATGTAGTGAAACTCCTACAACTAAAGAATCTACATTCAAATCAATCAGAAAAGATAAGAAAGTAAAGGCTGATTTAGAAGAAGTGGATGAGGATCAAGAATCTTCATTTGTTAGTAAACTAAAAAAGAGATCAACTAGAAAATATAAAGGTAAACTTCCATTTAAATGTTTTGAATGTCGAAGAATAGGAAACTATGCTACAAATTGTCCATATAATGATTTGAATAGTGATGAGGAAGAAAACAAGCCACAATTTAAGAAGAAACAGTTTCAATTGTAAAAGAAGAACAACTTCAAAAGGAAGAAGAGCTTGTTCATAAAAAATGCTGATATAATTGATAGTGATTCAGAGGAGTCACTTGAGGAGGGCACAAAAACTTTGTTCATGGCTATTATAAATGAAAATCAAAATAAAAAATGTGAAGATCAATCAGAGAATGAAGAAGCAGTAGTTGATCTTGAAGGTGAGTTAAAGTGTGCTCTTGATATGATCAAAAAGCTCAAGAAAGAGACAATTTCTCAAAGAAACCAATTTCAAAAAATAATGAAGTTTTGGTCAGCAAGGTTAGTGATTATGAAAAACAAATTGCAGACCTAAACTTGTGTCTTAAGGAGAGCAAAAGGATTGGTGATGTAACAAGCAAAGAGCTAGATGCCAAAGTTAAAGAATGTCATACTCTAGAAGCTGAAATTGCTGCCTTAAAAAGAAAACTTGATATGTGCAAGAGTAGTGACAAACTTGAAGATCTCCTAGATAAACAAAAAAGTTTCAAAGACAAATCTAGTCTGGGTTTTGAAGAAGGACAAAGTTCAAATACCAAAAGTTTACAAAAGGCTGATATCAATACCAAAAGCATCATGAAGACAACAAGCTTTAAAGGAAATGAGTCTTTTAGGTATAATATACATTTTCTTTGATATTGCTTTTGTTGTAATAGGTATGGACACAAACCAAATGAGTGCAGATTTGGCTTTAGAAGAAGAGCACATTTCTTGACAAGAAATCCTTTTGAGTTTTTAAGAGGATTGAAGTGTTATAATTGCAATAACTTTGGGCACATTGCCAAGTTTTGTAAACCTAATTTGAAAATGTAGCAAACTAGGTTGAATATTCTTTCCAAGGTATCCATTACAAGTGCTAATCAGAAATTACTTGTTTGGAAACCTAAGATGATGAGTAAGAAAATTGAAGCTATGATTGTTCAAGCAACTTTCCATGCCAAAAGAAAGGATCAGTGGGTTATAGATAGTGGTTGTTCTAATCATATGACAGGTGACAAAGGAAAATTCATCAAGTTTGAAGTCCTTACTGAACGATCAGTTATGTTTGGCAACAATGATTGCATTTTGATCAAAGGTAAAGGTACTATTCTTTTAGATGATGAGACCCCATTACATGATGTTTACTATGTTGATGGTTTGCAGCATAATCTATTGAGTGTTAGCCAAATTTGTGATAATAGTTTCAGTGTTGTATTTAATGCTCATGGTTGTGAGATCAAAAAGAAGTCAGGAAAAGTTGTGGTAGCAGGACTAAGAACAAGTGGAAACATATATAATCTACATGGAACTGAAAATAGGAGTGTAGATGGACACATTTGCTTCATGGGTCAAATTGAGGAGAGTTGGCTATGGCATAGCAGACTTGGCCATGTAAACTTTGATAATCTTGAGAGAATCAACAAACATCAAAATGTAAGGAATGTGCCTTGCATCTCCAAACCAAATAATGCAATGTGCAAAGAATGCCAATTTGGTAAGCAAACTAAGGTCAGCTTCAAATCTAAAGAGTATACCTCTTCTAAGCCTCTACAACTTGTTCATTCAAACTTGTGTGGTCCTACAAGGACTAAAGCTTCAGGTGGTGAAAAATATTTTATTCTCTTTATTGATGAAATTTCTAGAATGACCTAGGTAACATTCTTGAGACATAAATTAGAAGCCTTTGACAGGTTTAGGATCTTCAAGAAGATGGTAGAGAAGGAATCTGATTACAAACTCAAATGTCTAAGATCAGATAATGGTGGAGAGTATACATCCAAGGAGTTCATAGAGTATTGTGAGAAACATGGAATCAAAAGACAATTTTCTGCCCCTAGAACTTCACAATAGAATGGAGTAGCTAAAAGAAAGAATGGGACTATACAAAGGAGATGGCAAGGACATTACTTCATGATGTTTATCTACCCAATACTTTTTGGAAGGAAGTAGTCCATACAACGGTATACACTCTAAATAGAGTTCAACTGAGGGTAAAGTCTTTATCATACAGCTTATGAACTATGGTATGGTAGGACAACTAATGTTGGTTATTTTAAAAATTTTGGTAGTAAATGCTTTATCAAGAGAGATGGTGATAACTTAGGAAGTTTTGAGTCTAGATGTGATGAAGGCATTTTTCTAGGCTACTCTACATGTAGTAAGGCCTACAAATGTTTCAATAGGAGACTCAAAATGGTGATAGAAAGTACTAATGTAAAGGTGGATGAGAATTTGCAGCCATGTGTATAGCTGATTGAAAATAAAGAAGAAGAACATCATTAATAAAAAGAAGAGGAGGTTCAAATTGAAGAAAAGACTCCTGAAAAAGTCTATTGAATCTAAAGCCAAAACTCCTTCAAAAACATTGCAAAGAGATCATCCAAAAGAGCTAATAATAGGAGAAAAAGATGATAGTGTGTTAACAAGAAGAAGACTTGCTGCTACAAGTAATCATGCACATATGTGCTTAATATCAGAAATGGAACCAAAAACATATGTAGATGCTAGCAAGGATGAAGCATGGATTAAAGCTATGGAAGAGGAATTGAATCAAATATAGAAGAACAAGACATGGGAAATTATGCCAAGACCTGAAGGTAAAAATGTTATTGGCTCAAAGTGGGTATTTAGAAACAAGCTTGATGACAAAGGTAAAGTTATTAGAAATAAAGCTAGATTGGTTTGCAAAGGTTATTCTCAAATTGAAAGGATTTACTTTGATGAAAACTTTACACCTATGGCTAGATTAGAGGCAATAAGAATGTTCTTAGCTTTTTTAGTTTATAAGAATTTCAAGGTATTCCAAATGGATGTCAAATTAGCCTTTCTAAATGGTGATCTTGAAGAAGAAGTTTACATGGAGCATCCAGAAGGGTTTGAATTCAAAGACAAATTAGACCATGTATACAGATTGAAAAAGGCCTTGTATGGATTGAAACAAGCCCCAAGAGCATGGTACTATAGGTTGGACAAGTACTTACAAGAACAAGGATTCACTAAAGGTGGAGTAGATAGAAATTTGTACTATATTGCCAAAGGTGAGGATATCTTGGTTTTAGTGGTTTATGTTGATGATATCATTTTTGGAAGTAATAATGATGACATGAGCTATTCATTTCCTAACATCATGAAGTCAAAATTTGAAATGTCTATGTTGGGAGAATTGTCTTTCTTCCTTGGTTTACAAGTGTCTCAACTTGAAAAGGGGATTTTTATCTCACAAACCAAATATGCCAAAGAAATGCTTAAGAAGTTTTAAATCGATCAATGTAAACCACTGGGTACTCCTATGGAAACAGGATACAAACTAAGCAAAAATGATGATTCACCTATGGTGGAACAGTCCTTGTATAGATCCATGATTGGTAGCCTCTTGTATCTAACTGCTTCTAGGCCTAATATCATGCAGGTAGTTTGCTTAGTAGCAAGATTCCAAGCATGTCCTAAACAACCTCATTTAAATGTTGTTAAGAGGATATTTAGATATGTTAAGGGTACTCTTGATTTTGGTTTGTGGTATCTTAGACATAATGACTTCACTCTTCTTGCATATATAGATGCTGAATTGGCAGGTTGTCCTAACGATAGAAAGAGCACAAGTGGAGCAACCTTCTTTCTTGGTGGTAGGTTGGTAGCCTGGCATAGTAAGAAGCAAGAGTGTGTCTCTTTATCTACTGTTAAAGCTGAATATGTTGCAACATCTTCATGTTGTACACAAGTATTTTGGATGGTTCAGTCTCTTCAAGACATCAAAGTGGAGGTAGCTAAACCTGTATCTATTCTTTGTGATAATGCAAGCTCCATTAATATGTCCAAGAATCCAATCATGCATTCTAGGACTAAGCATATTGCCATTAGATATCATTTTCTAAGAGAAAAGGTGATTGCAAATGAAGTGGTGTTGAATTATATACATACAAATGATCAACTAGTTGTTATATTTACAAAACCATTGCCTAAAGAGGTGTTTGAATCCCTAAGATAGAGGCTTGGGGTTTTGTCTCTTTCTTCTCTTCAATGAGTTCATGATGATATTGGATTCAGATGGAGTGTTTAGTTGTCTTATGAAATCTTGAAATCCAATTATAATATAGTTGTTTAAGGTACAGAGCTATCTAGCTTCATATTTTGGTGTGGCATTCAGTGTTCTTGAGTTTGGATAGTGTCTTTGACTTTAATTGGAGTAATATGCATAGGGGGAGTAATTGCAGTACTTGACAGTGGTGCAGACATGTTGCCATGTTGCCATTTTGTTCTCAGTCAATAGTATATGACAAGTTTTGTTTATGGAAATACATCAAGATTATATGCATTCTTTGCATCAATTATAAGGGTCTGTAATTGTCTTTGTATCAGACTGTGTATCAAACTTCAATACTTTGTGCACTTTCTAATAGTGACATTACAATGATAGTAATTTACATGCACTTTATGACAGTAATATCTCAGTGATTTCATTGCATTTCAAATGTTAAAGGCAGAGTTGGAAACATGATAGTGTTCATTTGACTGCTAATTTCAGATAGAGGACAGTGACATTATATGTTTTATATATATTTAATTCTTACTCAGTGGGAGATACAAACAAGGGGTTAGTAAATAGATCTTATAAATGAATTAAAGTGAAGTTCTTATCATTGAGTGCCAAAAAGGAGTTAGAATGGGCTTCAATGCCAAATGTCTTAAGATTATGTGTTTTTGTGTTTTGACATCAATGCCAAGACAAAGGGGGAGTTTTGTTAGTTTGGTATGGTTGTCTTTATCATTGATGTCAAATTGGTTGTCTCTTGTGCATTCATGTTGCAGATGGAGTTCAAGGTGTAGATGGTCTTGACAGTTGATATGTTCATAATCTCCTGATGTTATTCATGTTACAGATGGAGTTCAAGGTGCAAATGGTCTTGATAGTTGATATGTTCATAATCTCTTGATATTATATCTCTTGATGATATTATGACTAGTGGTCTTGTCATACTTGCTATGGTACTTGTTCTATGTGATGATGTTTGTAACAGTTGTCATTTGATATGGTGATGTTACTATGGTTGAGGCACTTTTTGCATTCTACAATGGTTTTATTGATTTCATACTCTAGCAAGGGTATTCGATTTGAATTGGATGTCGTAGTCTATATTGTGGATAGTGGGGTCACCTGTATCAGTTTCTTTTAATGGCATTTTGATATCCTCTGTATCATGAGGCAAATCAAAGTTATTGGTCTTCAAGCTTCATGCATTAAGGGTGTACAAATGCTTCATGATATCCTCTATATGATATGCTCTCTGTTCTTGATTATTGTTATGGTTTACAAATGCAAAAAATCCTAAATCTCTGCTAAATCCTAATCTAAAAGCCCTAAAAGATTACTTCTAAAATCCTAAGTTAAAGTATTTAATGCATATCATACTATGCTCAAAGCCCTAATATGCCCATCATAATATAAGTGACCTTTATGTCTTTTTAAGTGGTGACCGGTCCAACAAGTCAAATGTAACTTAAGTTACATCTTATGTGCCTCCTCTTCAATGGAAACCGGCCCCGATCTCCTTGGGGCTCCGATTGACAAGTGTTGTTTTAAAGTTTATGGTAGCATTGTGTATTGAATAGTTGAAGAATATTTAAGATCTTACATGAATTGATAATCCAAAGGATGTCTTTTAATTTCTTTTTGAACTCCAACGGTCGTGATCACCTTCTAAATTTGACTAGCTTTTTCAAACAAAAGCCTTAAAAACATGGTTTTTTCCTATCCTTTTGGACAACAAAGATCAGATAAGACTATAGAAAGGTTGTGTAAATGATTTTCTTATTGGGTTGAGAATTTAGAAAGCCACAACATGCTTCTCTCTGATGATATATAAAGTTATCAGTTTGGTGAAAGTTTTTTTTAAGGTTTTTGTTTTTACAGAGGTAAAAGAGGAATGAAGGTTCAGAGACAGTTGAGACTGAATTTGTTTCTACTTGAGAGTTAAGGATGAATGTTAAGAATGAATGTTGTCTGCCTGAGTATGAAGATTGCAAGTCTTATTGAAAGACATTGAAATATTAGTTATTTACCTATCTGAGAAATTGATTTGGTGGAGTACAATTTTATAATATTTTTCTAATTCAACGTGGTTTGGTGTTTGGAGCATCAAGTCAGAAGTTGAAGATTGTATGACTAGCAAAGAAGGTTTACAAGTGAGAAGATTTGGAGGAATTATAATTGCAAAGTTCTTTACAGAGATATTCAAATATTGGTTTCTTGTCAAAATTGAAAAGATTGTGTCTAAGAGAAAGTTTGTCAGGTGATAGATAAAGGAGGAATAAGGTCTTGTGTAAAAGAGAATCAGGGTAATCCCCTGAGGTGATTTTGATTTGTAATCAAGTTGATTGTATGGGTCAGTGAGACCTTACTTTGTCCGTGAGACTTTGATCAGCCAGTGAGGCCTTATATTTGATCATTTTCAAACTTAAGCTAGTGAGGCATTTTTGAGAGGTTTTTCTACCCCAGGAGGGTTTTCCTCTCGTATAATTTTTGTGTATTGATCGCTTGTCTTGTGTGAATACAAATTTATCATACATGGTTGAATAATTAGCTTTTAATTGTTTTATTTGATAAAGCTACTGGTCAAATTTGACAAGAACTAAAATTTTGTTACAACACTGATTCACCCCCCTCTCAGTATTGTGTGTACTCCTACAATGGGACATCTTAGCAAAGAGAATGTCATTTCATGATTGGTTCTAATCAATCTTGGCCTCATAAATGCATTTATGGTTTAGGGGGGAACAATACTTAGATGGGAATAAAAGTGTATTGTGGTTGCATATCTAGAATCCCCCCAAAAAGGTGTACAATTTCAAATAATAGCACCTTTTTTTAAGTCTATATGTAATTTAAGTTAAGGATTTTGAAAGAACTGGGTCAAAAACACTACAAAAAGAGCTAAACTCATCATAAAAGAGGTGAAAATATTTTCACCAATCTACAAAAGAGGTGAGCTTGTTATAATGGAAACATAAAATGTGGGATTTGAAGGATTTTATTTTTCATGACTTGTGGGCTTCTAATTGAATGCATAACTCTTTATATTGATAAACCCAAATTATCAGAGAGATTGTTGTAAGAAAATAGTGCTAAAGAGGAGTGTTGGAAGAATGTATTCTCTTTAGTCAATTGACTTGGTTGCATAGTTTGACTAATAGGATTAATGCAACATCTTGATACTCTTGGTTTCTTGTTGGTATGCTTATTTTTGGTTCTAGGGTTGAGATACTATCTTGGTTTAGGAATCATAGTTGGCTTAGGAGAGACTAAGATTGTAACAGTTACTATCTAGTTCATAATTTAAGCTAGATTTTTCTTCACAAGATGGGAACTTGTCTAGAATAAACATTTATATTATGGATCTCATTGATGTGTGTATATTTTCTTCTTATATTTGTTTAGTTGCAAGAATGATTTGAACATTCACATAACCTTTTAACTAAGACTACATTGGTTTACAATGGATGAAAGTGGTTTACATTGATTTAAAGGTGAGAGTAGGTTTGATGTTGAAAGTGTTTTTCATCTTGTTTAATTGATTTAGATGTTGGATATTGATTCATTGAGACTAATTCAACACATTTATAGATAAATCAATTATTGATGAGAAGTATGTAGAATGTCCACCACCTTTTATCTATTAGGTGGTATTGAAGAGTAGTTTTCCTTATGCCTAAGGGGTCTCTAACACTAGTTTTATGTGTAGTTGCCTTTGATGTTTATTTCTAAAGTGCATATTTTGTTGTTGAATGAACTCATAGGGAGGATACATGTTTCCAAGTGTGTTTTTGGAATGATAGTGATTTGTAAAGAGTGTTTGAAGCATGCTCATGGTTCCAATGTTCTCCAAATAAGGGAAGAAGGAATTTATATGTGTGTGAAATAATTAAGGAAGTGAAACCCCAAATAAGTATGTTTGGATGATTTGGGGGATTTAGTGGTTCTCTAAAGAATTCATAGACCTATAGTCTTAAGAACTCTTTTGATTGTGCAAGATAAGAAATTAGTTCATAAGGGTTGCAAATAATATATGGTTTAATTTTTAGAAAAGGAAGAAGAAAAGAAATTGAAACTATCAAGTCACCCTATCCTACAAGAATTTATTGAATGGAGGTAGATAATTAGGCCACTTTGATCAAGCTTCAAGGTACTTTCCATTACATTTCAATTTCTATTTTGGCTGACTTAGGAGCTACTAATAGTTTTATTTCTCCAATAGTAGTAGAAAATGTAAAATTCCTTATAATAAGTTAAGCAAGGAGACAATGGCACAGGTAGAGTTTGGTTCAGGTACGAAACAAGGGATAAATAATTGCCTAAGAAAAGATGAAATTAATAGGACATTTGAGGACATAAATTGATCTATTTGTCACTCGATTGCATTCCTCTGACATTAAACTCACATGGATTAGTTTCGGCCTCACAAGACATGTTTTAATTATTTTTGCAAAGAGTATTAAATATTTGGATGATTTGGGGGATTTAGTGTTTCTCTAAGGAATTCATAGACCTAGATAGTCTTAAGAACTCTTTTGACTATGAAAGCTAAGAAATTAGTTCATAAGGGTTGTAAATTATATATAAAAGTTATAGAAAAGGAAGAAGAAAAGAAATTGAGACTATCAAGTCATCCTATCCTACAAGAACTTAGTGATGTATTTCTAGATGACTTTCTAGGGTTACTACCAAAGATGAATTTTGATTTCTCTATTGAATGTGTTCTATAAACAAGTTTTATATCTAAAGATCTTTACATGATGAATACTTTAGAGTTGCAAGAACTAAAGTTACAGCTAGAGGGTTTATTGAAGGGTTTCATTCGGACTAGTGTATCTCCATGGAGTGTGCTAGTGTCATGCCCACATTCACCATGTGGTTATGACATGATAACCACATGTCATGTCCACATTAGCCATGTGGTCATTACATGAATTATCAAAAAAATTTACTCCTGACTCTATAAACCCCCTCGTGTGCAACATCCGTGCTTGGTGACACACGCACATCCCAAAGTCATCTCAACAACTTGCATCATGTGCAATGCCCGAAGGTAGGGGAGGTCAATCACACAGGATGATACAATGATCACTTCACCATCCCTAAGATGTGTAAGCCACTAAGGGGGTGTATGTCACAAAAGCGGCACTGAGAGGGTTAGATTCTGTTTTAGAATCTGAACCCTAGAGTTACTAAGTGAAATGAAATTGATCTCGCTACAAAATGAAATCCAACCTTAGGTCCACTAAACACCTAAGGTTCTAAACATCAAAGTATGAAAAAGACAATAATCTCACTCATACATTAATCTAACATTTTAAATAAAGCAGGATAAATTAAACGAAATAAAAGCATTTAACTTAATTAAACCTAGAATAATTTTTGGCAGCATAATGGGGCATTATGGAATAAAATAGGATAATTCTTATAGTGATTTCAGCAGCATAATGCCACCTCATCAACTATAGGAGGATGCCAAAATTAAATTAAAAAATAAAAATTCCTAGTTAACCCCTTTAAAATTTTAAATAATCTAAATGCATAAATTCACTAATTTCCCTCCCATACATTTTAAAATAAAATTGATAAGTCAACCTAACTATCTCTATAGTTAAAGTATAATTAATTAAAACAAAACTACACTATAGTTTCAATAACATTATGTAATATAAATACAAGGGGCAAAAATAAATACTTCCATAGTAAGGGGGAAACCTAAACAATAAATTCAATACACTATGCAATATAGAAATTAACTAAATAAATAATAACTTTCCACTCACCCACTAAAAGACAAAATGAGCCTCCCACTCACTAAGTAAGGTTTGCACAACCAAAGCAGGATTAAACTAAGCTAATTAACTCTACTCAAAGACTAGGGCTTCAAACCCTAGGTAAGCCTTTGTAAATACCAAAAGTTTCATTTGTTCACAATTACAAGTTGAGTTGTTTTGTTTGGTTGTAGGTTTCAAAACAAAGGTCAAGTGGGAAGGTACCTTCCCAAGTGGAAGGTATCTTCCCAAATGGAGATTCTACAAGTTCTTTAAAGAAATTTTTTCTAATATGTTTTCTACAGGTTGTACAAGATTTCAATCTCTAACATTTATTTGTTTATGTATACTATGATCCTCTACATTATTTTTAGCATGCACAGGAACCCATATTTCCTTAGTTTTCCTATATTTTCATTTGCTTAAATACTAACTTCTAAAAGTTTCCTAGTTTTCGTAAGCTTTCTATTTCTTGATCTGCCCTCTAGGTTTTTTTTTAAAGGGGAAGAAAAAACTAGAGATAATACATAATCATATTTCTTATTCTTTTTCATAGAACTAAGAAAGTGTCAACAATTTAATATAGACATTTATATAAATACCACGCACATATGTAATTATTCATATTGTATTATCTTAATACTCTATCCCAAGAAGAATAATCCAAATATACTAATCAACAGAGATATATAAATATACTACAAATGGTTGGAAATACAGATACATACTTATATATATAGGCATCAGAGATTAAGTAAATCATAGGAAGGAGGCCGGATTAAAAGATGTGTTAACTATGTTTTTAGAAACCCCTAAACATTAGCTGAGGTTGTGAAGACTACACTTACACTAATGGAAGAGGGTTCATTTTAAGAGTTTGATGGCCAAGCGACCAAGACAGAGCCGCTCATGGAGGAGGATTTAGAAGGAGAGGGGCGTGGAGTCCCCTCTTCCCCTACCCACACCTAGCATAAGAGAAAGGCACAGTGGCCGCAGAGGGGTTCGTCTCCCTGCTAGCCACCCCAAAACTATTTTTCATAAAAAAAATATAAAACCTAAAAGTCTGTTAATGCCATTCGATGAAATTAAATACATCTCATTTCATTTCAAGACATTTTACTTTATTAATTATGTTTGATATATTTATAGAAAAATTTATAGTTACTATTTTATATTCTAAGTCACTGTTTTGTGATATATATATAGTGATATATATATATATATATATATATATATATATATATATATATATATATATATATCACTACTAAAAACAATACTGACCACTGTCACAAAACAGTGACTTAGAATATAAAATAGTAACTATAAATTTTTCTATATATATATAATTAGCATTTGCACAAGTAATACAATCAGTATACTTAATTAAAATTAAATTGGTAGGCATAAAAGTATATATTTGAAATAAAGAAACTAACAAGGGGGAAAATATTAACTCTAACTATGCATGTGTCTTTCTTTTATTACAAGAATAGAGAGCATTATAATTTTTTATCATAAAAACCCTACACACTAATTTCTTTCCTTAAGCTATTTTCTTCATATGAAAAATATTTAAGGCAATAATGAGAGAGAGAGAGAGAGAGATTTTATTCATCTCCAATAATGGAAGGTGATAAACTATTTCACATTTAATAAATCAAATACAATGTTTATAAAAGGGTAATATTACAACTCATATAACTTTCACCCTCCAAATTTGAATAACCTTGATACAACCCAAGATAGGTATGAGGCATCTCAAAGCCCTCATTTACAAAATACAAAAGGCCATTATCCCAAAACTTATTCCCTAGTCAAACTCCTCCAAGCATCCAAATGAACCTACAAAATATATAAGGTAGCCATACCCATGGGAAGCTCACCTCCCTACCTAGGCCTAAAATAGGCCACCCCCAAGCTAGGAAGCCTTCCAACAACCAAGTTTCACTCCACAACATAATCAAACACTCATATCAAACACAACAACACCCAACCCAAGGCTTAACACAAAACTAATCCATCTTAGGAATGGATTTGAAGGGTGATAGAGTGCACTCACTCTACTCAAGGATGCCCACCTCTTAAACACAAAATTTACTCATTATCACTTGGCCTCTTGCCATACTTCTCATTTCACAAAACCAAGGCACTCATGCCATAACCCAAACTCCTCAAAACTCTAAAATAAGGCCCTTGACCATAAATCAAATACCATAACAAAGAGGGGAAACTGAGGAGGTTCTCATCCTCTCTCACCCAATACTAAGGTGAGCTCTCTCACAAGGAGGGCTCACCCAAACAACCCATAAGACCCACAACACATAAAACTAAGATAACATAAACACAAAACATGCATAAACTCATTGCATAAGTAAAACAAATAAGCAAATGGCTTGAATCCTTGAGAAAAACCTCTCAAACTTCAAGGATGGAGTGTGTTTGGTGAAGAGCTTCCACATGTTCTCCCAAAGATCTCCAAGTCCTTCACTCTCCCAACACAAGTATAAAATTTCCCAAAAGAAATGAAAAGAAGAACCCTCATCTCATCAAAATGGGAGAGATATAAAGACAAGGCTCTTAAACCCAAATGGATGAGAAGGTGACACTTGTCACCCTCTCCTCCATCTACATAACCCTCCTCACAGTCCTACAAGAATGTGGAGGTGACACTTGTCACCTCCCCATTCCACAAAGATACACATTCTCCCACAAGTGCTCTCACACATGTGTGAGAGCATAGGGAGATGTGAGAAAAAAAGGGAAGCTTCTTATGAATGAGAAGGTGACACTTGTCACCTTCTCATTCATCTAAGCTACACTCTTCCCCACAAGTGCTCTCACACATGTGTGAGAGAATAGGGAAGAGGTTAACACATGTGAAAAGCTTCTAAAGCATGAGAAGCAAGGGTAACCTTACCCAACTAGGTGAGGTTAAGGTTAAGTGAGATGGTGACCTTCCAACCACCCTCATGTTTCCCATACTCATCACTTGACTCCAGGGTCAAGTCTGGGTGACTATAAAAGGTCCAAATCAAGTTGAAACATGCTAGAAATGGTCCTAGACCCTAAGGGTATGACCTAGGGTCAATATTTGACCATTAGCAACACTTACAAACACATAAAATCACTTAAAAGTGGCTTCAAACATTTAGCACTTAAAAATTGTGCAAACTCAACATTACACTTTTTACAACACATCAAAAGATAAATTGAAAAGGTATAAACCATACAAAATGTCATAAATCAAATACAACAAAGATCAACATTCTCAAACACATGCAACCTTAGCCCTACTTTGGACTAAGTCGGCTCAACAAGGAATAACATAAGGTTGTTGTCTGACCTCCGATTTTCCATGGGTATGGAAAGTAACTTGCACACTTCCACTAACCCATTAATAGCACATGATAAAATAGCCGAAGCAAATGAACAACATGCATCACACACACATGATCACAATATCACATACAACATCAAAATAATCACATGATAATTTAATGTCTCTCACATCATCCATCACTCTCATGCATAATCAGGATCACATAAGGTAAGAGCTAACATTAGTCTCAACATCTATGCACATATCAATAGCATCAAATGACATCATAGCATCTAACATCATTGTTGGAAAGAGACACTATATGGACTCATGAATGTTGTCATTGATGGCAACAAAGGTTATCCCACACATCCGCAGGACATGATGAGTCTTTACCGGAAGTCAGATTGAAGAAGTGTTGAGGTCTGATAAGCAAGAATAGAGCAGTCAGTAAGGTCTGGCAGAAAGGTCCAAATCTCTCAGAAGAAGTATCTTTGGAAAGTGCAGACTTGGGGAAGTTAAGAGGAGTACCTTGACTGATAGATTCTAGGAATTGAGCCTTCGGTGATGAAAGAATAAAGAGATATAAGCATTCAAATACTGGGGTCCAGTTTGGTAGAATAGACAGAGGAAGAACTAACAGGCAGAGCATCAGAAGTTATTCCAGATGAGATGTTGATGGTGATAAAGATTCCTAAAGTATCTTTCATGATTGGTCGACTTGTTAGATGACTTCTATAAGTTTCTTTTTGATCCGCATTACTTGGGAAGCAAGGATTCAGCCGACAGACTAGAGTTAGGGAAATATTGACTATTCCGGATGCCGACTAGAAAGAGGATGAAATCCTTTGTGCGGATATATATATCAGATGGATTTCAATGAGAAGGTGTGTGTGGTGTAATGTGAAGTGTGAAGAAAAGTAGAAGAACAATGTGAAAGTAGAAAGGAAGGTCCGGTATGTGAAAGGACAGCAGCACAAAAGAAGAGGAAGGATGAAGTGCAGCAGATCAGTTTATTGAGCCTAACTGGAACTGAACTCCAGCATATGTGGATGCTTCTCATCAGTTCAAGGATCTTGTTATTCTTCTTACTTCTTGTAGACAGTGAGTCTCTTGTAGGTAGTGAGCCTCTTGTGAGCAGTGTGCTTGGGCAGTGAGCCCTAATTGGCATGTGCCATTTTGTTCTTTCCATTCTTCTAACAGAGAATACAATCTTGGGTTAATCACCCCATGGTTTTTCCCTTAACAGGGTTTCCATGTCAAAATCATTGTGTCATGTGTATTGGTGTTATTTCCATTTTTTATTATGCTTTCTTACTTGATTTGATGTTGCATTAACTATTAAGAAAGCTCAGAAAGTGGAACAATTGAGATAACTGATTCACCCCCCCTCTTAATTATCAACAATTGGTATTAGAGCTAAGTTCCTCTAAATAGAGCCTAACAGCTTGAGGAAGATCTAGGAATTAAAATGGATATGTATGGTTTGAAGGAACAACTTCAGTTTGCCCTAGATGATCTTGAACATTCCAACTCTGAAGTGAATGAATTGAAGGAAAGACTTAAACAGGCTGATGATTTCATAAATGAATTAAATGGGAAACTAAGCATCTCTATGAAGAAGAGAAAGGAACTTCTTCAGCAATTAGCAAGTCAAAGTGAAGCAAATGATACAAATGAAGAGCTAAAGGAGAAAACTTAGTTATGTGAAAAATTGTCAAAAGAGGTTATTATGATAAGACATGAAATGGAATCAGGAGTTATGAAATTCACCCAAGAAATTGAAGAAAAAAGAAAGACTGAAGATAATCTAAGACAATCTCTCAAGGAGAAATCAGAAGACTGCCACAAGATGGATAGAATAATTAGACATCTTGAATCTAATCTTGAAGATGCCAAAGATAATGAAGAAAAACTTGAGGATCAAATTTACTCTCTTAAAAAGAATCTTCAAACAACAAATGAATACAAAGAGAAATTCAAGATAAGCTCTGCTCAACTTGAAGTTCTTCTTGAAATCCAAAAGAGGGTAGATGACAAGCATGGCTTATGATATGAGAAAGGTGAAAGCTCTAGATCTGGTCAGAAGAATTTTGGATCAGGAAATCCAAGGAACAAACCTAGAAGACCTCCGATAAGACAGCCCAATGCTCAAAGATATCCATCTTTCAATGGATATTGCCACAACTGCAATAACTTTGGTCATAAAGCTAATCAATGCAGAAAGAGAATGAATCAAACTAATTCATCCTTCTCTAGATAGTGCTTCAACTGCAAAAGGTATGGTCGCAAATCTCATGAATGTAGAAATATGCAAATAAACAATTCATTCAATGGTAGATGCTATACATGCAATAGAGTAGGTCATATGGCTAATCAGTGTAGATCAAGAGGTTATCAGTCAAATATGCAAAGAAATGTTGTTTGCTACAATTGCAATAGATCCAGTCATATTGCCAAAATCTGTAGAAGCAAGAATCAGGACAAAAGGGGTCTGGTGCATCATAATCAGAATCAAGACAAAGGAAAAGGAAAAGTGAATGCAGATGAAGTTAAGAGTGAAATGAACAAGATTTGGGTAAAGAGAAGTACAGAGAATGTAGGGGATGGATCCACACCAGAATCTGGTGCTGACATTCCTTCTAGAAATTGAATAGATGGGCTTTGGCTCCAGGGGAGTAACAAAAGAAAAACCAATTCCCCCCAGCCAGTCAATTGGTGCTAGAAATTGGCACTTGAAAGGTTGCGGATCAAAAGGGTTTTCAGAGAAACATCAAAAGAAGGCTTGGTTAAGATTGGGAAGATCCGCAAGAAAATTTGAAAAGTTTAATCTATTAAGATTGATCCGGTTCAACAGTCATCCAGTATGAATAGGACTTTCACAGTTAAATTCGATATGATTCAAATTTTGAGATACCTTGATCTATGGATAGATCAAATGGTTGAGGAAAGTAAGAAAGCTCATTGTTAATCACCAAGGACAATTCTAAGCATATTACAGTGATCCGGAAAGAGATCTACTTCAAAATAAGAAGAACAATGCAACTGGAATAACTTAAATTACGCATTTATTGCAGTATGAATTTAGGGTTTCTTTGGCAAATATAAGGGTTCTTGCACTCATCAGTTGCACATTTGCATTTGAAAGGAAAGAAAGGAGAGCTCTGCAACAAACTACTTCAAACTTCTCAAAGACCAACTATTGAAGTTGATTCAATCACCAAATCATTCAAGTTCACTCCGCGAACCCTACAAATGCAAAAGGTATTTTTCGTTATCAAAATCTCTCTATAAAATCCTTGAATGATGGGTACTCCGAATATTGTGAAAATCACTGACAGGCCTCACCCCAAATTCAAGAAACATCCCTACAAATCCTTGGAAGTAGATCCCCTAAGAGCATTTTCCAATGTTCCGCATGGTGTGTTGCATACAAAAGATATTAGGGTTTACATACACGCGAATATTAAAGAGTTTGGTGAATTCAAACTAAGAGACATCTATCACAAACAATTGATAGATGATGCTTTTGAACTTAAACCACAATATAAGGGCATCAGGAGAAACATTTTGATTAGTACATTCATTTCCCCTCCTTTGAAGAAGATGAATGGGTCCGGTATGCATTGAGTAGGGTGCATGATAATTTCTTATGGCTGAACAGACCTTGCAAGATCACTAAGGAAGCAATTAAGGCAGTAACTGTTTTACACTCCTCCAGAGGGATACCTGTCCTCAAATTTGTCAAAAACCAAATTGTAACTGAGGCCACCAGATCAAAATTTGATAAAAGAGCAATGACCATTGAAGATATCACTGATTCGGATATCAAGTTTGCATCTATGATAATCGATTATAAGATATATCACTCCAGCAGGGAGAACTCAGTATCTGGAACTACAGTATATACTGCTTATGAGATGCTAAGAAAGAATACAGAGTATGATCTCTATGAACTCCTTCTAAGCCAATTGATGGAAAACATACAGAAGATCAAAAAGGACAAGAAGATTTCCTTTAAATATGGTGGACTGATACTGTGTTTATTTTTCTACTTCATGAATGAGCTACCCGGATCCAATGGATGGGTATGGAAAAATAACAAACTGGTAGCAATTCAAATTAGAGATTACTTGCATGAACTTGGCGATGCCAAGGCAAGGAATACAGCTCTGTGGGGGTACTTTAAGAACTTCCAAAATACTATGCAAATTAGAGAAAGAATCCCAAAATCATTGGTTGAGAAATATAAAGATACAGTGTGCTTCATTGTAGACACTGAAATGCCTAATGGAGGCAGTGGAGCCAAGGACACTTTGGATCATTCCTATGGGGTATGAAGTTGATGAACAAATTGTGGAGCTACATATCCAACACATGCTAAGCTAGCCAAAGGATCCAAAGGCAAAAAGATTTGGAACCTTTGAAGAACTGAGTGTAAAAGTTCATGTGGAACTCAGACAACCAAAATTAAAGAGAAAAGCAAGAAAAGAGGTTGAAAACATTGCCAAAAGCTTTGGCATATCAAAAGAGGTGCTTGATGCCAACAGAGAAAAGAGAGAAAGGGCTGAGATAGAAAAGAAAGAGATAGAAAAGAAAAGTGAGGAAAGTGCTCCAGTAGAATCCTCCACCCAGACCAGATCATCAAAGAAATCTGCACCTGCCACTGCTAAGAGCTCAAGGGCATCAAAACCAGAAGCAAAATCATCCGGCAGAGGAGTGAAAAGAACTAAAACAAAGGCCACAAGGTCTTATGTCAGTCAGAAGGATGATAAAGAAACTGAATCAGATGAGGAGATAAAGAAAATGAAGATGCAGAAGAAGAAAACATCCGGTGAACCTTCTACCTATCAAGGTGAAGAAGAAAAGGTAGAGGAATTTATAGAAAAGCCCACTCTATCTTTAGATGATGTCATCAAATCAGTTACTGTGGATGGAAACCTTCAACCAATGGCTGAATTCTATGATGACTATAATGAAGCTGACCAAAAGATCTTGCAGGAAGCAGCAGTTAAGTATCTGAATATATATAATAAGGCTTTTATTGAAATTATATCTCTTATTCCCAAAAGCCTAGAAAAGGAGTTAGAAGTAAGAAAGAATAATGCCATGGAAAAAGATCTTGAGATTCGGGAGAAGATAGCTATTCAACTCTATCCTTCAATCACTCAGAAACAAATGAATATGATCTTCAAAGATTGCAAGGATGAGTTCTGGAGCAAAGCTAGAATGAATCTGCTTATGCTTGGAGAAACTGATAAAGTGGCAAAAGAAACTAAAGAGATCCTCCAAAATGCCTTCAAAAGATTCAATCTTCCTATCTTAGAGGACTTAGGTGTTGATCCCTCGGCCACAGGTGTTGAGGAAGAATCTACTGAGAAAATGGCAGAAGAAGTAATGAACACTGGTGTAGAAAAAGATAAGGATTTGGAATCCTCTACTCCGGAAGATGAAATCCTTGATCAAGAAAACACCTCTCCTCCGGTTTCCCCTGCAGTCTCCGGATCTAAAGGAGAAGAAAGAGTAGAAGAGAAAATTAGCCAAGAAGTAGAAGTGAAGAAAAAAGAAGATAATAGTACTAAGGTTGTGGAAGGAGAGAAAGCTCCAAGAGACAGTTCTGTGACTACAGAAGAGAAGAAGAATCTGTCTTTGGCAAGAGACTCTGCAGAATTTCGTCAAGGACTTCTTGACAAAAGAGACTATGGAAATTGATGAACCGAAACTGCTAAAAGGGCCACTTGACTTTGACTCTCTTTCTCCAGTACAAACAATGAAGATAGCTTCATTTCCTAATGCAAAGGCCAAAGAAAAACTCTTGAAGTCTCACATGGAAGACTGTGAGATTATAGCAGCCGCATCCAGAGTGTTAGAAAAGATTATGCCATCTTTTCAGAAGGATTCCTCTGCCTCCTCATCTGGTAATCTCAAATCTTTGATTAATAGTATCAGTACACATTTCAACTCTCTAGAGAAATCAACTGATGAGAAGGTCAAGAAAGAGTTTTTGGATAAAAGATTCTCTAAGCTGCAAGGGATAATAACAAATGACAGGAGAGTTATGGGTATTGGAATAAAGAGCTTGGAAAATGCTCTCAAGGATGGAGGAGATGTATACAAATTTTGTATAACCTGGTCTAAAGTAATAGTGGAGATTGAGAAGAAAGTGAAAGAACAGGAGGACAAACTAACAAAACTTTCTCAAAATTTTGATCCACTTACCACATCCATAATAAATCAAGAATGTTAGACAATTGAAGTTTTGAATGAAATTAGAAAGCTTGAAAAAGAGAAGAAAAATAGAATCAGTAGGTTGAATGAACTTAGAGGAATAATTATCCCTAAGTTGGAGGCCATGCATGAGGCCCTAAGTGATGCTCAAACTACAACCAGGACAAATGATCCAATAGATCTGAAAAAGGTAGAACCTTATGCATTCCTATTGAATGGTCACATCACAATTTTGGACAGAATGAAGCAGAGTTGGGCAACAAAATTTGTCCAGTTAAAGACATCTTTTGCAGATATCCTTCAGTTTATGTAAAGTATAGCATGTATAAATACTTATGCAGCTAAGTATAGAAGTGTTTTTGAGAAATTTTTGATGTACGAACCCCACCCTTTGCCATTGATGTCAAAGGGGGAGTGAGGAGCAGTGAAAAATGAGGAATCGAACTAAGGGGGAGCTCCAAAAAATGTACATAAAAATAGAGCATCAGCCAAGGGGGAGTATAGTGTGACACTTAGTCATTTTTCACCAAGTGTTGCCATCAATGACAAAGGGGGAGATTGTTGGCAAGAGACACTATATGGGCTCATGAATGTTGTCAGTGATGGCAACAAAGGTTATCCCACACATCTGTAGGACATGATGAGTCTTTACCGGAAGTCAGATTGAAGAAGTGTTGAGGTCTAGTAAGAAAGCACAGAGCAGTCAGTAAGGTCTGGCAGAAAGGTTTGGATCTCTCAAAAGAAGTATCTTTGGAAAGTGCAGACTTGGGGAAGTCAAGAGGAGTACCTTGACTGATAGATTCCAGGAATTGAGCCTCCGGTGATGAAAGAATAAAGAGATATAAACATTCAAGTACTAGGGTCTGGTTTGGTAGAATAGATAGAGGAAGAACTGACAGGCAAAGCATCAGAAGTTATTCCAGATGAGATGTTGATGGTGTTAAAGATTCCTAAGGTATCTTTCATGATTAGCTGACTTGTTAGATGACTTCTATAAGTTTCTTTTTGATCCGCATTACTTGGGAAGCAAGGATTCAGCCGATAGACTAGAGTTAGGGAAATATTGACTATTCCGGATGCTGACTAGAAAGAGGATGAAATCCTTTGTGCAAATATATATATTAGATGGATTTTGATGAGAAGGGGTGTGTGGTGTAATGTGAAGTGCAAAGAAAAGTAGAAGAATAGTGTGTAGAAAGGAAGGTCTGGTATGTGAAAGGACAACAGCACAAAAGAAGAGGAAGGATGAAGTGCATCAGATTAGTTTATTGAGCCTAATTAGAACTGAACTCCATCATATGTGGATGCTTCTCATCAGTTCAAGGATCTTGTTATTCTTCTTACTTCTTGTAGATAGTGAGTCTCTTGTAGGCAGTGAGCCTCTTGTGAGTAGTGTGCTCGGGCAGTGAGCCCTAATTGGCATGTGCCATTTTGTTCTTTCCATTCTTCTAACAGAGAATACAATCTTGGGTTAATCACCCCATGGTTTTTCCCTTAATAGGGTTTCCACATCAAAATCATTGTGTCATGTGTATTGGTGTTATTTCCATTTTTTATTATGCTTGCTTACTTGATTTGATGTTGCATTAACTATTAAGAAAGCTTAGAAAGTGGAACAATTGAGATAACTGATTCACCCCCCCTCTCAGTTATCAACAATATCATCAAATGGAAATCTAACATGCCATCTAACCATCCATAAAGCATAAACCATCTATCTAACCAATTATAAGATAAGGTGATAAGGTCCAAGTGCAGGATCAATAGTACCCAAAATCCACAAGACGATCATAAATCCATCAAAATAGTACTATAAGAAAAATAATACAGATGAGGTAAAAGTAGGCCTCACGTCCTCCCCCCTAGGACTATACTTCCTCCTGGAAGTCAGTAAAGAGGTGGGGATAGAGTGTCCTTAAACTAGTTGCGTCCTTCCATGTAGCTGAGACCTTATCATGACGGTCCCACTGAACTCTGACCTGGTCTAGTTCTCGACCTCGAAGGCCCAACATCTGACGAGCCAAGATAGGAATTGGCTCCAAAGCCAGCAGATCGTATGACTACCTATAAGGCATCCCAATCCAAAACATGAGTCATGTCAGATATATAACATCTCAGTATAGAAATATGAAACACATTGTGGATGCGTGACAGACTAGGTGGCAAGGCAAGACGGTAAGCTATGGGTCCTATGCATTCCAAGATCTCAAAAGGTCCAACAAAATGAGGTGCAATCTTAGAGCCCTTTCCATAACGGATTGGACTCTTATGCAGCCACACTCTCAAGAACACCTTATCGCCCACGGAGAAGCTCCGATCCAATCTCTTGGCATTGGAGTACTTCTAGCAATCATGTGCCTTCTACAGTCTCTACCTAATCAAAGTGACCTGCTGCTCCATATCCTTTACCAACTCTAGTCTAATAGCCACTCTATCCTCTATACTATCCCAACTCAAGGGAGTCCTCCATGGCCTGCCATACAAGGCTTGATAGGGAGGCATACCTAACAAGCTGTAATGCCCATTATTATAGCAAACTCAACCAGATATAGGTAGTCCTCCCATCTAGACTGGTGATCCATAATATACATGCAAAGCATGTCCTCTAACACCTGATTCACCCTCTTAGTCTGCCCATCTATCTCAGGGTGATAAGCTGAACTAAAGTTGAGCTGAGTGCCCAACGCCTGCTACAACGCCCTTCAAAAGGCTGATGTGAACACTGAATCTCTATCAGTTATGATGTAACAAGGTACTCCATGAAGTCTCACTATGTCATTCAAGAATACCCTCACCATTGCTGGTGCATTGTACATTGTGCATAAAGGTGAAAAGTGGGCTACCATAGTCAACTTGTCAACTGTCACCATGATGGCATCATGGCGGCGAGCTGACAAAGGTAGACCAACAATGAAATCCATGGAAATGGTATCCCATTTCCACTTCGGTATCTCATGAGGGTAAAGAAAACTTGCTAGATGCTGATTCTTAGCCTTCACCCTCTGGCACTCAAGGCAATGAGCAACAAACTTTGCAATATCATGCCTCATACCTACCCAATGGTACAACTATCTCAAATCGGCATGCATCTTCTTCACCCCGAGATGTGTTACATAAGGTGCTCTATGAGCCTCTGATAAAACCAATGATCTAAAATCACCTACAAGGGGAACATGGATGTGTTGACGATGTCGTAGAAGACCATCTGCCTTAAGAGAATACCCTACAAACTTGCCCTTAAGGGCCCTCTACGACTGTAACTCCTATTAAACTTCTAGGAACCACTCATCCTCTGGTAGGTACTGTAAGATGCGTCCTCTCAAGTCAAAACTCAAGGTTAAGGTTAGGATCTTATGGCACCTTCAACTCAAGGCATCGGCAACCATGTTCTCCTTCCCTTTGATGTAATTCACATCAAAGTCATACTCACAAAGAAACTCCATCCAACGCTGTTGGTAGGCATTTAGATTCAGCTGCGTGAAGATATACTGAAGACTATGATGGTCAGAGTATAACTCGAACTGACATCTTAAGAGGAAGTGTCTCCATCGAACAAGAGCATGAACTACCGCTGTTAACTCCAAATCATGCATTAGGTAGTTCAGCACATGGGTTTTGGTCTTTCGCGACTCATACATGATCTCTTGACCATCCTACATCAACACTGCTCCTAATCCCTCTAAAGATGTATCTATGCAAACCATGAAGTTTGCCACTAGATCAGGTACTGCTAAGATAGGAGCACTAGTGAGATGCTCCTTGAGGACCTCAAAGGCCCTCTCACACTGTTCTGTCCACAAGAAACTCTTCCCTTTCCACTGAGGGGAAGTGACGGGATGTGCTATCCTGGAGAAGCCGTCAAAAAATCTATGGTAATAACTTGCCAGCCCCATGAAGCTCCAAACCTTTATGACACTAATAAGTGCTAGCCAATCCTTGATAGCTCTAATCTTTAATGGATCTACTAAGATACCATCACCAGATAGAATGTGCCCCAAATACTAAACCTCTAACCTAAAGAAGGCACACTTTGCTCGGTTTCCATATAGTTGCTGCTCTCTCAAACATTGTAGTACCTGGCATAAGTGCTCCTCGTACTCCTCCTCAGTCCATGAGTATATTAGAATGTCATCAAGGAAAATAATCATGAATCGATTAAGGAATGTACGAAACACCCCATTCATGAGACTCCTGAATACTGTAGGGGCGTTCGTCAAACCGAAGGGTACCAGGGTGAACTCATAGTGACCATAACAAGTCTAAAATGCGGTCTTATGGATATACACCTCTGTGATGCATAACTAATGGTATCTAGACTTTAGGTCATTCTTAGAGAACACCCTAGCTCCCTGCATCTGGTCAAACATGTTGTCAATCCTAGGCAAAGGATAATGGTTCTTCATCGTCACCTTATTCAGCTGCCTATAATCCATACAAAGCCAAAGAGATCCATCCTTCTTCTTTATGAAGATGACTAGTGTGCCCCATGAAGAGACACTAGGTCGGATGTGCCCCTTCACTAGAAACTCCTCTAGCTGAAGCTTGAACTCTGTGAGCTCATGTGTGGTCATCTTATAAGGTGCACAAGACACTGGCTCGACACCTGGTACAAGGTCTATATGAAATTCAACCTCTCTGTGAGGTGGTATCCCTAGAATCTTAGGAGGAAAGACATCCATGAACTCCCTAAGGATGGGGTGATCATTAAGCTAAGCCTCTAACTCATCCTCTAATCTGTCACTGATTGTGATCGCGAATAAATGACAACCCTTCTACATACAATGCTTAAGTTGTTTAGCAGATAACATGTGAACTATTATGGGCTTCTGAATGCCCACTACCTCTACTACTGTGCTGTGATCATCGAGGAAACCTATCACTTTCTAGTGACAATCTAGCTTGGCTCTATGAGTCATAAGCCAATCCATGTCTAACACCACACCGTAAGACCCTAAGGGTATAACCCTAAGATCCACAACGGTCATGAAGGCAACAAGTTCTAGTTCACAATCTCTATCCACTGCATCTATAGCCATCTTGGCCCCTGTAGATAACTCAACCTCCCACCTAATGTCCTGCCTAGAGGCCACCATCTTGCAATGCTCCACTAACAATGGAGAGATAAAGGAGTCTGTGGATCCTGAGTCGAACAAAATAGTAATAGGTATATCCCCAATAGTACTTGGCGTCTCTATCATGGAGGCCTAAAAATTGTCTTGGTGGTTATCAACTGCTGCAAAGACTCGATGAGATCATCCCATATCTCCAACTGTAGCCTTAGAACCACTAGCATGTTGTCCCCCAACTGTGAATCTATGTGGGCACTCTATAGCCAAGTGCCTAGTGCCACCACAAGCATAACAAGGTCCATGCATATGAACTTGTACTGATTAAGTCTGACTAGACTGCTATTCTCTAGGTTGTATTGTGCTACCCTAAGATCCTCTAAAGGACTAGTGTGATCTAGCCAATCCTGTAGTTGGTGCCTACTACCATTGGTCTCTCCACAGACCCTGTGACTGCCATCCTTGATTAGGACCACCCTATCCCCTCTATTGTGGCTGTGACCTCTACTGATACTACTGCTGCTATTGCTGTGGAGGTCTAGGTGGTAAAGATACAGATCTAAAATAGCCCCTATGAGGTGGTTGGGGTCTACAAAAATCCTAATCCTGTTGATGGCTGTGGTCCTAAAACTGAAGATGAGACCCTTGGCCCTATCCATGCACCTCCTATGCGATGAGTACCTTCTCGGCGGCCTCGCTCATAGTCCATGGGTCTGCCATGCGAACCCGTCCTACTATGTGAGGATTCAATCCTCTAATGAAATGATTCACAAGTAGCTTCTCATCCTAAAGATACTCAGCATAACGGGATAATTCCACAAATTTGCACTCATACTGTGCAACTATGGAACCTCTCTACTGCAAATCATGGAACTCATCAATGTGGTGCTATCTATAATGCTTTGATAGATAACACACATTATAGCACTCTAGGAAAGTACAGTGTTGTCTATAATGCTTTTATAGATAATGCCCATTGTAGTGCTCTAGGAAAGTGTCCCATGAAAGAGTGTCTAAAGAAAGACGGTTTTTGTGTTCCTCTGTGCACCACCATGTCGCTGCTGTGTCTCACAAAAGATGCACTACTACTCGTGCCCTTGTATTGCTCCCATAGGGACACAATTCAAAGCATCAATCAAGGCTGATGAGCCAAGCCTCAGCCTCAGCTCCCTCTAATGTACCCACGAATGTAGGTGGATAAACCCTAAGAAAATCCCAGATAGGGTCTCCATGGTCTTGGTGACTTCGAACGGGTGCATCCACCTTGTCTCGCGGTCCATAAATAAAAGGATTAGGTGGAATATGCTCCACCCTAATCCCCACCTCACGCTCCTCATGGCGCGACAGACTCCTATTGTTCTCTCGATGAGTTGATGTGCCATCCTCGGTTGTAGTGTCTGGAATATCCACATGTGGCTTGTCTACAACTGGAGGCAATCGTGTAGGACCTAAAGGGTCTAGGGGCCTAAGTCAGGTGTAGGTGGTGGCTCTTGATTAGGGTTCTTAGGTGGTGGAATAGCTCCTAAACTAGCTCCTCTAGACCCACTGGCGCGCGTGTGCCCTCTCTTGGATCTAGGCGGCATCCTACATGAAACGTGGTGCCTAGAATTAAAACAAAGTTAACAAAATGTGGAATAAAATAATGTGTCATCAATGCCCAGTGTTTAAACTTGGGCTCTGATACCAAATGTCATGCCCACATTCACCATGTGGTTATGACATGATAACCACATGTCATGTCCACATTAGCCATGTGGTCATTGTGGCAAGTATGGGCCTAACCGGTGTTGTCATTGATGTCAACATACTCCTATTGCATTGATGATAAGGATTGGATGAGCTGTGTGCTGAGGATATTGAGAAAATTAGTCCTAATCAGGAATAGAGAAGAACAGTGAAGACAGTGAGCTAAAGATCCTAGCTAAGATGAAGATTAGAGGATGTGCATCAAAGGGTTTGTAGAAATGTGTCTTAAGATGATCTAGGAAAGATTTCAGAGGTTCGTATGAAGATCTGAAGAAGTTGTGGCCACTCAAGTAAAATCGGTTCTAGTAGATGTTCAAAGGTGATAGAGTGACATAGATAGGTCCGGTGAGATTTGAAAATGAAATATCTTGTTCTTGGGATTTGGTGAAGTGTTTAGGAAGTCAATGTAAATTAAAAACTCAATTGGTTCATGGTCTGGAGGTCCGCAAGCATCTATTCCATTGTGACAGTGATGACAGACTGTGTTCTTGAGGTTCTAGATGAAGGAGATAAGGATTTTAGTAAGTAGATGTAGTGTGGATGTTCTTGGTGATTCAGACAAGCTTGTGGAGGTCTTTGGATCATGTCCAATTCATGTTGGTGGTCCGCATTGGAGTTTGAGCTCGCAATTGAAGAATAACTTCTGGATGATGATGTTTTTCCTAACTCTGGCTGACTAGATGAGTTACACATCTTGCAGATGATCTTGAAGATGTTATGTGAGGATTGGCATGTTCCTAAATGAAGATTGAAGTCTCAAAGCTATGTGGCCGATAGTGTGTTGAATTGCATGAAGTATTTTTCTAATTAGTCTTGTTGTATTTATGTATTTGCTTTGTAATGTATGCCGACTTGGATGATTATCCCTAAGTCGATGTATTGTATAAATAAGGAGTTGCAAAGTGATTTCAAAGGTATCTTATGGAGATGAGAGTGTGGTAGCGAGGAGCAGAACGAAAGGCAGGGCAGAAGTATTGGGCTTAAATGGAACTAATTTAAGCATGGTGAAGATGCTATTCTCCAGTTCAAGTATGTGATACTTATTAGTCTGTAGACAGTGTGTCTCTTCTAGGCAGTGGGCCTCTTGTGAGCAGTGTGCTCAGGCAGTGAGCCCTAATTGGCATGTGCCATTTTGTTCTTTCTATTCTTCTAACAGAGAATACAATGTTGGATTAATCACCCCGTGGTTTTTCCCTTAACTGGGTTTTCCACGTCAAAATCTTGGTGTCTTGTGTGTCAATGTGTTTCTACTCTTAATTTAATGCATTATGTTTCCATGATTGATTTATTATCATGCTACCGAATTTCAAAGTGGATTTAAGTGTTTAATTGGAAGAAAGTTTTGGACAACTAATTCAACCCCCCTCTCAGTTGTCTTCCCTAAATCTAACAATTGGTATCAAAGCTAAGTTCCTCTCAAAGAGCTTAACTGCTTGAGGAGATCCAGGATGTCATCATACAAGAAGGATAGTCCAAGGGTTGATGGAACTAATTACACTCTTTGGAAAAGTTACATGGAATGCCACTTACAATGTATGGGAATGCAGCATTGGATTATGGCTTCAAAGAAGTGTGATCCCCCTAGAATGGTCCGTGCTCCCTAGATGAAATTAGAGATGCTGAAAACAATCTGTGGGATAAAGAAGCTCTTCTAAGTGCCTTATCTGACTCAGAACTGACAAATGTTGTTGATCTAAAAATGCATATGAGATTTGGCAAAAGTTGGAACTTCTGCATGAAGGAGACAAGTATGTGAAATGTGCCAAGCTACAGAGTCTGAAAGGAAAATTTGAAAACCTAAAAGTGAGAGAAGATGAAAATATCACTACATTTATGCCCAGAGTAAATGAGCTTGTTTGTGACATTAGATGTGCTAGTGGAGTCTTGGATGAAGATGAGATTGTTGGAAAAGTTCTCAGATCCCTTTCTGATTCTTATAAATACAAGGTTGCTACCATTGAAGAATTCAGAGCCCATTCAAGTGTCACAAGAGATCAATTGGTTGGTAAATTGGCTACATTTGAATTGACCGAGTTTGGAGATGCCCCCCCAAGACTGAATCTGCATTCAAAGCCAGTGCCTCTGTAAAAGGTAAACAAAGGTTTGATCCAGGAGAGAACTCTTCAAGGAAACTATCATGGTATGAAAAAGCAAGAAAAGATCAAGAAGAAGAAGAAGCAGAAACTGCTCAACTTGAAGCCCTTATTGCAAAAATACTGCCAAGAGGATCTAGTAAGTATGAAGGGAAATTGCCTTTTAAATGTTTTAACAGCAATAAGATTGGTCATTTTGCCTCAAGGTGTTCGGAAAGATTCTCAAGGACAAACCCTAACATATTAAAGTTCCAAGAGAAATGCTACAATGTTCATGAAGATGATGATGATGAAGGAGTAACAAATGATGAATCAGAGACAGGAAACAAATCCAAAAGTGACTGGGTGTTTATTACCATCAAGGAAGAAGATCCAATTCCCTTTGAATCTGTCAATCATAAAATTGTGGAAAAAGCTTTGCCTGTCCAAGTTGAAGAAAAGGATGATTGGGTGATTGACAGTGGATGCTCCCACCATATGACAGGTGACAAAAACAAGTTTATAGATTTGGAAAGGTATGAAGGAGGAGTGGTAAAATTTGGTGATAATTCTGCTGGCAGAACCAGAGGTAGAGGAACTATTTCTTTTGATGGAAAGAACAAAACCGATAATGTACTGTATGTTGAAGGTTTGAAACACAATCTTCTCAATGTTGGACAATTGGTGGATAAAGGCTATGATCTCTAATTCAAAAATGGAATATGCAATATCTTTGAAAGCTCCAAAATAGAGATTGCATCCAGTACCTAGACTAAAGGTAACATCTTCCACTTGGTTGGTACTAGTAATGGTTTCTCATTTGTTCAAATGGATCAGAGTTGGTTGTGGCATAGAAGAATGTGTCATGTGAATTTTGATAATATCATTAAAATAAGCAACACCTAGGTTGTGAGAAATCTTCCAAAACTAGTGAAACCTACTAATAGTCTATGCAAATAATGTCAGTTGGGTAAGCAGAGCAAAGTCACATTTAGAAGTAAGGAATAGTCTTCTACTGAATTATTAGACTTAGTTCATACTGATTTATGTGGTCCGGCAAGAATTAGAAGTGTGCAAGGTGATAGATACATCATGCTATTAATTGATGACTACTCCCAGATGATGTGGGTAACTTTTTTGAAGGAAAAATTAGAGGCTCTTGAGAAATTCAAAATATTCAAGGCTATGGTAGAGAATGAAACCAGATTGAACATAAAATGTCTGAGGTCTGATAGAGGTGGTGAATTCACATCTAGTGAGTTCATAGAATTCTGTGAGAAGCATGGAATAAGAAGACAATTGTCTGCTCCTAGGACTCCACAACAGAATGGAGTAGTGGAAAGAAAGAACTAGACCATCCAAGAAGCATCCAGAACCATGATGATGGAAGAAAATATTCCTCAAATCTATTGGAGAGAAGCAGTGAGCACTGTAGTCTACACTCTTAATCAAGTTCAAATCAAAAGCAATACCGGTAAGACTCCTTATGAACTCTGGTTTGGCATCACTCCTACTTTGAAGTATTTCAAAGTCTTTCATAGAAAATGTTGCATTAAAAGAGATAAAGATCTAGGCAAATTTGATGCTAGAAGTGATGAAGGAATATTCTTGGGTTATTCTACTCAAAGCAAAGCATACCGGTGTTATAACAAGAGACTTAGAAAGATTATAGAAAGTACAAATGTGAAGGTTGATGAAGGAATTGAAAAACCCTCAATTTTTTATGAATATGATGAAGATGATCAGAATGATGTTCTGATTCAAGGAGTCCAATCCCCTTCTGAAATTTAGATTCAGATTGACCTGGTAAATCAAGTAGAAGATAAGTTTGAATGAGCCAGTTCAAGAATTAGAAGTGTAAGAAGCTCCCAAAGTTCCCAGGTATGTAAGACTGAATCACTCTGAGGATTAGATCATAGGTGATAAAAGCAAAGGGGTACAAACAAGAAGAAGGATTTCTCAAGACTCAAAAGAGTATTGTCTGATTTCAAAGATTGAACCTAAGACAGTGAATGAAGCTTGCAATGATGAAAACTAGACTAAAGCAATGGAGGAAGAACTAATGGAAATTGAGAAGAATCACACATGGGATCTTGCTCCCAGACCTAAAAATAAGAATGTGATTGGAACCAAATGGATCTTCCAGAATAAACTGAATGAAAAAGGAGTAGTCAGAAACAAAGCCAGATTGGTCTGCAAGGGTTACTCTCAAGTAGAAGGAGTTGATTTTAAAGAAACTTTTTCTCTGGTGCCAAGAATTGAAGCAGTCAAATTATTTCTTGCATTTGTTCCCTTCATGGATTTCAAAGTATATCAGATGGATGTCAAGTCTAGCTTCTTGAATGGTGACTTGGAAGAAGAAGTTTACATTGAACAACCGGATCGATTTCAATTGTTTGATCATGGTGATATGGTCTGCAAGTTAAAGAAAGCACTGTATGGACTAAAGCAATCCCTAAGAGGCTCATATGAAAGATTTGATAAGCATCTTTTGAAGATTGGTTTCAACAAAGGTACTACTGACAATAATTTGTATTTCAAAATTGATCATGAAAACATCTTGATTTTTGAAGTGTTTGTTGATAATATCATTTTTAGAGGAAGAGATAGTATATGCAAAACCTTTGCAAATCAAATGAAAAGTGAATTTGAAATGTCCATGTTTGGGGAAATGAATTTCTTCTTGGGTCTACAAATCACTCAAACAAAGAAAGGAATCTTCATTTCTTAGACCAAATATGTGAAAGAATTGTTGAAAAAATTTGGGATGGAAGACTCAAAACCAATGAGTACTCCCATGGCAATCGGATGTAAATTGAGCAAAGATGATGACTCTCCTAAGGCTGATCAGAAAAAGTACAGGTCAATGATTGGAGGACTATTGTATCTCACTCAAACTAGACCTGACATTATGAATGTTGTTGGTCTTGTTGCTAGATTCCAAGCTGATCTTAGAGAATCTCATGTCATGGCAATCAAGAGGATTTTTAGATATCTAAAAGGGATAGTTGAGTATGGTTTGTGGTATCCGAGAGATCATGATTTCTCTCTTCATGCATATACAGATGTGGATGACCAGAAGAGTACCAGTGGTGGAGCATTCTTTTTGGGGAAGAGATTGGTTTCTTGGCTAAGCAAGAAACAAGAGGCAATATCTATATCCACAGCTAAAGAAGAATATATTGCAGCAGTAGGTAGTTGCACTCAAGTTTTGTGGATGAAGCAGATGCTAAGAGACATCAGAGTGGAGTATGAGCAACCTATCACAATCTTCTATTATAATTCAAGTGCAATAAATATATCTAAGAATCCAATGTTGCATTCAAAGACTAAACAATATCCATCAAGTTTCACTTTTTGAGAGGGCAAGTGAACAAGAATGAAGTCAGATTGGAGTTTGTGCCTTCCAAGGATCAGATTGCAGACATCTTTACTAAACCTCTACCTAAGGACTCTTTTGAGTATCTCAGGGAGAAGTTAGGGGTTATTACCCCTCCGGTGTTAAACTAAGGTGCACTGGTGTGCATCAGTCTGGTGGATATCACAATCATATGTTGTCTGGATTGATGATGGGGAGCTGCTACTCAGGGGGAGTAGCTAGTATGATTCTGAAGTGGTGGAGTTGCAAGTATGTGCCCTTTTCCATTGATGTCAAAGGGGGAGAGAAGACATGAAAAACAAGTGGTTACTAATCAAAGGGGGAGTAGTAAAGGAAGAGAAGACATGTGAATAGTTGTTTCTGATAGGGGGTGTCAATAAAAAAAAGTTCATGTCTTGATGGTTAAAATAGTTTTTCACATCATATGTTGCCATCAATAACAAAGGGAGAGATTGTTGCAAGTATGGGCCTAACCAGTGTTTTCATTGATGTCAACATACTCTTGTTGCATTGATGATAAGGATTGGATGAGCTATGTGCTGAGGATATGGAGAAAATTAGTCCTAATCAGGAACAGAGAAGAATAGTGAAGATAGTGAGCTAAAGATCCTAGCTAAGATGAAGATCAGAGGATGCACATTAAAGGGTTTGTAGATATGTGTCTTAAGATGATCCAGTAAATATTTTAGAGGTTCGCATGAAGATATGAAGAAGTTGTGGCCGCTCAAGTAAAACTGGTTCTGGCAGATGTTCAGAGGTGACAGAGTGACACAGATAGGTCCAGTGAGATCCAGAAATGAAATATCTTGTTCTACAGATTTGGTGAAGTGTTTAGGAAGTCAATGTGAATTGACAACTCAATTGGTTCATGGTCTGGAGGTCTGTAAGCATCTATTCCATTGTGACTGTGATGACAGACTGTGTTCTTGAGGTTCCAGATGGAGATAAGAATTTTAGTAAGCAGATGTAGTGTGGATGTTCTTGGTGATTCAAGCAAGCTTGTGGAGGTCTTTGGATTATGTCCAATTCATGTTGGTGGTCCGCATTGGAGTTTGAGATCGCAATTGAAGAATAACTTCTGGATGATGATGTTTTTCCTAACTCTAGCTGACCGGATGAGTTACACATCCTGTGGATGATCTTGAAGATGTTATGTGAGGATTGGTGTGTTCTTAAATGAAGATTGAAGTCTCAAATCTGTGTGGCTGACAGTGTGTTGATCCACGTGAAGTCTTTTTGTAATTAATCTTGTTGTATTTATGTATTTGCTCTGTAATGTATGCCGACTTGGATGATTGTCCCTAAGTCGATGTCTTGTATAAATAAGGAGTTGCAAAGTCATTTCAAAGGTATCTTGTAGAGATGAGAGTGTGGTAGCGAGAAGGAGAGAGAAAGGCAGGGCAGAAGTATTGGGCTTAAATGGAACTGATTCAAGCATGGTGAAGATGCTATTCTCTAGTTCAAGTATGTGATACTTATTATTTTGTAGATAGTGTGTCTCTTGTAGGCAGTGGGCCTCTTGTGAGCAGTGTGCTCAGGTAGTGAACCCTAATTGGCATGTGCCATTTTGTTCTTTCTATTCTTCTAACAGAGAATACAATCTTGGGTTAATCACCCTGTGGTTTTTCCCTTAACCGGGTTTTCCATGTCAAAATCTTGGTGTCTTGTGTGTCAATGTGTTTCTACTCTTAATTTAATGCATTATGTTTCCATGATTGATTTATTATCATGCTACTGAATTTCAAAGTGGATTTAAGTGTTTAATTGGAAGAAAGTTTTGGACAACTAATTCACCCCCCCTCTTAGTTGTCTGCCCTAAATCTAATAGTCATGACATGAATTATCAAAACTTTTCCCTCCCAACTCTACAAACCCCCTCACGTGCAACATCTGCACTCAGTGACACACGTACATCACAAAGTCATCTCAACTTGTATCATGTACAATGCTCGAAGGCAAGGGAGGTCAATCACACGAGATGATGTGACGTTCACTTCACCATCCTTAAGACGTGTAAACCACTAAGGGGGTGTATGTCACAAAAGTGGTACTATGAGGGTTAGATTTTGTTTCAGAATCCTAACCCTAGGGTTACTAAGTGAAATGAAATCGATCTCGCTATAAAATGAAATCTAACTTTAGGTCCACTAAAGACCTAAGGTTCTAAACATCAAAATATGAAAAAGACAATAATCTCGCTCATACATTAATCTAACATTTTAAATAAAGTAGGATAAATTAAATGAAATAAAAGCATTTAACTTAATTAAACCTAGAATAATTTTTCAGCAGCTTAATGGGGCATTATGGAATAAAAAAGGATAATTCCTATAGTGATTTTGGTAGCATAACGCCACCTCATCAACTATAGGAGGATGCCAAATTAGATTAAAAAATAAAAATTCATATTTAACCCTTTTAAAATTTCAAATAATTTAAATGCATAAATTCACTAATTTCCTTCCCATACATTTTGAAATAAAACTAATAAGTCAACCTAACTATCTCTATAGTTTAAAGTATAATTAATTAAAAAAAACTACACTATAGTTTTAATAACATTATGTGATATAAATGTAAGGGGCAAAAATAAATACTTTAATAGAAAGGGGGAAACCTAAACAATAAATTAAATACACTATGCAATGTAGAAATTAACTAAATAAATAATAACTTTCCACTCACCCACTAAAAGACAAAATGAGCCTCCCACTCACTAAGTGAGCTTTGCACAACTAAAGCATGATTAAACTAAACTAATTAACTCTACTCAAAGACTAGGGCTTCAAACCCTAGGTAAGCCTTTATAAATACACAAAAAGTTTCATTTGTTCACAATTACAAGTTGAGTTGTTTTGTTTGGTTACAGGTTTCAAACAGAAGGTCAAGTGAGAAGGTACCTTCCCAAGTGGAAGGTATCTTCCCAAATGGAGATTCTACAAGTTCTTTAAAGAAATGTTTTCTAATATGTTTTCTACAGGTTGCACAAGATTTCAATCTCTAACATTTATTTGTTTATGTATACTATAATCCTCTACATTATTTTTAGCAGGCACAAGAACCCATATTTCCTTAGTTTTCCTATATTATCATTTGTTTAAATACTAACTTCTAAAAGTTTCCTAGTTTTCCTAAGTTTTCTATTTCTTGATATGCCCTCTGGTTTTTTTTTTTAAGAGAAAAAAAAAGAGATAATACATAAACATATTTCTTATTCTTTTTCACAGAACTAAGAAAGTGTCAACAATTTAATATAGACATTTATATAAATACCACACACATATGTAATTATTCATATTATATTATCTTAATACTCTGTCCCAAGAAGAATAATACAAATATACTAATCAGCAGAGATATATAAATATATTACAAATGGTTAGAAATACAGATACATACTTATATATATATATATATAGGCATTAGAGATTAAGTTACAAGAAGGAGGCCAAATTAAAAGACGCATTAACTGTGTTTTTAGAAACCCCTGAACATCGACCGAGGCAATGAAGACAATGTTTACACCAATCGCAGAGGGGTCATTTTAAGAGTTTGATGGCCGAGCGACCAAGACAAAGCCGCTCATGGAGGAGGATTTAGAAGGAGAGGGGTGCAGGGTCCCCTTTCCCCCTAACCACACCCAGCGTAAGAGCAAGGCATAGTGGTCGTAGAGGGTTTCGGCCCCCTGCAAGCCGCTTGAAAACTATTTTTCATAAAAAAATCTTGAACCTAAAAGTCTAATAATGCCATTCGGTGAAATTTAAATATACATATACATATATATACATATACATATATATACATATACATATATATACATACATATATATATATATATATCACTGGTAAAAACAATATTGATCACTGTCACAAAACATTGACTTAGAATATAAAACAGTAACTATAAAGTTTTCTAATATATATAGCATTTGCACAAGTAATACAATCAATATACTTAATTAAAATTAAATTGGTAGGCATAAAAGTATATATTTGAAATAAAGAAACTAACAATAAGAATAAAAATATTAACTCTAACTATGCATTTGTCTTTCTTTTATTACAAGAATAGAGAGCATTATATTTTTTCTATCATAAAAACTCTACACACTAATTTCTTTCCTTGAGCTATTTTCTTCATATGAAAAATATTTAAGGCAATAATGAGAGAGAGAGAGAGAGTAATGAGAGAGAGAGAGAGATTTTATTCATCTCCAACAATGGAAGGTGATAAACTATTTCACATTTAATAAATCAAATACAATGTTTATAAAAGGGTAATATTACAACTCATATAACTTTCACCCTCCAAATTTGAATAACCTTGATACAACCCAAGATAGGTATGAGGCATCTCAATGTCCTCATTTACAAAATATAAAAGGCCATTATCCCAAAACTTATTCCCAAGTCAAACTCCCCCAAGCCTCCAAATGAATGTAAAAAATATACAAACAAGGTAGCCATACCAATGGGAAGCTCACCTCCCTACCTAGGCCTAAAATAGGCCACCCCCACGCTAGGAGGCCTTCCAACAACCAAGTTTCACTCCACAACATAATCAAACACTCATATCAAACACAACAATACCCAACCCAAGGCTTGACACAAAACTAATCCATCTTAGGATGGATTTGAAGGGTGAGAGAGTGGACTCACTCTACTCAAGGAGACCCACCTCTTAAACACAAAATTTACTCATTATCACTTGGCCTCTTGCCATACTTCTCATTTCACAAAACCAAGGCACTCATGCCATAACCCAAACTCCTCAAAACTCCAAAATAATGCCCTTGGCCTCAAATCAAATACCATAACAAAGAGGGGAAACTGAGGAGGTTCTCATCCTCTCTCACCCAATACTAAGGTGACCTCTCTCACAAGGAGAGCTCACCCAAACAACCCATAAGACCCACAACACATAAAACTAAGATAACATAAACACAAAACATGCATAAACTCATTGCATAAGTAAAACAAATAAGCATATGGCTTGAATCCTTGAGAAATACCTCTCGAACTTCAAGGATGGAGTGTGTTTGGTGAAGAGCTTCCACAAGTTCTCCCAAAGATCTCCAAGTCCTTCACTCTCCCAACACAAGTATAAAATTTCCCAAAAGAAATGAAAAGAAGAACCCTCATCTCATCAAAATGAGAGAGATATAAAGACAAGGATCTCAAACCCCAATGGATGAGAAGGTGACACTTGTCACCCTCTCCTCCATCCACATAACCCTCCTCACAACCCCACAAGAATGTGGAGGTGACACTTGTCACCTCCCCATTCCACAAAGCTACACATTCTCCCACAAGTGCTCTCACACATGTGTGAGAGCATAGGGAGATGTGAGCACACAAAGGCAAGCTTCTTATGAATGAGGAGGTGACACTTGTCACTTTCTGATTCATCTAAGCTACACTCTTGCCCACAAGTGCTCTCACACATGTGTGAGAGCATAGGGAAGAGGTTAACACATGTGAGAAGCTTCTAAAGCATGAGAAGCAAGGGTAACCTTACCCAAGTGGGTGAGGTTAAGGTTAAGTGAGATGGTGACCTTCCAACTACCCTCACACTTCCCAAACTCGTCACTTGACTCCAAGGTCAAGTTTGGGTGACCATACAAAGTCCAAATCAAGTTTAAACATGCTAGGAATGGTCCTAGACCCTAGGGGTATGACCTAGGGTCAATATTTGTCCATTAGAAACAATTATAAACACATAAAATCACTTAAAAGTGGCTTCAAACATTTAGCACTTAAAAATTGTGCAAACTCAACATTACACTTTTTACAACACATCAAAAGATAAATTGAAAAGGTAAAAAGGATACAAAATGTCATAAATCAAATACAAAAAGGATCAACATTCTCAAACACATGTGACCTTAGTCCTACTTAAGACTAGGTCGGATGAATAGGGAATAACATATGGTTGTTGTCCAACCTCTGATTTTCCATGGGTATGGAAAGTAATCTGCACACTTCCACAAACCCATTAATAGCACATGATAAAATAGCTTAAGTAAATGAACAAGATGCATCACACACACATGATTGAAATATCACATACAACATCAAAATAATCACATGATAATATAATGTCTCTCACATCATCCACCACTCTCAAGCATAATTAGGATCACATAAGGTAAGAGCTAACATTAGTCTCAACATCTATGCACATATCAATAGCATCAAATGAAATCATAGCATCTAACATCATATCATCAAATAGAAATCTAACATGCCATCTAACCATCGATAAAGCATAAACTATCTATCTAACCAATTATAAGATAAGGTGATAAGGTCCAAGTGTGGGATCAAATGTCCCCAAAATCCACAAGGCCATCATAAATCAATCGAAAGAGTACTATAAACAAAATAATATAGGTGAGGTCAAAGTAGGCCTCACAACTAGTTTTGTTTGTTAAAAATAAGGTTCAAACCTTTCATTTATGTATTTACTATAAGATGATTAATAAGGTGACCATTTGTTAGATGGAAAAGAGAGACTACCTAAAAGGTTAAACTAGGTCAAGGCCTCTTTATCAACATTGGAACACAAACGTAGTTTGGATTCTACCTTTGAAGGAGAGCCAAACTATAGGGGTTTTGTCCCTTTGTTGTATAAAGGAGTGTCAACCAAATCTAACCAACCAAACTAAGGAAAAGCATGAAACCCTAATTAAGCAAGATCAGTGAATAGTAGACAAACATAAACAAATACAAAAAATCTAATACCACAGCAGAGATCAAGGAACAAAGGAGAAATGGGATCTAACTTTGAGAATAGAGAAGTACCAGGGCACTGGGTGCCCTAGACCTAAATTAGATTTTTTCTAGGATCTTTGTATCTAGGTGCCTTTGCCTACTTGTCTTCCTATTTCATGTCAATTGTTATCTTCAAATTGCTCCGGATATTACCTACACACAAATAAGAAGGGAAAAGGGTTAGTACTATTTAGGAGCTTGCCTAAGTCAAGCTCCATGAATGGTGTTTCCACCTCCACAATAGCAATGATGAGAGATCAAAGAGTGTGTGCCCTAGGAGGTAGAGGTAAATCTAAAGTAGAATGGAATGCTATAATAAAGCATGAAGGAAAGGAGTCACCATGAGCATGGAAACCCTATCTTGTTTGATTTGGCATCACAACATGACTCAAGAAGTCTATGTAGCCTCAAAGAAGTAGAGAGATATTCACAAGACCTATAAGAAGTTAGTGCAACAACAATAATCCATCATAGAGAGCTTTAGAGAAGAATAGAGAGCATGAGAGAGAGAGAGAGAGAGCATGTTTAGATAGCTTAGAATCATTAGAGATGTTCAAATAAATAAACTAACTTTCTTATATATGCATTCCCACTCACCAACAATGAATAAACCAAATGGGGCCAACATGTATAAGCCAAGAAGGTGATCTAAGTTGACACCAAAAAAATAGGTTTTGGGCCAACATCATAGTGCCCTGGTCCTTTAGCCCCACAAACATTGAAGAGTGTCAATTAAGGTGGGATTAGACCTATCCTAAGTTTATTTTGTCAAGTTTAATCATCGGGATTGAGAATTAATTGTTTTAGGTCCCCCTGGGTGCTAAACTAGGTGTAAAATGTTAGTACATACACATTTTACTTCATAACATTTAGCCCCCACTTTAGTGTGGGTATGATCTTATGCTCATACTTGCACTAAAGTAGGAGAAGATAGATTTCAATCACCACAAACATAGAAGCCATAGAATGTCACCAAATTGAGGGGTTATCAAGCCCCCTAAGTTTAGGATTCTAGTAGTCTATGATGAACTGCATACACATAAGATACAAGGCATAATTTCTACATATATTAAGCACTTAGAAACATGAGACAAGACAAGACATACACAAGGAATACACTTGAGAAATCACCATGTATACATGCAATACACAAAGCATAGATGCCATACACAAGGTATACATGCAATACACAAAGTATACATGTCATACACAAGGTATTCACACAATACACAAAGTATACGTGCCATACACAAAGTATACATAGAATATCCATGAAATAAACATGGAATACACACAAAGCACTCAAGAGACATACATAGAGAGAACACATGCAGCATGCATGAGGCATGAAGAATACATAGAGAATAAGAATATACGAGGATAATACATGCATCATAAACAATCACAATAAGTACATAACATAAGACTGGTAAGTCAACATGACAAAAGAGACCTCAAACTAAAAGGTTGTCTCAATTTCTGTGCATCATTCCTCAAGATGCAATAAGAAGAATGCTAATAAGGCATTAGTTAGAAATGAGAAGAACAAGAGGGCACAAACACATCATACACATAATCCACATCAAGAAAAGTGTTTCCACTCAAGGGAATACACAAACTACCTCCCACAAGAGGATTTACATGAAGCCCTAGAGAATAAGAAGGCATTTAAACCATACCCAAAGGTACTCTATCCAAACTCAAGTTGGTGGTTCCAACCCTTCTTCCAAATGTGCAAGGAGCTTCAACCTAGGAGAACAAGATAGACTCAAGATATTGCTTCCAATCTTGCCGCAATCCTTTCCAAGAGAGTGCATTAACAAAGATAATCAATAGGTGTTTTTGATATAGAGATGAGAGTAAGGCTCATAGAATGATATATGCCCCCACCTTAAAGTGATTGCTAACTCCATCAGGGATCAATTGCCTTTAAGGTAGAATATGTAAGAAGTGTAAAACAAGAACAAGAGTTTTCTAAAAGCACATGCCCAAATAACATGTGTTCTTAAAAGGTACATCACCTCAAGGGGTTGTTCCCAAGATAAGAAAACCAAGGAAATGCTTACAAGAATGATACACAATGGCTTGTCTAGTCATGGTATGACGTTGAGCATTGCAACAAGGTGCCACATAAATATGAAGATGACATAAGAAAGATCACTTAAAAGTAGAGTACACATAAATTTAATCAACATTAAAGGATGCTAAATCATCCAAAAGAAAAATAAGGAAATTGTAAATTACAACATATAGAAGAATGAGGATGCACCTAGAGGAATGTCACAATAGGTTCATTCTCCTTGTACCTTTGTATTAACAAGGGTGCCAAGGGAGAACTAACCATCAACAAAATATCACAATACAGGGATAAAAGTACATACAATCATAAAACAAAATTAGGAGGGACCACACTTGTGAATCAACCAATAACAAATCATCCTTCCCCAACTTGCTTATTATAAAATGGATGGAAGACAAGGTGCTATAGGGACTACATCAAGCATGGTGAAAAATGCTAGAGCCATACTGTGTTCGAAATTATTGAATTTTGTCACCCAAGGGTTGACATTCTAATGCAGAGGGATAAAAAATAACAAGAAACAAGTGTCTTTAGATATGATTGTGTCTACTGAAGGTGTTATAACCCTACCTTTGTAAGATTTCTACAAGCTTTTCCCACTAGGCTCAAACCCTCAAAAAGATCTATTTGGCAACTTGAATGATAAAACTCTTTCTTGAAACCTTCTTGAGCTTCTCAAAACTAAAACACACTTCACAAGGCCTCTTCAAACCCTCACTTTTCTATGGTAAACTCAAACAATATGGTTTTTCATTTAACCCTCAAAGATCTAGGGTTTTGACAAGACAGTGAACACGCACAGATTCCGTCATAACTCTCACATACAATGGATTGATGCATTTTACTTTGGTGGGCACTTGAAAAACAACTTAATGAATATTTCCTCCAAGTTTCATCAATTTTAAATGGTGCAAACAAAAGTTATGATTTTTTTAACCTCACTGGAAACCCTAGTTTTGAACAGGGCAACTAGTAGTAAGTTTGTTATAACTTGCTCAAAACATCATAAAAATTAATGAAACTAGCTGCATTTGAACTTTCATACAAACCACTATCATTTCATCCATTCACATACCTATAATTGATCTATACAAAGCCATACAAGACTGATTTCTCACTATTTTTGCAGAAAATTATCAAAAATTGCAATGAGTGTTTTTGCTCTAAATTGATCCAAAGGTCATAACGTTTAATGAAACTAATTGAATTATATTATGAAAACAAAAATATAACTTCCTTATATGCTTTTAGACCAATATAGTGTCATACATGGCCATACAAGGCTGTTCTTTAACTATTTTTACAAAAAAATTGCCATAAACTTGACAAAAATAGGGTATTCCAGGAAATCTTTCTCCTATAGCTTCTTGGAGCATTTATTCTCATTTATTTTCATGAAATAACCATTAATAAATAGCTATCCTTTGAATACATCTCTTTCTTTTCTCAAAACCTAACAAATATTGTCCTAAAACTTGACATTTTCGCCTTTTTACAATCTAGTCTAGAAAACAACATGCCAAAAGACCCAACATGGATTCTCATGGTCTTTCAAGACCTTATTGAACTCAAAAAACCCATTTCTGCCCTTTAGAACCAACCTCCAACTCTAAAAACAAGCCAGAAATCTTAGAAAATTGAAATCTAGTTTTGGCAGGAAAACTCAAAATTTGAATTTCTAGGACTTCCTAAGAACTAGATAAACCATTGGAGATGATCCTAATGGACTCAAATTGACCTTCAAACACTAATGTAAGACTCTTTACATCACAATAACCGTAAAACACAAACTAGACATCAAAATGACATTAAAAACATGAAAAGAGTGATGCTCCTGCATCACATTCCTTAGTGGAATGGCCAAGCGCTCGATGATATGCATAGTAATGAAGTGTTGAATGATTATTTTGTAGAATATTTTTGTGTGTTGGATGAGGAAGAATGATTAATGGGTCTTTGAGTAACTCAGCAACATACACGCTTGTTGAGATAGAAGATATGATATAGGTGGAGTAGGAAGCAACCCTTTTTGTTGTAAACATGGTGGAGAGAATGTAGGAGAAGGTCAGAAACCTAAAACTACTTTAGACAAGTACAATTTTGGTTCCATGAGTTCCTCAATTCCTTTTTCTTTGCATCCTAACCCATTTCTATTATACCCATGTTTAGAAATGTTTTTGAATCCACACCCATAACATATCTCCAAATCTGAAGGAAGAGGAGAGATTATATTATTATCTTTGTTGAAATGAGAAGTGTCATCATGTGTTGAAGATGAAGTAGAAGGATCATTCTTTTTATCATGGTGAGGAGGGTTAACCTTTGTTTCAACAAGTCCATGGGGATTAAAATCTAAAGGGACCTCATCATTACCAAGACATGTATTAGAAGAAGATGATCCATTAGATTTGAGATTTTTAGATAGTATATCACAAATGGCCACCATCTTTGTAGAAGAAGGTGGATCATCATTAGTGGTAAAATCAATATCAAAAGTTCCATCTTCATTATTTTTGAGTTTAATTTTTTTAGGAGCAAGAGATTGTGTTGACAAAATTTCATTTACCTTCAAGATTTTTGGGTGTGAGGGTGAGATTGTATAATCATTTGCAAAGGTGGGTGTGAGGGTGAGATTTTATATTCACCTACAAAGGTGGGTGTAAAATTTAATGAACATTAATCATCACCGAGAAATACATTCAAAGGACTGACACTATCCTAGCCAACACTATTGTTTAGCAGCGGAGGGTAGTGGTTGGGCTTTTGTTAAAGAAGGGATCAAAATATTTAGAGGAATTTGATGACTTACTTCTATTTGCAAGAAACTTTTCAAAACCAAATCAACTTCAATTGTATGGAGCTTGTTTTCAAAAATGAACTTTACTAAACGATGAAGGGTAGATAGGACTACCCCCATGGAATGAACCCAGTGTCTACCAAGAAGAAGATTGTATGTAAGAGAATTAGGCATGACATGGATAAGGGTAGGCAATGTCACAGGTCTAGCCTTAACATTTAAGGTAATTGTACCTAGTGTTTTTCTACCAACATTATCAAAACCACGAATATTGAGTTTATCTAGTTTAATGAGAGACATATCAACATTGAGTTTATATAACAAGTCTATGCCACAAACATTAAGACCTAATCAACCATCAATCATAGTGCATCTTATCCTCATTTTATTAACAATGACAAATATCATGAGAGACTCATATTGGTTTTGCACTTCTATGGGAGGTAGCTCATGTTGTTGAAACATTATGTCCATTTTTGTTGCATGCATACAATCTAACAGGGATACTACATCATTCAGTATAATAGAAGGTGGAACAACTACCTTATGTGAAGCCTCTTGGAGCATTTCATGGTATGTAGGTGATTTTTGTATTAAATCTCATAAAGATATCTTAGCCGAAGTAGTGTGGAGCTGCTAAACAAGATCATACTCTCTACCAACATGTTGAGGAAGATGAGGAGGTGGGGGAAGAAAAGGTTTAGAAGGTGGAAGAGAAGTGGGCACACATAGTGCTTGCTTTCTTTGTTTTTTATTACAGGTGTTATGCATGTGAGAAACCACATGATAATGAGGTTGTTATAACATGTTTTGAACAATTTGATTCCTTTGAGTAATTTGCTTTTCCGCAATTGAAGATGTAACTAGGAGGTCGAGATGGTTTTGGAACACCTCAAACTGTAATCACAGGTTTAGAGAAAGGAGGTGGATTAGGTACCTCATGTACCTTGATTTTAGGAATATTTTGAACATTAATACACTTATGCACTACCCCTCTAGTGGTTGGAATAAGTCTATTAATGATGATGGAATTGACATTGTTATCTTTTTGAGAAATAGAAGATTTAGGAAAAACATGAAAAAAATATGCTTAACATCTACCCACAGGGGATCCATTATAGGAGAAAGCTTTTCATCCGCTAATGCTTCATCTTTTGAAGGGAGAGCATTGTAATGAAGAGAGGGTAGAGTGATGTTAAGAAATGTATGAATGATCTCAAACTCTTCCGTTAGAATATGCTCACAAGTGGGGATGATTTTGGGAGAGGGATCCAAAGCATAGGGTGATGTAGGTGAATCTAGGTCACCATCATATGTTTTAGAGGTGATATCAATGGTATTATCATGGATTGTAGTAGAAAAATTATCACCATCATCTTTCTCATGACCATTCATGGAGATGAATTTAGTAAAGTCTTCTAATATTGATAGAAATACTAAGAAGAAGCTAATAATGCATTGAAGTGTGATATTGAATAGTAATGTACAATTGAATTTAGACATGACTTTCATGTCACCAAGATCTGAAATAATATTGTAATCAATGACCTATAAGTGCAAGATAGGTAGGGCTTTCTAATAAATGTGATGTTGTTTGTAACCACAACAACTAAGTCTTGCAAATGTAATATGTGTATCATGTGCAAATGATTTTCCTAAGTAAAAACAAGAGGGATTTAGAAAACCTTATTTTAAATGAAGATGCATAAGTGTCAAATGAGGTATGTAGTTAGATAGTTTTGCTTATGCTATTGCTTTCAAATTTTAAAGAGAAGATGGATGCATGAATGCTCTTGCTTTCTAAATTCAATAAGTATGATATGTTTCATCAATCTAAAATCAAATTTTTCAATAATTCAACATAGCTAGAAAAGATCTGAAAATAAGATTCCCAATATAACAACTAGATTCAAGACTAGTGATGGTTTCACCATCAAACCCTAGATCTTTGTGTTCAAACTATGAACACAACTAGATTTCCAATATAACAACTAGATTTTTTTGCATCAAATCCTTTTTATTTCATAGTTTGAACACAAATAATATTTATGAAATGCTACAACAAATCAAAATCAGATTTGACCAATAATTATCATCAGAAAAAATTTGGGCAAGAGTTTAGTCAACCCACCCTAGGTGCAAGACTAGCTAGGTTTTCCAAAAATGCAATATTTTTGAAAATCCTAATAATGAATAAGTGAAAATGCCAAATATATCACTAGGAAATGATTAAATAATGCAATACCAATCTAATATGATGCAAAAAAATCAAAAAATTATATCATACTATAATGATCTAAACTTATGAAATATAGAAAATGTGACAAATATGTTTTTTTTCTAAACCTAAATCAAATGCTTGATTTTCTAGAAATTCTCATGCAAAGATGCAAGGATGTTCTTTTCTTAAACACAAATGATATGCTACAACAAATGAAATCAATTTAATCAACTAAATAATTCCACAACACACAAATCTACAAACCCTAGGCTCAAGACTAGCTAGGCCTTCTTTGAATGCAAAGTTTTTGTAAACCCTAACAATGAAATAATTTGAAATTATGCTATATAACTATGTAAAATGATGAATGAATTTAACCTAATCAAATCTAGGGTAGAAAATAACTCAGATCTAAAGCAAGAATGATGCAAAAGTGCAAGATGCATCAGGTTCACCAAAATGTTAGATGGAAAAGAGAGACTTAGCCTAAAAGATTAAACAAGGTAAAACCCTCTTCTATCAACATTGGAACACAAACCAAGTTTGGCTTCTACCTTTGAAGGAGAGCCAAAATATTAATTTTTTGTCTATTTGCTGTATAAAGGAGTATCAACCAAATCTAACCAACCAAACTAGATCAAAGTATGAAACCCTAATTGAGCAAGATTGGTGAATAGCAGACAAACGAAAATAGATACAAAAAATATAATACCACAGTAGAGATCAGGGAACAAAGGAGAACCAGGATCTAACTTTTGAAGTAGAGAAGTACTAGGGTTTTGGGCTCCCTAGACCAAAATTAGGGTTTTGTGGGATCTTCAGATCTAGGTGCCTTCATCTACTTGTCTTCTTGTCCCCCATCACTTGTTATCTTCAAATTCCTTTGGATGTGACCTATACACAAACAAGAAGGGAAAAGGGTTGGTGCTATTTAGGAGCTTGCCTAATTCAAGCTCCATAAATGGTGTTTCCACCTTGACAATAGCAATGATGAGAGATAAAAGAGTGTGTGCCCTAGGAGGGCAGAGGCAAATTTGAAGTAGAATGAAATGTTGTAATAAAGCATGAAGGAAGGAAGTCACCACGAGCATGGAAACCCTAACTTTCTTGATGTGGCATCATGACTTGACTCAAGAAGTAGGTGTAGCCTCAAATATGTAGAGAGATCTTCACAAGACGTGCAAGAAGTTAGTACAACAACAATAATCCACCATAGAGAGCTTTAGAGAAGAATAGAGAGCATGAGAGAGAGAGAGAATGCAAGTGTGCCTAAATGGCTTAGAATCATTAGAAATATTCAAATGAATAAACTAACTTTCTTATATATGCATTCTCGCTCACCAATAATGAATAAAACCAAATGGGGTTGACATGTATAAGCCAAGGAGGTGTTCTAAGCCAACACCATAAAAAATAGGGTCGAGGCTAACATCTGGGACTAGGGGCGCTATTTGCCTTAGTTCTTGAGCCTCACAAACTCTAGAGAGTGTCAATTAAGGTGGTCTTAGACGTGTTGTAAGTTTAGTTCATCGGGTTTATTCATCAGTATCAAGAATTAATTGTTTTAGGTCCACCTAGGTGCTAAACTAGGTGTAAAATGCTAGTGTACACATTTTACTCCATAACACCATCAATGATCAGTGTCCCTTCATATTGATGTCTTTTTTGATTAAATGAAAGGGGAAATAGTGTTCTCAAAGATTGAATTAAGATTGGGGTATCATCAATTAAGGATCAAGGAAGAGGACATTTTGAAGAAAACATTTAGGACTTGGTATGACCATTATGAGTTCATGGTTTTACCTTATGGGCTGACCAATACACCATTGAATTTCATGTGCTTAAAAAATCATGTGTTTCATGATATGCTTGATACTTGTGTGTTAGCGTTTCTTGATAACATTTTGATTTATTCAAGGTATAAGGAGGAACATGAAGAGTATATTAGATTGATTTTACAAAGGTTGAGAGAGCATGACCTATATTGTAAGTTGAGTAAATATTCCTTATTTTAGTCTAAGATACAATATATTAGGCATATGAGTTAGAAAAAAGGTATTATGATGGATCCCACAAAGATTCAAGCAATGAGGGAGTGGCCCACTCCAAAGAATGATTCAAATGTTCTTAGTTTCATGGCTTTAACAGGATTACCACAAGTTTGTGGAAAAGTTTTATAGAGTGGCTTATCTTATTACTTGTTAGCAAAAGAAGGGTAAGAAGTTTGTTTGGTTAGAAAAGTTTGAGGAATATTTTTAGCCTTTTAGAAGCTTAAGATTGCATTGACTACTACACCAGTATTACAAGTTCTAGAAACTAAGGAGTCCATTGTATAGATAGATGCTTCTTTAGAGGCATTTGGATGAGTCCTTATGTAGGATGGTAGAGCATACACATATGATTCTATGAAGCTTAAATATCATGATAAGAATTATCCTACTCATGTGACTTGAAGCTTGCCATGTTGAGTCATGCACTTAAGGTGTGGAGACATTTTCTCATGGGTAAACCATTCTAGCTAAAGATAGATCATAAGGGGTTGGAATATTTGTTTACTTAACATCAACTAAATTCATGGCATAGAAGATGGTTGGACTTTCTAAGTGTAAAAAATAATTTAATTCTATGTTAAAACTACTTTACATTAATTGAGATGGGTTGTGAAAATGGGGAAAAAATAGAAATAATAGAATATACAAAAATGGAAAAAAATTAATTACATAATATAAATATTGAAGTGATAAAGAACTTGGAATAGGACTTAGGGAGCTCACTAGTTAGGACACTAATGTGCACACATTGTCATCCACTCCATCACAAAGGTTGGAAGATGAAACTCTTCTTACATAATCCATACAATTTGCACACCAAGAGACAAGAACAACAAACACAAATACCAGAGTAGTGCTAAGAAGAATGGAACAATAATAAATTAATCTAATGCTAATTAAATCAAATGAACTAGTGAAATGATGATAGAAATAAAGAGGGACACAGACTTCCTTATGACAAAGCCTCCAAGAAACTTATAGCTAAGACAAGAAAAATGTTGGTGACTACTTGGGACCTTGAAGAATGGTCAAGCCCCTAGTTTTGTCTTTCGACCTCCATGGGTAGTCAAAATAGGAAGATGAAATGAGCTCGAGTGTGTGCACATAGGGCCTATATGCATATCAATACCCTTGTGTGTATGGATGGACCTAGGAGGTGATATCTCCAATAGTGCAAAAGGAAGTGTTGTGAGATACTAAATAGTAAAGAAAGAGAAAACTAATCTTCACAATGACAAGGGATGATTCTCACAAGGCCAAGGAGGAAATAGAACCTTGGAATGATGCAACATATTATAAAGAGATAAAAAGTGTTGTGGAGAGACAAAGAGAGTTCAATATGGCATTAGGAATTATAGAGTAGAGAGAGAGAGAGAGAGATCTTGGAAGTAGGAAAGGGAATCCCAATAGTCATTCAAGATGTAAAGGTGACTATTTGACTTCCAAAAATTAGGTGTATAAAAGAATATTTGGAATCTAAAAAGATACTAGCAAGTTATAAAATGGATGTTGTATGACTATACAATCAAAGGAAGGTATTTCACTATGCAAACATCTATACTTTGCACTAGCATCCAAGTATAAAATGCTTAGAGACTTCATAGCTTGGGAAAGAAACATAAGACAAACAAAAGGGAACACATGGAAATATACAAATTAGTTCAAACAAAGTGAATGCTAAACTTAGTTCAAAAATACACACATACATAAAATAAGTGCCAAAGTTAGTTCAAACAAAGGACACATATACAAATTGAGTGGAAAAGTTAATTCAAACACACACTTCATGAACATAAAAAGTGAATGCCAATAGACACTTCATGTACATGCACACAAACACACACATACAAATTGAATGTTAAAGTTAAAACAAAGTTTGTTCAAATGCACTTGATACACACAAAGAACACTAAAGGTCAAAGATGCTAAAGTTCAAACACACTTGACACAAAGTTAGTTCAAACACACACTTCACATGCACAAAGTAAACACTAAGGCTCAAAGGTAAGGGGATCAAATCCAAGTGAATACCAAATTTAATTCAAACACACACTTTACACACATACAAAGTAAATGCTAAAGACCAAAGATGCCAAAGTTCAAACAAATACATAATCTGAATGTCAAAGTTTACATACTTTTCACACAAAATGAATGTGAAAGTTCAAACATAACATATACACATGTACACACAATCAATAAGAGGATTGAATCTAAGTGAATGGTGAAATTTAAAAATACTTCATACAAAGTGAACACCAAAGTTAGTTCAAAAATACACATACATACACAAAGTAAGTTCAAACAAGCACACACAAGAATGATCAAATCCAAGTGAATGCAGAAGTTAATTCAAACATACTTTACATACATACAAAATAAACACTAAGGCAAGGATTCCAAATTTCAATTAAGCACATAAAGTTAACACCAAATCTTACACACTCTTCACACAAAGTGAATGTGAAAGTCAAAACATACCATACACGCACATAAATAGCCAAAGTTCTAACAGACACATAATGTTAATGTCATTCAGCTTACACACTCTTCACACAAAGTGAATGTGAAAGTCAAAACATAACATACGCACACATAAATAGCTAAAGTTCAAACAAACACATAAAGTTGATGTCAAAGCTTACACACTCTTCACACAAAGTGAAAGTGAAAGTCAAAACATAACATACACACACAGAAATAACCAAAGTTCAAACAAACACATAAAGTTAATGTCTAAGCTTACACACTCTTCACACAAAGTGAATGTGAAAGTCAAAACATAACATACACAAAAATAAATAATAAGAGGATTAAATCTAAGTGAATGGTAAAATTTAAACATGCTTTATACAAAGTGAAAGCTAAAATTAGTTAAAAAATACACAAATCCACAAAGAAAGTGCCAAAGTCAGTTCAAACACACTTGATACATACAAAGTGAATGCTAAAGTTCAAACAAAGTTAGTTCAAACACACTTGAGACATACAAAGTATGATAAAGTTCAAACAAAGTTAGATGAAACACACTTGATACACACAAAGTACACTAAAGTTCAAACATGCCAAAATTCAAACACACTTGACACAAGTTAGTTAAAATAGACTTTTGCACATACTTTTAAACATTAAAGATCAAAGATGCAAAATTAAACACATAAATTGAATCTCAAAGCTTACACACTCTTCACATAGAGTGAATCTGAAAGTTCAAACAAAACATATACAAATAATAAGAGGATCAAATCTAAGTGAATCATAAAATTTAAACACACTTCATATAAAATGAATGATAAAGTTAATAAGTGGAAAACACATCATTTTTCTCATACAAACAATAAAATAAAAAATTAAAATAAATTAAGAATGTTCAAAAATAATATTTATAATTAAGAATAAGAAGATTTGGTCCAACGTAATTGAAAAAAAACTAGACATGGAAAAAATGTAGTTCAATGAAGTTAGTGTGTATAGGTAAAATCAAGATAATATAAAGAGATAAAACAATGATAACAATAACTCAATCATATAACTTTCAAAGATTGATCTAAATGATAACAAGAATCAATGAATATGTGAATTAAAACAATAGAAAGTTATCGCCTAGGCTATATTGATCTCTTGGTTCTTTGTGGATTGCTCAATATATTGTGTACCCTGCATGGTTGCAACAAGTAGACGAGATGATGATAATTGCATGCTCAAAGAGTTGATGTGCTCAATGATGTGATGTATGCTCAATATGCTATATGGATGCCTGAGAATAAATGATCGAAGAGGATTTGTTATGCAATGAAGGGGGTATATATAGTTTTCAGGGTTCGATTGATCCATGGTTGAAATAAATCAATGAAATCAATGATCAAGATGAATTGAGAAGAAATGATGAATGTGCACATGACATGTGTCATGTTTAAAGAATATTTTTAAATTGCTTTATTGAGTTAACTGCTTTATTTGATAAAGATAGGATTTGATTTCATAAAATTATAATGTTTTTTTTTAATTTATGAGTTGATGATAAAAACAAGATAATAATTAAAGCTAGTTAACCCAAATTTATATTTGCTTTTTGAAGTTCTAAAAATAAGATTGACTGTGCACATCAAAGAAAATGATATTTTTAGAAGAATTGGAAGATAATTGAGAATTAAATAAATAAATTTATTTAATTTATTGTGCATGATGGAAGAATAGATAAGATTAGATATAGAGAATAAATTTAAAAAATAAATTCATTTAATTTATTTTGCATGATAGAGAAATGTAAATAAAATATTAATTTTATTTAATTTTAGAAGATAATAGTCAACTTAGACAAATCTGAATAATTTATTTAAATTTAGAGGAATAATTGATTAATTAAATAATTAAAAATTATTTAATTGTGAATAAGAGTGACTAAGTGAGGAATTAATTAAATAATTAGATTTATTTAATTAATGTTGAGTTGAAGATTGAAAGAGGATAATGGTTTAATTAAATAATTAAAATTATTTAATTTAGAAGAATAAAGTGGATTTTGTTGAAATTAATTAAATAAATAGACTTTATTAAATTAATGTTGGAATCAGATGATTTAAAATAAATTGATGAATTTTGATGAAACTAATTAAATAATTAGATTATTTAATTAATGTTGGGTGCAAGTGATTTGACATAATTGATGTATGCAGGTGATACAATGCAAAGGGTCATTTTTAGGTGTCTACATTTTGCCCCTCTTTGATACAAGGCAATTTGCAACTTTGTTTCAAAGAAAACAATGATGAAAATATGATACAATTATGCCCCAGTGTAGTTGGCATAAGATGCCCCCTCGAGAGGAAAGACAAGGAAGTGATAGAAGAATTGGGTTGACTCATGACTAGAAGAAAAGGATAGCGATATGATAGAAAATAGGCTTAGAAACACTAGATTGGATGTTTGGAGGCTGACATGATGAAGAAAATAGGCTAACATGAGGAAAAATGGGATAAGGGGTGGGAAGAATTAGGGTTGGGATGTTATAAATAGGGCCCAAGGGGTCACTTTCAACTCATTTACACACTTAGAGTTCAAAGAGATTAGAGCCATTTAGCCTCCTAGTTCAGAGTTGAGAGTTTAGTGCTTAGAGTGACTTAGAGATCTATAGACTTACCAATTCTAGTATAGAGATACTGAGGCAAGCATGTACGGACCTACAGAAGACTAGCGAGAGCTTCGGCAGTGGTAAGTAGTTAAAAACTTGACTTTTGTTGCATTTAATAGGTCATTTAATGTAGGGTTCTAGGTTTTTATTCAAATGCACTTTGTTAGGAATGAAGCACATATGGCACATTTTGGAACGCATATGGTGCAATTAAGCACATATGAGGCACACAACCGTGCATTTGGCGCTAACAAAACGCCTTTGTTCACTTTTAGGTTAGTGATAGATTCGAAGCGCACTTGGCCTATTTTGAAGCACATTTGGTCCACAGTTAAGCGTAGTTGGTAAATAGTTAAGTAGACTTGGTTAGCATTAGGCACACTTGGCTAGCAGTCAAGTGCACTTGGCTAGCAGTCAGGCACACTTGGTTTAGGTTTGAAGCACATTTACAAAACAATAAAGCACACATGGAGGACAGTTAGGTTCATTTGGTCTAATGAAGCGCTTCTATTTTTGCAATAGGTTTTTGACTAATTTTGACTTATGAAAACTAGATTTAGGTAGTTTAAGAAGGGTTGACCAAGGTTTTTCCAGTGTTCTACCTAGATTTTGAATGTGTTTGACTTAGGTTGACTAGGATTATAATGTATTTGTGAGTGGTTTTACAAAAGATAACAAGTGGTTCTTGTGTATGTAGGTTGTCCTACCTCCATTGCAATCTAGAGAGCGACACGTCTGGGATGCAGCTGAGGTGATACAGATCAGATGGGAGGAGGATTTCTTCCTCAAGGTGATGGGAATATGGCACATAGACCACTCGACACCAGTTAGGGGGTACTTATCACTTATGACTACTTTGGTTGAGAGGTGGCACAACGAGACCTCTTCTTTTCACTTTCCATTGGATGAGGCTACAATTACTCTTGAGGATGTATGGTGCATCCACAAGATCCTGATCCATGGAGCCCGAGTTGACTACGATACTGACCGGGGTGAGGATAGACTTAGAACCATATTCATGATAGATCGTCTTGGTATTTGAGATCATCAGATATGGTGGAGGTGTGTACGATGACTCTACGACTGCATACAATGGATAATGGTGTCTCTGATTGAAGATTTTTCTAGTTCCTGATAGCCACTCTATGGGATTATTTGTGGGATGGGGGAAAGTGATAGAGGGGATGTTTACTCATGGGATCTGATATGCATGGGGACACAATGTGTTGGGTCAGCTATACCATGACTTACATGATTGTGCCTACCAATCTGGGGGTAGTTTGGCAGATGGAGTTACTTTGTTACATGTGTGGGCCTGGGAGCACTTCCCAGTGATGAGACCTATTTTTTCTCATCACTGAGATAGAGGTCAGCCATTTATCTACTTATACAAGGTTGTATTGACTCAGAGGCAACTTGGAGCTGTGTGTTATTGGAGGAGACAAATTGATGAGATGCACACCTTTGTATAGCATGCATGGAGAGATTGCAAGTCTTGGAAGGATGACATAGAGCAGAACCTCTACTGTAGATAGGTGAGATGCCTCTTTGGGCACAGGGTGGATACTATAGAGAGATACCTACCAAAGAGGGTGCTTTGGTAGTTTGGACTTTTGTAGGGAGAGCCAGTGGGAGATGCAATATATGCGTGGATGCAACAAGAGACTAGAGATTGTGGGCCAGAGATTGTGGAAACCACAACACTTGTAGATCTACAGGGACTTGCCCCACTGATGTGGGATTGGATCCTTTGAGAGGCTGATCCAGGGTATTTGCCAGTTTATGTTGCATATTGGTGGGCTCATAGGCTAGTTAGATTCACAGTCCCTAGAGGAGAGGGAGTAGTGGGAGAGGTTACGACACTAGGCCAGGAGGCGAGGGCTCACCAGAAGGCCCAACATAGGGTTCAAGTATAGAATACAGGAGGAGGAGATGATCGAGGAGGACAGGGAGATGTGTCGATGGTAGATGTGGGGGCACCATAGCAAGTGGTGCATCTTGTTGAGATAGAGCTAGAGTAAGCTTGCAAGCTATTGTAGGAGGAGATAGGGAGATGGACTCGCCTCGAGCTACAGATGGTTAGGATGAGGAGAGAGCAAGATGCTGTGTGGATGGAGGCTAGATAGGCTAAGACCTAGGCCTAGATACAGGCTCAGGTAGCAATAATAGCACAAGCAACAGTAGTCACAATAGCGGCGGCAATACAACCACCAAATGACGGATAGATTACAAGACTGACAGCTGAGCAAGATGTGATTGTGCAGTTGAGATTGGTAGTTGAGGCCATCCTTTAGAGGGTGAGGTGAGAGAGGGATGCAACACGATGAGCCTTAGGTTCAGATCAAATGACACTAGTGGGAGATCTTACCTGAGTACAGGGTGAGTTGGCTGCAGTAGGTAGAGAGGCTGAGTAATATCGAGGTCTATACTTTGGAGTGGTACCAGCTAATCAAAGAGACCAAGCTTTGGGGAGCAAAGCACATTGGGGGATTCATCTTCACAGAGGTTTGGGAGGTTAGGCTCATCAGTCATGGGTCCCCCCCATCATTCACATGGAGGGGTACTAGCTAGAGGACCCACACTGAGTGTAGATGGAGCACAAGGGTCGCAGCAGGTAGGGATTTCGACACATGGCTCGCACTAGAGCATGATGCATATATGTATATTGTACCATTTTGTATCGACTATGTATTGTATATTGTTTATGATGCATGCATACATTTGATGTATCTTTTTGAGGTATCATCATAGCCATGATGTATTATATGATTCATTTTTATGTACCTAATGTATAGACTGGACATTATGTATTTTTTGATGACCTTCGATGATGGTGAAATATATATGAGATGATATATGATTTATGAGATGCTTATGGATGTTCATGCTTATGATGACATTTGATTTCTATATGCGATGGATGTAATTGTTGCAAGTATGGGCCTAACTGATGTTGTCATTGATGTCAACATACTCCTGTTGCATTAATGATAAGGATTGGATGAACTGTTTGCTGAGGATATTGAGGAAATTGGTCATATTAGGAATAGTGAAGAACTGTGAAGTCAGCAAGGTAAAAGTCCAAGATAAGATGAGGATAAGACGATACAGTTTAAAGGGTTTATAGATATATGTCTTCAGGTGATTCAATAGAAATTTTAGAGGTCCGCATGAAGATCTGAAGAAGTTGTGGCCGCTCAAGTAAAACCAGTTCTGGTAGGTGTTCAGAGGTGACAGAGTGACACAGATAGGTCCAGTGAGATCTGGTAATGCATTATCATGTTCTGTGGATTTGGTGAAGTGTTCAGGAAGTCCTTGTGAAGTGTTAACTCGATTGGTTCATCGTCTGGAGGTCTACAAGCATCTATTCCTTTGTGACAGTGATGACAGACTGTGTTCTTGAGGTTCTAGATAAAGGAGAGAAAGATTTCAATAAGAAGATGTAGTGTGGATGTTCTTGGTGACTCAGGCAAGCTTGTGAAGGTCTTTGGATCATGTCTAGTTTGTGTTGGTGGTTTGCATTGGAGTTTGGGTTCACAATTGAAGAATTACTTCCAGCTGATGGTGTTCTTCCTAATACTGGCTGACCAGATGAGTTACACATCCTGCGGATGTTCTTGGAGATGTTTGCCGACTTAGATAATTATTACTAAGTCGATGTCTTGTATAAATAAGGGATTGTAGAGTCATTTCAAAATGTGTGGTGTGGTGATGAGAGTGTGGTAGCAAGGAGGAGAGTGAAAGGTAGATCAAAAGTATTAGGCTTAAATGGAACTAATTTAAGCATGGTGAAGATGCTATTCTCCAGTTCATATATGTGATACTTACTATTTTGTAGACAGTGTGTCTCTTGTAGGCAATGAGCCTCTTGTGAGCAGTGTGCTCAGGTAGTGAGCCCTAATTGGCATGTGCCATTTGTTCTTTCTATTCTTCTAACAGAGAATACAATCTTGGGTTAATCACCCTGTGGTTTTTCCCTTAACTGGGTTTTTCACGTCAAAATCTTGGTGTCCTGTGTGTTAATGTATTTCTGCTCTTGATTTAATACATTATGTTTCCATGATTGATTTATCATTATGTTGTTGAACTACAAAGTGGATTTAAGTGTTTAATTGGAAGAAATTTTTGTACAACTAATTCACCCCCCTCTCAGTTGTCTGCCCTAAATCTAACAATTGTTATCAAAGCTGAGTTCCTCTAAAAAGAGCTTAACCACTTGAGGAGATCCAGGATGTCATCCTACAAGAAGGATAGTCTGAAGTTTGATGGAACCATTTTTAATCTTTGGAAAAGTTGCATGAAATGTCACTTGCAATGTATGGGAATGCAGTACCGGACCATGGCTACAACAAAGTATACACCTCTTCAGGGTGGCTCGAAAGCCCCAAATGAAATCACAGATGTTGAAAACAATCTGTGGACCATAGAAGCTCTTCTAAGCACATTATTTGATTCAAAGTTTTTAAATATTGTTGACCTACCAACTGCTTTTGAGATTTGGGAAAAACTGGAACTTCTGTATGAAGGAGACAAGTATGTTAAATGTGCAAGGCTACAAAGTCTGAAAGGGAAATTTGAAAATCTAAAGATGAGAGAAGATGAAAATATCACTACTTTTGTGCCAAGGGTAAATGAGCTTGTTTGTGGAATTAGATGTGCTAGTGAAGTCTTGGATGAAAATGAGATTGTTGGGAAAATTCTCAGATCCCTTCCGGCATCTTATAAAACCAAGGTTGTTGCCATTGAAGAATTCAAGGCCCATACAACTGTCACAAGAGATCAATTGGTTGGTAAATTGGTTGCATTTGAAATGACCAAGTTTGGAGATGCCTCTCCCAAGACTGAATCTGCATTCAAAGCTAGTGCCTCTGTAAAGGTAAACAAAGGTTTGATCTGGGAGAGAACTCTTCAAAGAAACTATTTTGGTATGAAAGAGCTAGAAAAGACCTGGAAGAAGAAGAAGCAGAAACTGCTCAACTTGAAGCCCTTATTGCAAAAAGACTACCAAGAGGATTCAGTAAGTATGAAGGAAAATTGCCTTTTAAGTGTTTTAACTGCAATAAGATTGCTCATTTTTCCTCAAGATGTCCAAAAAGATTTTCAAGGCCAAATCCTAACAGATCAAGGTTCCAAAAGAATTGTTATTATGTTCATAAAGAAGATGATAATGAAGGAGTAACAGATGATGAATTAGAGATAGGAAACAAACTTGGAAATGATTGGGTGTTTATTGCCATCAAGGAAGAAGATCCAATGTCCTTTGAATCTGTCAATCATAAAGTTGTAGAAAGAGCTCTGGCTGCCCAAGTTGAAGAAAAGAATGATTGGGTCATTGACAGTGGATGCTCTCACCATATGACAGGTGACAAAAATAAGTTCATAGATTTGGAATGGTATGAAGGAGGAGTGGTAAAGTTTGGTGATAATTCTGCTGGTAGAATCAGAGGTAGAGGAACTATTTCTTTTGATGGAAGGAACAAAACTAGTAATGTACTGTATGTTGAAGGATTGAAGCACAATCTTCTCAATGTTGGATAGTTGGTGGACAAAGGCTATGATCTTTGTTTCAAGAATGGAAAATACAAGATCTTTGAAAGGTCCAGAACAAAGATTGCATCTGGTACTCAAACAAAAGGTAATACCTTCCATTTAGTTGGTACTGGTAAGAGTTGTCTATTTGTGCAAATTGATCAAAGCTGGTTATGGCATAGGAGGATGTGTCATGTGAACTTTGATAATATCATCAAGATAAGAAATACTCAGGCTGTAAGAGATCTTCCAAAATTAGTAAAACCTACAAATAGATTGTGCAAAGAATGTCAGTTGGGGAAACAAAGCAGAGTCTCATTCAAAAGCGAGGAACAGTCTTCCACCGGATTATTGGACTTAGTTCATACTAATTTATGTGACCCAACAAGAATCAGAAGTGTGCAAGGTGATAGATACTTCATGCTATTAATTGATGACTACTACCAGATGATGTGGGTTACTTTTCTGAAGAAGAAATTAGAAGCTCTTGAGAAATTCAAAATATTCAAGGCTATGGTAGAGAATGAAACTGTATTAAAATTAAAATGTCTGAGGTCTGATAGAGGTGGAGAATTCACATCCTTTGAGTTCATAGAATTCTGTGAGAAACATGGAATAAAAAGATAGTTGTCTGCTCCTAGGACTCCACAGCAAAATGGAGTAGTGGAAAGAAAGAACCAGACCATATAGGAAGCATCCAGGACCATGATGATGGAAGCAAATGTTCCTCAAATCTATTGGAGAGAAGATGTTAGCACTGCAGTCTATACTCTCAATCGAGTACATGTCAAAAACAATACTGGTAAGATTCCTTATGAACTTTGGTTTGGCATCACTCCTACTATGAGGTATTTCAGAGTTTTTGGTAGCAAATGTTACATTAAAAGAGATGCAGATCTAGGCAAGTTTGATGCTAGAAGTGATGAAGGAATATTCTTGGGTTACTCTACTCAAAGTAAAGCATACCGGTGTTATAACAAGAGATTGAGGAAGGTTATAGAAAGTACTAATGTGAAGGTTGATGAAGGAATTGAAAAACCCTCAAGGTTTTATGAATATGATGAAGATGATCAGAATAATGTTTTGATTCAAGGAGTCCAAGCCCATTCTAAGATTCATATCTAGACTGATCTGGTAAATCAGGAAGAAGAGATAGGTTTGAATGAGCCTGATCAATAATCAGAAGTACAAGAAACTCCCAAAGTTCCAAGGTATGTAAGACTGAACCACTCTGAAGATCAGATCATAAGTGATCAAAGCAAAGGTGTTCAAACAAGAAGAAGGATTGGTCAAGATTTAGAAGAGTATTGTCTAATTTCAAATATTGAACCTAAGATAATGTATGAAGCTTACAATGATGAAAACTGGACTAAAGCAATGCAGGAAGAGCTGATACAAATTGAGAAAAATCACACTTGGGATCTTGTTCCCAGACCTAGAAACAAGAATGTGATTGGAACCAAATAGGTCTTCCAAAACAAACTGAATGAAGTTGGTGAAGTAATCAGAAATAAACCCAGATTGGTTTGCAAGGGTTACTCTCAAATAGAAGGAGTTGATTTTGAAGAAACTTTTGCTCTGGTAGCAAGAATTGAAGCAGTCAAATTATTTCTTGCATTTGTTGCCTTCAAGGATTTCAAAGTGTATCAGATGGATGTCAAGTCTACCTTCCTGAATGGTGACTTGGAAGAAGAAGTATATATTGAGCAACCGGATGGATTTCAATTGTCTGATCATGGTGATATGGTTTGCAAGTTGAAGAAAGCACTATATGGACTCAAGCAAGCCCCAAGAGCCTAGTATGAAAGATTGGATAAGCATCTCTAGAAGATTGGTTTCAACAAAGGTACTGCTGACAGTAATTTGTATGTCAAAATTGATCATGAAAACATCTTGATTGTTGAAGTGTTTCTTGATGATATCATTTTTGGAGGAAGAAATAGTATGTGCAAAGCTTTTGCAAATCAAATGAAAAGTGAGTTTGAGATGTCCATGCTTGGGGAAATGAATTCTTCTTGGGTCTACAAATCACTCAAACATAGAAAGGAATCTTCATTTCGCAGACCAAATATGTGAAAGAATTGTTGAAGAAATTTGGGATGGAAGACTCAAAACCAATGAATACTCCCATGGCAACTAGATGTAAATTGAGCAAAGATGATGATTCTCCCAAGGCTGATTAGAAAAAGTACAGGTCAATGATTGGAGGATTGTTGTATCTCACTCAAACTAGACCTGACATTATGAATCTTGTTGGTCTTGTTGCTAGATTCCAAGTTGATCCTAGAGAGTCTCATGTCATGGCAATCAAGAGGACTTTTAGATATATAAAAGGGATAGTTGAGTATGGATTGTGGTATCCCAGAGATCATGATTTTTCTCTTCATGCATATACAGATGCAGATTGGGTAGAAGATATGGATGACTGAAAGAGTACCAGTGGTGGAGCATTCTTTTTAGAGAAGAGATTGGTTTCTTGGCTGAGCAAGAAACAAGAGGCAATATCTCTATCCACTATAGAAGCAGAGTATATTGCAGTAGCAGGTAGTTGGACTCAAGTTTTGTGGATGAAGCAAATGCTAAGAGACGTAAGGGTGGAATATGAGGAACCTATCACAATCTTTTGTGATAATTCAAGTGTAATAAATATATCTAAGAATCTGGTGTTGCATTCAAAGACTAAACATATATCCATCAAGTTTCACTTTTTGAGAGAGCATGTGAACAAGAATGAAGTCAGATTGGAGTTTGTGCCATCCAAGGATCAGATTGCAGACATCTTTACTAAACCTCTACCTAAGGACTCTTTTGAGTATCTCAGAGAGAAGTTAGGGGTTATTGCCCCTCCAGTGATGAACTAAGGTGCACTGATGTGCATCAGTTCGATGGATATCACAGTCATATCTTGTGATCCAGATTGATGTTGGAGAGCTACTACTCAATGGGAGCAGCTGGTATGGTTTTGAAGTGTTGGAATTGCAAGTATGTGCCCTTTTCCATTAATGTCAAAGGGGGAGAAAAGACATGTGAAAAACAACTGGTTGTTGATCAAAGGGGGAGCAGGAAAGGAAGAGAAGACATGTGAATGATTGTTGTTGATAGGGGGAGTTGTGACAGTGAGGAGAAGTTCTTTTCTTGATGGTTAAAATAGTTTTTCACATCATATGTTGCCATCACTGATGATGCAGAGGTGGCACAAGGGAAGCACAACACAAAGAAAGTTTGTTCTCCTTAGCCCACTCACCCACTTCACTTCTTCAATCTAACACAATCAAAGGCACATTCAAGGGTAAATGAAGGATTTGTTACATAGGCTCTTGTCCAACTCTCAAGGCTATGTCTACACCTTCATGTAGGTCTGAAAACACCTTACCAACATTTGGTTTGATCACCAACTTCATTCAACTCTCTAACCTTGACTAGGCCTAGTGAGGCTACTAGCCCTCCAAGACTAGTTTTCTTCACACCAAATGACAAAACCCCAAAGGACTAGGCAAAAAAATGGTGATTTTGGATACCCTCTATGGGACTCTAACAAACTCCTAATCTCCAATCCCAACTCTACTCCAGTAGTTCAAAACCCCCACTAGGTCTCTAGGCCTAATTGATCACTTTAGGCCGGGGTTACAAAGCAGAGGGTTCAAATTGGGTTCATAGGTCAGGGGCAGGAATTTGGAATGTCTCTACCAAGTCCCTACAACACAAAACCACCATTCTTGCATTCACCTTGTCTGGATTCTGTCACCTACAATAGCAAATAGCATAAAACAGGCCAAATACATGGTAATACTTGACCTAGGGCATCAAATTAAAAATAGAAGACTGCATTTCCCAGAAAAAAGATTTTGGAATCTTATAGTACATATCCCTATCCTACATTTCATTAGTTTTTTGTGAATTTTCACCAATGGGAATGCATTCTAGGGCCGGATTTCTATGGCTGCCCTAGAAAACAGGGTTTCTAGACCTGTTTTGAAAGAAAAATCAATATCTCCTGATGCCGACCACTTCAAGACCTCAAACTAGATTCATATGAACTCTGACTCCAAGCACTTTTAGAAAAAGTACATTTGCACCCCTGGAAAATATGTACAGGTCATACAATAGTGAAAATGCAGAAAAAAATAGTCAGTTTCTTTGATTTCTATGCACAAATTTCGTACAAAAACTTCCTCCTCCGTATTGGAGCTAGATGTTTACCGTATTAACCCATCTAAGTCAATATGCAACTTTCAAAATCAGTTTGAACTATCCAAAATGAGTTGCAACCGCCCAATGTGTCATAATACATTGACAATATTTGACACTATGGTATTTTTGCATTAACACTATGGTTTAGCTTGTCCAAAGGAATCAAACCATCCTCCATACTCCCAAAACATGATAAAACACACAAACAATCAAAAAAACTCAAAAACCAATCCTTTAGACCTTCTAGGCCTAATTGGCACAATAAGGATCCAAGTGGACTAAGCATGATTGAGGTTTATAGGGTCACCTCAATCATCTTGACCACACAAAAGGGACCATACAAATATGGCTAAAGCCTTATTACAACACATACAATCAAAACAAAACATAGCTTATCAAAATGCATCAAAAATGTTTAAGGTGTCAAACTGCTCCTAGGTGCCCTGCACCAACTGACAAAGGGGGAGATTGTTGCAAGTATGGGCCTAACTGGTGTTGTCATTGATGTCAACATACTCCTATTGCATTAATGACAAGGATTGGATGAACTGTTTGCTGAGGATATTGAGAAAATTGGTCATATCAGGAATAGTGAAGAACTGTGAAGTCACTAAGGTAAAAGTCCAAGATAAGATGGGGATAAGAGGATGCGGTTTAAATGGTTTATAGATATATGTCTTCAGGTGATTCAGTAGAGATTTCAGAGGTTTACATGAAGATCTAAAGAAGTTGTGGCCACTCAAGTAAAACCGGTTCTGGCAGGTGTTCAAAGGTGACAGAGTGACACAGATAGGTCTGGTGAGATCCGGTAATGCATTATCCTGTTCTATGGATTTGGTGGAGTATTCAAGAAGTCCTTGTGAAGTTTCAACTTGATTGGTTCATGGTCTAGAGGTCCGCAAGCATCTATTCCTTTGTGACAGTGATGACAGACTATGTTCTTGAGGTTCTGGATTAAGGAGAGAAAGATTTTAGTAAGAAGATGTAGTGTGGATGTTCTTGGTGACTCAGGCAAGCTTGTGAAGGTCTTTGGATCATGTCCAATTCGTGTTGGTGGTCCGCATTGGAGTTTGGGTTCACAATTGAAGAATTACTTCTGGCTGATGGTGTTCTTCCTAATACTAGCCGACCGGATGAGTTACACATCCTACAGATGTTCTTGTAGATGTTTGCCGACTTAGATGATTATTCCTAACTCGATGTCTTGTATAAATAAGGGATTGTAAAGTCATTTCAAAATGTGTGGTGTGGTGATGAGAGTGTGGTAGCAAGAGGAGAGCGAAAGGCAGATCAGAAGTATTGGGCTTAAATAGAACTGATTCAAGCATAGTGAAGATGCTATTCTCTAGTTCATGTATGTGATACTTACTATTTTGTACACAGTGTGTCTCTTGTAGGCAGTGAGCCTCTTGTGAGCAATGTGCTCAGGTAGTGAGCCCTAATTGGCATGTGCCATTTGTTCTTTCTATTCTTCTAATAGAGAATACAATCTTGGGTTAATCACCCCATTGGTTTTCCCTTAACTGGGTTTTCCACGTCAAAATCTTGGTGTCTTTTGTGTTAATGTGTTTCTACTCTTGATTTAATGCATTATGTTTCCATGATTGATTTATCATTATGTTGCTGAACTGCAAAGTAGATTTAAGTGTTTAATTGGAAGAAAGTTTTGTACAACTGATTCACCCCCCCTCTTAGTTGTCTACCCTAAATCTAACAGTAATGACATTGTACTTATGATTATGGATTCATCTAATGATGTTTATGCTTATCGATATATGGATTGTGATGACATTATGATATGATTATGGGATGATATGATGATGTTTATGCTTATATATGTATGGATGGGATGAAATTATGGTATGATTATGGATTTATATGATGACATACTTATGATGTATATAATCATGATGCCTAACATATTTGATTTTGCAGGTATGTAGAAGACTTTGATGATGAATAGAAGAAATGAGATAGAATAGAAAATGATAAATAATTGATCGAGCTTTGTATGAAAAACTATATTGTGATTTTGGATGTATGGATGGATAAATGGATAGCTGATTGCAACGGTATCTTGGATTTTGATATAGCACATGGATAGTTATGCAACCAAGGTATATAAGACCAAGGTGCCAGGATATCCAGTGCAAGGATGTTGACTCTACAAGCACACGATTTGAACTTATATTTACTATACATAATATAACCTTGATGGATATGTGAATGAGCTATAATCCTGAACATATAATAAACTTAATACATAAATGCAAAAGTATATTAAGATGTAAGATACTAGGTTGTAACACACATGTGAATGAGCCATAGTTCTTTAACATATAATAAACTTAATACATAAATACAAAAGTATATTAATATTAAGATACTAGGTTGTACACAGGTACAAGATAAATATTAGCCTCAGTAAGATGATAAGAACATCCCACAAACATAGCATACGAAAGCAATGACTATGCCCCAATCCATACTACATCGCAACATACCAAGATATAGATAAATCAAGGCAGTCTTGAATATGTAATTAGAAAGGAACAAAAGATAAACCAAAAAGAAAAAGACTGACTTACAAAGTAAACACACAACCATCATATTCTCTTGCCAAAGAGGTTGCTCAGGGTAGATAAGTTGGATGAAGCCTTATTGTAGGAACGATATATCCGTTAAAGGTTGTTGATATGATCTAGGATAGATGGATTGATGTAGCAGATGTGGCAAGTGGATATGAGGGACAACATATGGCTCTATGTGTAGTCTTTTTGCTTCAGGTTTGCATAAGTATATTAGCTTTCAGAAGGATGCATAGTTTTTTTTCAGTTTGAGTTAGTCAAATCTAGGTGGTAAAATGGATTGTGATAAATGGAAGACAAGAAAGATGGAAGTGTTAATGGATTGGGATGAAGAATGATGAATCATATGTGCCTGAGTACTAGGTACTTCCTTCATATTCTAGACTGCCTACATACCCTATATCCACGGGATCAAGGCACATTACAATGAAAGATTATTATGATAATATACATGTAGTTCTGGGTAGAGTGATGAGATGGGTGAAATGTGATGAGAATGGTTAGGTGAAAAGATGGCATCTTATGTACCTGAGTACTAGATACTTCCTTCATATTCTAGACTGCCTACATACTCGTATCCATGGGATAAAGGTACATTAAGATTGAGATGAGATGATGATATGCAGTTCTAGGTGGATTTGATGATGTAGGATAGGATGAAGTGATGAGTGATGATGTAGTCATACCTCAAATAGGGATCCATTCCTAGACCTAGGTTAAGGATAAAAAGTTGCCCCCATTCAGGTAGAGGTTTTGTTATGGATGATGATGGATAAACTGACTATGGATGCACTAACTTATGGATGAACTGACTTATGGATGAATTATGGATGATGTGAATAGATAACTGACACTAAAGATTTCCAAGCCATGATAGATGGGAAAATGGAAACACTAAGTCGATATGGATGGATGAAGATTTTATAATGGAATGATATGGATGTATGACTTAATAGATGGTAGGTGTTGACATTACACATAGCGCTTATTTGTCAGGTTTTCATTATGGTACTTATCCAAGGCGCCTATGTCACGTCTCAGACTTTCATAACTTGTTGATTTGTTAAATGCATAAATCATTGAACTATAGTCAAGGTTAAAATGCAATAATTATATTGTTGATTTAAGTTCGATTTGCTTCGGCTATATTATGGGACTAAGCTATTGATGGTGCAATGAGTGAGAATTTTGCAGGTTTTGTCAAAGGCAAGGATATGGTTTAGGTAGGGGGTTCCTAGCTTCATGGAAACACATGTCAGGTTTTATCTGGTATTCTCACACACACATATTCACATAGATATCATATTGTTTTGATGGGTTATCCATTTCATTTTTAATTCGACGAATGTTGCATTGCATGTTGTTCAGAGGATGATTGTCGAATTCTCCTTCTTGTTGATTTTGTCTTCATCATGTATTTTGCCTTCTTACCTGTTTTAATGCATGTGCCCTAGAAGAACAGGAAGGTTGTGAATTAAACCAAATGGATATATAATAGCAAATATTTTTCTTTATATATATATATCGTGAAGTTGCATTCTTATAATTTTTCTTTTATAAATTTTTCCCTCAACAAATAAGATTGTAGAATTGTTTAATTATTAATCATTTAATTGAATATATATATATATAAACAACTATTATTGGATGCATGAAATATAAAATCTGTTGATATATTATTTTATAGGGGGATAATTTTGAAAAGGGGTGCGCATGCATTAGAAGGTTTAAGAATAATAATAAAAGAATTCTTGCATGTTTGTATGGAAGGAGGGAAATTGCCAGTGACATGATCAAAGGCCTTTTAGAAATAAAAATTAGGTATTCCCTTATCAAAGAAAATAGATAAAAGAATGTGTTAATTACAAAAAAGGATAGGGATACACAGATGGCCTGGAGAGTAAGGAGATCGATAAAAAAGAAGGGTAGATTATGATGTAGAAGATTTAAAGGAGGTTGAATCATACCAAAACGCGTTCTTGCAGGAAAGAGAGACCCTGTAGCATCAGATTCAGTAATATAAAATTTCATTACTATATATAATTGTTTGGCTTCCAATGTGTTTTATGTTCTTTGTTTTACAAATGAATGTGCTTCTTAAAGTCAGGTTTCTTTCAATCTTTACAACAGCATCCCTGAGTGATTACCTTATAATCTTGAGACCTTTCTATATGAGAGGTGTTTAGATCCATCCTTTAGAATTTCTCTATGACTCTTCTAATAGATATCTTCCCCAAATTTATGTTTAAACTGTTATACCAGTCATTAGATTTGTTTACAAAAGCACTTGAGATTGGTGTCTTGATGTTGATGCATAGATCGTTGTCACTAAAATGACCTTGCTGAGAGAGACGTCAAACTAAGGTCCTCCTACTAGCTTGTCTCATAGAAGGTTTTGTGACGATTTACTCAGTGGTTGAATATAGATCTGAATGGATCCAACTTTTGAAACGTCTTCCTTCATTGTATTTATAAATATAAGTAGCAGTCTTTCTAAGTTAGGCGAATAGCTGAGATAGAAGACGTCCAACAATCTTTCTACTTAAAATAGTCAATCTAGGATAAATTGTTCTTTCCTTCAAAAAATGGCATTCTTGATGGCCAATTACTCTTTCAATCCTACTGAATTGATCTCTCTGAATCATTTACTAGATCAATCGCCCTCTTCTTTTACATCCTGTATCAACTTTTGATATTAGCTTTTCTTGTGATTCCTTCTGTCTATGATTGAAATCGCCAATCTTTGTCTGTGACTAATATGGTGTTGCACGAGTTCTGCAGTTCTTTTTTTTATGCTCAGCCTTGAATTAATAGCTTATCTTACATTAATTTCTTTCAAGTTAGGTGAACTTAGGGGTGTTCAGGTGTCTATTTAGACACCAACCACACTGATACAACAGCCTTTGAGTTTGTTTTGACATTGAATTTTCTTAAATAATGTAGTTCTATTTCCAATTTAGGATTGGCCCTTGCATTGTTAATAAAATCGACCTGTGTTGAATCAAAAGCCTACGACCTTTAATGTTTTCTTTTTAAATCTCTCTTAGTCTGCTAACATTGAACTATAGTTGTCAAGTGAACATGATTATATCGAAACTAGGTCCTTATTAAATTCATTTAAAAGAAAAGAAAGATCTTTCTTAATGGTTTATATATATAATAAAAACAAGTCTTTATTTGGTAACCCTATATGGGCATTTCTAATTAGAGATCCTATTAATGTGTAAGTATGTAATTGTGGAACATTTTTGTCAAAAATTAATTAAGTCACTATGTTTAGATAGTGAATACACTTTTATTAGATACAATTGAAATTTGTTTAATAAGAAGGGATATATAATTGTTACTTCTCTATTATTCTTGTCGATTGAATACTAGGCTTATCAATTTTCAACTATTGCAAAGTGACAACTCTTCAAACCAAATCCATACAGATGAATTAATTTGTCTATTACTACCTACTTGATTAATAACCGAATTGAATAAAATAAGGTGGATAGCCAAAATTTTGTTTTCTCAAGTTTTTATGTATTGGAAAGATTACCTTCCGAGATGGGTGTCAAGTATGGGTACACAGGGGAGTAGGTTTTCTTTTTCAAAACCTACACATCATTTAAATGGTTAAATGCTTTGGCCAAAGCAAATGGAATGTTGAAACAAACATATGCACCATTGGAATAGATGGTTAATTGCCTAGTTCTTTATGATGTATGTTTCCCTACCATATCCTATTGATGAGATGTTGCATTCATGTTAGAAATGCATGTAGATTTATAGGTACACACTAGATTCCACCCTGCACTTGTTTACTGGTTGCTAGGCCCTTCAAGTAGGGTCAGGTATTCCTCAGTTTAAGGGATTCTGGGGAAGGGCATGCTTCGTGGTTAGGTGGAAAAGTGCCTGAACCATGTTCTTGTCCTCCAATGTAGCAAATGACTAGTTGGTTGATGGCAGTCAAGGACTATTCATTGGATTATATTATATTGATCACCTTGTACTTTTATTGACTCAGAAGAATTGTAAGGTGTTATGCCATTATTTGAAACTTGTAATAATGTTGTCTTGATAGAATCTGTAATCGACTTTAGATAGATGTATTGAAACATGATTGGGCTTCAAACTTATGAGTGGAAAAATTGAATTGACATTATATATAACTATTATCTCTTCTTCTTAATGATGTTGTAGTTAATCTTAGTTACTTTACTTTACCTTTCTGTTAATTGTGGTTTTACTTTAGTGATAAATGTCATGAAGCTTTTTAGTAGTTTACATTTGGTATGAGAGCGATGGTTCTACTCTAGGCCTTTTAGACCATTACACTAAAGTTGTAAACTCCTTGCAGATAATTCATCATGACCACTAGGAACTCTGGACATAGGGGAGCAATCCTAGAATCTGCTAATAACCCCAACACTAGAAATAATGAAGTAGCTAATGCTAGGAATAATGCTGGCACTAATGAAGGAGGAGCTAATGTAGGAAATAATACTAGGAATAATGAAGGAAACAGAAATGAGGCAAACAATAATAACAATGCAAGAAAAGAATAATGAGGGACAAAATAACCAACTAACTCAAATCCTAGCTCTCTTGACTCAACAAGGAACTCTCTTGACTCGTCAAGGAACTCGAATGAACACCATGGAATAGGAAATCAAAGGAATAAGGGGAAATAGGGCTGAGGAAAGAAGAGAAGAAGCTAGAGGTCCTAAGAGTGAAGTGAATGGAAACAACAGAAACAAGATTCCTGAGGAGTTAGGAAAGGATCTTAAAAAGGTTACCCCTCCTAAATTTGACAGTAAGACTATAGGTGATGGAGCATAAGCATGGACTATTGATATGGAAAAATATTTTGATCTCTGTGACTTGTCTGTTGAAACTAAAGCTATATGGGGATCCTATCAGCTTACTGGGGAAGTTGCTACTTGGTTGGACAACGAGAAGGCTAAAAAGAAACTGTTACCAGGAGAAGTTATGTGAGACTACTTCCTCAATCTTTTCAGGAAGAGGTGGTTGCCACAACTCTATTTTGACAAGAAAATGACAAAATTCCAAAACCTCACTCAAGGAGGGATGACTATGACTCAGTATTGGGAGAAATTCTCTCACCTATTGAAATATGTTCCACAGTATCGGCTTGATAAAAGGTTCAGGATTCGTAAGTTTATTTTGGGGTTAAGGCCACAGATTGGATCAGATATTGATATTCATAACCCATTGACCATGGATGAAGTGTTTGAAAAGGCTACTAAACAGGAGCAGAAACTGTAGCAGATTTCAAATTACCGTAAGAGTTGGGATGTGAAGAATGGGAATAAAAGGTTTCAAAATGACAGCCACAATTAGGGTAATAGTAGTAATCAAGGGAACAATAGCACCAGACAAGAAATCTTAAGAGGGGCAATAACTACCAAGAAAAGAATAGTGGGAACCAAGGTGGAAATAACAATAAGAGAGGTAACTATGGCAGCAATGGTAATAATAATAGGAGGGACATGCCAACTAGACACAGAGGACCCAGAGATGGATGTTACACTTATGGAGGAGAGAACTATGCTAGTACATGTCCTCGTCAAACAAAGAACTAGAAAGATGGAAATCGACAGGGAGCTCCTCAACACCATATTCATGCAACGATAGATCATCGACAAGCAGATTTCCAAGCTACACCTATTCAAATGTCTGGTACACGCTCTTTGGCCTTCCAATTTCTATTTTAATTGATACAAGAGCTACAGAATGTTTTGTTGATCCTAAGATTGTAGCTAAATTATATATAAAACTTGGACACATGGAAAATTCTTGGATGGCACAGTATGGTAACAATGCAGAGAAAAGAGTAGATTCATGTCTAGTGTGCAGTGAATTAGATCTTCCTACTTTCCAAACACAAGTCAATCTTTATGTTGCACCTCTAGGATCTTATAATGTGATTCTTGGAATCAATTGTCTGTTTGAACATAAGTCCTTAGTAGATTGTGAAGAGAAAGTAGTGAAATGCCTTGATGACTTTGGGAATTGAGTAGAAATTCATGGATCTAGAACACCCCTTAAGCTAAGATAGATATCAGCTATGTAATTGAAAAAGGCTAAAAGAAAGGGCATCTATGTAGTGAATATAAGAGATCTAGATAATCAGGAACCATCTTTTAAAAACTATCCTATTCTTAGGGAATTCAAATATGTCTTTCCTGATGAATTGACTGAACTACTGCCTAAAAGAGAATTTGATTTCTCTATAGACCTAATGCCAGGAATAGAACCATAGTCCAAAGCACCTTATCGAATGACAACAATGAAACTCTATGAACTTAAGGCTCAGTTAGAAGAATTGTTAAAACAGGGGTTTATCAGACCTAGTGTGTCGCCTTGGGGCACACCAGTCATCTTCATAAAGAAGAAGGATGGAACATTGAGGTTGTGCATTGATTACAAAATGCTCAACAAAGCCACTATTAAGAACAAATATCTGCTTCCAAGGATAGATGAGTTGTTTGACCATATGAAAGGTGCAAACGTATTCTCCAAAATAGAACTTAGATCCAGTTACCATCAGTTACGGATTAGGGATGAAGATATCTCTAAAAAAACATTTAGAACATGATATGGTCACTATGAGTTCACAGTAGTACCATTCGGGTTAACTAATGCACCAACAACTTTTATGAACTTGATGAATAGTGTGCTCAACGATTGTCTAGATGAATTTGTGTTGGTCTTCCTAGATGACATTTTGATTTACTCTAAATCAGTAGAGGAGCATGAAAGACACTTAAGGATAGTCTTGTAGTGTTTAAGAGAAAGAAAAGTTTTTGGCAAATTAGCTAAGTGCACATTCTACCAGAGTAAAGTGCACTGTCTTGGCCATGTAATTTCAGCAAATGGGATACGGTAGATCTTGAAAAGATCAAGGAAATAATGGAATGGCATGCACCATAGACTATGACTGAGGTTAAAAGCTTTATGGGGCTAGTAGGATACTACAAGAAATTTGTAGAGATTCTCAACAATTGCAACACCCATAACCTCGTTGTAGAAGAAGGGTAAGAAGTTTGATTGGATGGATAAATGTGAACAAGCTTCTTAATTATTAAAAGAAAAACTCACATTAGCACCTATTCTAACCATACCTAATCCAAATGGTCATTTCACAGTGATTACAGATGCTTCTAGTGAAGGTGTGGGAGGGGTGTTGATGCAAAATGGGAAAGTGGTAGCATATGAATCAAGGAAACTAAAATAGCATGAGTTAGATTATACACCTCATGATCTCAAATTGTCTACCATTGTTCACACACTCCAAATGTGGAGGCACTCTCTCTTGGGTAAGCCATTTGAGATAAGGACAGATCACTTGGGACTCAAATATATCTTCACCCAACCCAATCTCAATGCATGACATAGAAGGTGGCTAGAATTCCTAAGCGAGTATGATTTTGGAATCGAATATATTAAAGGCAAAGAGAACAGGGTAGTAGATGCTCTTAGCAAGAGATGACACCTAACTGCTATGGTGACTACTAGAACCAATTTGAGACAACAAGTGATCTGAAACTTGCAAGGGGATAAGCACTATGAACAGGTTAAACAGGCATTAGAAGCAAACCCCACAGATCATCAATTTGATGGGTATGTGATAGAATCAGATGGGATTTTGAGATATCAGGGGAGAATGTATATTCCAGATTCGGGTGGTTTGAGGAAATTAGTTCTTGAAGAGATTCACAGTGCTCCATATTCTGGACACCCAGGAGTGACCAAGACAATGGAAGGATTGAGACCATTGTACTTTTGGCCTAAACTCAAGAAGGACATGAAAGAGTTTGTCTCTCGATGTTTAGAGTGTCAACGCGTCAAGGCAGAACATGTCCATCTTGCAGGACTACTTTATCAACATAGTATACCTGAGTACAAGTGGCAGGTGATTAACATGGACTTTATCCAGGGATTGCCCATGTCAAAGAATAGACATGATGTTATCTTAGTGGTAGTGGACAAACTAATGAAAGTGGCTCATTTCATTCCTAGAAATCTCACTAATGGGTCACTCACGTTAGCAAAGAAGTTTGTCCAAGAGATCTTTTGACTACATGGAGTACCAGAGATGATCATCTCAGATCATGATACTCACATGACCTCTAGGTTTTGGACCATACTTAATGCAGCTTTGGGGACTAAGTTGAACTTTAGTACAGTTTATCACCCTAAGATAGATGGTCAGACAGAGAGAGTCAACTAGGTAGTGGAGGATCTTCTGAGGATGTACTGTATGGACCAGTAGTATAAATGGGAGGCATATTTTCCATTGGTAGAGTTTGCGTATAATAAATCATACCATGCATCTTTGGGATGGCACCATTTGAGGCTCTTTATGGGCGCAAATGTAGGACTCCAATCAGTTGGGACAGGATTGAAGATAGGATAGTAGTTGGACCTAACATGTTAAAGGAAATGGAAGATCAGTTGAGGCTAATAAAAGATAAATTGAAAAAAGCCTCGGATAGACAAAAAAGTTATGTAGATAAGAACAAGACTTTTAGACAATTCTCAGTGGATGATAAAGTGTTTTTAAAGGTTAAGCCACATAAAAGTTTGATTTTGTTTGGCAAGACATCCAAACTAGCTCCAAGATTTGTGGGACCTTTTGAGTCCTTGAAGTGATCAATCCAGTTAGATACAGACTTCCATTGCTACTAGATCTCATCAAGATCCATAATGTTTTTCATGTGTCATTGCTCAAACCTTATCATCCTGATGCATTGTATATTCTTGATTGGTGTGCTCTACAGGTACAGGATCCACGAGTGGTGCTAGTGGAGCCCATTCAATTCTTGAAGAAGCGCAATGTTAAGTTGCGTAATCAAGACATAGTGCAGTATAAGGTCCAGTGGGACCAATATTCAGTGGACAGTGCCACTTGGGAGGATGCTACATACATTGATAGATCTTTTCCACATTTGGGAAACTAGAATAGATGTTTTTATTTCATGCATATTCAAATACTTTGATACTTAGATGATGATACATTATTATTTGATACTTAATTGTTTGGTTGATGTAATAAGACATCAAGACGATGTCTCTTCCAACTAGGGAAGGATGTCACGTCTCAAACTTTCATAACTTGTTGATTTGTTAAATGCATAAATCATTGAACTATAGTTGAGGTTAAAATGCAATAATTATATTGTTGATTTAAGCTTGATTTCCTTCGGCTATATTATGGGACTAACCTATTGATGGTACGATGAGTGGGAATTTTGCAGGTTTTGTTGAAAGCAAGGATATGGTTCAGGTAGGGGGGTCCTAGCTTCATGGCAACATGTGTTGAGTTTTATCTGGTGTTCTCACACACACATATTCATGTAGATATTATGTTGTTTCAATGGGTGATACATTTCATTTTTAATTCGATGAATGTTGCATTGCATGTTGTTCGTAGGATGATTGTTGAATTCTCCTTGTTGATTTTGTCTTCATCATGCTTTTTGCCTTCTTGCCTATTTCAATGCCTATGCCCTAAAAGAATAAGAAGTTTGTGAATTAAACCAAATGGATATATAATAGAAAATACTTTTCTTAAAAATATATATATAGATATCCATTTTATAACAATCATATTAAATGACTATTTTATCAACTACCTTTGTAATCGAAATCAAATAAAGTTATTAAGTTTATCTTTAATATATATATATATATCGTGAAGTTACATTCTTATAATTTTTATTTTATAAATTTTTCCCTTAACAAATAAGATTGTAGAATTATTTAATTATTAATCTTTTAATTGAATATATATATATATATATATATATATATATATATATATATATATATATCTTCATTTATATAAAACAACTATTATCAGATGCATGAAATATAAAAGCTGCTGATATATTATTTTATAGTGGGATAATTTTGAAAAGGGGTGTGCATGCATTAGAAGGTTTAAGAATAATAATAAAAGAATTCTTGTATGTTTGTATGGAAGGATGGAAACTGCCAATGACATGATTGAAGGCATTTTGGAAATAAAAATTAGGTTTTCCCTTATCAAAGAAAGTGTTCATTACAAAAAAGATAGGGATACACGAACGGCCTGGAGAGTAAGGAGATCGATAAAGAAGAAGGGTAGATTATGACATAGAAGATATAAAGGAGGTTGAAGCATACCAAAATGCATTCTTGCAGGAAAGAGAGACCCTGTAGCATCAGATCTGGGTACATAAAATTTCATTACTATGGATAATTGTTTGATTTCCAATGTGTTTTCTGTTCTTTATTTTACAAATGAATGTGCTTCTTGAAATTAGTTTTCTTTCATATCTTTACAATAGCATCCCTGAGTGATTACCTTATAATCTTGAGACCTTTTTGTATGAGAGGCGTTTAGATCTGTCCTTTAGACTTTCTCTACGACTCTTCTGACAGATATCTTCCCTAAATTTCCATTTAAACTGTTATACCAGTCATTAGATTTGTTTGCAAAAGCACTTGAGATTGGTGTCTTGATGTTGATGCACAGATCATTGTCATTGAAATGACCTTGCTAAGAGAGGCATTAAACCAAGGTCCTCCCACTAGCTTGTCTCGTAGAAGGTTTTGTGATGATTTACTCAGCGGCTGAACATAGATCTGAATGGATCCATCTTTTGAAACGTCTTCCTTCATTGTATTTAGGAATTTAAGTAGTGGTCTTTCTGAGTTAGGTGAATAGCTGAGATAGAAGACGTCCAGCAGTCTTTCTACTTAAAATGACCAATCTAGGATAAACTATTCTTTCCTTCAAAAAATGACATTCTTGATGACTAATTGCTCTTTCAATCCTACCGAATTGATCTCTCTGGATCATTTACCAGATCAATCGTTCTTATACATCCTGTATCAACTTTTGATATTAACTTTTATTGTGATTCCTTTTGTCTGTGATTGAAATTGCCAATATCTATCTGTGACTGATATGGTGTTGCACGAATTCTAGAGTTCTTTTTTTTATTTTCAGCCTTGAATTAATAGCATATCTTATATTAATGCCTTTCCTAGTTAGGCGAACTCAGGGACGTTCAGGTGTCTATTTCAACACCAACGACACTGATATGACAACCTTTGAGTTTGTTTTGACATTGAATTTTCTTAAATAACGTAGTTCTTTTTCCAATTTAGGATCGGCCCTTGCATTGTTAATAAAATTGACCTATGTTGAATCAGAAGCCTATGGTCTTTAAGGTTTTCTTTTTTAATCTCTCTTCTAGTCTACTAACATCAAACTATAGTTGTCAAGTGAACATGAATATATCGAAACTAGGTCCTTATTAAATTCATTTAAAAGAAAATAAAGATCTTTCTTAATGGTTTATATATATATATATATATATATATATATAATAAAAACAAGTCTTATTTGGTAACCCTATATGGCCATTTCTAATTAGAGACCCTATTAATGTGTAAGTACATAATTGTGGAACATTTTTGTCAGTAATTAATTAAGTCACTATGTTTAGATAGTGAATACACTTGTATTAGATAGAATTGAAATTCATTTAATAAGAAGGGATATATAATTGTTACTTCTCTATTATTCTTGTTGATTGAATACTAGGCTTATCAATTTTCAACTATTGCAAATTAACAACTCTTCAAACCAAACCCATACAGATGAATTAATTGATCTATTACTACCTACTTGATTAATAACTAAATCAAATAAAAGAAGGTGGATAGCCTAAATTTTGTTTTCTCAATTTTTTATGTATTGGAAAGATTGCCTTTAGGGATGGGTGTCGAGTATGGGTACATAGGGGAGTAGGTTTTCTTTTTCAAAACCTACACGCTATTTAAATGGTTAAATGCTTTGGCCAAAGCGAATGGAATGTTGAAACAGACATATGCACCATTGGAATAGATGATTAATTGCCTAGTTCTTTATGATGTATGTTTCCCTGCCATATCCTATTGATGAGATGTTGCATTCATGTTATAATTGCCAGTAGATTGATAGGCACACACCAGATTCCACCCTGCACTTGTTTACAAGTTTCTAGGCCCTTCTAGCAGGGTCAGGTATTCCTCAGTTTGAGGGATTCCGCAGAAGCATAAGCTTCGTGGTTGGGCAGAGAAGCACCTGAACCATGTTCTTGTCCTCTGATGTAGCAGATGACCAGTTGGTCGATGGTGGTCAAGGACTATTCATTGGATTATATGATATTGATCACCTTGTACTTTTATTGACTCAAAAGAATTGTAAGGTGTTATGCCATTATTTGAAACTTGTAATAATGTTGTCTTGATATAATCTGTAATTGACTTTAGATACGTGCATTGAAACATGATTGGGCTTCAAACTTATGAGTGGAAAAGTTGAATTGACATTATATATATATATATATATATATATATATATATATATATATATATATATATATATATATATATATATATCTGTTATCTCTTCTTCTTAATGATGTTGTAGTTAATCTTAGTTACTTTATTTTACCTTTCTATTAATTGTGATTTTATTTCAATGATAAATGTAATGAAAATTTTTAGTACTTTACAGCCTGTTTACCAGGTTTTCACCAGAGGATAGATTACTTTTGGATTTTTCTATTTTATTTATTTTTTTTCTATATATGTATGTATATATATTTTTATTTTTATGTATTTTTATTTTTTTAGGATACTCTGAGGATCAAGCATAAAACCTCTTGAGATGAACACTATTGATGGGTTCATCCAAGGAAATGCCTTCAGGTGTTGACAAAGTGTAAGCTCTTGATCCATAGATTGCATTGATAACAAAAGGTCCCAACTAATTCAGTTCAAACTTGCCCTTCTTATCTCTATCTAATTGGTTACGTTGATTTTATTTAAGGACAAGGTCACCTATCTGAAACCTTCTCTCTTTGATCTTCTTATTATAGTTACAATGTAGGCAAATTTGATAGACATGAAGATGGTTTAGTGTTGTTTGACACCTTTCAGCAAGTAACTCAAGCTCAGTTAATCTAGAAATTTGATACTCCTCTCCATCAATCAGCTATTGCATACATACTCTAAGAGATGGGATCTCGACCTCGATGGGTAAAATGGATTCAGTGCCATAGACTAAGGCAAAAGGTGTAGCACTAGTTGGTGTTCTCATACTAGTGCAATAGGCCCATAAGGTGGGGTTGAGTTACAGATGCCAATCACAACTAGCTTCATTGACTGTTTTCTTTAGGATTTTGAGTATGGTTTTTTCAAAGCCTTAGCTTGGCCATTTGACTAAGGATAATATGGAGTAGAAAAGTGATGTTAGATATTGTATTGTATGCATAAAGCACATACATCTTGATTCTTGAATGGTTTACCATTATCAGTGACAATGGATTGGGGAATGCCATATCGACAAATAAGATAATTTAAGATAAACTTGGTTATTTGCTTGCTAGTGATATAGGTCATTGGAATAGCTTCTACCCACTTAGTAAAATACTCAATGGCGGTAATGATAAATTTGTGGCCATTAGATGAGGATGGATGGATCTTATGGGCATGAGGTCGAGTCCCCACTATGAAAAAGACCATGGAATTGTAGCAGGTTGTAGCTCATGTGTTGGTGCATGTATCAGGTCCCCATGTTATTGGCATTGTAAACACTTCTTAGCAAATTGGAATGCATCTTGTTCAATGGTTGGCCAATAATAACCTATATGGAGTATCTTCTTAGCTAGAGTTGGACTGGTGGAATATGATCCATAGGCACCTTCATGTATATCTCTTAAGGTAGTGTTAGCTTCTTCTGAGTTAAGGCATCTAAGAAGAATACCATCAAGACTCCAGTGGTAAAGGGTGTCACCCAGAATAGTCAAGCGAGAGGCTCAGTGGATGAAGGTTTTACATTGGGTTTTGAATAGTTTAAAGGGAAAGGTACCATTTCAGAGGTATTCATATATATCTTCGTACCAAGGAGAATTGGGACTAACAAGTTCGCAAATAATTTCAATTGTAGGAACATCAATGGTAGGTATCAGCATTTGCTTGGTTAAGAATTCACATTTTTGAGTGTTGGTAGGCATGTCTACAAGCAATCCAATAGTAGCCATAGAATCTGCATCTTTATTATGTACCCTTGGAATTTGCTCAAAAGAGATACTCAAGAAGTGAGGCTTGTAGGTCTCAACCAGTTGCTTGTAGGGTATCAACTTGTAATCCTTAGTTTGGTATTCATCAGTGACTTGTTTGATAACTCGTTGAGAGTCCCTATAGACTTGGAGTTCCTTGATATTCCATTCTACTACTATATAGAGACCTGTAAGAAGTGCTTCATACTCGGTAATATTATTAGTACATGCAAATGCTAGCCGATATGATTTTGGAATGTAGTCATTCTACATTGTGATAAACAAGATTCTTTCCCCTGACCATGTTGTGTGTAAGAACCATCAAATTATAACTTCTACTGCACTGAGGTAGCAAGAGTGAAAAGATCTTCATCTAGAAAGTCATAGATCATAGGATTTACATCTTTTATTGGAGCTTCAGCTAGTTGGTCTACGAGAAATTGTCCCTTGATAGCTTTTTGATCAACATATTCTATGGTAAATTTGCTCAAGATCTTGACCCATTTAGCTAGTCGAACTATGAGGGTTGTCTTGGATAATAGATACTTTAATCAATCAATATTAGAGATGAGATTGGTGGTTTGGTTTAACATGTAATGTCACAACTTCTTGGAAGCAAATGCTACTGCTAAACATGCTCTTTCTATAGGAGTGTACTTGAGTTCTTAACCAACCAAGGTGTGGCTGATATAGTAGATAGCATGTTATTTATGTGACTCATCATGTTGTGCAAGAAGAGCACCTAATGTTGCAGATGTAGTGGAGATATATAGAATCAAAGGTCTATCAGGTACTAGTGGTACAAAAATTGGAGGATTAGCTAGATATTCCTTAAGCTGATCAAATGCATGTTGACACTTTTCATCCCACCGAAATGAGACATCCTTGGGGAGCAAGTGTTGGAATGGTTAACACTTATCTGCTAGCTATGAAATAAAGCATTTGATAGACTGTAACCACCCTTGAAGACTCCTTAGTGCTTTCAGATTTTTTAGGTGGAGGCATCTCTACAATAAACTTAACTTTTGTTGGATCTGTTGCTTCTCAATCCAACTGAATGTTTCCCAGTTATACCTACAAGGTAGCCATCATTGATCAATAGGATTTCCAAGCCAGGGGCCAACAGTATAGGAGATAGACTCTATAAATATCTCCTCTTCCTCTTTAGGCTCTGCAGAACCAAGGGGGGTATTTGCTATTCAAAATCCATGAGATATACTTATGAACTGACTAGGATGTTGATGTAAAGCAGATAAATCCTCCTTTATACCGACCAAAACTGTGAAATAAGTGCAAAGGGGCTAGCTTTGGGCCTATGCTTAGTTGTGAATTAAAGGATTTTGGTCCTAAAACTACTTCTAAATGTCCTAAAGGTTTGTATTTCAAGTATGAATTTATGTTTTTGTATTTGGATGGAAAACTAAGACCTTGGTTGTAACCTCAATACAAGGCTGGATCGGTGCCTATCTCAGGGCTCGAAGTCAATAGACATACACATGTGAACGGTTCCATAAACATATCAATGACTAGGTTTCAAGGGGATTTATAGTGTCTGTCTTACAGATACTTCCCAAAACTGAGTATTCAGTTATCTCTGCTTACAACATCCTTACTGCAATATACTCTTCCCAACACTTAGCCCAAAACATTTAATCTACTCCTTGAGCAGAAATAAAAGACTAAGCATTTAACATAGCAAACCTATGTCCTAGAACCTTAAACACCCCTTAGCTGTTTAGATTCAGAAGAAGAAAATATTCAATTTGGAGACAAATAACAAAATACATGCAATAAAGCATTATTCATATAAAACAACATGAAACTAGAAAATTTATGCATAAAACATATAACATGTGATTCATAGACTCACAAGACACCCAAAATAGAGTCACCAATGAAGTTGTATCATATCACAGCACCAGAATTTGTCTCATTTTCAACAACAAATGAGTAACATAGTCTGCCCTTTATAACAAGACTATGTACTCAGCCAAAAATTACATGGCAATTCAAAATTTTTGCTAGAAAACAATGCACCAAGAATGGTGCCCAAATCAATCAATGCAGTAGGGGGGACAAAGAGGGAAAAGTAGGTAGAATCAGGAACACCACCGCCGCCTGAAGATTTTCTTCATCAAATTTGGTAGCTTGCTGTCAATCATCGACCCATACCTTCACAAATAGCCATTAATGACTCACCTACTCGTGGCCTCCTAGAATGCTGCGGCCTGCGAGCCTTAGAACTTTTCCCACCCAAAAATGAATGCATATGCATAGGAAATCCTTTGCCGAAGGTTTAAAACACAGCCGCTGATCTTGTTCTCCTATTGCTGGGATCATTAGCGTCAAAACACGCTGAAAAGTCATCCACCAATGATATCATGCCATGTCAACACCCTATGCATCCAATGCTAACTTTTCTGCCATCCACTTGGCCCATTTCACCCTTGTATATGTAGTTGAAAGTGAGATTGTATATACATATAATCACTTACATACAAGTCGGATCCCAAGACACTATAGAACAAAGTTGAACCTGCATTCAGATCCATGCCTTGTATGTATATCCCCTTACACATTGACACATACAACACACCACACGTACAAGCCACAGACTTTAAATTATGATGAAGCATATCGCAATCACCTTGAAGTCCAACTTGTACCTAAACCTTTGCATCTTTATTTTATACACGCGAACATACAATCGCAATATACATTCTGCAGACCTCAAATGATGATCCATCGGATTTGAAAAACTTTTAAATCCAGGCCTTGTATCTCCTTTTATTTGTATATCGGCATATACAATGCCATATACATGCAAACTGTGGATTTCAACACATTATCAACTGGATTGCATGTTCATTCTAGATTCTGGTTTGTATATTAGGAATGTATATTTGAACATACAATCACAAATATACAAGCGGTGGGCCCTAGCTTCATAACCTATCTTGTATGTGTCTTCTCGTATATCACCACCGATGCATATGACCAACATACAATCCGCCTTGTATGTCCGCAAGTCCCACCCTTTATATGTCAGCCCCTTACAAATTTCCTTTCATATGGGGAATGCACATTTGCTTTGTACATTTTGCTTTGTATGCGAGATACAAACCCCTTTGTATGTGAGGCGGACCGCACCAAATGTTTCTCTGCCACATTGTATAATGCCGAACACACAAGACCATTTGTACATGCAAACCTGATATACATTCAAGGAATATTCCCAAAATCTGCAACAGATTCCACAATGTATATGCACCTTTTTTAAGCTCGATATGCATTGCAGAATGCATACAACTAATTTTTTAGCCATTTTTTGAAAGCCAATTAAGATCTCTGACCCGCCAATGCACATTTGACCTACATGTATATACAAATAGCCTTGTATATACAAAGTGACATGCATACAACAGAAATTTTGCACTTTTCAACTGCAGAGGCCAAAAGACTTAGAAATTTTTGGATTTTATTGAAGGTGCCTACATATTTAAATACTTAAAACCTCAATGTTTATACAGGCAGTAACATTGGCTCTGACTGGGAACGTGCAGACGCAAGGCTACAGCAAGAACCAAACCACCTCAGGACAAACCAAGCAAAACACAAAATACAAAACACCAGCGACTATACAAGGCGTGCACAAACTATTTACACCTAATTTACAAATGTGCACAGGAAATAATCACTTATAAAAAGTAGGGCTTTAGGAACTGACCGTGCACAGGTAGTTCCTGTAATTCACCATTTAGGGCCTAGAGAAAGTAGGAATCTTCTCCATGAATATTGTTGATTTGATATGGGCCCATCCATAACGGCTCAAATTTATGATGCTTACCCTTATCTTGGCTCTTTGTGTTCCAAACAAGGACCAAGTCACTTAGCTGAAACTTCCTTTTTGTAGCCCTTTTATCAAACAAATATTTCATCTTCTATTGTTTCTTGATATGTGTCTTGTGCGCCTCTCTTCTGACTTCATCCAATGTAACCAACTGATTTATCCTTTCAGTCATTGAGTCCTCAACCTCTGTATCATTTTCTTGTATAAATCTATAGACTGGCAAAAGGTTGTTCATAGGTAACTTAGCTGGTGCACCATACACTAACTCAAAAGGTGACCTTCTAATTGATTCCTTCACTATCACCTAGTTAGCCCATAGTGCCATCTTTAACTTTGAATCCCATGCCTTTTTTTTCTCGTCCGCCATCCTTTTGATGACTTTCATGAGGCTTTTGTTACTTGAGTCTGCTTGTCCATTTCCCAATGGATGATACGGTGATGTATATGACAAATTGATCCCATATTTGTTGCAAAAATCAACAAATTCACTAGATCTGAAGCACATGGCATTGTCTGTGACCATTGTGACTGGCACCCCAAATCTAATAATAATGTGTTCTAAAATAAAATCCATCACCACCCTGCTTGTAGCCTTTTTAGTTGGAATTGCTTCAACCCATTTGGTAAAATAATTAGTAGCAACCAGAATCCAACTATGTCCTCCACTTGACTTTTCTAAAATTTCCCCTATAAAATTGATTCCCCATTGCTAAAATGGAGCATCCACAGTTACAGTTCTAAGGGGCAATGTACCTTCATACTTTAGTTTTCCTAAGAATCTTTGACAGGGATCACACTTTCTTACCACCTTTTGCACGTCTAAGAAAAGGGTGGGCCACCAATAGCCTGCTCTAAGAATTTTGTGAGTTGTTGTCCTGGCAATGTAGTGTCCACTACACATTCGTTTGTGCATGTCATTTAGAATATCTTGAACTTGATTTTTATCCACACACCTAAGTAATACACTATTAGGATTTTTCCAATACAACTCTCCTTGAAGGATTATATATTTGATAGCACATAATTTTAAAGTCCTCTTCTGACTATCACTGAGATGGGAAGGACAATTCAAATTTTGCAAGTAATATATAATGTCCTTGTACCATTTAGATTCTGACATATTAACAATTTTATTTTGAACTACATTCACTTGGCATGCTTCCAGATTTGATTGTGTCATCATCTTAGCCAAACCCTATCTCCTTACCAGTTTTGTGATTTGTATCTCAATGTTGAACTCTTGCAACTTGTTAATCTACCTACATCTTCTTCTTGTCACTTCCTGTTGAGTAAAAATATCTTTAACTGCTACATGGGGCACATATGCAACTATCTAAGAGCCTACTAAAAATATCCTAAATCTCTTGATTGCTTTAACCAATGCATATGCCTACTTTTCTATGATATCATATTTCAATTCAACTGCCTGCAATGACATGCTAAAGAAAGCAATAGGCTGTTCAAAACCATCTTCATTTTTCTACAGTAAAAATGTAGCAATAGTGTGAAAAGAAGCAAAAGAGAACAACTAAAGTGGCTTAGAAAAATCAGGAGATCTTAATACAGGAGCCATCTTTATAGCTTCTTTGATGTTTTGAAATGATCTAGTTGCTTCATTTTCCCACTTGACAGCTGCACCTTTCTTCAACATTTTAGAAATATCTTTTGTAATTTTAGCAAAATTGGGGATGAATCTTCTAACAAAGTTGATCTTCCCAAAGAAAGACTGAATACCTTTCATAGTTTTAGGGATCTGAATCCTGTCAATTGTAGAAACCCTTTCAGGATCAATCCTAACTCCATCTTTGGAAACAATGTGTCTCAATAATTTTCCTTCCACTACCCCAAAAGCACATTTCTTTGGGTTAAGTGAAATACCATATTCCAATGCTCTAATAAAAATTTGTTCAAGATGCATGCAATGTTACTCCCCCTTTTTTGAATAGACAGTTAAATCATCTTGATACATGGCCATAATTGAGTCAATCAATCTTGCAAAAGCAACATCCATAGCCCTCTGAAATGTGGCACCAGCATTTGTTAGTCCAAATGGCATTCTTACATACACATAGGTTCCCCATGGAGTAGTAAAGGCGGTTTTGTATTGTTCAGATTCTTTCACTTTTACTTGATTGTATTCTAAAAATCCATCCATCATGGACAAAAGCTCACAACTAGTTATTTTCTGCAGCATAACCTCCATATTGGGCAGTGGATAATTATCCTTTAAATAAGACATATTCAAATTTCTGAAATCAACACAAAGTCTTATGTCACCATTTTTCTTTCTAACTGGGACACGGTTAGACACCCAAGTTGAGTGTCTAATAGGCACAATTATTCTAGCCTCCCTAAGCTTCATAAGCTCTTTTTGCATTTTTGGAGCTAAGGTTGGGTTAATAGGTCTTTGTTTCTGTCTGAATGGCTTAGCTCCAGGCTTCAAAGGGATCTCATGCTGGAATAAATCCTCTCTATAAGCTTTTATGTCCTCATATGACTAGGCAAAGGCATGTTTATATTTCTTCAATAATTCTATCAACATGTTCTTGAGGTGTGGTTTGAGCTGTTTGCCAATATATACCTTTTGGGGGGCCTAAGATGTCCCCAAGTTTATCTCCTCCAAATCATCTTTGTTTGTAGGAGATGCTTTTGAAACAAATTGGTCTCTATTATCAAATGCTCGCTCTAAAGCAACCAGCCCTTTGGGGATTTTATTTGTTTTGAGCTGAATAAATTCTTTCCCCATGAGAGTTTTTTTTCCATTTATAACCTCTACAAAATTTTGAAAATCAATTTCCTGATTCTCATACTCATCTATGCAGTACAAAAATTTCATCAAATCCCTATCATCATCAAACACCTGCCAGCTGCATATATTATCTGGTACTGTAGGTCTAGGTTTAACCTCAACATTTGTAACATCAGACAGAGTTATATCATCTGGCCTAATTGCCACATTAGCTAAAAAATCTGCCATGACATTTTTTGATCTTTCTATCCAGTTTATTGAAAATGCATCAAACAATTCAATTGTATCCCACACAGCATGCTTATATTGTTTCAATATTTTATTCTTAGAAGCATACTTATCTCTGACTTGAGAAACAGTTAACTCTGAATCTCCAAATACTTTTATCATTTTAATTCCATGCTTCAGAGCAACATTCAATCCTAGTAACAAAGCTTCATATTCTGCAATATTATTTGTACAGGCAAACTTCAATAGGAAAGAGAACTTTAGAAACTTACCAGTTGGAGACAAAAACACAACTCCAGCACCAGAGCCCTCCTTTGAACATGCTCCATTGAAATACATAGTCCATAGACCCTGTTGGTCTAGCTCTTGAATGCAAATATCTTTCCTTTTACCTCCTTGATCACCCGAGACAACTTTGAAGTTTTCGCAGTCAGTATCCACAAAACAAACATGTTCCTCTGAATCTTCATCCTCCACTATTTATGATGGCCTTTCTTCTTTGACTAGTTCGACATCTTTACCATTCATTGGAATCATGGCATATGATAGATCTAATTGCATACTTCCTCCAATCAATGTTGCCCATCTTCTTGACAACAGCATACCATATTGTGGCTTTATGTCAACCACTATTATGTTCATTCTGTATTTGTTTTGGATATGTTGCTAGTTTAAAATCAACATCTTTCATGATCCCAATAATTGGCACCTCCCTAGCATCCATTGCATAGCATTTTCCACATTTCTTATCTATCTTCAATCCAGCTTGTTGCATGATAGCCAGAGGCATAACATTTGTTGATGCTCCAAAATCAAGCATACAATTCCTGATTGTTTTTCCATTAATAACAAGGGAGACATAAAACAACTCAACCTGTGAAGGGCATTTTGTCATTGTCACCCCCAAATAAACCTCAGGAATCTCATCGTCTTCAATACACAAGGCCTGTTTCTTATCATGAGTCTCAACATTTTGCTCAGCCTGGCAAGCTACTCCTAAAATTAAGGACAATGCCTTATTCCTAATTTCAACTTTCATCATTTCCATCAACGAAACAAAGATCTTCACCTGGGATAAAACTTGAGTTATGTCAAAGGGAGCATAATTTTGTATAATAGTTGTAGCCTAAGCTATGGTTTTACTCTTATCCTGAGCTGATCCAGCTTTAATTTTAGTGGCCTTTTGACTATTATCCATGACCTGAGAATCCTTATTTTGATCCTCGCTTTGGGGAGTTTTATTTTCTGGTCCTTGAGAATCATGACCTATTTTTTGCTTAGAGTTCTTCTTGTTACCATTACACTACGCCTTTTGTGGTTCAGCCTTCTTATGATTATGCACTGGTTGATTTACAAAGGTGCTTTCTAGTTGACGTGGATCGCTTACCTGAACTTTACCTCTAAGATTATAATTGACTTGACCTGAGCTACTGCTGCAGCTGTGAGAGCTCTAATTTCTTCATCAGAAGGCCTTCTCAAATTATTCAAGAAAATGTGTGAGACCTGAGCATAAGCATAGTTATCTTCATCACAGGGAAACTACTGGCAAACCTGAGTTTCACAACTCATATTTTCATCTGCATCATAGGAAGAACACTCCTTATTTGTGGATAGCATATTGACATTATCATCCTCCATACAATGTGGCTCATTGCATTCATCATAGGCAACAACATTATTATACAGTGACTAAGTGATCATACATTGCGACTATGAATGAGGCATTTGACATATTATGCACCATGGAGTGTCATCAACAATATTAACAGCCTTCTTCAAAGGATCCAGAGTTTCCCTTGCATTCTGGGCTCTTTGATTTGAATTGCTATGTGGGAGGATGGGTTTACCATTATGCCAATTAGTGTTATATGGGATATCATGCAATGACGGTCTCTTTTCTTATCTTTGGTAAACCTGCCTATCAGGACCTATTCCTTTTCATTTTTAGCAAGTCTATAACTTGAGTCCTTAACAATAGTTGTCAATTTATCTAATTTATCCTTAGAAGTAGATGCATTACCTTGAGTACTTTGAGGCTTATTTGGATTTTGTAGAATCTTCACATCATCCCTTATCTTTGTCTTACTAGATGCTTTCCTATTATTTTCAATATTTGTTGCAATCTTGAAAGCATCCCTGAGGCTATTAGGACCCTTATCTCTTAATCCATAGGTTGTTTTGGCATCAAAAGCATTTATTTATAGCACCATGCACATTGGTTCATTAGGTCTCATGTGAGGTGGCAATTTGTTCAACACTTTAGTGAATCTAGCATTAAAATCTACAACCTGCTCATTTGACCCTTTAGTGATACTAGTGAATTCATTTACAAAAAAGCTTGGGTAAGTTTTTTCACCATACTGTTCTTTAAAAATCCTTCTGAAATCATCACGTGATGAGATACTCCAGTCAGGCAGACCTTTGTACCATTCTCTAGCTTCATCAACTAAGGACTACATAAACAACTTCATAAAAACATCTTCATGCTCAACCTCAAAGTTGTCCATGACATTCTGAAAGGATTGTAAATGATCTTCCCCTGACACAGTATTATTTCCTAAAAACTTTGGCACCTGCGGCCTCACATGTTTGTTAATGGGATTAGGGTAGCCAGGAATACCATCAAAAACAAGCTGCCTGAATCTGTCCAGCTGCATAGACTATCTACCAAACTGATTAACATCGGCATTCCTATTTGCATTCTGATTTCTCACATTATTTAATAGAACCCTAACATTGTTTACATTCTGTCTTTGATCATTCTGTTGGTACTGGATCTCATTTCTATGTTGGTTTCTCAAGACATTTGCATTATGAAGGGTGGGGATTGCATCATGTTGAGCAATTCTTAGAGCTTGCACTTTTTGTCTCATATCATCTCTAATCTTCACGACTTGTAAATATTCTAATTCAGCTCTTAATCTTTTTATTTCTTTGGGCATAGAAGAGGATGGTCCCTTTCCATATTGGTCACCATCATCATCTCTTAGGGACTCAGTCTCTTCAAATCTATCTGAGGGATCTAAGAAAGGGCATTCCTGAAACACCTCTGATCTCACTCTCAAATTAACACGTTGTTGTCTTTCATATACATTATGGATCTTAGCTTTAGTGTTTGAAAAATAAGGTATTGTCCACATTGAAGATCCTGGATTATCTTGAATATTATCATTACTTCTAGGAGAACCCTTTTGACTGGCTTGAACAGTCCCTTTTTTCCTATACATCATTTTTCTGGGTAATTCTTTAGACAGAGGATTACGCAGGGATCTTCTCCCTTGCATACAAATTTTTACTTTACCGGTTGGGAGATTGTTCGAAGTCGCCACCCTTTATACTAGGAATTATTTTTTATCAAGGTTTTTACACAAAGCATTCCCCAACAAAGTCACCAAATCTATTGCTTCTCAATCCGACTGGATGTTTCCCAGTTATCCCTACAAGGTAGCCATCATTGATAAATAGGATTTCTGGCCTAGGGGCCAACAGTACAGGAGATAGACTCTATAAATATCTCCTCTTCCTCTTTAGGCTCTGCAGAACCAAGGGGGGTATTCCCTATTCAACATCCATGAGATATACTTATGAACTAACTGCGATGTTGATACAAAGCAGATAAATCCTCCTTTATGCAAACCAAAACTGTAAAATAAGTGCAAAGGGGCTAGCTTTGGGCCTATGCTTAGTTGTGAATTAGAGGATTTTGGTTCTAAAACTACTTCTAAATGTCCTAAAGGTTTGTATTTGAAGTATGAATTTATGTTTTGGTATTTGGATGCAAAACTAAGACCTTGGTTGTAACCTTAATACAAGGCTGGATTGGTGCCTATCTTAGGGCTCAGAGTCAATAGACATACACATGTGAATGGTTACCATAAACATATATCAATGATTGCATTTCAAGGGGATTTATAGTGTCTGCCTTACAGATACTTCCCAAAACTGAGTATTCAGTTATCTCTGCTTACAGACATCCTTACTGCAATATACTCTTCCCAACACTTAGCCCAAAACATTTAATCTACTCCTTGAGCAGAAATAAAAGACTAAGCATTCAACATAGCAAACCTATGTCCTAGAACCTTAAACACCCCTTAGCTGTTTAGATTCAGAAGAAGAAAATATTCAATTTGGAGACAAATAACAAAATACATGCAATAAAGCATTATTCATATAAAACAACATGAAACCAGAAAATTTATGCGTAAATCATATAACATGTGATTCATAGACTCACAAGACACCCAAAATAGAGTCACCAACAAAGTTGTATCATATCACAGCACTAGAATTTGTCCCATTTTCAACAACAAATGAGTAACACAGTCTGCCCTCTATAACAAGACTGTGTACTCAGCCAAAAATTACATGGTAATTCAAAATTTCTGCCAGAAAATAATGCACCAAGAATGGCACCCAAATCAATCAATGCAGCAGGGGGGACAAAGAGGGAAAAGTAGGTAGAATCAAGAACATCACCGCCGCCTGAAGATTTTCTTCATCAAATTTGGTAGGTTGCTGTCAATCATCGACCCATACCTTTGCAAATAGCTATTAATGACTCACCTACCCATGGCCTCTTGGAGTGCCATGGCTTGCGAGCCTTAGAACTTTTCCCGCCCAAAAATAGTTGCATATGCACTGGAAAATCCTTTGCCGAAGGTTTAAACTTGTTCTCCTATCGTTGGGATCATTGGCATCAAAACATGTTGAAAAGTCATCCACCAATGATATCGTGCCATGTCAGCACCCTATGCATCCATTGCTGACTTTTCTGCCATCCACTTTGCCCATTTCGCCCTTATATATTCAGTTGAAAGTAAGATTGTATATACATACAATCACTTACATACAAGTCGGATCCCAAGACACTATAGAACAAAGTTGAACCTGCATTCGGATCCGTGCCTTGTATGTATATTCCCTTACACATTGGCACATACAATACACCACACGTACAAGCCACAGACTTCAAATTATGATGAAGCATATCGCAATCACCTTGAAGTCCAACTTGTACCTAAACCTTTGCATCTTTATTTTATACATGCGAACATACAATCGCAATATACATTCTGTGGACCTCAAATAACGATCCATCGGATTTGAAAAACTTTCAAATCTGGGCCTTGTACCTCCTTTTGTTTGTATATCAGCATATACAATACCATATACATGCAAGTTGTGGATTTCAACACCTTGTCAACTGGATTGCATGTTCATTCCAGATTCTAGCTTGTATATTAGGAATGTATATTTGAACATACAATTGCAAATATACAAGTGGTGGGCCCCAGTGTCGTAACTTGTCTTGTATGTGTCTTCTTGTATATCGCCACCGATGCATATGACCAACATACAATCTGCCTTGTATGTCCACAGGTCCCACCCTTTATATGTCAGCCCCTTACAAATTTCCTTTCATATGGCAAATGCACATTTGCTTTGTACATTTTGCTTTGTATGCGAGATACAAACCCCTTTGTATGTGAGGCAGACCCCACCAAATGTTTCTCTGCCACCATGTATAATGCTGAACATACAAGACCATTTGTACATGCAAACCCAATATACATTCAGGGAATATTCCCAGAATCTGCGATAGATTCCACAATGTATATGCACCTTTTTTAAGCTCGATATGCATTGCGAAATGCATACAACTAATTTTTTCACCATTTTTTTAAAGCCAATTGAGATCTCTGACCCACCAATGCACATTTGACCTGCATGTATATACAAATAGCCTTGTATATATAAAGTGACATGCATACAACAGAAATTTTGCACTTTTCAACTATAGAGGCCAAAAGACTTAGAAATTTTTGGATTTTATGGAAGGTGCCTGCATATTTAAATACTTAAAGTTTTGACTTGCCTTTTCTGATTTTATTGGATTTTATGGAAGACAGATAAATCATCTTGTCTAAACAATATAGGATCAGTAAGATGTGAGAAACCCTATAAAATCAAAAAAGGCAAGTCAAAACTTTAACAACCAAATGCACTTCAAAATAATGCAAAAGCACTGGACTATCGACCAGATGCACTTTACTGTGTTGCAAAAGTGCTTCACTGTCACCCAAAGTTGCTTCAAAATAGGCTAAAGGCACTTTTTTGTTGCTCAGTTGCACTTTTCTGAGTTACGATTGCACTTTTCCATACCTATGCTTCAAAAAATTAATTTTCTAGAAAAAAAAGCAAAGGTTAGTGGGTTCCACCAGGCGTACTAGAATGTGTATAGGTAAAATCAAGATAATATAAAGAGATCAAACAATGATAACAATAACTCAATCCTATAACCTTTAAAAAATCGATCTAAATGATAACAAGAATCAATGAATATGGGAATTAAAACAATAGAAAGTTATCACCTAGGCTATATTGATCTCTTGGTTCTTTGTGGATTGCTTAATATATTGTGTACCCATGCATGCAACAAGTGGACGTGATGATGATAATTGCGTGCTCAAATATTCGATGTGATCAATGATGTGATGCATTCTCAATGCGCTATATGGATGCCTGAGAACAAATGATCAAAGAGGATTTGTTATGGAATGAAGGGGGTATATATAGTTTTCAAGGTTCGATCGATCAATGGTTGAAATAAATCAATGAAATAAATGATCAAGATGAATTGAGAAGACATGATGAATGTGCACATGGCATGTGTCATGTTTAAAGAATATTTTAAAGTTTCTTTATTGAGTAAACTGCTTGATTTGATTAAGGTAGGATTTGATTTCATAAAATTAGAATGCTTTTTCTAATTTATGAGTTGATGATAAAAACAAGATAATAATTAAAGCCAATTAACTCAACTTTAGATTTTCTTTTTGAAGTTCTAAAAAAAAGACTGATTGCACATATAGAAGAAAGTGATATTTTAGAATCATTGGAAGATAATTGAGAATTAAATAAATAAATTTATTTAATTTATTGTGCTTGATGGAAGAATAGATAAGATTACATATAGAGAATAAATTAAACAAATAAATTCATTTAATTTAATTTTTTTTGGATTGAGAATCTAGTACTAATTATATTCAAACTATAAAAGGGGTTACATATAAGTGGTCAAGAAGACCACTTCAAAGTACAAAGAAGTTGTCTCTTCAATCCAAAAAACTAATAAAGTTTCTTATTGCTTACAGTTTGGTTCTAATTTAAAAAAAAAACTTAATAAAGAACTGCTATACTTATGATCATATAAGCACATAATATTATCATTGATTTCATTCCTTGTATATTGTTTGACTTCTTTATGATATTCTGGATCCTTGTCCCTCACTAATATTCCCTTTATATCACAATAAGCTAATCTCCAAGAACAACTTTAGCAAAAGATCCAACTGTTGCCTACAAGTCCACCTGAAACCCTTCCTCATGGACCAAATCCTCCAATGTCTCAAATTAATTTAAGGTTTCCTCCTCCTACCTATCCTTGAGGGATCTCTTATGGCCTTGACCACAATTACGAGAATTAATCAGAATAAAACCTTCTTTATCAACCCCCCTCCCTGCATGGGAGCTTTACCCATGTCTACTTTCAAATTAGGTTGCGTAGGAGTAGTACTTGAACTGGCTACCCTAGAAGCTCAGGGACACCTCCACTGAAGATGACCATATTCATGACATAGCCAACACCTGAAAGGTAACATCTCATAATCTAATGACTGAGTCCAGAAGCAAGACCCAATAGGCTTATCAATAGAATCTGGAAGTGGCTGGCTCAAATCAATTTCAACACAAACCCTAGCATAGGAAAAAATTATCTTATTTAGAGTTGGCTAAGAAGGACCAATAGGTTTTCCCAATAATAGCACAATCGACTACAATATGTCACTTCTCCAACATTCAAGCGGTAATCGAGGAAGACAAACCTAGACTGGGATTCTAGAAGGTAACTCCTCCACTGAGTTAAAGCCAGCATGCCATGGTTTTATGAAGAGACCCACCTAATTATAAAAATATGGACCCCCTTTAAAGGCCCTGTTCCGATCAAAAACACATGAGAAATCCACCATAAAGAAGTTGTTTATAGCCATCAAAATATCAAAATCTCCTTCCGGGTTCCATGCTTGCGAATCCATGTATCAAGAAATGGGGGAGACACCCTCATCCCCATAAAATTACAAATCAAAACATGATTGTAGTAGTAATTAATATCATCAGCTACCGACTCCAATTGTATTACTAAAACCGGCCACTCCTGGGCCCTCTCCAAGCATCCATTTACCTTTTGCAATTTAAGGGAACCATTTAGAACCACATCCAATCCAGAAGACTGAATGGGTATACTGACATCCTCCCTAGCCATAGAAGAAGCATGACCTGCCATATCCAAAGGCACATTCAAGGCCATTTATACCCAATGAGTGAGGGCCCAAAATGCCCCCCACACCACGTCGAATCCAAAGCAAGGGATCAAAACAAGCTCACCGCCACAAGAGGCAACACCTTAAAGGAAGAAAAAACCCCCAGAGTGTAGAAAACATGAACTAGAGGGCACACAATACAAGAAAAGATAGTGTTGGAAACCCTTGAACCCTGCACACCATCGCCCACACCAAATGACGCCTCACAGCCAGCAAAAAATAGAAAAAAAAAGAAGAAATAGAGAAGTAGACCCAGTCCCCTTGACCCCCCACTGACATGCAAATCCCCTACACACAAAGAAAGCTCAAACCTATAAGCTAGGGCTCAGGTGCCCTAGCTTGCCCTCCCATGCACTCCATCGCCATCTCTCCTCTCCACCTATTAAGATCCTACACATGATTAAAATTGAAATTAATGTGTTCTAGGTATTTTGCAACAAAATTGAGCTTCACTAGATATGTCTAGTATGGGAGATATGGCAGTGACATGATAAAGTGGGCATAAAGGCTCCTACAGGACAAGCGGGACTTTAAGCCATCACATGATATTATCCTGTATCTGTCAATTTTGACACTAAAGATAACCTTAACCAAAAGCAGGCAAAAGATAGGTCACTGGACATGTGGGAAAAATAGACCATACTGTATATGTCAAGTGGCCAGGGATATTAGTGCAAATGCCTTTGTGACCTCAAAGAAGCAAAGTGGGAATAGTGACCTTCACCAGATAGGCAGGGGTTTGAGGCTTCACTAGATATATCTAGTACCAAGGAAAATCTACGCAAAGGTCCTTTTGATTGACATAAAAGGTAAAGCAGGGAAAGATAGCCTCACTAGATATGCAGGAGTTCTAGGGCTCACCAGATAAATCTGGTGTAGGGTGATTCTAGTGCATCATGTGACATCCAAGAATGTTGCAGATCCAGTAATAGGCAAAAACTCTGCCAAGGCATAACTTGCTCAATTTTGATCAAATTTTATCCAAATTTGAAATGTAGATACCCATTTGGCTCTTGTTTGAGATTAGGTCATCACTTGGCCAAAATCTTTAGGAAAATCTCTAGAAATTGATTAATCAACTCCTATAGCGACTCCTATAGCAAAACAAAAGGCAAAACAACAAGCAAGAAAGAAAAACAAATCTTTTTGATTGATGAGGATTGCTCATGAACCTGGATGCTCCTGCATCAAACATGCCAAGTAACTAAAAAGTTCCATGAGTTGGAAACTCATGAATATTTTGGCAAGTTTGGAAAAAGAATACCAAACTTGACTAGTTCTACAGCACTCAACCAAGAACCTTCATTTGCATCTTTATTCTTCCATCGGACGAAGTACTCCATGTAGTCCTTTCCTCTGGTCTTCTTAGCGACTCAGGAGTCAATCACCTTATCCACTTCTTCCATCTTCTTTTCAAGTAACTAATCTAACCACCTTTGTGCATCAAGTGAAGGTGAATGTGTACCCACTTGTAAACTTGTCTCTCCTTCATGGAGCTTGTATAGATCAGTAACATTGAAAATAGGTGATATGTCTATCCCTACTGGTAATTGAATCTCATAAGCATTGAATGAGAACTTCCTCAATACCTTGCCAGGACCTATCTTCTTAAACTTCAACTTATTATGCGTTCCTTGTGGAAACCTTTCTTTCCTCAAATGTGCCAAAACTAAGTCTCCTACTTGGAATTCATATTCCCTCCTATGCATATCAACATATTCCTTGTACTTGCTAGCACTTTTCTCCAACTTTTCCTTCACCTCCTTTGAACCTCATGAAGGTATTCTGCAAAATCTTCTGCTACAACACTCTTCCTATTCAAATCTACACAATCTCTTAGCTCATCAACACCTGTTGGGTTACCCATAAACTATTAGGAATGGGCTCCTTCCTACACTTATATTTATTGAATTATTGTAAGTGAATTCTACTTGTGCCAAGATAAAATCCCATTGATGTGGTTTGTCTCCCACCAAACACCTCAATAAGTTTCCCAATCTTCTATTCACAACCTTGGTTTGTCCATTAGTCTAGGGATGATAGGTTATATTGAATCCTAATCTAGTTCCCATCTTCTTCCATAATGTACGCCAAAAGTGCCAACAAACTTTGTGTCCCTATCAGAGACTATGCTCTTAGGTAGTCCATGCAACCTGACTACCTCTTTGAAAAATAATGTAGCTATGTGGGATGCATCACTAGTCTTCTGACATGGTATGAAATGAACCATCTTCAAAAATCTATCCACAACAACAAAAATGGAATCATTACCTCTGTATGTTTGAGGCAGTCCTAAAACAAAATCAATACTTATATGCTCCCACAATCTATCTGGTATAGGCAATGGTTGATATAATCATGTATTCTATCGCACTCCTTTAGCATGCTGGCAAATCCTACAACCTTGTACCAATCTCTTCACATATGCACTCATCCCAAGACAAAAATAACTTTCACTCAACTGTGCTAATGTCTTATCCACTCCAAAGTGTAAACTCAAGCCTCCACTATGCTTTTCTCTGATTAGGTTCTCTCTTATTGAATCTCTAGGTATACACAATTTATTTCCTTTGAAAAATAAGCTATCTTGGATGAAATATTCCAACCATGGCATCATATCTCCCTCCAATGGATGTCTACTAACTATACATGCTTCCTTAAAATCAAGATCATCATGATACACATCCTTCATTGCATCAAATCCAACAACATTGACCCTTAACTCATTCATCAAAAAACATCTTTTGCTAAGTGCATCTGCTAACCTATTTGACTTACCACTTCTATGTTTTAAGACAAAAGACTAACTTTGCAAGAGCTCCAGCCACTTCATATATCTCTGGTTTAACTTACCTTGACTATTGATGTACTACAAGGCATGGTGATATGTCTACAACACAAACTCATTTGACAACAAGTAATACCTCCACTTATTTAAGGCCTGCACTATAGCATCGAATGCTTGGTCATAAACTGAGTATTTCCTCTTTGCTTCATTGAGTTTCTCACTGAAGTAGGCAATGGGTCTACCTTCTTGACTATACACTCCCCCAATTGCACTACCACTAGCATCATAATCTACTTGAAAAACTTTGCCAAAGTTTGGCAATGCCAACACTGGTTGTTCTGTCACCTTTTTCTTCAACAGCTAAAAACTCCTTTCTGTTGCAACTATCCATTGGAACTCTTTCCTAACACTCTTCATTGTCTTAATGATTGGTGCACACATTCCACTAAAATTTTGGATGAATTTCCTATAGAAGCTCACCAAGCCATGAAAACTTCTAGCCTCAAACATATTTTTGGGTGAAGGCTAATCCAGTATTGCCTTAACCTTCTCAGGGTCCATCTTCAACCCCTCTTCAGACACTACAAAACCCAAATATACTAGTTCCCTCTACATAAAACTACATTTATCCATGTTCACCAGCAACTTTTCTTCTTATAATCTCTACCAAACTGCCCTAAGATGCAATAGATGTTCCTCCTTTATCTTACTAAAAACCAATATGTCATACAAATAAACAATAACAAACTTGCCAAGGAAAGGCTTAATTATCTCATTCATCAATCTCATAAAGGTGTTGGGTGCATTTGTCAACCCAAATTGCATTACTAACCACTCATATAGTCCATCCTTGGTTTTGAATGTTGTCTTCCATTCATCCCCTTCTCTAATTCTGATTTGGTGGTATCCACTCTTCAAATCAATCTTGTTGAAGTACATTGCTCCACTCAAACAATCCATCAAGTCATCCATATGAGGCAATGGAAACCTATACTTAATGGTTATCTTGTTTATAGCCCTTAAATTAGTGTACATTTGCCATTTCTCATCTTACTTAGGTGCCAGTACAACAAGTACAACACACAGACTAAGGCTTTTTCTAATTAGTCCCTTATCCAACAACTCTTGAACTTGTCTATTCACCTCTTCATTTTCCATAGGTGTCATTCTATATGGTGCCTTGTTTGGTAGGCTTACACTTGGTATCAAATCCATGCAATGACTTATACTTCTAGTTGGAGGTAATCCATTAGGCAAACCCTTCATTAGTATGTCACTAAATTCACTCAGAATTTCTTAGACTTCTGTGGGAACTTTTTCCCTTTTCTCTACTATCATAATTTCTGCAACTTGAGGTAGGAAGGCATAATAGACCTTCTCCTTTCTGATTTCTCTTAGGAACTATTTTCCACTCACTAGACAAACCCTATTGCTTTTCTCAACTTTCTCATCCTTGTCCTTCAAAGGATTCAACACATACTCACTCCAATCCTTCTTAAGTTTAATACAATTACTCTTGCCATCATGGATGACCTGCCTATCATATTGCCAAGGTCTACCCAACAGAAGGTGGCATGCATCCATTAGCATAACATCACACATTATCTCGTCTTTGTAATTCCCAATGTGAAATTTAACAAGGCATTGTTCACTTACCAATAACTGATGTCCCTTTTGTAGCCAAGAGACCTTGTAAGGAGTGGGGTGTTTCAACCTTTTTAGATTTAACTTCTCCACCATCTCTTTCAACACTAAGTTGTCAGTACTATCACTGTCCACAATGACCTTGCAACATTTCACTCTAGACTTACATCTGGATCTAAACAAATTTCTTCATTATGTTGGCTTCTCTTATACCTTCTCAGGTGTCAGAAGAACTTTCCTCAACATCAAGGATTCTCCATCCTCAGCTTCTCTAAATTTTGGTGAGGCTGTGCTTGCCACACTCTCTATCTCAACCTATGCTATATGAACTCTAGGCTCTTTTCCTTTGCCACTGCTCTACTGTACTTAAGGACATTCCAATGCCCTATGTCCATCTTGTCCACACTGGAAGCATGTTCCACTAAATCCTCTTCCTCTTTCTAAATTTCCTCTACCTCCTTGGGTATTGGTATGAGAAGAACTTGTTTCTCCTTGCTTATCTTGAGAACCACATCTAAGATTAGACCGCCCTCTTCCTTTGGAGGGTTAACCTCTTCCCCTAGAGCTATTCTGCCTTCTAGAGATCTTTTCTTCCGCCTTCAATGCAAATTGATAGGCTTCCTCTATGATGGTAATTCTAACCATGCTAATTTCATCTTGGATCAAATAATACAAACCATTTACATGTTGAACACCCAAAATACTAAGAGGGGGGTGAATCAGTATTCTATTAAACCTTTTTACTTATTAAACTAGTAGTCTATTCACCACAAACAACAACAATGCAAATTAAACATAGAAGAAGCAACCACAAAGCATCACACATGAACACCAAGATTTTTTACGTGGAAAACCCAAAATTGGGAAAAACCATGGTGAGTGTTAGCTCACAATAATTATGTAATATCAATACCAAATTACAAGGAGGCTCATTGCCGAAAAAATGCTCACTGCAAGCAAGCTCACTACCAAAATAGGCTTACTACCTAGAGAAAGAAAGAAGGAAAGAAGAATGGCTCATTGCCAAGTGAACTACATTGATTGCATCTACGCATGCATTATTATAGGTCCAATGAAGCACATAAATAATGTCTCAAAACTCTTCATCTTTGACTGCTCTATTTCAATGCTCTGTTCTTACATGGGAACAAGATCTCTCTTCTTCTGCTCTTGTCACCTTCACAAAATCACAATCTTTTACATGTCATACACACCTTCATATTCACACTACGTCTCACAAACACCAAATTTGTTTTGATATATATATCCACAATACTTAGAATCTTCATATTAGGTCGACCTACCTAGGTGAAGCATATACTTAATAAACTTGTAGCTTGTCAGCCAAATCAACTCACCAAAATACATAGCAGACCCATACCATGCTTGAATCACATTCTCACATGTTGGCTCTAGTTATAGAGCCCTTTAGAATAAAGTTCCAATCAATAGAACTTACTGCACACAAATCAAGCTATCATGTTGGCCTCAAACAAAGACTATTATTGACTCAGTCTATCTGTCAAAATATAACTTTTATTGTGAACCACAAGGTCTACTCAAAATTATATCAAAGACTCCTTAGACATCAAAGATCATACCTTCAGAACCATAGAACATAATATTAACATACAACAAAATGTGGACCAATAGAACTAAGACCCTATCACAATCAAACATTGCCAAGCCATGTAGTGATATTCAATAGCTCACAATTATCACTCCGGTGAAGTTTAGACTCTGCAACTCTAGATTTAGAGACTTCATACAAGTGTTTACAACACCCCAAAACTATATAATGAGAATATGCTACACTGGAGGAGTGCAGACCAAAACAAATGAGTGTTCTGTTTGGATTACCTCTGTTCTCTATAATGCCAGACTTAGGCTACTTGAAGATGTGCTTCCGGTACATATCAAAAGCTGAAATCTTAGATATAAAATCTTGTAAGGACTACAAATAGCATACCAAAACCGCATGACTAGGTCTTCAAATGCAGACCAACACCAATCCAAACATTGTCTCTCTATTGTTGTCTCTATACACTGCCAACAATTAGCCAAACTATCTTCTTCACTAGACCAAACTCACTCTTCCAACCTTGTTCCTTTTCTTATTGCCATCAATGACAACACCTTCAAACATCAATCTCAGCCAAATTGCCAACATTACATAGATGGAGATCTTCTCAGCATCATCTTCAATGTGACCAGCCCTGATGTTCAATCTGTAAAACTCTTCAGTATATTCTTGCACACTTTTCTCCCTTTGCTTGAGGTTCTACAACATCTTGAACATGGTGCTGTGATGGTTTGCAGGCAAAAATTTTGCCTTTAACTTGGTTAACATCCTCTCCCAGGTTCTAATCTTTTCCTTTGCTTTTCTTTGTCACTTAACTTGCACATGATCCCACCACAGAGATGCATGTCCTTTCAACTTTGAAGTTTCACATTTTACCCTCTTAGGGTCTTCAATGGTTTCCAAATTGAAAAAAATCTCCATCTCTGAAATCTAGTCTATCAACTCATCTGGTTTTAGACTACCATTATAACTGGGTAACTCCACACAGGGCTTACTGGCAATCTTGGTCATTGCACTCAGAAACCTCCTCTCATATCCATCTTCTCCATCTTATGCTTCCTCTTCATTGACCTCTTCCTCATTATCACTAACATCTTATGTGAGTACTATTTTGTGTTGTGTTCTCTCCATTGCATCCAGCCTAGCTATGGTGCCTCTCAGCATATCTACCAATGCTGCATCTCTAACTCTTGGAGCATCTCCTCTTCTTCCTCTTTCTCAGTGTGCCATGTCTGCAGACCCTTAATAGTTGCATGTATCTTCTTCACTCATCCTACAGCAACCTCCTTAGGATCTCTTATGCAGCAATCCCATAGCCTTAAGGAATGCAAAACCTAAGCAATAAATGATAATACACAAGAAAATGAAATAAGAGAAATAGATCTTTATTCTTATGCAAAAGAACATTACATTATTATAGGAGTATAATTGGCATTACACTTGCATTGGCCTTAGCCTTACAAACAATTCAACATTTAGATCATACAGACCTTCCATTCCTTGTAGCAATATGGAGAAATCTTTTGGAAGCTCCAAAACATACTATGGAATGTCAGCTGGGAGAAGTCAACCTTTGAGAATCTAACCTTGAAAAATTCCCCATTTGTAGTACGAAATCCCCTATTTATATACCCTTGAGATGGCCACTGACTTCATCACATGCATATGACACATGTTATTTCTTCGTTTGCCCTTGGGACGATCGTACATGTGATTAAAATTGAAATTAACATGTTCTGGGCATTTTGCAGTGAATTTAAACTTCAGTGGACATGTCTAGTGTGGGAGATATGGTGGTGACAGGATAAGGCAGGGAAAAAGGCTCTTGCAGGACAAGTGAGACTTTAAGCCATCATAGGATATTGCCCTGCATCTATTGATTTTGGTGTTAAAGATAACCTTAGCCAAAAGTGAGTGAAAGACAGGTCACATGACATGTGGAAAAAATAGGCCTTATCAGATATGTCAGGTGACCAGGGATATTAGCGCAAATTCCTTCACAACCTCAAAGCAGAAAAGTAGGAATAGTGAACTTCACTGGATAAGCGAGGGTTTGAGGCTTCACCAGATATATTAGATATCAAGGAAAATCTATGCAAAGGTCTTTTCATCTACATAAAAGGCAAAGCGGGGAAAAATAACTTCACTAGATATGCAGGAATTTCAAGTCTCACCAGATAAGTCTAGTCCAGGGCAATTCCAACGCAAAACATTCTCTGACGGGCTTAAGGTGGAAAGCAGGTAAAACAAGCATCACATGACATCCAAGAATGGCATAGATCTAGTGATAGGAAAAAACTCCACTAAGGCATAACTTGCTCAATTTTGATCAAATTTTCTATAAATTTGAAATGCAGATACCCATTTGGCTCTTCTTCAAGATTAGGTCATCACTTGGCCAAAATCTTTAGGAAAATCTCTAAAAATTGATTAATCAACTCTTGCAACAACTCCTACATCAAAACAAAAGGCAAATCAACAAGCAAGAAAGAAAAACAAATCTTTTTGGTTGATGATGATTGTTCGTGATCCTGCATCACACACTCTTTACACAAAGTCAATGTTAAAGTCAAAACATAACATACACACACATAAATAATAAGAAGATTAAAACCAAGTGAATCATAAAATTTAAATAGACTTTATACAAAGTGAAAGCTAAAATTAGTTAAAAAGTACACAAATCCACAAAGAAAGTACCAAAGTCAGTTCAAACACACTTGATACATGCAAAGTGAATACGAACGTTCAAACAAAGTTAGTTCAAACACACTTGATACATTCAAAGTATGCTAATGTTCAAACAAAGTTAGTTCAAACACACTTGACAGAAGTTAGTTAAAACACGCTTTTTATGCATACTTCAAGTAAACATTAAAGATAAAAGATGCAAAATTAAACACAAAGTGAATCACAAAGCTTGCACACTCTTCACATAGAGTGAATGTGAAAGTTCAAACAAAACACAAAAATAATAAGAGGATCAAATCTAAGTGAATCATAAAATTTAAACACACTTCCTATAAAGTGAATGATAAAGCTAGTTTAAAATAAACATACACAAATTGAGTTTAAACAAACACACACAAACAATAAGTGAATCAAATCCAAGTGAATGCTAAAGATCAAAGATAAATAGCCAACGCTCAAACAAACACATAAACACTCTACACACAAAGTGAATGTGAAAGTCAAAACAAAACATACGCACACATAAATAGCCAAACTTCAAACAAACACATAAAGTTGATGTCGAAGCTTACACTCTTCACATAAAGTGAATGTGAAAGTCAAAACATAACATACACACATATAAATAGTCAAAGTTCAAATAAACACATAAAGTTAATGTCAAAGCTTACACACTCTTCACACAGAGTGAATGTGTAAGTCAAAACATAACATACACACACATAAATAGCCAAAGTTCAAACAAACACAAAGTTAATGTCAAAGCTTACACACTCTTCACACAAAGTGAATGTAAAAGTCAAAACATACCATACACACACATAAATAATAAGAGGATTAAGTCTAAGTGAATTGTAAAATTTAAACACGATTTATACAAAGTGAAAGCTAAAATTAGTTAAAAAATACACAAATCCACAAAGCAAGTGCCAAAGTTAGTTCAAACACACTTGATACATACAAAGTATGCTAAAGTTCAAACAAAGTTAGTTCAAACACACTTGACACAAGTTAGTTAAAACACACTTTTTACACATACTTGAAGTAAACATTAAAGATCAAATATGCAAAAGTAAACATATAAAGTGAATCTCAAAGCTTACACACTCTTCAAATAGAGTGAAAGTGAAAGTTCAAACAAAACATACACAAATAATAAGAGGATCAAATATAAGTGAATCATAAAATTTAAACACACTTCATATAAAGTGAATGATAAAGTTAGTTCAAAATACACACACAAAGTGAGTTCAAACAAATACACACAAACAATAAGTCAATCAAAGCTAAGTGAATGCTAAAGATCAAAGATAAATAGCCAAAGTTCAAACAAACACATAAACACTATACACACAAAGTGAATGTGAAAGTCAAAACATAACATACACACACATAAATAGCCAAAGTTCAAAAAAACACATAATGTTGATGTCAAAGCTTACACACTCTTCACACAAAGTGAATGTGAAAGTCAAAACATAACATACACACATAAATAGGCAATGTTCAAACAAACACATAAATTTAATGTCGAAGATTACCAACTCTTCACACAAAGTGAATGTTAAAGTCAAAACATAACATACACACATAAATAGTCAAAGTTCAAACAAACATATGAAGTTAATGTTGAAGCTTACACACTCTTCACACAAAGTGAATGTGAAAGTCATTTGAATATAAAATACACATACATAAATAGCTAAAGTTCAAACAAACACATAAAGTTAATGTCGAAGCTTACACACTCTTCACACAAAGTGAATGTGAAAGTCAAAACATAACATACACACACATAAATAGCCAAAGTTCAAACAAACACATAAAGTTAATGTTGAAGCTTACACACTCTTCACATAAAGTGAATGTGAAAGTCAAACCATAACATACACACACATAAATAATAAGAGGATTAAATCTAAGTGAATGGTAAAATTTAAACAAGCTTTATACAAAGTGAAAGCTAAAATTAGTTAAAAAAATACACAAATCCACAATGCAAGTGCAGTTCAAACACACTTGATACTTACAAAGTGAATATTAAAGCTCAAACAATGTTAGTTCAAACACACTTGATTGATACAAAGTATTCTAAAGTTCAAACAAAGTTAGTTCAAACACCCTTGACACAAGTTGGTTAAAACGCACTTTTTACACACACTTGAAGTAGACATTAAATATCAAAGATGCAAAAGTAAACTCATAAAGTGAATCTCAAAGTTTGTATACTCTTCACATAGAGTGAATGTCAAAGTTTAAACAAAACATACACAAATAATAAGAGATCAAATCTAAGTGAATCATAAAATTTAAACACACTTCATATAAAGTGAATGATAAAGTTAGTTCAAAATACACACATACACAAAGTGAGTTCAAACAAACACACACAAACAATGAGTGAATCAAATCTAAGTGAATGCTAAAGATCAAAGATATCAAAGTTCAAAAAAATGCATAAAGTGAATGTCAAAACTTGCATAGTCTTCACACAAAGTGAATGTGAAAGTTCAAACACAACACACACAATAAGCAAATTACACAATAAGTGAAAAACACATCATTTGCCTTATACAAACCATAAAATAACAAAATAAAATAAATTAAGAATGTTAAAAAATAAAATTTATGATTGAGAATAAGAAGATTTGGTCCAATGTGATTGAAATATCATCAAGATAAAACTAAAATTGGAAAAAAAATTGTAGTTGAATGAAGTTAGAAATAGTTATATTATAATAAAAATTAATGCTATTATGGTGTATCAAAACTAAAATTAATATTGTTACTAAAACTAAAATTAATATTGTAACAAAAATTAATTGCATTATGATTTGTGAGTTTATTAGTTAGAGATTTTCCTTAATATATTAAAAGTGCTAGTTGGTTGCCTAATGATTTGTTGTTTTTATTATTAGAGTGCTAATTATATGTTGTTAGCATTATGATTCTAATAGAAGACTAAATGTTAAGCAATATAAAAGAAAACCACCACACTAACTATAAAAGATACTGGCCTTTTAAGAATGACCATGGACAATGGCCATTCCCTCCGGCTTTTGGAAGGGGTAATTTAATCCCTTCCCCAAAAAAATTAATTTTATTAAAATTAAAAATATCTTTACTTATTACATTTCTAGAAATCAATCTGATTTCAGCAATTATTCAAAATTTCCAAACAATTTTAGGTGAATTCACCACTATAAATACGCTCCTTCCATATTTTCTTACTTAAGTGGCTGCTCACATATACCCCTGTACATTTGTTTCCCTACAAATATAAAATACATATAGTGAGCAATATATTAATCAAAATTTGGCTAAAAAATCAATTACTATAGCAAAGAACTAATTTTGCATTGTAAAAAATTAACCATGTGAAGAAAAAATAAAATAATACAAAGTACATCAACTACTAATAACTGTAGCATAAATCACAGCAGCACAGGACAGGCAGCCAAACAAATAGCATTCTTAGTGAAGTGGCTGCTCACATATATCCACTGTACATTTGTTTCCCTACAAACGTAAAATACAACTAGCAATCAAGAAAATGAATTATTATAGCAAATGCAGTCCATTACAAAGAAATATTGAAAATAATTTTACATCATAAAAAATTAACCCAAAATTAACCCTGTATACGAAGATAATATAATACAAACCGTAGCATAACAAATAGCATTCTACTACATTGGCAGAATGCTTTCATAGGCTCAAACATTATAACAAACACACTAATCTATACATTACAAGGAAATACTTTAACAATTAGTGGTTAGATATAATTGCTAGTAAACAAACCTTTAGTGGCCTGGCAAGTTATATCCAAAAGCAAACAAAATGGGGGACTATACATCAAAAACATACACGAATTGAGAGTTGCCCACAGTTACACTGGCTACAAGAGAAACTACAAAAGCTATATTGTATGAGAAAAATAAAGAGGAAACTGGAATATACAAGTATTACAGAATTAACCAATTTCTACAATCAAGAAGTTCTCATTATACCAAAAAATCCAGGGCTTAAATTTAAGCACTTGCAGATTTAACTTCTCTAAAAAACTTTGCATAGGGAAAGTGCAACAAATTGGAGAAGATAGAAAGTTTAAAACATTTGAAATTACTGGAGGAGCTCAACATAAGTGACTGTCCAGAGTTGAAGGCGCTCTTCCAGAAAACATTTTTCTAAAAGAATTTAGATTGGAAAAATGCCACAAATTGGAGAGGATAGAAGGTTTAGAAAGTCTGACATCACTGAAGACCTGAATATTAGTGACTGTCCAGAATTAAATGGTCTTCCAAATCTTGCAGAATTAACTTCTCTAAAAGAATTTAGATTGGACAAATGGCACAAGGAGAAGATAGAAGGGTTTCTTCTTTTAAATCAAAGGGGTTGCCACCACTGAGTAGCTGGGAAATGGAAGAGTTTGAGCACAAATGGCGGAACAGGAAGCCATTGAGCTGGAAGCTACTATCAAGCGTAATGCTCTGATGCAAGAGGAGCTACAATTGAAGATGGCAAAGATTCGAGCCCTTGTGAATGATACAAGTTCCTAGTCTGTTATTTGGGGTTGCATCAAATCATGGCAATGCTTTTACAAGTTAAAACTATTTTTCACAAATTATTGTAAAAGTTTACACCACTAAACTGTTGATATATGGCTGATCTGAACTCCTATATTTTGGTTTCTAGTATATATATGTGGATATTATAACTGTCAGGCGTTGAATATGCTTTTTAAGTAGGATTTGATCATATCTGTACTTAGGTAAGTGCTCTGTTGGAGGTATGACTTATAGAATTATAGTTCACTGTTCTATTGTCATGGATGCTTTTCTGTTTCTAGCAACTTCAATTTTACCTTTAAAATTATATATCTCCTTCTCTTGTTATGTATGGAGTAAAATTTCTAGATTGAGTGTGGTTTGTCCCGGGAAATTCTATGGTTGTGTTTGGCTAATATGCAGTAGATTTTTTACCTGTTTCCTGAAATGGTGGAACGTGGGGACAGAGATACAAAATGCCCCATTTGATCCCAAAAAAATTGAAAATTGAGGATGGCTTTTTAATTTGGAGTTCCAAAAACATTCACCCATTTAAGAATGCTGTGAGGCTTCCCTGGGTCCTTTCAATGTCCCGGAAAATCTCAGGGTTAAAATTGTATGGCCTTAATTTTCGCATTTTTGTCATATGAGCCAATAGTTCTTTCTTATGGCTTAGTGATTCGTGGTAAAAGAGGACGGATAGGCCCAAATCAATGAACCCAAATGCAAAATCAATGACGAAATCATTCCACACCTGTTTATAAACTGCACTTTCACCAATACCATATGGAAGGAGATAGCTCACAAGTTAGGCAGGGGTTAAAAAAAAAAAAATACTGAAATACTGATCACTGGCCAGCTATGTCATATAATCCTAGGACACATTATTTGGCACATTGGGATAGAATGCAACAGAAGAATCTTGGAGAACAGTCAGAACATGGAGCAAACAGTCACGGAAATAACAGTGGGGAATGCACATTCGCCTTAGCCTATTGGAAAATAGGAAGAAGAAGACTCACCCAACAAATAAGTGGAAACACTCATGGAACTTAATCATCATCATGTTACCTCTACAGCGTCTCTTTCTTTCATTACTGGTAGCAAACAAAAGCATCATCACACAACAATATGAAGAAGTACAAATTCATTGGCCTTCTCAATATTCAGCATATCACTTCCCAATCTCTCCCTCAAGTGGATCTACATGACAGGATTGTAAATAGTAGAGGTTATGCACTTCAGGAAAGAGTAAATAGTAGGTAGGAAGATGTAGGCAGGGAACATGCTCTTTCTCTTTTGATATTAGATTATCAGCCTGGCAACATCAGTTTATCTGCGGCTTCTTCAACTCATCCATATTGCCTTCCATGCAACTGATCATCATCAGCCTTAATGTGACCAGATAAATGCTTCTGCTTAACCACTGAGTTCCAAAGTTTACTATCTTTTCCTTGTTATGTTCTTCTATATAGACTTTCCTTCAAATGCTCTGTTTCATATCAGCTGCTAAACTCTATGGTTTTGTTCATAATGTCTTGCATTGTTAAACTATCTACCATTGCTCTTCAGCCTCTTTTTGCTATTGAGGACAATAGGCTTTTTGTAAAATGCCCACATATCAATATAATTATGTTTTTACCAAAAGAACAAATCCACGAATCCAAACAAACTAGCTATGTAGAATTACTATTGAACATGCAACTAGTCCACGAATGCTAAAGAAAACCCCACAGTATTAAGGTGAGTAGTGAAGAATACCTGAATTAACAAGAAAATTGTCTATTCTGCCGCCTCCTCTGCTGCCGCCTGCCAAAAAATGCAAAACGAAACCAAAAAAATCCATTGAAAAACAATAAGACGGATGCCAAAGCAAAAGACTGAAGCCAAAGAAAGAAAAATATCCATTCGAAAGCAAAACATAAAGTAAGAAACAAAACACCTGCAGAGAAGTGTCTCAAACAATTTTACAAAAGGAAGTAAAAACATTCGCAACAGAAATAAACAGAACCAGGCAAGCTATAAAGAGTTAATGAAGAAGCTTTTCAACGGCTTTGTTTTTAAATTTATCTCTGCTTTTTCCATCTTTCCTCCGCGCCGTTCCCAATTTTGAATTATCATCAACGGCATTCTTCTTTGCTTTTCTCCCATTTCACATTTTCTACAACCGCTCTATGGTGTGAAGTTTCTAAATCACATGTGCCATTTTCGTTTTTTAAGTGTTTGTTTTCTTTTATTTTGATTTAAATACTTGTAGAGAAATAAAATTGTAAATGGAAAACACACTTTCCCTAATATTAATTTAGGCTAATTAAAAAGAATGCATCATATTTTAGATTAAATAAATAAGATTCGGGAATGATAAAGTATGTAAATAAATTAATATTATTTTAAAAAATCAACTGTAAGAGAAAGTATACTTAGCTCTTGGATCGAAGTAGGGATGAAGAAAATGATAATTTGCATAGTTGATTAGCGTATGAATCGAAAATGAACCCTCTGTTTCTGGTAAGTGCCTCAAAATAGATATTGCAATGTTTGACCTCTACACGGGTCGATACCAACTCTAGGTCGCTTCTTCATAACACATATCTATTATGCATTCCACTAAACTAATTTGGACTGTTGTGCATGTAGATGTTGCCAAGTTCACCTTGAATTCTACTCCTTCCCAAGCATTTTAAAGGACTGTGAGTATTTAGAAATGCCTTGGGCAAATTGTCAAATCATAAGGGGCCAAGTTCTCTTAGGTCAATTCTCTTGATTAGGAATGCTTTCCAATCATGGAAATGATCATGGACAATAATCCCAAGCAATGAAGATATCCTAAAATGGCTTTGAAGCAAATTAAATTCCTTTTAGTGATCCAAATCAAAAGATTCCTATGACGAATGCTCCTTGAAGTGTTAGGATGTCTAATGATTTTCTAGGATGGCAATCAAATGAATGCCTTTATATACCAATATATAGCTATAAATCAAGCAAAATGTTTACCAAGTGGGCTCGTGGTAGGAATGACATGGACGGGAGTCTGCAAAATTTGAATTTAAACATTTGAATTTGACAAGTTAATTCTACAAGATGCAGGATCAATCTCGTGTCACAAGATTGACCCGAAATAATGAAATGCTTTAACATCGATGTGGGGATTGAATGTCTAAAAATGGGATGCAATGATAGGCATACTAAGTGTCGTATGGATGTGGCTATGTGCAAATGAGGATAGGATACAATACAATGTATGGGAATGAGTTGTAATTTGGAGATAAGTAGTAGATCAGGGAATGGGCCTAGCTTTACACAAGAGTGTGTCATTTGTCAATTTGTGATTTTATTGAGCTATTCCATTGAAATGGGACTAGAATTAAATGGGAGTTGGCATGACTATGAAAATTTCACCATTACAAAAATACTCAACATAAATCATCTAGGCCAATTAAAGAAATGCAATCAATTAGGTGTAAATTAACATAGATCAATTAGAGCTAGGACAAATCATTGTAATAAATACAATAAGAATAAATGCGGGGAATGAGACTACCTAACCCTAGAACTGATGATGGAAGAGTGATGTTGATGATCTTCTAAATTAATTTTTTATCCCTAGAATATTAACGACCAATGTCAGATGACTATCTAAAGTTTTGTGTTGTCTAAAAAATTCTATAGTTCACTTTTGATCACTATGAGTTTGATCATGATCATCAAAAACTTAATATGTCATAGAAGTTTGATTTTGTACTACATGGGATTGACTTGACAAAATATGCACTTGAAAATTTATTCACCTTCATCTTTCAAATAGTAAACATATCCATCCCACGCACCTCCTACCTCACATCCAGATCCCTCCTTCTGACTCACTGAGACTAATACCTCCAAATGAAAGGAACGCATCTATAGGACAAATCCCTCTATTTGTGAATTGTCAACCCTCATGTGGATTTTCCTATCAATGTATAAGAAATGCAAGTAATGTCAATGTTAATGTAGAAACGAGGCAAACATACCTGAGTACACAGTGCAACTTTAAGGTTGATTCTGTTTTTGGAGCCACCTCTTTGTTAAGGTTCTTCATAGCTCTTTTACAAAGTCATCATAGCCACATCAACAACCTTCCAACTGAAATCTTCTTCTACCTAGAGTTTCTAACATTTTGAGACACCCTTTTTTCAGGATATAAAGAAGCCAACAGGAGGATTTTTTTCTCCTAAGAAGCAACACTCACAAATATAGACATGACACACTTGGAAGAATCATGTGAGGAAGCCCTAGAATTAGACTTAGCTACAAGGAACCCTAGTTATATAACATTGTTTTTGGCTAATTTCCCTACAAAAACATAGCACTTCTCAATCTTGCTCCCTTCCGCTTTAGTGAGATCATTTTTGGAAGGTCCCAAAATAAAGCACTTCATTATCTCCCTTCTCTCATTACTTTTTCACGGCACCTACACAATCATCAAAAAGATGACAAAGCACACTAAATAGTACAAAAGATTCAAGAATTTAAACAAAAAGAATGTAGAGACAAAAAATTACATGAATAAATTTACTAATAAACTCCAAATACAGACAAAGAAATTAAATAACAAGAAAGTAAACAAAGAAATTCACTAAAATTCCAAATGCAATACATAGAAAGATAACTAGAAATAGAAATTAAAAATGATTAAAATGCATTCAAATGTACCTACAAAATAAAGAAAATGACAACTACCAAATTTTGAGGTGGACCTTATCTGAGACATGGGAATGAATATGGATGTTTTCACATGTTTATCACAGTTATTATGTTTGGAAAAGCTAGAAACACTAGAATAGACATGCAATATGGTAAATCATCTCTAATATGTGCTGAAAAGGAAATTTGAAACACAACCAATATATTTACAGATTTCCTTTATCATATGAAGCTAACTGTATTAAAACATGTTGAGAAAAGTTAGATGGCAATTTTCTAAAATTCTATTGCCATACTCCATCTATGACGCAAACATGTCTATGAGGATATGTCTAGAGCTCGTCATTATAGTTGTATAAATAGTAGTCAATTATAATTTTAGGTATTATATAATTCATGTTGTGTGCAAAGTAATGTTGGCAAATAGAGCTTCAATATTCATGCTATGGAATTGTGCAAAGGCAAAGGTCAGAAACATAGAAGTCATCATACCTCAAGAAGTAAAGTGCTCTAGGATTGTGAAAAGACGAGTTTAGGCATAAGAGGAATAGGCAAGATTTAAATTAGATACAACACAACACCCCATACAATCAAAATCCTTTCCCAACTACCCATGCCTAACACCCCTCATACTGCAAGGCATTCCTGTCATTCCCATGATGGGTTATCCTACTCTTTTTCATTTGAATAGAGTGGAAGAACATAGAAAGGAGAAAGAGCCCTGTAAAGACGTAGGAGAATTAACCAGAGATTCAATATTCATGCTTACCCCGTCAATGTAGAACCATAGTGTTATTCTTTTTTAATTCTTATGAGACATAGGACTCTTGAATGCTAGTCCATGCTTAATAAGACTTGTAATAGGAAAATTTTAAACATAATATAGACTAAGGGAAAAGGTAGATGAGCATGATATCATAGGGCTTCCCTTCAAATGATGAAAACACGATAATCTCCCATCACAAACTCTTAAAGATGAAAGCATGATAGAGAAGTCTTTTAAATGTGGTGTTAAAATAAAAGGTTATGTATATTTTTTAATCCAAAAAACAAGAATATGTGTTTCATTAAGTTGTGGGTATAACATCTCAGGCAATTGATTGAACTACTATATTTATGCAAAACAAAGGAAATGCATCTTGGTTTAGGTACCTAATTCTTTTCGATCGATGAAACATTTAGTGGTACAACTACAACCATTTTATATCATGCATGTGTCTTTTCCAAGTTTAAATTCTCTATATGATAAAGAAATCCCTTTGGCCAATCTACAATAAAAATGAAAATTCAAGTTAATGAACTAAATGAACACGTGATCTTGAAATTTTCTATATGATAAAGAAATCCCTTTGGCTATTCTATAATATTGAAGGAAAGTGTAGTGATTAATCATAGAAATTAAAAAGTGAAGGCAAATGTAGTGATTATTCCAAAGGTATAATTTCCCAACGCAAAAAACTATTTGGAATGTTAAACTAAAATTAGTAACAAAAGAAACCCTTGGCAAAGATTTTAAGATTAGGAGAACTAAGGTAACCTCAAAAAAGCCTTTAGGAGTAATATACCATAGCCAATTAAATCTATATTATTGACCTCTTTCTACTAAACATTGTGACGCCACAACATTGTATAGTATTAAATTATGCCCACGATCAAGTTTCATTTTCCTCTAAGTGACCAAGTCTCTAATGCCCCTTCAAATGCCTCCAAGCTATCAATTCCATTGTAGGACATTATTGTCACCTAGGTGCTAGAGTAGACAAAAGGACCACGGTGGGACACTGGAGTAGAAACTAGTGTTCTTGTAGGGTGTTGGAGACCTCTATAGGATGACGCTTGGGGCTAGAGAACTAGAGGTGGGCATTAGTGTAGGCACAAGTGTTAATTTTGGGCATTAGAGCTCTTGGCATGATTGTTGCAAGGTTAAAGTGCTAGATTGGGGCTTGAGTATAGGCACAAGTGCTAATATTTGGTATTGAAGCCTTCCAAGATGTCTATTGTAGGGCTAGAGCACTAGACTAAGGCCCTAGTGCAACACAATTGCTAATGCTAGACATTAGAGCTTGTATGATGACTATTGTTGGATTGGAGCACTAGACTAGAGCTCTAATGAAAACAACAATGAGCCTACACAATAATATGCACATTATTATATTTGGGCACTTCCATGCATTATTTTATATAAAGGAACTAAGGTCTTCATTGTACAATTGTTCTACAGATTTGAGTAAGTGATATCCATCCCCCTACATGTTCTTTAAAGACCCCTAAAAATATTGCAACTAATGCTAATACTCTACAATATTAGAATATCTAAGGAGACAAGAAAAATGGGTGTGACTACAAATGAAGTTCCATTGGTTAGCTACTTAGGATGGTTTATTTTAACATCAATAAGCTAAAAGATGAAAATATTGGGTGTGCGTAAGACCCTACTGATGAAATATGTGTTGTGTTATGTGTAGAAAATGTGGTAAAGGAAAAACCCTATGCATAATTACTACAATATGGTATGTGAAAGTGCATGAGGAAAATTAGGTAATGGAAACATTAGACTAATTTGGGAGAAAGGCAAAGGGGAAATCTAGAAATGGGTGTTTGGATCACTATGGAAGGGAAATTGAGAGATACAAAAGATATGGGAAGACAAAGAGGAGAATACATGGGAGAAATGCTATTAAGAGGTGGAAGAATGCTAATGGGGATAATATCTACTAAATTTTCTTCAATACTAGTTGTAGACAACCAAAATTCGCCGATTTCATTATTTAGGCATTTATCGCATTTTTCACTGCATACCTTCACTCTATCTAACACTTCCTCTGATAAATTAAATAAATCTAACATTTATTTAATTTATCCCATTCTTTCACATTATTAAATAAATAAATTTTATTTATGTATTTAATCCCCTTTCCTCTTGAATTAAATAAAATAAATCTTTTATTTTATTTTAATTTATCACTTTATCTCTCCCCACTTAAAATAAATAAATAAATAATTTTATTTATTTCATCCTCACATGCCTCATAATTTAAATAGTTTTTAAACTATTAATTATGACTTCACTTACCTTATATTTCCATCTCCCCAAATGACTCAACTCATCTCTTAAGTTAACTCTAATCACCTTCTAATTCCCTCTCTAGTGAACTCTAACCATCTTCTCTCCATCTCATCTTTGAAAGGAAGCTAGGTGTGCAGAAATCGCTTCCTACACTAATCTAATGAGGAGAGATGAGTGTAAATTCTTTTTAACCTTTACAATTATAGTGTTATTAACCCAACAATATAGATATTGCAGCAATACACAACACCAGAATGTAAGATAAAAGAAGAGAGAGATAAGATATAATGTGGGAAAAACCCTTACGGGTGAAAAACCCCACAATCCAAAACCTGCACAATGTATTATCTAAACAACAAGGCTTACAACACACTTTCAATGTAAGTCTTTATAGGAGTCTTTGACACTTGTATCTGGAGACAATTTGATAGCATAACAGTACCTGTCAATCACATAATACATCTCCTCTCAAAACACCTGCTTTTATAGAAGTTACAAGGCAAAAAATGAGTTTTCCTTGAGATGGGCGTCCAACTTGGCCTTATGGACCAAAACCCATGCCTGGGGACACATGTCCAACACTGCAGCATGGTTATGACACTCTCCATATCACCCCATCCCAATATGGTCCCCTATTCCCAAGTTGGGCAATGACAGATGCTCTTATGACTCTTACGACTATCATAGAATTCATCATAACTATCATATCTTACAGCTGTAAGAGAATCTATCATACACTAACTAAAAATAGCATATTCTCTTACAACATGTCATAACCCTCCTTGGGACGCCCAAAGATACCTTCTTCCCAGATGCCTTGTGACACATGTCTTCACCTATCATAGTATCTTCTATTTCTCACTCTTACGTGTCATAGATTCTGTCATAGGAATTTGTCATAACCGTTTCAGTCAAGATTCATTTACACACTAGTCAAAGTGCTGACACATGGAAAAATACCTCTACCACTAAGTGGGACACCTATCTCCTCATGTAAGGATAGAATTACATGTGGTCACCTTACATGTAGGATGACACATCACCGTGCCAACTCCCACAAGATGACAAAATAGGATTTGCATCCTAATTACATAATAGGCAATAAATAAATACAATACAATACAATAAATGCAATGAATTACCAAGGTTGAGACACCTTAATTCCTAACATTCTCCCACTTTTCGAACACCTTGTAAGAGCCAATAGAAATAATAGGATTTAACCGCTATAGGTTGAGAGGCCCATAGACTCCAAACACCATCTGAACTTCTATGTGCCCACTAGTTTCATCAATGCATCTGCAACATTCTTCAAAGTGTCTACCTTCTCCAAATTCACCTTCCCATCCTCTACCATGTCTCGTACAAAATGAAACTATATAGAAATATGCTTTGTTCTGGCATGGAAAGTTGGATTCTTTGCTAGGCAAATTGCACTCTAACTATCACAACAAATCAGAATCTATCTTGCATCAACACCAATATCTGAACACAATCTCTTAAGCCAAATGGCTTCTTTACATGCATAAATTGCTACCATATACTCAGCTTATGTCATGGACAAAGCAACCATAGGTTGTCGCTTACTCATCCAACTAATTGCACCACCGAACATAATAAAAATGTAAGCACTGGTGGATCTCCTGCTGACAATGTCACCTGCCCAATCAGAATCCATGAATCCACGGATACAAAGTAAATGTGGAGGTCCTATAGGATTACCGTGATAGCATATGGAATACTTGAAAGTACCCCTCAAATATCTGAACACTCTCTTTACTGCATCCCAATGTACACCTGTCTAGGATTAGCCATAAATTGACTAAGGACTCCCACTGTTTAGGCAATGTTTGGTCTTGTGCAAACCATAGCATACATCAAACTGCCAACAACATTAGCATAAGGTACTTTGCTCATGTCCACCTCACTAGGAGATTTTGTACAATCTTTAATAGACAACTTTGTCCCCAAAGAAACACAAACACACAACAGTCTACAATCTTCCATGCTAAACCTATCCAACACAGTTTTGACATACTTACTCTGGCTTAACCAAAGTTTTATGCTAGCTCTATCTCTTCTAATTTCTATTCCCAGAATGTACCTGGCTGCCCCTAGATTTTCATCTCAAACTGTGCTAACAACTGAGACTTCAAATAAGAAATATATTCTTACCATTCCCAATTAATAGCATATCATCAACATTCAATGTAATAATGAGAATGCGATCATTGTCAAATTTATAATACACACAATGATCTAATTTTGGTTTCAGAAATCCAACTGACAACAAAAAGGCATCAAACTTCAAGTACCACATCCTAGGAAAATGCTTCAAACCATAAAAAGACTTCTTCAACTTGCAAACCAATTTTTCTTTTCATTTCTCTATGTAATCCTCTGGCTATGACATGTAAATCTCTTCCTCCAGATCACCATGAAGGAAAGTTGTTTTCACATCCATCTACTCCACCTCTAAGTCATAAGCTGTTGCGAGAGATAACACAAACCGAATAGATGCCATCTTTGTTATGGGAGAAAAAAAATTTCACCATAATCAATTCCCTCCACTTGTGAGTACCCCTTTGCAACCAATCTGGCCTTGTACTTTTCAACACTACCATCTGCACCGAATTTCTTCTTGAACACCCATTTGCATCCAACAGGTTTCCATCCTTCAGGAAAAGGCACCAAGTCCCATGTTTTATTCTTTTCCAAAGAATCCATCTCATCTTCCATGGCCTCCTTCCAGGAACCTACATCTTTCATGCCCATAGCCTCTGTCACAGTTCTAGACTCATTAGTGTTAGTAAGCAAGGCTAAAGCACAACTAGAATCAAACAATAAATAACTAAACCTATCAGGTTGCTTTCTTGTTTGTGTAGACCTCCTTAATGGCTGAGGTTGAGGTTATGCTTCTTCTTCTAAGCTTTCAGAGCTGCTAGAGCTCTCCACATCATCAGGTCTCACAAGGTCTATTGGATCAGTCTTCTCAAGGGTAAAAGCAAACTGAACCACATCCTCTTTCTTTTCTGTTTCTTCTAGCTGTAGGACAACGGAAGAAGGTGTTAGCTCTCTGAAAATAACACTTCTACTATACAACACTTTTTCATCCACAGGATCCCAAAGCTTGTATCCTTTCACATTGACACCATAGCCAATGAAATTACACTTAATAGCCTTGTTCTCTAATTTAGACCATTTCTCCCTAAGCACATGTGCATATGCCTCACAACCAAAAATACAAAGATGTCTAAGTGAAGGCTTCTTACCAGACCACACCTACATAGGTGTCTTACCAACAAGAGCTGATGTAGGAGACCTATTTACCAGGTAGCAAGCAGTGGCTTTAGGTTCAGCCCAAAACTTTTGTTTGAGGCTTGCTCCATTAAGCATACTCCTAGCCCTCTCCATCAATGTCTTGTTCATCCTCTCTGCAACTCTATTTTACTACGGGGTGTATGGAGTTGTCTTATGTCTTCTATTCCCTTGCTCTTTATAAAACTTATCGAACTCTTCTAAACAAAACTCACCACCATTGTCAGTCCTTAAACACTTAATCCTTTTACTAGTCTGATTCTCAACAAAAGCTTTAAACTCTTTGAACTGACAAAAGACTTCAGTCTTGCTTCTAAGAAAATAAATCCATGTCCTTCTACAGTAATCATCTATGAAAGATACAAAATATTCATATTTGGGAATTGAAGGAACACTAATAGGACCAAACACATCCGAATGAATAAGATCCAACACACCAGAAGACTTTGAGAACTAGAGTAAAATTGAACATGATTTTGCTTTCCATATATCAATGTTTGCAAAAGTCAAACCTGAGATTACAATCATTTAACCCCTCAATGAACTTTTTATTTTTCAGGTTTCTAAGACCGTTCTCACCAATGTGGCCAAATATCATATGCCATAACATTGTCTTTTTAGCAGGAAGCTTAACTTCCAAAGTATGAGCACCCTTGGGTACCCAAGATGCACTACCATTAGAATTTGTTACAACAGATTTCTTCACTATTGGTTCAGATGGTGGGGATGAAGTGACTACAGCTCTTTTCTTTGAGTCAGAAGAACTATTGCACTATGAAGTGCATGCCTCAAGGTAAAATAGAGTATCTCTCAGAGTACCCTTCGTAAGCACCATAGATCCTCTAGTCATCTTGCCTCTGTCCTTCGAAAAGACAACCTGCACACTTGCATCATTCAACATACTTACAGAAAACAGGTTTCATGCCAAGCCTGGTATGTACATAACCCCAGTGATCCCCTTCACTCATCCATCAAGGAATCGGATTGAGACTCTTCCATGATCAACAATCTTCATATGAGAATCATCACCCAGGTACACTCTTCCACCATCGAACTCTACATACTTCGTGAACCCGCTTCAATGTGAGGTCATGTGGAATGATGCACTAGAATCAATCAACCACACATCATCAGATGCATGGGTGGCTAGGGCTATGATGAAGGCATCACCATCATCTTATGACTTGTCAGAATTTGAGTCTAGGATATTCTTTTTCTTTTTCTTTTCCTCTTTGTATTCCTTTCGGAAATGCCCAGTTTTTCCACAGTTCCAATAGAGAGCCTTGGACTTTCCAGGAGATTTTGATCTCCCACTGGACTTAGATCTACCCTTCTCATCTTTCTTGTCCTTCTTTTTCCCTTTCTGCTTGGGTCTTCCACGAACTGCAAGAGCCTCTTTAGCTGCTTCAGAAGACTTTCTCCACATCTCTTCAGATAACAATCAAGATACCACTTCATCCATTTTGAAAGTGGATGTGGTGCTCCCAATAGCCATAACAAGCTAATCCCACGAGTTTGGTAAAGAACAAAGCAAGGTCATACAATGATCCTCCTCCTCCATCTTCACACCAACAGATGTCAACTATGTAACTAACATGTTGAAAGCATTCAGGTGATCTGTATTAGATCCTCCATCCTCCATCCTTAGAGAATACAACTTCTTTCTTAGAAAAAGCTTGTTCACTAGGGATTTGGCCTGATAAACATCTCCCATCTTCTTCCAAAGGTCTTTCGTGGTCTTCTCCTCATGGACATTTAACAGGACATAATGAGCTAGACTGAGTCTTATGAGATGCTTAGCCTTCCGATTATTGAGATCCCAATCATCTTGTGCCATTGCAGTTGGTTTTACACCATATACGGTTTCCCATAGGTCTCGATCAACAAGCATGTCTTCCATATTAAGTTTCCATAACTCAAAATTTGTACCATTGAATTTCTCCACCTCTACTCTTTTGGATGTGCTTGCCATCTCTTCTTGCAACAAGATTATAGAATACTTTGCACAGACTCCCACTCACTCTAAGATTAGGTCAAAAAACCCCTACCCAACAACTAGGACCAAAGGTGATTGTTGACCTATTTTCCTCTGTCCAGAGTTAAATAGTTCACCTTGTATATTCCTTGAATATCTTTTAGAAAGTGACCTTACAAAGCTTAAATCCTTCAATTACCCATGCTCTGCTTTGCCAAAAATCCCAAAATCTTGCCTGGAGAATCTTTGAAGAAAACCCAAAAAAACTGAGAAATCTTTTGTCTTCCAGTGCCTTCCATCGCAGAGATTTCTCAGTTTTATACTTAGCCATTTTCATGTATATGATGATGACATCATCCTTGTTTTTTGGTTTTCTGTCATTTGGTCAAATTGTATTTCAGATACATTTTTTCCTTGTATCTTGGTCATGTACAATGTTTTACTGTACATCAGGTTCTTTGTATGCTTTCTTGGTACGTATATTCACGTTGTATATTTGCGCATACAAAGGCATATACAAGGTCAATATACAAGGGGGAGATGCAAAGTCAATATGCAAGGCAAGATACAAAAGAGAATGTACATCGGGTTTTCCTTTTATATACAAGGTCAATATACAAGGGGGAGATGCAGAGGCAATATGCAGGGCATGATACAAAAGAGAATGTACATCGGGTTATCCTTTTAGATGCAAAGTCAATGTACAAAGGGGAGATACAAGGGTTGGGGTCCACCTATTGTATGTATATGCGATTGTATCTTTGCACATAAAATCGCATATACAATGGCATATACAATCCTGAGATACAACCCCAGACCCGAAAGAGTATGCAATTTGGTTTATAAAGGCAGATATGATTGTATGCATTCTTTGTATGTATGTTCACATTGTATAAGGTTAGATACAAAGGGCAGATACAAAGTCAGCATGCAAGGGTCAGATGCAATGTTTGTATGTACACGTGATTGTATGCAGTTTTGTTTGTATATTTCGCATTATATATGCGATATACAAAAGGTTAGATACAACAGGAATATACAAGGCGGACCCGAATTGGAAATTAATTTTGGCAAACTCAGTGTTGGGGTCCGCAGTTGTATGTTGAAGTGCATGTATATGCCGATATACAAAAAAGAAAAGATACAAGCCTGGACTTGTTTCAAGGTTTCATTCTGGTTGTTAATCCTTTGAGTTCCGCATTGTATGTACATGCAATTGTATCTCATATACATTCAAATATACAAGGGTCACATACGAGACAATGCATATCAGTGGCTAAGTTTGTGGTCTTTCTGACGACCGATAAAGAAGATGCAATTATTCAATGATGAGTCCCAGACTCAGCTCAGCGACCAATGAGGTGATGACACATGGCAGGTGCGTGGATGCGAAAGGGAGATACAAAAGGTCAAGGTCCATTTTTGTATGTTGGCCATTGTGTATTGCATATATAATTGCACATACAAAATCATATACGAAGGGAGATTGCATGAATGCATAAAGTGAACCTAAAAGTGCAGGTGCAATTGTATATACAATTTGGCACATACAAAGTGATATACAGATGCGGTTGACCTCAACTTTGACTGTGGATATCTCCCTCATTTTGGTGAATTTCAACATGCTTCAAAAGGAAAAAGTGCTTGTTTTTGCCCCCTCTTTCATCTGGCAGGCTTTGAGGAGGATTGCTTCACTTTTAAAATTTGATGCACATCTACAAGCTTGATCGACTAGACATTTCAGCGATCGATTTGGATTTTGCAGGTAAACATATTTGTTGCATTTATGGGTGTAAATCGATGAGTCAGCAGCTCACATTGAAGATTCAAAATATCTTCCATCTGTCGTTGTTCCAGATATTTTTCATGCCATGTATTCTTACAGGTGGACGTCCCTTCTGGCAATGATATTTTCTGATGGGCCTATGTGACAACAGTTTCTAGAATTCCTTGTAACTGACTTAGATCATTGGAAAACACTATATATACATAAGAATGAGATGTAAAAAAGGTTGGAAAATTTAGTAATTTATGCTTCTGATTCCAAATAGAGCATTCCACTATAGTAACCTTGCCTTATGATTTAATACATGCTGGTTATTTTACCTCTTCATGCTATTTTGACTCTTTGTGATCTAAGAATGATGTGTTTGTGAATGTTTAAGTCCTAATCATCTCTTGCTCCTTGCCTCTGTTAAAATTAGCTTGATCTGTGTATGTTTATTGGTTGTATCTAGTCATTTTGTGCATTTTCTTAGTTCTGTGAAGGTTCTTTTATTCAACCTGGTGTATCACCTTATTTCTATTTTTGTGTTTCCTTCTACCCCTTTTCCCCTTGAAAGAATTAGCAATAGGTTTAGATTTTTCCTTTAAGCATTAGGCTCAGAGGTAGGAAGCTGGCCTACTCTAGAGGTCTGATCTCAATTCGCAAGGTCCCACACTTCAAGATCATTCCCATTGTGTCATTAGAATGCTTGGACTCTCTCCAAGTGGGGTGCAATTTTATGTGACAACAGTTTCTGGCACGCCCGATGGGACATTACAATCATATTGTTAGTTTTGATATGCTACCATAATTATCAGGCTCCTAAGAGGGCAGTTTTCTGCATATCTGGCGACTCATACTGAGGTAGGACAAGTGGATCAGTGTTGTTACATTTTATGAGAAAAATACAAACTCAAAGTTTGAATTCTTTCGATTATTTATAGTTGTCTCTATCTAGAGGACAAAGTAGAGTTGTGGAGAGGACAAAGTAGAGTTGTGGTAAGGACACCAGTTTCTAAAAGAATACAATCAACCCCACCAAGTTTTAGGGTAGTAGTACCTGTAGTTCCTGTATCGGTTCACACAAACCTACCTCCAGCTATTCAAATGACAAGGAATCAGCCATTTTTAGCTTTTGATGGGGGCAACCCATTGAATTTGACAGTGCATGATAATATACCAATGGCATCTTTGAAGAGCTTGCCCTATTTCACTGGGGAGGATCAACCTACCCCAATCGAACACATTAGAGACGTAGCTTCTCTATGTGGTGTTCATCATGTATCTCAAGAAAATGTAGCCATCGGGCTGCTAGCTGCCTCATTCAAAGGGAAATCATTATAGTGGTTTAGGAGTTTACCAGTGCAAACAATTAGAACTTGAGATAATCTGGGTGATAAGTTGAACAAACAATTTCAAGATAAGTCAAATAACTTATCGCTAGTTGAACAACTGACTACAATAAAGAGAGCTCCCTAGGAGCAAATGATGGATTTCAATTTACGGTTTCAGAAGACATAGAATAGAATTTCTGCCACGGTAAGGCCTCCATCAGAATAAGCAATTATGTATTTTTGAAAGCTCTAAATAGTGATATTTCAATGATGATACAATCGTTGGGAGGTACAAGTTTACCTGATGCATATGAAATAGCTATTAGAGCAGAAAATAGCTTAATTCAGGCTGGGAAAATAGCACCTAGACCACCAGTGCCCATTTTTCCTGAGTTTCAAGCTTCAATGCCTTTTCTGATCTCATTTTTTGCCCCTTTACCTACTGCAACATCATTGCCAAGTAATGCCAATCTTGAAATTGATGTTTCTAGCTCATCACAAGAGTTAAGAGAGATAAAAAACAACCAACAGAAGATAGAGAATATCTTGCAAACTTTTGGAAATGAGCTGGCGAACATAAAAAAATAGCAGTCCCAGAATAGCCAAGGGAAAAATCAACCTTATTAGGGGCAAAAGCAATCATACCAAGCCAATCGACCTCCATATCAAAGCAATTACTAAGGTACCAGGAAGAATGTGAACCAGAGGCCTTTCCAGCCTTACAATCCTGTACCCATTAATGCAGTTAGGGGCCTTGTCCCTGTTTAGAATAACCTTGCAGCCGAGTATGAATAGTTTTTTCCATGCAATCAACCACACAGTTAGGCAACTTGTTCAAATGGAGTAATAAATCAGGCTCTAATGGTACAAAATGTTGTAGTTTCATAGCCAAACACACTTAATTATGGGGTTGTACAACAACAAGAATAACCTCAGAATGATACTACCTTCCTAAACTGGCAGAGAGATGACTTATGTGGCGAAAACAGAGATGATACTCTAGTTACAGCAAATACGAGAGCTAAAAAGAGGGGTTATGAGATAGATCAAACAGAAAAAAGGGAAAAGGACCTCCTTATCCTTCTACATCCCAGATTCCTTATATTTTGCAAAAGAATACTCAAGCAACTGCCAGGGAACAGCCTCATTTACAGGCTGATATTACTGCTGCAAAGTCACATTAGAAGGTAAATGTCACTTCACCTCTTAATATTGTTAAAAATATGAAGAAAATGAATGTGAAAATATCTATGTGGGATTCCTTAACCATCCTAGGTCAAAAGGACGTGTTACAGTCTACCTTGTCGACTTGAAGGTGTCCAAAGAGGTAAATGTTGACCCAGCTAGGGATGTTCTTACCAATTCATCCTAGGACAACAATAAATAGCCAAATGAGAGTGCTAAACCACTTCCATGTTTTGTGTCATTAATAATAGGAGACAAGTTAGTACATAAATGCATGATGGATGGTGGTGCAAGTAGTTATGTAATGCTAAAACATATTGCAGACCAATTAGGATTGAAATGCTAGCCCTTTGAGAAAGGTGTACTCCAACTAGATGGCACAGCTGTTAAAACTGTAGGTGTGATGAAAGATCTGGGTCTCACTTTGCATACCTATCCGAATGTTTCCATTTCTCAAAAGGTGATCATCATAGATTTACCTCCTTATTTTGTCATGTGTTTCTCAAGGGATTTCACAGTTAAGCTAGGAGGATATTTGTCTTTAGATTGGTCCCACATGTTTTTTAGAACCTAATATGGCACAAAAGTGACCTTAAAATCCAAATTGCTTGCCAAATATCACATAGAGCCTTATGTCCCAAGTGTTGTTAACATGAATTGCATTATATCTGATGATCCTGAGCTTGTTGCTGCTCAAGAACTATAAGCTAAAATTATACCAGAAGTGTTGTTAAAGGAGTGGGCCTTAGAAAATATTGTAGATGATCCCGAAGGACACATTCAAGAAACTGGTATGGGGGTTTACATGTTGTACGAACCTGAAATAGCAATTCCAAACCTTGTAAAGAATGCAGAACAACAGATAGAGCGGCAAGATGAGGTATGGAAAATGTACTTTGATGGCTCTAGGAATAGGAATGGATCTAGTGGTGGTGCAATGCTTGTGTCTCCACAAGGTGACATATATTATTCTATGTTTCATTTTGCTTTTTCATGTACAAATAACACTACTGAATATGAAGGGTTGATTCAAGGTTTGCAGTGGGCAAGAAAGAGGAAACTTGGTTGTTTACAAGTGTATGGGGACAATGAATTCATTATAAATCAAGTGAGGGGATTGCATGTTACAAAGAACGATGCTTTGAAATGCTATAAACATAGGGTATGGGATATGATTGAGGAGTTTGATGCTTTCAATCTAATCTATATTCCGAGGAATTAGAACTATCATGTAGATAGGTTAGCTGTGATTGGGGCTCAGTTTGATATCTCCAGTGATATTCAAAGAGAAAAGGTATAGCCTCATGTGAAAATAGTTGATAGGCCATCTATCCCTGACAATAACATTCATTGGTAGGTTTTTGAGAGTGATGAACAGGTTCTGCATTTCCTATTAGAAGAAGATGAGTTCTCTGTGATGAATCAGAACAAACTCAGACAACAATATGGTGATTATCAAGTTGTTCAATTAAAGACTAATAAGCTGCCCAGAGGGTTGGTAACCTTGGAATCCATTTTTGGTACTGATGATTAGCTGAAAAAGAGCAAAACTAGCATACAGGTCAAAGAGGAACATTACGAGGAGCTAAAAATTTTTTAAGGTAAGCTTCTCAAAATTGTTAAAATTTGTTCACCTGAGGATAGGAAATCTTTTATTGCTCTTTGCTAAGAATTTGAGGCTGTGTTTTCTTGGGAATACTCAGACTTAAAGAGGGTTGATCCTCATATTACTTAGCATACTATAGAGTTGGAGCCAAGTGCAAAACCTATAAGGCAGAAACAAAGACTTTTAAATCCAAAACTTGAGCCTCTGATGATTAAGGAATTAACAAGGCTAATCAAGGGAAATATCATTTTTCTAATCAAGCATATTTCTTGGGTCTCGAATCTTGTTCCTGTGAGGAAAAAGAATGGAGAGATTAGGCTATGCATTGATTTTACGGACCTTAATAAAGCCTCCCTAAAGGACCACTACCTGCTGCCCTCAATGGAGCAAATTCTGCAAGTAGTGGCTAGTTTAGAAAGATTCTCCTTGCTTGATGGATATTCTGGTTATAATCAAGTATTAGTCAAGGAGGAAGATCAATTTAAAACTTCTTTTACCACCAAATGGGGCACCATGGCATACAAAAGGATGCCTTTTGGTCTGTCAAATGCTGGCTCTACTTTTTAGAGAGCTATGGATATGGCTTTTAGAGGTTTGCTTTATAAATTGGTACTTGTGTACCTTAATGACATCATAGTTTTCTCTAAGGATGTTGATGAGCATTTATCCTACCTGAAACAAGTATTTGAGAGATGTAAAGAGTTTGGGATATCTCTGAATCCAAAGAAATGCATTTTTGTTGTGCATGAAGGCAAGCTTTTAGGACACATTGTGTCAAAAGAGGGAGTTACCATTGATACGAAAACAGTAAGAGCTATTTTGGAGCTGGCTTTACCTAGTCATAAGAAAGGACTGCAAAGTTTTATTGGCAGAATTAATTTTCTGCAAAGATTTATACCTGACATTGCAAATTTATTGAAGACATTGACCTCTATGTTAAAGAAAAATTATGTTTTCAGTTGGACAAAAGAGGGCAAACTCAGCTTTGAGTCCATAAAAGAAGTGTTATCGGCTGCACCAACTTTGGTAAATCCTGATTTCTCAAAAGATTTTATTTTGTATGCTTATGGCAGTTTAGATACAATTTCTAGAATTCTGGTACATCAGTAAAGTGAAGGCTTTGAGCAGCCAGTTGCTTTCTTTAGTCAAGGACTGGAAGAGTACGAAAAAAGGTATAGTTTCATTGAAAAACATGTCCTTGCAGTGGTAAAGACTCTCACAAAGTTTAGGCATTTATTTCTAACAATAAGGTACATTTGATGGTTGCTCACCCCGGCATGAAACAGTTTTTGTTAGGTAAGGATGTCAATGAGAAAAGGGTTGGTTTGATTACCAAAGTCATGGAATATGACATAGATATCAAGATAACCAAGCTCATCAGAGGAAGAGGACTGATTGAACAGCTTGCTACTAGGTCTGAAAATGAAACAGAGAAGGAAGAAGAGGTGCTTCTTACCATTGAAGATGAACATCAGGATGATACAACAATAGTTGGAATAGGTTGGGTTAATGACATGACTCATTTTTTACAAATTGGTGAATGTCTAGCAGGTTTAGATAGAACCAAGAGAAGATATTTCAGACTGCAGTCTATTCCATATGTTTTAATAAATGGTATTCTTTTCAGAAAAGATTTTAGTGGTGTGTTATTAAGATGCATTGATAATGATCAAATTGACAAGGTGCTACATGAGTTTCATGATGGAACAATAGGGGGTCATTTTGCCCCAAGGACTACTACTTGGAAAATAATGAGAGCTAGATATTACTAGCCCAACTTATTCAAGGATGCCCATGCCTAGGCTAGAAAGTGTGTAAAATGTGCCATTTTTGTAGGCAAAGAAAGGCTGCCAGCTTTACCTCTGCAGGCAATTCAAGTAGAACAACCCTCATGAGATGGGGCATTGATTTTATAGGTCCCATAAACCCACCGTCAAGTGTAGGTGATAGGTGGATACTTACAGCAATAGACTATTTCACAAGGTGGACTGAAGCAGTGGCTTTGAAGGAAGCCAATGAGAGTGCTATTTTGAACTTTTATTCTGATTTGGTATCTAGATTTGGAGTACCTGAATCAATCATCTCAGACAATGCTTTAGCCTTTGTTGGATTGAAGATAACTGACTGGGCTGTGAAGAATGGAACCTATTTGAACACTTCATCAAATTATTACCCACAGGGTAATGGTTTGGTTGAATCTACAAATAAGAATCTCATAAGGATTATCAAAAGATCAATGGAGGACAACCAGAGAATCTGACACACCAATTTGAAATCTGCTTTATGGGCAGATAGAATAACTCCCAAGAGGTCTATTGGAAACTCCCCATATATGTTAGTTGATGGAAAAGAGGCAAGATTGCCTGTGTCTATGGAGCTAGTAGCACTTGATATCATGAATCAATTGGAGATGCTCGAAGAGGAAGACCTCATGGCTGTCAGATAAGCTCAACTTATGGAGCTTGAAGAAATGAGAGATAAAGCTATGAAAGCTATGGAGTATCATCAGCTTCAGACAAAAGAATTTTTGACAAGAAGGCCACTCCCATAAATTTTAGGAAGGGTGAGATGGTACTCAGATGGGATGAGTTGAAAAGTAGGCCAAGGAAACACTCCAAGTTTGACAGCATGTGAGGTGGCTTGTTTATCATTACTGAATGCAAGGAAAACAATACATTTAAGTTATCAAACATGGATGGAGAAAATTTGCCTATCCTAGTCAATGGGATACACCTAAAGAGGTGTTTTGAGGTATGAGTTACCTTGTAAAGTAGTAGGTTAGGTTTCTTGTTTTCAATAAGTGCTACTGCACAATAGTTTAGATCCCTTTTGTTTTCCCTAAGTGTTGTCTAGCACAGTTAGATGAGTTGCTTTCAACATTTTGTTTTGGTTTTGGTCTTCCAATTGTTCTTCATTGTTGTTATGCTGAGTTGCTGAGGTCAAGATTGATTGTCAAAGGTATTTTTTAAATCTCTATGTGACTCCATGCCCAATGGATACTAAAGGCCACTGGTTCGATTGTTTAGCAGGCAAGCATCCCTTAGAAGTCACCAAAATGTTGACCTATTTTCCTCTGTCCAGAGTTAAATAGTTCACCTTGTATATTCCTTGAATATCCTTTAGAAAGTGACCTTACAAAGCTTAAATCCTTCAATTACACATGCTCTACTTTACCAAAAATCTTAAAATCTTGCCTAGAGAATCCTTGTATCTTGGTCATGTAGAATGTTTTACTGTACATCAGGTTCTTTGTATGTATATTCGTGTTGTATGTTTGCGCATACAAAGGCATATACAAGGTCAATATACAAGGGGGAGATGTAAAGCCAATATCCAAGGTAGGATACAAAAGAGAATGTACATCAAGTTTTCGTTTTATATACAAGGTCAATATACAAGGGGGAGATGCAAAGGCAATATGCAAGGCGGGATACAAAAGAGAATGTACATCGGGTTATCCTTTTAGATGCAAAGTCAATGTACAAAGGGGAGATACAAGGGTTGGGGCCCACCTATTGTATGTATATGTGATTGTATCTTTGCACATACAATTGCATATACAATGGCATATACAATCCTGACATACAACCCCAGACCCGAAAGAGGATGCAATTTGGTTTATAAAGGCAGATGCGATTGTATGCATTCTTTGTATGTATGCTTGCATTGTATAAGGTTAGATACAAAGGGTAGATACAAAGTCAGCATGCAAGGGTCAGATGCAATGTTTGTATGTACACGTGATTGTATGCAGTTTTATTTATATATTTCGCATTGTTTATGTGATAAACAAAAGGTTAGATACAAAATGAATATGGCAAACTCAGCGTTGGGGTTTGCAGTTGTATGTTGAAGTACATGTCTATGCCGATATGCAAAAAAGAAAAGATACAAGCCCGGACCTATTTCAAGGTTTCATTCTGGTTGTTAATCCTTTGAGTTCCGCATTGTATGTACATGCGATTATATCTCATATACATTCAGATATACAAGGGTCGCATAAAAAAGATTTTTAACGAGACAATGCATATCGATGGGTTAGTTTGTGGTCTTTCTAATGGCCGATAAGGAAGATGCAATTGTTTAGCGATGAGTCCCAGAGTCAGCTCAGCGACAAATGGGGTGATGACATGTGGCAGGGGCGTGGATGTGAAAGGGAGATACAAAAGGTAAGGGTCCATTTTTGTATGTTGGCCATTGTATATTGCATATACAATTGCACATACAAAAGCATATATGAAGGGAGATTGCATGAATGCATAAAGTGAACCTAAAAGTGCATGTGCAATTGTATATACAATTTGGCAGATGCAAAGTGATATATAAATGCAGTTGACCTCAACTTTGACCATGGATATCTCCCTCATTTTGGCAAATTTCAACATGCTTCAAAAGGTAAAAGTATTTGTTTTTGCCCCCTCTTTCATCTGGCAGGCTTTGAGGAGGATTTCTTCACTTTCAAAATTTGATGCACATCTGCAAGCTCGATTGACTAGATGTTTCAACGACCGATTAGGCTTTTGCAGGTAAAGATATTTGTTGCATTTATGGGTGTAGATCGATGATTCAATAGCTCACATTGAAGATTCAAAATATCTTCCATCTGTCCCTATTCCAAATATTTTTCATGCCATGAATTTTTGCAGGTGGACGTCCCTTCTGGCAATGATATTTTCATATGAGCCTATGTGAAAGCAATTTCTAGAATTCCTTGTAACCGACCTAGGTCATTGGAAAATGCTATATATGCATAAGAATGAGATGTAAAAAAGGTTGGAAAATTTAGTAATTTATGCTTCTGATTCCAAACAGAGCATTCCACTACTGTAACCTTGCCTTCTGATTTAATACATGCTGGTTATTTTACCTCTCCATGCTATTTTGAGTCTGTGTGATCTATGAATGATGTGTTTTTGAATGATTAAGTCCTAATCATCTTTTGTTCCTTGCCTTTGCTAAAATCAGCCTGATCTGTGTATGTTTATTGGTTGTATCTAGTCATTTTGTGCATTTTCTTAGTTCTGTGAAGGTTCTTTTATTCAACCTGGTGTATCACCTTATTTCAATTTTTGTGTTTCCTTCTACCCCTTTTTCCCTTGAAAGCGCTAGCACTAGGTTTAGATTTTTCCTCTAAGCATTACACTCAGAGGTAGGAAGTCAGCCTACTCCGGAGGTTTGATCTCAATTCACAAGGTCCCTTTGATCTCAATTCACAAGGTCCCACACTTCGAGATCATTCCCATTGTGTCATTAGAATGCTTGGACTCTCTCCAAGCAGGGTGCAATTCTATGTGACAATAGTGATCAAGCTCTGATACCAACTGAAAGGAAGCTAGGTGTGCGGAAATTGCTTCCTACACTAATCTAATGAGGAGAGATGAGTGCAAATTCTTTTTAACCTTTACAATTACAGTGATATGAACCCAGAAATAGAGGTATTGTAGCAATACACAACACCAAAATGTAAGACATAAGAAGAGAGAGACAAGATATAATGTGGGGAAAACCCTTACAGGTGAAAAACCCCACTCCAAAACCTGCACAATGTATTATCTAAACAACAAGGTTTACAACACACTTGCAATGCAAATCTTTATAGGAGTCTTTGACACTTGTATCTAGAGACAATTCAACAACATAAGAGTACCTTTCAATCACATAATACATCTCCTCTCAAAACACCTACTTATATAGAAGTTATAAGGAAAAAAATTAGCTTTCCTTGAGATGGGCGTCCAACTTGGCCTCATGGCCCAAAACCCATGCCTGGGGCCACTTGTCCAACACTATAGCATGGTCATGACACTTGTCATATCACCCCATCCCAATATGGTCGCCTATTCTCATGTTGGGCAATGACAGATGCTCTTACGACTCTTACGACTGTCATAGAATCTGTCATAACTGTCATATCTTACAGTTGTAAGAGAATATGTCATACAGTAACTAAAAATAGTATATTCTCTTAAAACATGTCGTAACCCTCCTTGGGGTTCCCAAAGATGCCTTTTTCCAAGATGCCTTGTGACACATGTCTTCACCTGTCATAATATCTTCTATTTCTGACTCTTACGCGTCATAGATTCTGTCATAGGAATCTATCATAACCATTTTGGTCAAGATTCACTTAAACACTAGCCAAAGTGCTGACACATGGCAAAATGCCTCTACCACTAAGTGGGATGCCTATCTCCTCATGTGAGGACATAATTACATGTGGTCACCTTCCACATAGGATGACACATCACCGTGCCAACTCCCACAAGATGACAAAATAGGATTTGCATCCTAATTACATAATAGGCAATAAATAAATACAATACAATAAATAAATGCAAGGAATTACCAAGGTTGAGACACTTTAATTCCCACCACTCTTCATAATGGAAACCTTCCCCAATCCACATCACTCAATTTGAGAGGATCTTCCATTTAGAAATGCAAACTTTCCCAACTCATCTTCCACCAAAAAATCTATTTAAAGCACTCTTTGTGCTTTTTCCAAGGATCCCACCATGAACAATGCAACAAAACTATGCCAAAATTTCAATGTAAATTGTGCAAAAAAATCTGAGAGCAAAGCTTAATTATGTAAGCCATTTCTCCCAAGGAAAAAGAGAGGAGAGCAATGGAGTTTTTTTAAGATGAATTGGTTTATGTTCTATTGATGTTTTCGATTGTCTTTGATTTCATCTTCTTGACTCGATTGTTGTAGTTGTTTTGATATCTTCATAGGTTTTGAATCAATTTTGTAGTCCACAAAATGGCTCGCCCGGTGAGACCCACTTCTCCTGATCAAATCTTACTTTTTTGCAAGTTTTTATTATAAAATTTGTATTTCTCTAACCCCGGTTGTCAAGTTTTGCATGTGAACTGTCACAGGTGATCTCCTGGGCTCAAACCGACTACCCCATCATGCCTGGGAGGCCGTTTCAATGCTTTTTGACTATAAATTTGCCTATGCTTGGTGAATGCGAAATGTTTGAAAAATTTTGAATTTTTATTTATTTCACACACCATACCATACGGATCCGTACGGCCCCGTACTATCTGCAAGTGGTCTCTACCTGTATTTCTTTCATCTATGGTTCCTGCTAGTTGCATCAGCTTAGTGTTGTCTGTATAAAGGATATTCATGTTCATAGACTTGAAAATTGCAAAACCCTAAGCTAAATTTTTGTCACTTTTCTCTGCCTCAAACCTTTTTTCAATCACTGGCTTAAACATTGTGGTCGCCGCCCAGTCACTACTTGCTCCATGGTGTCGCCACTTTAGAGATCCACTTATCACTGCCATGTTTCCTTAAGTCGACACTCACATGAAAGGTTTCTACTCCTTAAGTCGAAACCTTGAGTGTTGGTAGCCATTCACCAAATCTTTTGTCGATTCCCAAAATCCATTTTGGTTGCCAGTATTGTTCATTGACCTTGTCTACATTTAAAACGTACTTATCCCTACATTTTCTACTGGCCATAGCTTTTGTAAGATATTTCAGGCTCTAAATGGTCTTAAGTCTTTAAACCTAGGTCGTAGTCCTAAAACCTTGGTCAACATTGGCAAAAACCTTCAGCCATCCTTTAGCTCTTGTCACCAGGCCTGTGTTCACATAGGTGACTAGGCTAACGAGCCTTTATATTTCTTTTTTATTTATATTTTTTGTGTTTGTTCAAGCCCTGGTCACATGAGTGACCAGGGGATTAATTAAAACCCCAAATCTAAACTTAACCACCAAAACAAACCTTAACCTCCAGAGGTAAACTGTGTGCATGTCACCATCAAGGACTTAACCACTAGCATTTGACTTTAACAGCCGGCCTGTCCTTGCTCTCCTAGAAGCCCTAGGAGGGCATTTTTTTTCTTTTATCATAACTTGGTCATAACAGGTCCAAATGATGGAAACAAACACTCGTTGGAAAGATGACTTCACAAACTTCATAGTGGCATCAACAGTTTTAGGTAATTTCATCATTTTATCAAGTAATTTCTCAGCCAAACTTCATCTTCCTTTCAAACTTCAAATGCACATAACTGGAGCAAAATTGATCTTGTTTCAACGATTTTTTTTTAAATTGCTTAGAATCATCTGAATTTTCTATTTATGTAGTCTATTTTCCTATATTAGATCATCAATTATAATTTTTTAACAGATTGCATATTTTGATTTAATCCTCTTTAGCTTGCAAGTTTGTGTTTCTTCTTATCATTGTAGTATCACATCGTTTGTCGAAGAATGGAGGAAAAACTACTGACATGTTTCTTGTAGGTTCGATCAGTCATAGCCTAAATCTTGTTTTTCACTAAATTAGGCATATTTGGGCTTGGTGCTTAAAATAAACCCTGCATGCTCCGTGTCTAATTTTTTTTTCATTTTTTTAGTTTGCTTATTGTGAATGATTGTAACCCGATTTAGCAATGAGAGTATCCTCTGCCCCCGCCTATCCAATGGATCTGGGGTGTAAGAGAAATAGTTGTTATCTCTAGAGGGTCTGCCACCCTACTTCAAAAGGTGGGAATGACTGAAGTGGCAACAAGCTAAGGCCAAGCTTTTCCAAGCCGCTATATAAATAATGTGCTTGTGACAAAAGTCATAAGCAACAAGTGCAATTATGTCATACCGACGAATGTCTCCCTTAGGACCTTATGGTGCATGAAACCCTATAGAGCGTAACCTCTACAGGCTGGGAGGCCTCCTAATCAGAGTGAATCGCCGCATGTATGGCCAGCTGAATAGAAGCCCTTACTGGAAACCTTTGTCTAGAAGCCAAAAACCTTCTATCTGCTAGCGTAGGGGGTCAAAATATAGACCTCTGGGAGCTATCCCACATTCTCGTTGTTCATAGTAGATATAGAAAATTCCTGGAGATCTTTAGGTCTTCAGGAATTTGATGTTTGGTATGCCTGAGAAGTGAGTGCCGAGCAAGGAGGAGCCAATGCTACCAAACTTCTAGGCTATCCACTATGAATAAGTGCAACTAGAGCAATCCATGTGGGAATCCAGTAGATATTGTCCTTGCCTAGCCTAAGTTGCTAATGTTTGTAAATATTCCATGTATGAGTGTTTTCCATCTTGTTTGCTGGTCATAAAATTGCCAAAAAGTTGTCAAAAACAAAATCCCATCTTAACACACATCCTAAGCCACATCATCCACATCACCTAACCCTAATCATCCTAGTCAATCTTCATATTAAACCACTATCCAATCAACTTCATCTATTTCATATCTAAATCATATCTTAATCATTTCACATCCTCACATCCTAATTTACCACTTGTAAACATGGACATGACATTCCCAAACAAGACCTATGAGAATGATCCTTATGGCACCATAGGAATGCTTGATACACTTGAGTGGTTATATAGAAAGGAACAAGTCCCTACGCCACCACAACACCAACAATTCCTACAACATCAAATCCAATCATCACATCAACAACTTCCACATCAATCCTATGTATCACCTATATCATCACATCAAACCTATCCATCCACCTATCATGTTACCCCTACGCCAACTTATCCTATTTCTTCTAATCCCAATCATTATCCATATCAATCCACATCTCAACAACCATTATCCTATGCAATCCCTCCACTATAACACCATCACAACTTCCAACACATTCTATCTCAACCATAACCCTATGTGTCACATACACCATCAGGCCAACCTAATCTATCTACACATCATGTCAATGCCATATCAACCTATCAAAATCCACCCCAACATTATCCAAATCCTCATTCAAACATTCCAACACATCACCAAACCCATCCACAAGGCAACCAAGTGTCCTCACAAGAGGTAAATGGCCATTTATACATAAGTCAAACATCCTTAAGTCCACTTTTGGAGCAAGATCTAATATCCTTTGACGAGGGAGAATCCTATGTGTCACCTAATCCTACAGCAAGTGGCCCCTTGTATATAAATCAAGTGTCCTTAAGTCAATCTTTGGAGCAAAATTTGATATCCTTTGATGAGGGAGATACCAATCTAGGTTATGCACCCTATGAGCATCCTCTATCACCATCTATTCCAATGCCAATCCATGAGTCTACTAGTCCTATCTCAACACCTTCATGTAATCCTAACATTCCTCCATCCAATATTAGTCTCAATCAAAACCCTAATATGTCTAATCCATCTAATCCCAATCCAAACTATCCACCAAGTCCTAATCCTAAACCTACCACTCCATCTACTCTTATGCTCCATCCCCTATATTGCCCATTCGCACATACCCTAATGAAGGATGTGATCCAATGGCTATTATCTAGGAATCAATCATTGTCATGTCATCAAAGTCCTATCCTTGAGTCTCCTAATGAGCCTTCCATTGACACACTTAGCCCTTCAAGTCCATCATGTGAACCACAAGCCATTGAGCCAATTGAAGAGCCTCCCGTCATGAGCCCAAGTCAAACTTCATCATACTCTCTTATGGATGAATATCAAGAACCCATCAAACTCGTCCAAGAGCCTTCCACTTCCATGAAATTACAAGATTTATATCAAGAGTATGATCCTAAGCATGTGGAAATCACAAATCCTAGTCCTAATCAAGATCAAATCCTTTCCATGCAACCCATCCATAACATTTATCTTTTCCATGATAAAGATGATATTACCTATAAAGAAGCTATCCACGAGCACCTTGATCTTATCCATAATCCCATACCCATCCATGAGTAAGATATCCAAATTACTCCTATCCATACTCTATCTAACCCTATCCATAATCTACAAACATCTGTTTGCCTTGATGAGACACATGCCTCCCAAGAAAACACAAAAGATCAAACCAATAACTTGGATCCTAATGAGCATAAGAAAGATCTTAATGATCCTTCCTCATCCACCATCAACCCTATTCCAAATCCACCATCATATCCTATTGTTGTAACCATCTTCATCCATGAGTATTCCTCCTTAGAACACCAACAACCATTATCCACTACCTCACCTTCACCATCACATAAGGAACTTGTGTCTAGTATCCAACATGCACATAGTCCCATTGTCAATTGCATCCTCCAAAAGATGAACTATCAAGGTAAAGGCTTAGGCCCTCTTGAACAAGGAATTTTGGAGCACATCCATGTCAAGGTCCCTCCGCAGTCATTTGGCCTTTGATACACAACCCAAGGTAAAAAATCTAAACATGTTGGTATTTCCTCCATGCCTCTAAAATCCACCATTTCCTATCACAAATCCCATCATACACCCAAAACATATGTTTCCATTCCACCTCCATCATCTTATAAATGTCAAAAGCATGTGACCGTTCATCTTCCACCATCAACTTTGCCTCCATTACTTCCAACTCCTAACATCCCTCCATGTAATCTACCTCCACCATTGCTTTCAACTCCTAATATCCCACCATCAACTTTTCCACCATTACTCCCAACACCTAAAATTCCTATCATCCATAAATACCCTGATATTCCCAATCATGACCAATAAATGCACACATCATGTAAACATAACATTATTGTAGGAGTATAATTGGCATTACACATGCATTGGCCTTAGCCTTACAAACAATTCAACATTTAGATCATACAGACCTTCCGTTCCTTCTAGCAATATGGAGAAATCTTTTGGAAGCTCCAAAACGTACTATGGAATGTCAGCTGGGAGAAGTCAACCTTTGAAAATCTAACCTTGACAAATTCCCCATTTGTAGTACGAAATCCCCTATTTATATACCCTTAAGATGGCCACCGACTTCATCACATGCATATGACACATGTTAGTTCTTCATTTGCCCTTGGGACGATTGTACATGTGATTAAAATTGAAATTAACATGTTCTGGGCATTTTGCAGCGAATTTAAACATCATTGAACATGTCTAGTGTGGGAGATATGGTGGTGAAAGGATAAGGTAGGGAAAAAGGCTCTTGCAAGACAAGTGAGACTTTAAGCCATCATAGGATATTGTCTTGCATCTATTGATTTTGGTGCTAAAGATAACCTTAGCCAAAAGCAAGTGAAAGACAGGTCACATGACATGTGGAAAAAATAGGCCTTATCAGATATGTCAGGTGACCAGGGATATTAGCGCAAATTCCTTCACAACCTCAAAGCAGAAAAGTAGGAATAGTGAACTTCACTGGATAGGGGAGGTTTTGAGGCTTCATCGGATATATCTGATATCAGGGAAAATCTACGCAAAGGTCCTTTCATCTACGTAAAAGGCAAAGCGGGAAAAAATAACTTCACTAGATATGCGGGAATTTCAAGGCTCACTAGATAAGTCCAGTCCAGGGCAGTTCCAACACAAAACATCCTCCAATGGCCTTAAGGTGGAAAGCAGGTAAAACAAGCATCACATGACATCCAAGAATGGCATAGATCTAGTGACGGGAAAAAACTCCACTAAGGCATAACTTGCTCAATTTTGATCAGATTTTCTACAAATTTGAAATGCAGATACCCATTTGGCTCTTCTTCAAGATCTTGTCATCACTTGGCCAAAATCGTTAGGAAAATCTCTAAAAATTGATTAATCAACTCCTGCAACAACTCCTACATCAAAACAAAAGGCAAATCAACAAGCAAGAAAGAAAAACAAATCTTTTTGGTTGATGATGATTGTTCCTGATCCTGCATCACACACTTTTTACACAAAGTCAATGTTAAAGTCAAAACATAACATACACACACATAAATAATAAGAAGATTAAAACTAAGTGAATCATAAAATTTAAACATGCTTTATACAAAGTGAAAGCTAAAATTAGTTAAAAAGTACACAAATCCACAAAGAAAGTGCCAAAGTCAGTTCAAACACACTTGATACATGCAAAGTGAATACTAACGTTCAAAGAAAGTTCATTCAAACACACTTGATACATTCAAAGTATGCTAAAGTTCAAACACACTTGACAGAAGTTAGTTAAAACACGCTTTTTATGCATACTTTAAGTAAACATTAAAGATAAAAGATGCAAAAGTAAACACAAAGTGAATCTCAAAGCTTACACACTCTTCACATAGAGTGAATGTGAAAGTTCAAACAAAACACACAAATAATAAGTGGGTCAAATCTAAGTGAATCATAAAATTTAAACACACTTCCTATAAAGTGAATGATAAAGCTAGTTTAAAATAAACACATACACAAAGTGAGTTTAAACAAACACACACAAACAATAAGTGAATCAAATCCAAGTGAATGCTAAAGATCAAAGATAAATAGCCAAAGCTCAAACAAACACATAAACACTCTACACACAAAGTGAATGTGAAAGTCAAAACAAAACATACGCACACATAAATAGCCAAACATCAAACAAACACATAAAGTTGATGTCGAAGCTTACACTCTTCACATAAAGTGAATGTGAAAATCAAAACATAACATACACACATATAAATAGTCAAAGTTCAAATAAACACATAAAGTTAATGTCAAAGCTTACACACTCTTCACACAAAGTGAATGTGAAAGTCAAAACATAACATATACACACATAAATAGCCAAAGTTCAAACAAACACAAAGTTAATGTCGAAGCTTACACACTCTTCACACAAAGTGAATGTAAAAGTCAAAACATACCATACACACACATAAATAATAAGAGGATTAAGTCTAAGTGAATTGTAAAATTTAAACACGATTTATACAAAGTGAAAGCTAAAATTAGTTTAAAAATACAGAAACCCACAAAGCAAGTGCCAAAGTTAGTTCAAACACACTTGATACATACAAAGAATGCTAAAGTTCAAACAAAGTTAGTTCAAACACACTTGACACAAGTTAGTTAAAACACACTTTTTACACATACTTGAAGTAAACATTAAAGATCAAATATGCAAAAGTAAACACATAAAGTGAATCTCAAAGCTTACACACTCTTCACATAGAGTGAATGTGAAAGTTCAAACAAAACATACACGAATAATAAGAGGATCAAATATAAGCGAATCATAAAATTTAAACACACTTCATATAAAGTGAATGATAAAGTTAGTTCAAAATACACACACAAAGTGAGTTCAAACAAATACACACAAACAATAAGTGAATAAAAGCTAAGTGAATGCTAAAGATCAAAGATAAATAGCCAAAGTTCAAACAAACACATAAACACTATACACACAAAGTGAATGTGAAAGTCAAAACATAACATACACACACATAAATAGCCAAAGTTCAAAAAAACACATAAAGTTGATGTCAAAGCTTACACACTCTTCACACAAAGTGAATGTGAAAGTCAAAACATAACCTACACACATAAATAGGCAATGTTCAAACAAACACATAAATTTAATATCGAAGATTACAAAGTCTTCACACAAAGTGAATGTTAAAGTCAAAACATAACATACACACATAAATAGTCAAAGTTCAAACAAACATATAAAGTTAATGTTGAAGCTTACACACTCTTCACACAAAGTGAATGTGAAAGTCATTTGAATATAACATACACATACATAAATAGCTAAAGTTCAAACAAACACATAAAGTTAATGTCGAAGCTTACACACTCTTCACACAAAGTGAATGTGAAAGTCAAAACATAACATACACACACATAAATAGCCAAAGTTCAAACAAACACATAAAGTTAATGTTGAAGCTTACACACTCTTCACATAAAGTGAATGTGAAAGTCAAAACATAACATACACACACATAAATAATAAGAGGATTAAACCTAAGTGAATGGTAAAATTTAAACAAGCTTTATACAAAGTGAAAGCTAAAATTAGTTATAAAAATACACAAATCCATAATGCAAGTGCAGTTCAAACACACTTGATACATACAAAGTGAATATTAAAGCTCAAACAATGTTAGTTCAAACACACTTGATTGATACAAAGTATTCTAAAGTTCAAACAAAGTTAGTTCAAACACCCTTGACACAAGTTGGTTAAAACGCACTTTTTACACACACTTGAAGTAAACATTAAATATCAAAGATGCGAAAGTAAACTCATAAAGTGAATCTCAAAGCTTGCATACTCTTCACATAGAGTGAATGTCAAAGTTTAAACAAAACATACACAAATAATACGAGATCAAATCTAAGTGAATCATAAAATTTAAACACACTTCATATAAAGTGAATGATAAAGTTAGTTCAAAATACACACATACACAAAGTGAGTTCAAACAAACACACACAAACAATAAGTGAATCAAATCTAAGTGAATGCTAAAGATCAAAGATATCAAAGTTCAAAACAATGCATAAAGTGAATGTCAAAACTTGCATAGTCTTCACACAAAGTGAATGTGAAAGTTCAAACACAACACACACAATAAGCAAATTACACAATAAGTGGAAAACACATGATTTGCCTTATACAAACCATAAAATAACAAAATAAAATAAATTAAGAATGTTCAAAAATAAAATTTATGATTGAGAATAAGAAGATTTGGTCCAATGTAATTGAAATATCATCAAGATAAAACTAAAATTGGAAAAAAAATTGTAGTTGAATGAAATTAGAAATAGTTATATTATAATAAAAATTAATGCTATTATGGTGTATCAAAACTAAAATTAATATTGTTACTAAAACTAAAATTAATATTGTAACAAAAATTAATTGCATTATGATTTGTGAGTTTATTAGTTAGAGATTTTCCTTAATATATTAAAAGTGCTAGTTGGTTGCCTTATGATTTGTTGTTTTTATTATTAGAGTGCTAATTATATGTTGTTAGCATTATGATTCTAATAGAAGACTAAATGTTAAGCAATATAAAAGAAAACCACCACACTAACTATAAAAGATACTGGCCTTTTAAGAATGACCATGGACAATGGCCATTCCCTCAGGCTTTTGGAAGGGGTAATTTAATCCCTTCTCCAAAAAAATTAATTTTATTAAAACTAAAAATATCTTTACTTATTACATTTCTAGAAATCAATCTGATTTCAGCAATTATTCAAAATTTCCAAACAATTTTAGGTGAATTCACCACTATAAATACGCTCCTTCCATATTTTCTTACTTAAGTGGCTGCTCACATATACCCCTGTACATTTGTTTCCCTACAAATATAAAATACATATAGTGAGCAATATATTAATCAAAATTTGGCTAAAAAATCAATTACTATAGCAAAGAACTAATTTTGCATTATAAAAAATTAACCATGTGTAGAAAAAATAAAATAATACAAAGTACATCAACTACTAATAACTGTAGCATAAATCACAGCACCACAGGACAGGCAGCCAAACAAATAGCATTCTCAGTGAAGTAGCTGCTCACATATATCCGCTGTCCATTTGTTTCCCTACAAACGTAAAATACAACTAGCAATCAAGAAAATGAATTATTATAGCAAATGCAGTCCATTACAAAGAAATACTGAAAATAATTTTACATCATAAAAAATTAACCCTGTATACGAAAATAAAATAATACAAACAGTAGCATAACAAATAGCATTCTACTACATTGGCAGAATGCTTTCATAGGCTCAAACATTATAAAAAACACACTAATCTATACATTACAAGGAAATACTTTAACAATTAGTGGTTAGATATAATTGCTAGTAAACAAACCTTTAGTGGCCTGGCAAGTTATAGCCAAAAGCAAACAAAATGGGGGACTATACATCAAAAACATATACGAATTGAGAGTTGCCCACAGTTACACTGGCTACAAGAGAAACTACAAAAGCTATATTGTATGAGAAAAATAAAGAGGAAACTGGAATATACAAGTATTACAGAATTAACCAATTTCTACAATCAAGAAGTTCTCATTATACCAAAAAATCCAGGGCTTAAATTTAAGCACTTGCAGATTTAACTTCTCTAAAAAACTTTGCATAGGGAAAGTGCAACAAATTGGAGAAGATCGAAAGTTTAAAACATTTGAAATTACTGGAGGAGCTCAACATAAGTGACTGTCCAGAGTTGAAGGCGCTCTTCCAGAAAACATTTTTCTAAAAGAATTTAGATTGGAAAAATGCCACAAATTGGAGAGGATAGAAGGTTTAGAAAGTCTGACATCACTGAAGACCTGAATATTAGTGACTGTCCAGAATTAAATGGTCTTCCAAATCTTGCAGAATTAACTTCTCTAAAAGAATTTAGATTGGACAAATGGCACAAGGAGAAGATAGAAGGGTTTCTTCTTTTAAATCAAAGGGGTTGCCACCACTGAGTAGCTGGGAAATGGAAGAGTTTGAGCACAAATGGCGGGAACAGGAAGCCATTGAGCTGGAAGCTACTATCAAGCGTAATGCTCTGATGCAAGAGGAGCTACAATTGAAGATGGCAAAGATTCGAGCCCTTGTGAATGATACAAGTTCCTAGTCTGTTATTTGGGGTTGCATCAAATCATGGCAATGCTTTTACAAGTTAAAACTATTTTTCACAAATTATTGTAAAAGTTAACACCACTAAACTGTTGATATATGGCTGATCTGAACTCCTATATTTTGGTTTCTATTATATATATGTGGATATTATAACTGTCAGGCGTTGAATATGCTTTTTAAGTAGGATTTGATCATATCTGTACTTAGGTAAGTGCTCTGTTGGAGGTATGACTTATAGAATTATAGTTCACTGTTCTATTGTCATGGATGCTTTTCTGTTTCTAGCAACTTCAATTTTACCTTTAAAATTATATATCTCCTTCTCTTGTTATGTATGGAGTAAAATTTCTAGATTGAGTGTGGTTTGTCCCGGGAAATTCTATGGTTGTGTTTGGCTAATATGCAGTAGATTTTTTACCTGTTTCCTGAAATGGTGGAACGTGGGGACAGAGATACAAAATGCCCCATTTGATCCCAAAAAAATTGAAAATTGAGGATGGCTTTTTAATTTGGAGTTCCAAAAACATTCACCCATTTAAGAATGCTGTGAGGCTTCCCTGGGTCCTTTCAATGTCCCGGAAAATCTCAGGGTTAAAATTGTATGGCCTTAATTTTCGCATTTTTGTCATATGAGCCAATAGTTCTTTCTTATGGCTTAGTGATTCGTGGTAAAAGAGGATGGATAGGCCCAAATCAATGAACCCAAATGCAAAATCAATGACGAAATCATTCCACACCTGTTTATAAACTGCACTTTCACCAATACCATATGGAAGGAGATAGCTCACAAGTTAGGCAGGGGTTTAAAAAAAAAAAAAATACTGAAATACTGATCACTGGCCAGCTATGTCATATAATCCTAGGACACATTATTTGGCACATTTGGATAGAATGCAACAGAAGAATCTTGGAGAACAGTCAGAACATGGAGCAAACAGTTACGGAAATAACAGTGGAGAATGCACATTCGCCTTAGCCTATTGGAAAATAGGAAGAAGAAGACTCACCCAACAAATAAGTGGAAACACTCATGGAACTTAATCATCATCATGTTACCTCTACAGCGTCTCTTTCTTTCATTACTGGTAGCAAACAAAAGCATCATCACACAACAATATGAAGAAGTACAAATTCATTTGCCTTCTCAATATTCAGCATATCACTTCCCAATCTCTCCCTCAAGTGGATCTACATGACAGGATTGTAAATAGTAGAGGTTATGCACTTCAGGAAAGAGTAAATAGTAGGTAGGAAGATGTAGGCAGGGAACATGCTCTTTCTCTTTTGATATTAGATTATCAGCCTGGCAACATCAGTTTATCTGCGGCTTCTTCAACTCATCCATATTGCCTTCCATGCAACTGATCATCATCAGCCTTAATGTGACCAGATAAATGCTTCTGCTTAACCACTGAGTTCCAAAGTTTACTATCTTTTCCTTGTTATGTTCTTCTATATAGACTTTCCTTCAAATGCTCTGTTTCATATCAGCTGCTAAACTCTATGGTTTTGTTCATAATGTCTTGCATTGTTAAACTATCTACCATTGCTCTTCAGCCTCTTTTTGCTATTGAGGACAATAGGCTTTTTGTACAATGCCCACATATCAATATAATTATGTTTTTACCAAAAGAACAAATCCACGAATCCAAACAAACTAGCTATGTAGAATTACTATTAAACATGCAACTAGTCCACGAATGCTAAAGAAAACCCCACAGTATTAAGGTGAGTAGTGAAGAATACCTGAATTAACAAGAAAATTGTCTCTTCTGCCGCCTCCTCTGCTGCCGCCTGCCAAAAAATGCAAAACGAAACCAAAAAAATCCATTGAAAAACAATAAGACGGATGCCAAAGCAAAAGACTGAAGCCAAAGAAAGAAAAATATCCATTCGAAAGCAAAACATAAAGTAAGAAACAAAACACCTGCAGAGAAGAGTCTCAAACAATTTTACAAAAGGAAGTAAAAACATTGGCAACAGAAAAAAACAGAACCAGGCAAGCTATAAAGAGTTAATGAAGAAGCTTTTCAACGGCTTTGTTTTTAAATTTATCTCTGCTTTTTCCATCTTTCCTCCGCGCCGTTCCCAATTTTGAATTATCCTCATTGCTCAACGGCATTCTTCTTTGCTTTTCTCCCATTTCACATTTTCTACAACCGCTCTATGGTGTGACGTTTCTAAATCACATGTGCCATTTTCGTTTTTTTAGTGTTTGTTTTCTTTTATTTTGATTTAAATACTTGTAGAGAAATAAAATTGTAAATGGAAAATACACTTTCCCTAATATTAATTTAGGCTAATTAAAAAGAATGCATCATATTTTAGATTAAATAAATAAGATTCGGGAATGATAAAGTATGTAAATAAATTAATATTATTTTAAAAAATCAACTGTAAGAGAAAGTATACTTAGCTCTTGGATCGAAGTAGGGATGAAGAAAATGATAATTTGCATAGTTGATTAGCGTATGAATTGAAAATGAACCCTCTCTTTCTGGTAAGTGCCTCAAAATAGATATTGCAATGTTTGACCTCTACACGGGTCGATCCCAACTCTAGGTTGCTTCTTCATAACACATATCTATTATGCATTCCACTAATCTAATTTGGACTATTGTGCATGTAGATGTTGTCAAGTTCACCTTGAATTCTACTCCTTCCCAAGCATTTTAAAGGACTGTTAGTATTTAGAAATGCCTTGGGGAAATTGTCAAATCATAAGGGGCCAAGTTCTCTTAGGTCAATTCTCTTGATTAGGCATGCTTTCCAATCATGGAAATGATCATGGACAATAATCCCAAGCAATGAAGATGTCCTAAAATGGCTTTGAAGCAAATTAAATTCCTCTTAGTGATCCAAATCAAAAGATTCCTATGACGAATGCTCCTTGAAGTGTTAGGATGTCTAATGATTTTCTAGGATGGCAATCAAATGAATGCCTTTATATACCAATATATAGCTATAAATCAAGCAAAATGTTTACCAAGTGGGCTCGTGGTAGGAATGACATGGACGGGAGTCTGCAAAATTTGAATTTAAACATTTGAATTTGACAAGTTAATTCTACAAGATGCAGGATCAATCTCGTGTCACAAGATTGACCCAAAACAATGAAATGCTTTAACATCGATGTGGGGATTGAATGTCTAAAAATGGGATGCAATGATAGGCATACTAAGTGTCGTATGGATGTGGCTATGTGCAAATGAGGATAGGATACAATACAATGTATGGGAATGAGTTGTAATTTGGAGATAAGTAGTAGATCGGGGAATGGGCCTAGCTTTACACAAGAGTGTGTCATTTGTCAATTTGTGATTTTATTGAGCTATTCCATTGAAATGGGACTAGAATTAAATGGGAGTTGGCATGACTATGAAAATTTCACCATTACAAAAATACTCAACATAAATCATCTAGGCCAATTAAAGAAATGCAATCAATTAGGTGTAAATTAACATAGATCGATTAGAGCTAGGAGAAATCATTGTAATAAATACAATAAGAATAAATGCGGGGAATGAGACTACCTAACCCTAGAACTGATGATGGAAGAGTGATGTTGATGATCTTCTAAATTAATTTTTCATCCCTAGAATATTAACGACCAATGTCAGATGACTATCTAAAGTTTTGTGTTGTCTAAAAAATTCTATAGTTCACTTTTGATCACTATGAGTTTGATCATGATCATCAAAAACTTAATATGTCATAGAAGTTTGATTTTGTACTACATGGGATTGACTTGACAAAATATGCACTTGAAAATTTATTCACCTTCATCTTTCAAATAGTAAACCTATCCATCCCACGCACCTCCTACCTCACATCCAGATCCCTCCTTCTGACTCACTGAGACTAATACCTTCAAATGAAAGGAACGCATCTATAGGACAAATCCCTCTATTTGTGAATTGTCAACCCTCATGTGGATTTTCCTATCAATGTATAAGAAATGCAAGTAATGTCAGTGTTAATGTAGAAACGAGGCAAACATACCTGAGTGCACAGTGCAACTTTAAGGTTGATTTTGTTTTTGGAGCCACCTCTTTGTTAAGGTTCTTCATAACTCTTTTACAAAGTCATCATAGCCACATCAACAACCTTCCAACTGAAATCTTCTTCTACCTGGAGTTTCTAACATTTTGAGACACCCTTTTTTCAGGATATAAAGAAGCCAACAGGAGGATTTTTTTCTCCTAAGAAGCAACACTCACAAATATAGACATGACACACTTGGAAGAATCATGTGAGGAAGCCCTAGAATTAGACCTAGCTACGAGGAACCCTAGTTATATAACATTGTTTTTGGATAATTTCCCTACAAAAACATAGCACTTCTCAATCTTGCTCCCTTCCGCTTTAGTGAGATCATTTTTGGAAGGTCCCAAAATAAAGCACTTCATTATCTCCCTTCTCTCATTACTTTTTCACGGCACCTACACAATCATCAAAAAGATGACAAAGCACACTAAATAGTAAAAAAGATTCAAGAATTTAAACAAAAAGAATGTAGAGACAAAAAATTACATGAATAAATTTACTAATAAAGTTTAAATGCAGACAAAGAAATTAAATAACAAGAAAGTAAACAAAGAAATTCACTAAAATTCCAAATGCAATACATAGAAAGATAACTACAAATAGAAATTAAAAATGATTAAAATGCATTCAAATGTACCTACAAAATAAAGAAAATGACAACTACCAAATTTTGAGGTGGACCTTATCTGAGACATGGGAATGAATATGGATGTTTTCACATGTTTATCACAGTTATTATGTTTGGAAAAGCTAGAAACACTAGAATAGACATGCAATATGGTAAATCATCTCTAATATGTGCTGAAAAGGAAATTTGAAACACAACCAATATATTTACGGATTTCCTTTATCATATGAAGCTAACTGTATTAAAACATGTTGAGAAAAGTTAGATGGCAATTTTCTAAAATTCTATTGCCATACTCCATCTATGACGCAAACATGTCTATCAGGATATGTCTAGAGCTCGTCGTTATAGTTGTATAAATAGTAGTCAATTATAATTTTAGGTATTATATAATTCATGTTGTGTGCAAAGTAATGTTGGCAAATAGAGCTTCAATATTCATGCTATGGGATTGTGCAAAGGCAAAGGTTAGAAACTTAGAAGTCATCATACCTCAAGAAGTAAAGTGCTCTAGGATTGTGAAAAGACGAATTTAGGCATAAGAGGAATAGGCAAGATTTAAATTAGATACAACACAACACCCCATACAATCAAAATCCTTTCCCAACTACCCATGCCTAACACCCCTCATACTGCAAGGCATCCCTGTCTTTCCCATGATGGGTTATCCTACTCTTTTTCATTTGAATAGAGTGGAAGAACATAGAAAGGAGCAAGAGCCCTGTAAAGAGGTAGGAGAATTCACCAGAGATTCAATATTCATTCTTACCCCATCAATGTAGAACCATAGTGTTATTCTTTTTTAATTCTTATGAGACATAGGACTCTTGAATGCTAGTCCATGCTTAATAAGACTTGTAAGAGGAAAATTTTAAACATAATATAGACTAAGGGAAAAGGTAGATGAGCATGATATCATAGGTCTTCCCTTCAAATGATGAAAACACGATAATCTCCCGTCACAAACTCTTAAAGATGTAAGCATGATAGAGAAGTCTTTTAAATGTGGTGTTAAAATAAAAGGTTATGTATATTTTTTAATCCAAAAAACAAGAATATGTCTCATTAAGTTGTGGGTATAACATCTCAGACAATTGATTGAACTACTATATTTATGCAAAACAAAGGAAATGCATCTTGGATTAGGTACCTAATTCTTTTCGATCGGTGAAACATTTAGTGGTACAACTACAACCATTTTATACATGCATGTGTCTTTTCCAAGTTTAAATTCTCTATATGATAAAGAAATCCCTTTGGCCAATCTACAATAAAAATGAAAATTCAAGTTAATGAACTAAATGAACACATGATCTTGAAATTTTATATATGATAAAGAAATCCCTTTGGCTATTCTATAATATTGAAGGAAAGTGTAGTGATTAATCATAGAAATTAAAAAGTGAAGGCAAATGTAGTGATTATTCCAAAGGTATAATTTCCCAACGCAAAAAACTATTTGGAATGTTAAACTAAAATTAGTAACAAAAGAAACCCTTGGCAAAGATTTTAAGATTAGGAGAACTAAGGTAACCTCAAAAAAGCCTTTAGGAGTAATATACCATAGCCAATTAAATCTATATTATTGACCTCTTTCTACTAAACATTGTGACGCCACAACATTGTATAGTATTAAATTATGCCCACGATCAAGCTTCATTTTCCTCTAAGTGACCAAGTCTCTAATGCCCCTTCAAATGCCTCCAAGCTATCAATTCCATTGTAGGACATTATTGTCACCTAGGTGCTAGAGTAGACAAAAGGACCAAGGTGGGACACTAGAGTAGACACTAGTGTTCTTGTAGGGTATTGGAGACCTCTATAGGATGACGCTTGGGGCTAGAGAACTAGAGGTGGGCATTAGTGTAGGCACAAGTGTTAATTTTGGGCATTAGAGCTCTTGGCATGATTGTTGCAAGGCTAAAGTGCTAGATTGGGGCTTGAGTATAGGCACAAGTGCTAATATTTGGTATTGAAGCCTTCCAAGATGTCTATTGTAGGGCTAGAGCACTAGACTAAGGCCCTAGTGCAACACAATTGCTAATGCTAGACATTAGAGCTTGTATGATGACTATTGTTGGGTTGGAGCACTAGACTAGAGCTCTAATGAAAACAACAATGAGCCTACACAATAATATGCACATTATTATATTTGGGCACTTCCATGCATTATTTTATATAAAGGAACTAAGGTCTTCATTGTACAATTGTTCTACAAATTTGAGTAAGTGATATCCATCCCCCTACATGTTCTTTAAAGACCCCTAAAAATATTGCAACTAATGCTAATACTGTACAATATTAGAATATCTAAGGAGACAAGAAAAATGGGTGTGACTGCAAATGAAGTTCCATTGGTTAGCTACTTAGGATGGTTTATTTTAACATCAATAAGCTAAAAGATGAAAATATTGGGTGTGCGTAAGACGCTACTGATGAAATATGTGTTGTGTTGTGTGTAGAAAATGTGGTAAAGGAAAAACCCTAGGCATAATTACTACAATCTGGTATGTGAAAGTGCATGAGGAAAATTAGGTAATGGAAACATTAGACTAATTTGGGAGAAAGGCAAAGGGGAAATCTAGAAATGGGTGTTTGGATGACTATGGAAGGGAAATTGAGAGATACAAAAGATATGGGAAGACAAAGAGGAGAATACTTGGGAGAAATGATATTAAGAGGTGGAAGAATGCTAATGGGGAAAATATCTACTAAATTTTCTTCAATACTAGTTGTAGACAACCAAAATTGGCCGATTTCATTATTTAGGCATTTATCGCATTTTTCACTGCATACCTTCACTCTATCTAACACTTCCTCTGATAAATTAAATAAATCTAACATTTATTTAATTTATCACATTCTTTCACATTATTAAATAAATAAATTTTATTTATTTATTTAATCCCCTTTCCTCTTTTTTTTTTTTAATGCGCCTGGTAAACTTTTTAACGTGACCGGCGACGCTGGTGCGACACGCCCTCCGGGTCCACGCGAATGCTTTTGCCCGGAGCAATGAATCGGTGAGGCCACAACTGGGGGACCTCATCCCCTAGGAAGAACACTTCAAACCCGCGAGCTCATTGGCCCAGCGAAGGCGTAAAGCCTTGCGAGCTTGTTGGCCCAGCGGGGGTTTGAACTCTAGTGGCCGCCACTACAACCGAGCGACTTAACCACCGAACCATGCCATCATCGGCAATCCCCTTTCCTCTTGAATTAAATAAAATAAATCTTTTATTTTATTTTAATTTATCACTTTATCTCTCCCCACTTAAAATAAATAAATAAATAATTTTATTTATTTCATCCTCACATGCCTCATAATTTAAATAGTTTTTAAACTATTTAATTATGACTTCACTTACCTTATATTTCCATCTCCCCAAATGACTCAACTCATCTCTTAAGTTAACTCTAATCACCTTCTAATTCCCTCTCTAGTGAACTCTAACCATCTTCTCTCCATCTCATCTTTGAAAGGAAGCTAGGTGTTCAGAAATCGCTTCCTACACTAATCTAATGAAGAGAGATGAGTGCAAATTCTTTTTAACCTTTACAATTATAGTGTTATTAACCCAACAATAGAGATATTGCAGTAATACACAACACCAGAATGTAAGATAGAAGAAGAGAGAGACAAGATATAACGTGGGAAAAACCCTTACGGGTGAAAAACCCCACACTCCAAAACCTGCACAATGTATTATCTAAACAACAAGGTTTACAACACACTTGCAATGTAAGTCTTTATAGGAGTCTTTGACACTTGTATCTGGAGACAATTTGATAGCATAACAGTACCTGTCAATCACATAATACATCTCCTCTCAAAACACCTACTTATATAGAAGTTACAAGGCAAAAAATGAGTTTTCCTTGAGATGGGCGTCCAACTTGGCCTCATGGACCAAAACCCATGCCTGGGGACACATGTCCAACACTGCAGCATGGTTATGACACTTTCCATATCACCCCATCCCAATATGGTCCCCTATTCCCAAGTTGGGCAATGACAGATGCTCTTATGACTCTTACGACTATCATAGAATTCATCATAACTATCATATCTTACAGCTGTAAGAGAATCTATCATACACTAACTAAAAATAGCATATTCTCTTACAACATGTCATAACCCTCCTTGGGACGCCCAAAGATACCTTCTTCCCAGATGCCTTGTGACACATGTCTTCACCTATCATAGTATCTTCTATTTCTCACTCTTACGCGTCATAGATTCTGTCATAGGAATTTGTCATAACCGTTTCAGTCAAGATTCATTTACACACTAGTCAAAGTGCCGACACATGGAAAAATACCTCTACCACTAAGTGGGACACCTATCTCCTCATGTGAGGATAGAATTACATGTGGTCACCTTCCATGTAGGATGACACATCACCGTTCCAACTCCCACAAGATAACAAAATAAGATTTGCATCCTAATTACATAATAGGCAATAAAAAAATACAATACAATACAATAAATGCAATGAATTACCAAGTTTGAGACACCTTAATTCCTAACATTCTCCCACTTGTCGAATACCTTGTAAGAGCCAATAGAAATAACAGGATTTAACTGCTATAGGCTGCAAGAGGCCCATAGACTCCGAACATCATCTGAACTTCTCTGTGCCCACTAGTTTCATCAATGCATCTGCAACATTCTTCAAAGTGTCTACCTTCTCCAAATTCACCTTCCCATCCTCTACCATGTCTCGTACAAAATGAAACTATACAGCAATATGCTTTGTTCTGACATGGAAAGTTGGATTCTTTGCTAGGCAAATTGCACTCTAACTATCACAACAAATCATAATCTATCCTGCATCAACACCAATATCTGAACACAATCTCTTAAGCCAAATGGCTTCTTTACAAGCATCATTTTCTACCATATACTCAGCTTATGTCGTGGACAAAGCAACCATAGGTTGTCTCTTACTCATCCAACTAATTGCACCACCGAACATAGTAAAAATGTAAGCACTGGTGGATCTCCTACTGACAATGTCACCTGCCCAATCAGAATCCACGAATCCACGAATACAAACTAAATGTGGAGGTCCTATAGGATTACCGTGATAGCATATGGAATACTTGAAAGTACCCCTAAAATATCTGAACACTCTCTTTACTGCATCCCAATGTACCCGTCTAGGATTAGCCATAAATTGACTAAGGACTCCCACTATTTGGGCAAGGTTTGGTCTTGTGTAGACCATAGCATACATCAAACTGCCAACAACACTAGCATAAGGTACTTTGCTCATGTCCACCTCACTAGGAGGTTTTGGACAATCATTAACAGACAACTTTGTCCCCAAAGAAACACGGACACACAACGGTCTACAATCTTCCATGCTAAACCTATCCAACACAGTTTTGACATACTTACTCTGGCTTAACCAAAGTTTTATGTTAGCTCTATCTCTTCTAATTTCCATTCCCAGAATGTACCTGGCTGCCCCTAGATTTTCATCTCAAACTGTGCTAACAACTGAGACTTCAAATCAGAAATCATATTCTTACCATTCCCAATTAACAACATATCATCAACATTCAATGCAATAATGAGAATGCGATCATTGTCAAATTTATAATACACACAATGATCTAATTTCGATCTCAAAAATCCAACCGACAAGAAAAAAGCATCAAACTTCAAGTACCACATCCTAGGAAACTGCTTCAAAACATACAAAGACTTCTTCAACTTGCAAACCAAATTTTTTTTACATTTCTCTATGTAATCCTCTGGCTGTGACATGTAAATCTCTTCTTCCAGATCACCATGAAGGAAAGTTATTTTCACATCCATCTACTCCACCTCTAAGTCATAAGCTGTTGCGAGAGATAACACGAACCGAATAGATGCCATCTTTGCAATGGGAGAGAAAATTTCACCATAATCAATTCCCTCCACTTGTGAATACCCCTTTGCAACCAATCTGGCCTTGTACTTTTCAACACTACCATCTGCACTGAATTTCTTCTTGGACACCCATTTTCATCCAACAGGTTTCCATCCTTTAGGAAAAGGCACCAAGTCCCATGTTTTATTCTTTTCGAAAGAATCCATCTCATCTTCCATGGCGTCCTTCCAGGAACCTGCATCTTTCATGCCCATAGCCTCTGTCACAGTTCTAGACTCATCAGTGTTAGTAAGCAAGGCAAAAGCACAACTAGAATCAAACAATAAATAACCAAACCTATCAGGTTGCTTTCTTGTTCGTGTAGACCTCCTTAATGGCTGAGGTTGAGGTTATGCTTCTTCTTCTAAGCTTTCAGAGCTGCTAGAGCTCTCCTCATCATCAGGTCTCACAAGGTCTATTGGTTCAGTCTTCTCAAGGGTAGAAGGAAACTGAACCACATTCTCTTTCTTTTCTGTTTCTTCTGGCTGTAGGACAACAGAAGAAGGTGTTAGCTCTCTGAAAATAACACTTCTGCTATACAACACTTTTGCATCCATAGGATCCCAAAGCTTGTATGCTTTCACATTGACACCATAGCCAATGATATTACACTTGACAGCCTTGTTCTCTAATTTAAACCGTTTCTCCCTAGGCACATGTGCATATGCCTCACAACCAAAAATACAAAGATGTCTAACTGAAGGCTTCTTACCAGACCACACCTACATAGGTGTCTTACCAACAAGAGCTGATGTAAGAGACCTATTTACCAGGTAGAAAGTAGTGGCTTTAGGTTCGGCCCAAAACTTTTGATTGAGGCTTGCTCCATTAAGCATACTCCTAGCCCTCTCCATCAGTGTCTTCTTCATCCTCTCTGCAACTCTATTTTACTACAGGGTGTATGGAGTTGTCTTATGTCTTCTAATCCCTTGCTCTTTATAAAACTTATCAAACTCTACTAAACAAAACTCACCACCATTGTCAGTCCTTAAACACTTAATCCTTTTACTAGTCTGATTCTCAACAAAAGTTTTAAACTCTTTGAACTGACTAAAGACTTCACTCTTGCTTCTGAGAAAATAAATCCATGTCCTACAGTAATTATCTATGAAAGATACAAAATATACATATTTGGGAATCGAAGGAACACTAATAGGACCAAACACATCCGAATGAATAAGATCCAACGCACCAAAGACTTTGAGAACTAGAGTAAAACTGAACATGATTTTGCTTTCCATATATCAATGTTTGCAAAAGTCAAACTTGAGATTACAATCATTTAACCCCTCAATGAAGTTTTTATTTTTCATGTTTCTAAGACCCTTCTCACCAATGTGGCCAAATATTATATGCCATAACATTGTCTTTTCAGCAGGAAGCTTAACTTCCAAAGTATGAGCACCCTTGGGTACCTAAGATGCACTACCATTAGAATTTGTTACAACAGATTTCTTCACTATTGGTTTAGATGGTGGGGATGAAGTGATTGCAGCTCTTTTCTTTGAGTCAGAAGAACTATTGCACTATGAAGTGCATGCCTCAAGCTAAAATAGAGTACCTCTGAGAGTACCCTTCGTAAGCACCATAGATCCTCTAGTCATCTTGCATCTGTCCTTCGAAAAGACAACCTGCACACTCGCATCATTCAACATACTTACAGAAAATAGGTTTCATCCCAAGCCTGGGATGTGCATAACCCCAGTGATCCCCTTCACTCGTCCATCAGGGAATCGGGTTGAGACTCTTCCATGACCAACAATCTTCATATGAGAATCATCACCCAGTTACACTCTTCCACCATCGATCTCTACATACTTCGTGAACTCGCTTCAATGTGAGGTCATGTGGAATGATGCACCAGAATCAATCAACCACAAATCATCAGATGCATGGGTGGCTAGGGCTACGATGAAGGCATCACCATCATCTTATGACTTGTCAGAATTTGAGTCTGGGATATTCTTTTTCTTTTTCTTTTTCTCTTTGTATTCCTTTCAGAAATGCCCAGTTTTTCCACGGTTCCAATAGAGAGCCTTGGACTTTCCAGGAGATTTGGATCTCCCACTGGACTTGGATCTACCCTTCTCATCTTTCTTGTCCTTCTTTTTCCCTTCCTCCTTGGGTCTTCCACGAACTGCAAGAGCCTCTTTGGCTGCTTCAGAAGACTTTCTCCACATCTCTTCAGATAACAATGAAGATACCACTTCATCCATTTTGAAAGTGGATGTGGTGCTCCCAATAGCCATAACAAGCTGATCCCACGAGTTTGGTAAAGAACAAAGCAAGGTCATACAATGATCCTCCTCCTCCATCTTCGCACCAACGGCTGTCAACTATGTAACTAAGATGTTGAAAGCATTCAGGTGATCTATATTAGATCCTCCATCCTCCATCCTTAGAGAATACAAATTCTTTCTTAGAAAAAGCTTGTTCACTAGGGATTTGGCCTCATAAACATCTCCCAACTTCTTCCAAAGGTCTTTCGTGGTCTTCTCCTCATGGACATTTAACAAGACAGAAAGAGCTAGACTGAGTCTTATGAGACCCTTAGCCTTCCGATTATTGAGATCCCAATCATCTTGTGCCATTGCGGTTGGTTTTACACCATATACGATTTCCCATAGGTCTCGATCAACAAGCATGTCTTTCATATTAAGTTTCCATAACTCAAAATTTGTGCCATTGAATTTCTCCACCTCTACTCTTCCGGATGTGCTTGCCATCTCTTCTTGCAACAAGATTATAGAATACTTTGCACAGACTCCCACTCACTCTAAGATTAGGTCAAAAAACCCCTACCCAACAACTAGGACCAAAGGTGATTGTTGACCTATTTTCCTCTGTCCAGAGTTAAATAGTTCACCTTGTATATTCCTTGAATATCCTTTAGAAAGTGACCTTACAAAGCTTAAATCCTTCAATTACCCATGCTCTGCTTTGCCAAAAATCCCAAAATCTTGCCTGGAGAATCCTTGAAGAAAACCCAAAAAAATTGAGAAATCTTTTGTCTTCAAGTGCCTTCCATCGCAAAGATTTCTCAGTTTTATACTTAGCCATTTTCATATATATGATGATGACGTCATCTTTGTTTTTGGGTTTTCTGTCATTTGGTCGAATTGTATTTCAGATACATTTTTGCCTTGTATCTTGGTCATGTACAATGTTTTACTGTACATCAGGTTCTTTTATGCTTTCTTTGTACGTAGACTCGTGTTGTATGTTTGCGCATACAAAGGCATATACAAAGTCAATATACAAGGGGGAGATGCAAAGTCAATATGCAAGGCAAGATACAAAAGAGAATGTACATCGGGTTTTCCTTTTATATACAAGGTCAATATACAAGGCGGACCCGAATGGGAAATTAATTCTGGCAAACTCAGTGTTGGGGTCCGCAGTTGTATGTTAAAGTGCATGTATATGCCAATATGCAAAAAAGAAAAGATGCAAGCCCGAACCTGTTTCAAGGTTTCATTCTGGTTGTTAATCCTTTGAGTTCCGCATTGTATGTACATGCGATTGTATCTCATATACATTCAGATATACAAGGGTCACATACAAAGGATTTTCGGCGAGACAATGCATATCGGTGGCTAAGTTTGTGGTTTTTCCGACGGCTGATAAAGAAGATGCAATTATTCAGTGATGAGTCCCAGACTCAGCTCAGCGACCAATGAGGTGATGACACGTGGCAGGTGCGTGGATGCAAAAGGGAGATACAAAAGGTCAAGGTCCAGGTCCATTTTTGTATGTTGGCCATTGTATATTGCATATACAATTGCACATACAAAAGCATATACGAAGGGAGATTGCATGGATGCATAAAGTGAACCTAAAAGTGCAGGTGCAATTGTATATACAATTTGGCAGATGCAAAGCAATATACAGATGCAGTTCACCTCAACTTTGACTGTGGATATCTCCCTCATTCTAGTGAATTTCAACATGCTTTAAAAGGCAAAAGTGCTTCCTCTTTCATCTGGCAGGCTTTGAGGAGGATTTCTTCACTTTCAAAATTTGATGCACATCTACAGGCTTGATCGACGAGACATTTCAGTGATCGATTTGGCTTTTACAGGTAAACATATTTGTTGCATTTATGGGTGCATATCGATGAGTCTGCAGCTCACATTGAAGATTCGAAATATCTTCCATTTGTCATTGTTCCAGATATTTTTCATGCCATGAATTCTTGCAGGTGGACATCCCTTCTGGCAATGATATTTTTTGATGGGCCTATGTGACAACAATTTCTAGAATTCCTTGTATTTGACTTAGATCATTGGAAAATGCTATATATACATAAGAATGAGATGTAAAAAAGGTTAGAAAATTTAGTAATTTATGCTTCTGATTCCAAATAGAGCATTCCACTACTGTAACCTTGCCTTATGATTTAATACATGCTGGTTATTTTACCTCTTCATGCTATTTTGACTCTTTGTGATCTAAGAATGATGTGTTTGTGAATGTTTAAGTCCTAATCATCTCTTGCTCCTTGCCTCTATTAAAATTAGCTTGATCTGTATATGTTTATTGGTTGTATCTAGTCATTTTGTGCATTTTCTCAGTTCTGTGAAGGTTCTTTTATTCAACCTGGTGTATCACCTTATTTCTATTTTTGTGTTTCCTTCTACCCCTTTTCCCCTTGAAAGCATTAACAATAGGTTTAGATTTTTCCTTTAAGCATTAGGCTCAGAGGTAGGAAGCTAGCCTACTCTAGAGGTCTGATCTCAATTTGCAAGGTCCCACACTTCAAGATCATTCCCATTGTGTCATTAGAATGCTTGGACTCTCTCCAAGCGGGGTGCAATACTATGTGACAACAGTTTCTGGCACGCCCGATGGGACATTACTATCATATTGTTGGTTTTGATATGCTACCATCATTATCAGGCTCCTAAGAGGGCAGTTTATTGCATATCTGGTGACTCATACTAAGGTAGGACAAGTGGATTAGTGTTGTTACATTTTATGAGAAAAATACAAACTCAGAGTTTGAATTCTTTCGATTATTTGTAGTTGTCTCTGCCTAGAGGATAGAGTAGAGTTGTGGTAAGGACACCAGATTCTAAAAGAATACAATCAACCCCACCAAGTTTCAGGGTAGTAGTACCTGTAGTTCCTGTATCGGTTCACACAAACCTACCTCCAGCTGTTCAAATGACAAGGAATCAGTCATTTTTGGCTATTGATGGGGGCACCCCATTGAATTTGACAGTGCATAATAATATACCCATGGCAGCTTTGAAGAGCTTGCCCTATTTCAATAGGGAGGATCAAACTACTCTAATCGAGCACATTAGAGACGTAGCTTCTCTATGTGGTGTTCATCAAGTAACTCAAGAAAATGTAGCCATTGGGCTGCTAGCTGCCTCATTCAAAGGGAAAGCATTATAGTGGTTTAGGAGTTTACCAGTGTAGACAATTAGAACTTGAGATCATCTGGGTGATAAGTTGAACAAACAATTTCAAGATAAGTCAAATAACTTATCGCTAGTTGAACAACTGACTACAATAAAGAGAGCTCCCCAAGAGCAAATGATGGATTTCAATTTATGGTTTCAGAAGACATAGAATAGAATTTCTGGCACGGCAAGGCCTCCATCAGAATATGCAATTATGTATTTTTGAAAGCTCTAAATACTAATATTTCAGTGATGATACAATCGTTGGGAGGTACAAGTTTACCTGATGCATATGAAATAGCTATTAGAGTAGAAAACGGCCTGATTCAGGCTGGGAAAATAGAACCTAGACCACCAGTGCCCATTTTTCCTGAGATTCAAGCTTCAATGCCTTTTCTAATCCCTTTTTTTGCCCCTTTACCTACTGCAACATCATTGCCAAGTAATGTCAATCTTGAAATTGATGTTTCTAGTTCATCACAAGAGTTAAGAGAGATAAAAAACAACCAACAGAAGATAGAGAATATTTTGCAAACTTTTGGAAATGAGCTGGCAAACATAAAAAAATAGCAGTCCCAGAATAGACAGCCTTATCAACCACACAGCCAAGGGAAAAATCAACCTTATTAGGGGCAAAAGCAGTCATACCAAGCCAATCGACCTCCATATCAAAGCAATTACTAAGGTACCAGGAAGAATGTGAACCAGAGGCCTTTCCAGCCTTACAATCCCGTACCCATTAATGTAGTTAGGGACCTTGTCCCTGTTCAGAATAACCTTGTAGCCAAGTATGAATTGTTTTTTCCATGCAATCAACCACACAGTTAGGCAACCTATTCAAATGGAGTGATAAATCAGGCTCTAATGGTACAAAATGTTGCAGTTTCATAGCCAAACACACTTAATGACGGGGTTGTACAACAATAAGAACAACCTTAGAATGATACTACCTTCCTAAACTGGCAGGGAGATGACTTATGTGGCGAAAACAGAGATGATACTCTAGTTGCAGCAAATACGAGAGCTAAAAAGAGGGGTTATAAGATAGATCAAGCAGAAAAAAGGGAAAAGGACCTCCTGATCCTTCTACATCCTAGATTCCCTATATTTTGCAAAAGAATACTCAAGCAACTGCCAGGGAACAACCTCATTTGTAGGCTGATATTACTGCTGCAAAGTCACATTAGAAGGTAAATGTCACTTCACCTCTTAATATTGTTAAAAATATGAAGAAAATGAATTTGACAATAGCTATGTGGGATTCCTTAGCCATCCCAGGTCAAAAGGACGTGTTACAGTCTACCCTGTCTGACTTAAAGGTGTCAAAAGAGGTAAATGTTGACCCAGCTAGAGATGTTCTTACCAATTCATCCCAGGACAACAATAAATAGCCAAATGAGAGTGCTAAACCACTGCCATGTTTTGTGTCATTAATAATAGGAGACAAGTTAGTACATAAATGCATGGTGGATAGTGGTGCAAGTAGTTATGTAATGCTAAAACATATTGCAGACCAATTAGGATTGAAATGCTAGCCCTTTGAGAAAGGTGTGCTCCAGCTAGATGGCACAGTTGTTAAAACTGTAGGTGTGATGAAAGATCTGGGTCTCACTTTGCATACCTATCTGAATGTTTCCATTTCTCAAAAGGTGTTCATCATAGATTTACCTCCTTATTTTGCCATGTGTTTGTCAAGGGATTTCACAGCTAAGCTAGGAGGATATTTGTCTTCAGATTGGTCCCACATATTTTTTAGAACCTGATATGGCATAAAAGTGACCTTAAAATCCAAATTGCTTGCCAAATATCACATAGAGCCTTATGTCCCAAGTGTTGTTAACACGAATTGCATTATATCTGATGATCCTGACCTTGTTGTTGCTCAAGAACTATAAGTTGAAATTATACCAGAAGTGTTGTTAAAGGAGTGGGCCTTAGAAAATATTGTAGATCCTGAAGGACACATTCAAGAAATTGGTATGGGGGTTTACATGTTGTACGAACCTGAAATAGCAATTCCAAAAATTGTAAGGAATGCAGAATAACAGATAGAGCAGCAAGATGAGGTATTGAAAATGTACTTTGATGGCTCTAGGAATAGAAATGGATCTAGTGGTGGTGCAATGCTTGTGTCTCCACAAGGTGACATATATTATTTTGTGTTCCATTTTGCTTTTTCATGTACAAATAACACTATTGAATATGAATGGTTGATTCAAGGTTTGCAGTGGGCAAGAAAGAGGAAAATTGGCTTTTTACAGGTGTATGGGGACAATGAATTCAGTATAAATCAAGTGAGGGGATTGCATGTTACAAAGAACGATGCTTTGAAATGCTATAAACATAGGGTATGGGATATGATTGAGGAGTTTGATGCTTTCAATCTAATCTCTATTCCAAGGAATCAGAACTATCATGCAGATAGGTTAGCTGTGATTGGGGCTCAGTTTGATATCTCCAGTGATATTCGAAGAGAAAAGGTGTAGCCTCATGTGAAAATAGTTGATAGGCCCTCTATCCCTGACAATAACATTCATTGGTAGGTTTTTGAGAGTGATGAACAGATTCTGCGTTTCCTATTAGAAGAAGATGAGTTCTCTGTGATGAATCAAAACAAACTCAGACAACAATATGGTGATGATCAAGTTGTTCAATTAAAGACTAATAAGTTGCCCAGAGGGTTGGTAACCTTGGAATCCATTTTTGGTACTGATGATTAGCTGAAAAAGAGCAAAACTAGCATACAGGTCAAAGAGGAACATGACGAGGAGCTAGAAATTTTTAAAGGTAAGCTTCTCAAAATTGTTAAAATTTGTTCACCTTAGGATAGGAAATCTTTTATTGTTCTTTGCTAAGAATTTGAGGCTGTGTTTTCTTGGGAATACTCAGACTTAAAGAGGGTTGATCCTCATATTGCTCAACATACTATAGAGTTGGAGCCAAGTGCAAAACCTGTAAGGCAGAAACAAAGACTTTTAAATCCAAAACTTGAGCCTCTGATGATTAAGGAATTAACCAAGCTGATCAAGGGAAATATCATTTTTCTGATCAAGCATACTTCTTGGGTCTCGAATCTTGTTCCTGTGAGGAAAAAGAATGGAGAGATTAGGCTGTGCATTTATTTTACGAACCTTAATAGAGCCTCCTTGAAGGACCACTACCTGCTGCCCGCAATGGAGTAAATTCTGCAAGTAGTTGCTGGTTTAGAAAGATTCTCCTTGCTTGATGGATATTCTGGTTATAATCAAGTATTAGTCAAGGAGGAAGATCAATTTAAAACTGCTTTTACCACCAAATTGGGCACCATCGCATACAAAAGGATGCCTTTTGGTCTGTTAAATGCTGGCTCTACTTTTTAGAGAGCTATGGATATGGCTTTTAGAGGTTTGCTTTATAAATTGGTACTTGTGTACCTTAATGACATCACAGTTTTCTGTAAGGATGCTGATGAGCATTTATCCTACTTGAAACAAGTATTTGAGAGATGTAAAGAGTTTGGGATATCTCTCAATCCCAAGAAATGCATTTTTGTTGTGCATAAAGGCAAGATTTTAGGACACATTATGTCAAAAGAGGGAGTTACCATTGATACAAAAAGAGTAAGAGCTATTTTGGAGCTGGCTTTACCCAGTCATAAGAAAGGACTGCAAAGTTTTATTAGCAGAATTGATTTTCTGAGAAGATTTATACCTGACATTGCAAATTTATTGAAGCCATTGAACTCTATGTTAAAGAAAAATTTTGTTTTTAGTTGGACAAAAGAGGGCAAACTCAGCTTTGAGTCCATAAAAGAAACATTATCGGCTGCACCAACTTTGGTAAATCCTGATTTCTCAAAAGATTTTATTTTATATGCTTATGGCAGTTTAGATACAATTTCTTGAATACTGGTACATCAGCAAAGTGAAGGCTTTGAGCAGCCAGTTGCTTTTTTTAGTCAAGGACTGGAAGAGTACGAAAAAAGGTATAGTTTCATTCAAAAACATGTCCTTGCAGTGGTAAAGAGTCTCACGAAGTTTAGGCATGTTATTTCTAACAATAAGGTACATTTGATGGTTGCTCACCCTGGCGTGAAAGAGTTTTTGTTAGGTAAGGATGTCAATGAGAAAAGGGCTGGTTTGATTACCAAAGTCATGGAATATGACATAGATATCAAGATAACCAAGCTCATCAGAGGAAGAGGACTCATTGAACAGCTTGCTACTAGGTTTGAAAATGAAACAGAGAAGGAAGAAGAGGTGCTTCTGACCATTGAAGATGAACATCAGGATGATACAACAACAGTTGGAACAGGTTGGGTTAATGACATGACTCATTTTTTATAAATTGGTGAATGTCTAGTAGGTTTAGATAGAACCAAGAGAAGATATTTCAGGCTATAGTCTATTCCATATGTTTTAATAAATGGTATCCTTTTCAGAAAAGATTTTAGTGGTGTGTTATTAAGATGCATTGATAATGATCAAATTGACAAAGTGCGACATGAGTTTCATGATGGAACAGCAGGGGGTCATTTTGCCCCAAGGACTACTACTTGGAAAATAATGAGAGCTGGATATTACTAGCCCAGCTTATTCAAGGATGCCCATGCCTAGGCTAGAAAGTGTGTAAAATGTGCCATTTTTGTAGGCAAAGAAAGGCTGCCAGCTTTACCTCTGCAGCCAATTCAAGTAGAACAACCCTTCATGAGATGGGGCATTGATTTTATAGGTCCCATTAACCCACCGTCAAGTGCAGGTCACAGGTGGATACTTACAGCAATAGACTATTTCACAAGGTGGACTGAAGCAGTGGCTTTGAAGGAAGCCAATGAGAGTGCTATTTTGAACTTTTATTCTAATTTGGTATCTAGATTTGGAGTACCTGAATCAATCATCTCAAACAATGCTTTAGCCTTTGTTGGATTGAAGATAACTGACTGGGCTGTGAAGAATGGAACCTATTTGAACACTTCATCAAATTATTATCCACAGGGTAATGGTTTGGCTGAATCCACATATAAGAATCTCATAAGGATTATCAAAGGATCAATGGAGGACAACCAGAGAATCTGACACACCAATTTGAATATATTTTAGTTTACGGAAAAGAGGCAAGATTGCCTATGTCTATGGAGCTGCCAGCACTTGATATCATGAATCAATTGGAGATGCTTGAAGAGGAAGACCCCATTGTTGTCAGATATGCTCAACTTATGGAGCTTGAAGAAATGAGAGATAAAGCTATGAAAGCTATGGAGTATCATCAGCTTCAAACAAAAATATTTTTTGACAAGAAGGCCACTCCCATAAATTTTAGGAAGGGTGATATGGTACTCAGATGGGATGAGTTGAAAAGCAGGCCAGGGAAGCACTCCAAGTTTGACAGCATGTGGGGTGGCCCGATTATCATTACTGAATGCAAGGAGAAGAATACATTTAAGTTATCAAACATGGATGGAGAAAATTTGCCTATCCTAGTCAATGGGATACACCTAAAGAGGTGTTTTGAGGTATGCGTTACCTTGTAAAGTAGTAGGTTAGGTTTCTTGTTTTCAATAAGTGCTACTGCACAATAGTTTAGATCCCTTTTGTTTTCCCTAAGTGTTGTCTAGCACAGTTAGATGAGTTGCTTTCAACATTTTGTTTTGGTTTTGGTCTTCCAATTGTTCTTCATTATTGTTATGCCGAGTTGCTGAGGTCAAGATTGATTATCAAAGGTATTTTTTAAATCTCTATGTGACTCCATGTGCAATGGATACTTAAGGCCACTGGTTCGATTGTTTAGCAGGAAAGCATCCCTTATAAGTCACCAAAATGTTGACCTATTTTCCTCTGTCCAGAGTTAAATAGTTCACCTTGTATATTCTTTGAATATCCTTTAGAAAGTGACCTTACAAAGCTTAAATCCTTCAATTACACATGCTCTGCTTTACCAAAAATCTTAAAATCTTGCCTAGAGAATCCTTGAAGAGAATACTTTTATCTTGGTCATGTATAATGTTTTACTGTACATGAGGTTCTTTGTATGTATATTCGTGTTGTATGTTTGCGCATACAAAGGCATATACAAGGTCAATATACAAGGGGGAGATGCAAAGCCAATATGCAAGGCAGGATACAAAAGAGAATGTACATCAGGTTTTTGTTTTATATACAAGGTCAATATACAAGGGGGAGATGAAGAGGCAATATGCAAGGCGGGATACAAAAGAGAATGTACATCGGGTTATCCTTTTAGATGCAAAGTCAATGTACAAAAGTGAGATACAAGGGTTGGGACCCACCTATTGTATGTATATGCGATTGTATCTTTGCACATACAATTGCATATACAATGGCATATACAATCCTGACATACAACTCCAGACTCGAAAGAGTATGGAATTTGGTTTATAAAGGCAGATGCGACTGTATGCATTCTTTGTATGTATGTTTGCATTGTATAAGGTTAGATACAAAGGGTAGATACAAAGTCAGCATGCAAGGGTCAGATGCAATGTTTGTATGTACATGTGATTGTATGCAGTTTTGTTTGTATATTTCGCATTGTATATGCGATATACAAAAGGTTAGATACAACAGGAATATACAAGGCGAACTCGACTGGGAAATTAATTTTGGCAAACTCGGCGTTGGGGTCCGCAGTTGTATGTTGAAGTACATGTATATGCCGATATGTAAAAAAGAAAAGATACAAGCCCAGACCTATTTCAAGGTTTCATTCTGGTTGTTAATCCTTTGAGTTCCGCATTGTATGTACATGCGATTATATCTCATATACATTCAGATATATAAGGGTCACATAAAAAGGATTTTCAACGAGACAATGCATATCGGCAGGTCAGTTTTTGGTCATTCTGATGGCTGATAAGGAAGATGCAATTGTTTAGCGATGAGTCCTAGACTCAGCTCAGGGACCAATGGGGTGATGACATGTGGCAGGGGCATGGATGTGAAAGGGAGATACAAAAGGTAAAGGTCCATTTTTGTATGTTGGCCATTGTATATTGCATATACAATTGCACATACAAAAGCATATATGAAGGGAGATTGCATGAATGCATAAAGTGAACCTAAAAGTGCAGGTGCAATTGTATATACAACCTGGTAGATGCAAAGCGATATATAAATGCAGTTGACCTCAACTTTCACCATGGATATCTCTCTCATTTTATCAAATTTCAACATGCTTCAAAAGGCAAAAGTATTTGTTTTTGCCCCCTCTTTCATCTGGCGGGCTTTGAGGAGGATTTCTTCACTTTCAAAATTTGATGCACATATGCAAGCTCGATCGACTAGATGTTTCAATGACCGATTAGGCGTTTGCAGGAAAAGATATTTGTTGCATTTATGGGTGTAGATCGATGATTCAACAGCTCACATTGAAGATTCAAAATATCTTCCATCTGCTCCTGTTCTAGATATTTTTCATGCCATGAATTTTTGCAGGTGGACGTCCCTTATGGCAATGATATTTTCATATGAGCCTATGTGAAAGCAATTTCTAGAATTCCTTGTAACCGACTTAGGTCATTGGAAAATGCTATAAATGCATAAGAACGAGATGTAAAAAAGGTTGGAAAATTTAGTAATTTATGCTTCTGATTCCAAATAGAGCTTTCCACTACTGTAACCTTGCCTTCTGATTTAATACATGCTGTTATTTTACCTCTTCATGCTATTTTGAGTCTGTGTGATCTAAGAATGATGTGTTTTTGAATGTTTAAGTCCTTCTAATCATCTCTTGTTCCTTGCCTTTTCTAAAATCAGCTTGATCTGTGTATGTTTATTGGTTGTATCTAGTCATTTTGTGCATTGTCTTAGTTCTGTGAAGGTTCTTTTATTCAACCTAGTGTATCACCTTATTTCTATTTTTGTGTTTCCTTCTACCCCTTTTCCCCTTGAAAGCACTACCACTAGGTTTAGATTTTTCCTCTAAGCATTAGGTTCAGAGGTAGGAAGTAGGCCTACTCCGGAGGTTTGATCTCAATTCACAAGGTCCCACACTTCGAGATCATTCCCATTGTGTCATTAGAATGCTTGGACTCTCTCCAAGCAGGGTGCAATTCTATGTGACAATAGTGATCAAGCTCTGATACCAACTGAAAGGAAGCTCGGTGTGCGGAAATCGCTTCCTACACTAATCTAATGAGGAGAGATGAGTGCAAATTCTTTTTTAACCTTTACAATTATAATGTTATTAACCCAAAAATAGAGGTATTGCAGCAATACACAACACCAGAATGTAAGACATAAGAAGAGAGAGACAAGATATAATGTGGGGAAAACCCTTACAGGTGAAAAACCCCACTCCAAAACCCGCACAATGTATTCTCTAAACAACAAGGTTTACAACACACTTGCAATGCAAATCTTTATCAGAGTCTTCGACACTCATATCTAGAGACAATTGAACAACATAAGAGTACCTTTGAATCACATAATACATCTCCTCTCAAAACACCTACTTATATAGAAGTTATAAGGAAAAAAATGAGCTTTCCTTGAGATGGGTGTCCAACTTGGCCTCATGGCTGAAAACCCAGGTCTGGGGACACTTTTCCAACACTACATCATGGTCATGACACTTGTCATATCACCCCATCCCAATATGGTCACCTATTCCCAAGTTGGGCAATGACAGATGGTCTTACGACTCTTACAACTATCATAGAATCTATTAAAATTGTCATATCTTACAGCTGTAAGAGAATATGTCATACACTAACTAAAAATAGTATATTCTCTTACAACATGTCATAACCCTCCTTGGGGTTCCCAAAGCTACCTTCTTCCAAGATGCCTTGTGACACATGTCTTCACCTGTCATAATATCTTTTATTTCTGACTCTTACGCGTCATAGATTGTATCATAGGAATCTATCATAACCATTTCGATCAAGATTCACTTACACACTAGTCAAAGTGCCGACACATGGCAAAATGCCTCTACCACTAAGTGGGATACCTATCTCCTCATGTGAGGACATAATTACATGTGGTTACCTTCCACGTAGGATGACACATCACCGTGCCAACTCCCACAAGATGACCAAATAGGATTTGCATCCTAATTACATAATAAGCAATAAATAAATACAATACAATAAATAAATGCAAGGAATTACCAAGGTTGAGACACCTTAATTCCCACCACTCTTCATAATGGAAACCTTCCCCAACCCACATCACTCAATTTGTGTTTCTCTAACCCCCGTTGTCAAGTTTTGCATGTGAACTGTCATAGGTGATCTCTTGTGCTCAAACCGACTACCCATCATGCCCGGGAGGCCGTTTCAATGCTTTTTGACTATAAATTTGCCTATGCTTGGTGAATACAAAATGTTTGAAAAAATTTGGCTTTTTATTTATTTCACACACCGTACCATACGGATCCGTACGGCCCCGTACTATCTGCAAGTGGTCTCTACTTGTATTTCTTTCATCTATGGTTCCTACTAGTTGCATCGGCTTAGTGTTGTCTATATAAAGGATATTAATGTTCATAGACTTGAAAATTGCAAAACCCTAAGCTAATTTTTTGTCACTTTTCTCTGCCTCAAACCATTTTTCAGTCACTGGCTTAAACATTGTGGTCACCACCCAGTCACTACTTGCTCCATGGTGTCGCCACCTTAGAGATCCACTTACCGCCGCCATGTTTACTTAAGTCGACACTCACATGAAAGGTTTCTGCTCCTTTAGTCGAAACCTTGAGTGTTGGTAGCCATTCACTGAATCTTTTGTTGATTCCCAAAATCCATTTTGGTCGCCAGTATTGTTCATTGACCTTGTCTACATTTAAAATGTACTTGTCCCTCCATTTTCTACTCACCATAGCTTCTATAAGATATTTCAGGCTCTAAATGTCTTAAGTCTTTAAACCTAGGTTGTAGTCCTAAAACCTTGGTCAACATTGGCAAAAACCTTCAACCATCCTTTAGCTCTTGTCACCAGGCCTGTGTTCACATAGGTGACCAGGCTCACGAGCCTTTATATTTCTTTTTTATTTATATTTTTGTGTTTGTTCAAGCCCTGGTCACATGAGTGACCAGGGGATTAATTAAAACCCCAAATCTAAACTTAACCACCAAAACAAACCTTAACCTCCAGAGGTAAATTGTGTGCATGTGACCATCAAGGACTTAACCACTAGCATTTAACTTTAATAGTCGGCCTGTCCTTGCTCTCCTAGAAACCCTAGGAGGGCATTTTTTTTCTTTTATCATAACTTGGTCATAACAGGTCCAAATCATGGAAACAAACACTTGTTGGAAAGATGACTTCACAAACTTCATAGTGGCATCAACGGTTTTAGGTAATTTCATCATTTTATCGAGTAATTTCTCAGCCAAACTTCAGCTTCCTTTCAAACTTCAAATGCACATAACTGGAGCAAAATTGATCTTGTTTCAACAAATTTTTTTAAATTGCTTAGAATTGTCTGAATTTTCTATTTATGTAGTCTATTTTCCTATATTAGATCATCAATTACAATTTTTTAACAGATTGCTTATTTTGACATCCTTTGTCGATGAATGGAGGAAAAACCACTGACATGTTTCTTGTAGGTTCGATCGGTCAAAGCCTAAATCTTGTTTTTCACTAAATTAGGCATATTTGGGCTTGGTGCTTAAAATAAACCATGGATGCTCCATGTCTTTTTTTTTTTTCATTTTTTTAGTTTGCTTATTGTGAATGATTGTAACCCAATTTAACAATGAGAGTATCCTCTCCCCCCGCCTATCCAATGGATCTGGGGTGTAAGAGAAATAGTTCTTATCCCTAGAGGGTCTGCCACCCTACTTCAAAAGGTGGGAATGACCCAAGCGGCAACAAGCTAAGGCCAAGCTTTTCCGAGCCACTATATAAATAATGTGCTTGTGACAAAAGTCATAAGCAACAAGTGCAATTATGTCATACTGATGAATGTCTCCCTTAGAACCTTATGGTGCATGAAACCCTATAGAGCGTAACCTCTACAGGCTAAGAGGCCTCCTAATCAGAGCGAATTGCCGCATGTATGGCCAGCTGAACAGAAGCCCATACTGGAAACCTTTGTCTAGAGGCCAAAAACCTTCTATCTGCTAGCGTAGGGGGTCAAAATATAGACCTCTGGGAGCTATCCCAAATTCTCGTAGTTCATAGTAGATATAGCAAATTCCTAGAGATCTTTAGGTCTTCAGGAATTTGATGTTTGGTATGCCCGAGAAGTGAGTGCCGAGCAAGGAGGAGCCAGTGCTACCAAACTTCTAGGCTATCCACTATGAATAAGTGCAACTAGAGCAATCCATGTGGGAATCTAGTAGATAGTGTCCTTGCCTAGCCTAAGTTGTTAATGTTTGTAAATGTTCCGTGTATGAGTGTTTTCCATCTTGTTTGCTTGTCATAAAATTGCCAAAAAGATGTCAAAAACAAAATCCCATCCTAACGCACATCCTAAGCCACATCATCCACATCACCTAATCCTAATCATCCTAGTCAATCTTCATATTAAACCACTATCCAATCAACTTCATCTATTTCATATCTAAATCATATCTTAATCATTTCACATCCTCACATCCTAATTTACCACTTGTAAACATGGACATGACATTCCCAAACAAGACCTATGAGAATGATCCTTATGGCACCATAAGAATGCTTGATACACTTGAGTGGTTATATAGAAAGGAAGAAGTCCCTATGCCACCACAACACCAACAATTCCTACAACATCAAATCCAATCATCACATCAACAACTTCCACATCAATCCTATGTATCACCTATATCATCACATCAAACCTATCCATCCACCTATCATGTTACCCCTACTCCAACTTATCCTATTTCTTCTAATCCCAATCATTATCCATATCAATCCACATCTCAACAACCATTATCCTATGCAATCCCTCCACTATAACACCATCACAACTTCCAAAACATTCTATCTCAACCATAACCCTATGTGTCACCTACACCATCAGGCCAACCTAATCTATCTACACATCATGTCAATGCCATATCAACCTATCAACATCCACCCCAACATTATCCAAATCCTCATTCAAACATTCCAACACATCACCAAACCCATCCACAAGGCAACCGAGTGTCCTCACAAGAGGTAAATGGCCATTTGTACATACGTCAAACATCCTTAAGTCCACTTTTCGAGCAAGATCTAATATCCTTTGACAAGGGAGAATCCTATGTGTCACCTAATCCTACAGCAAGTGGCCCCTTGTATATAAATCAAGTGTCCCTAAGTCAATCTTTGGAGAAAAATTTGATATCCTTTGATGAGGGAGATACCAATCTAGGTTATGCACCCTATGAGCATCCTCTATCACCATCTATTCCAATGCCAATCCATGAGTCTACTAGTCCTATCTCAACACCTTCATGTAATCCTAACATTCCTCCATCCAATATTAGTCTCAATCAAAACCCTAATATGTCTAATCCATCTAATCCCAATCCAAACCATCCACCAAGTCCTAATCCTAAACCTACCACTCCATCTACTCTTATCCTCCATCCCCTATATTGCCCATTCGCACATACCCTAATGAAGGATGTGATCCAATGGCTATTATCTAGGAATCAATCATTGTCATGTCATCAAAGTCCTATCCTTGAGTCTCCTAATGAGCCTTCCATTGACACACTTAGCCCTTCAAGCCCATCATGTGAACCACAAGCCATTGAGCCAATTGAAGAGCCTCCCATCATGAGCGCAAGTCAAACTTCATCATACTCTCTTATGGATGAATATCAAGAACCCATCAAACTCGTCCAAGAGCCTTCCACTTCCATGAAATTACAAGATTTATATCAAGAGTATGATCCTAAGCATGGGGAAATGTCAAATCCTAGTCCTAATCAAGATCAAATCCTTTCCATGCAACCCATCCATAACATTTATCTTTTCCATGATAAAGATGATATTACCTATAAAGAAGCTATCCACGAGCACCTTGATCTTATCCATAATCCAATACCCATCCATGAGTAAGATATCCAAATTACTCCTATCCATACTCTATCTAACCCTATCCATAATCTACAAACATCTGTTTCCCTTGATGAGACACATGCCTCCCAAGAAAACACAAAAGATCAAACCAATAACTTGGATCCTAATGAGCATAAGAAAGATCTTAATGATCCTTCCTCATCCACCATCAACCCTATTCCAAATCCACCATCATATCCTATTGTTGTAACCATCTTCATCCATGAGTATTCCTCCTTAGAACACCAACAACCATTATCCACTACCTCACCTTCACCATCACATAAGGAACTTGTGTCTAGTATCCAACATGCACATAGTCCCATTGTCAATCGCATCCTCCAAAAGATGAACTATCAAGGTAAAGGCTTAGGCCCTCTTGAACAAGGAATTACAGAGCCCATCCATGTCAAGGTCCCTCTGCGGTCATTTGGCCTTGGATACACACCCCAAGGTAAAAAATCTAAAGATGTTGGTATTTCCTCCATGCCTCTAAAATCCACCATTTCCTATCACAAATCCCATCATACACCCAAAACATATGTTTCCATTCCACCTCCATCATCTTATAAATGTCAAAAGCATGTGACCGTTCATCTTCCACCATCAACTTTGCCTCCATTACTTCCAACTCCTAACATCCCTCCATCCAATCTACCTCCACCATTGCTTTCAACTCCTAATATCCCACCATCAACTTTTCCACCATTACTCCCAACACCTAAAATTCCTATCATCCATAAATACCCTCATATTCCCAATCATGACCAATAAATGCACACATCATGTAAACATAACATTATTGTAGGAGTATAATTGGCATTACACATGCATTGGCCTTAGCCTTACAAATAATTCAACATTTAGATCATACAGACCTTCCATTCCTTCTAGCAATATGGAGAAATCTTTTGGAAGCTCCAAAACGTACTATGGAATGTCATCTGGGAGAAGTCAACCTTTGAGAATCTAACCTTGAAAAATTCCCCATTTGTAGTATGCTAAAGTTCAAACACACTTGATACATTCAAAGTATGCTAAAGTTCAAACAAAGTTAGTTCAAACACACTTGACAGAATTTAGTTAAAACATGTTTTTTATGCATACTTTAAGTAAACATTAAAGATAAAAGATGCAAAAGTAAACACAGAGTGAATCTCAAAGCTTACACACTCTTCACATAGAGTGAATGTGAAAGTTCAAACAAAACACACAAATAATAAGAGGATCAAATCTAAGTGAATCATAAAATTTAAACACACTTCCTAAAAAGTGAATGATAAAGCTAGTTTAAAATAAACACATACACAAAGTGAGTTTAAACAAACACACACAAACAATAAGTGAATCAAATCCAAGTGAATGCTAAAGATCAAAGATAAATAGCCAAAGCTCAAACAAACACATAAACACTCTACACACAAAGTGAATGTGAAAGTCAAAACAAAACATACGCACACATAAATAGCCAAACTTCAAACAAACACATAAAGTTGATGTCGAAGCTTACACTCTTCACATAAAGTGAATGTGAAAGTCAAAGCATAACATACACACATATAAATAGTCAAAGTTCAAATAAACACATAAAGTTAATGTCAAAGCTTACACACTCTTCACACAAAGTGAATGTGAAAGTCAAAACATAACATACACACATAAATAGCCAAAGTTCAAAAAAACACAAAGTTAATGTTGAAGCTTACACACTCTTCACACAAAGTGAATGTAAAAGTCAAAACATACCATACACACACATAAATAATAAGAGGATTAAGTCTAAGTGAATTGTAAAATTTAAACACGATTTATACAAAGTGAAAGCTAAAATTAGTTTAAAAATACACAAATCCACAAAGCAAGTGCCAAAGTTAGTTCAAACACACTTGATACATACAAAGTATGCTAAAGTTCAAACAAAGTTAGTTCAAACACACTTGACACAAGTTAGTTAAAACCTACTTTTTACACATACTTGAAGTAAACATTAAAGATCAAATATGCAAAAGTAAACACATAAAGTGAATCTCAAAGCTTACACAGTCTTCACATAGAATGAATGTCAAAGTTCAAACAAAACATACACAAATAATAAGAGGATCAAATATAAGCGAATCATAAAATTTAAACACACTTCATATAAAGTGAATGATAAAGTTAGTTCAAAATACACACACAAAGTGAGTTCAAACAAATACACACAAACAATAAGTGAATAAAAGCTAAGTGAATGCTAAAGATCAAAGATAAATAGCCAAAGTTCAAACAAACACATAAACACTATACACACAAAGTGAATGTGAAAGTCAAAACATAACATACACACACATAAATAGCCAAAGTTCAAAAAAACACATAAAGTTGATGTCAAAGCTTACACACACTTCACACAAAGTGAATGTGAAAGTCAAAACATAACCTACACACATAAATAGGCAATGTTCAAACAAACACATAAATTTAATATCGAAGATTACAAAGTCTTCACACAAAGTGAATGTTAAAGTCAAAACATAACATACACACATAAATAGTCAAAGTTCAAACAAACATATAAAGTTAATGTTGAATCTTACACACTCTTCACACAAAGTGAATGTGAAAGTCATTTGAATATAACATACACATACATAAATAGCTAAAGTTCAAACAAACACATAAAGTTAATGTCGAAGCTTACACACTCTTCACACAAAGTGAATGTGAAAGTCAAAACATAACATACACACACATAAATAGCCAAAGTTCAAACAAACATATAAAGTTAATATTGAAGCTTACACACACTTCACACAAAGTGAATGTGAAAGTCAAAACATAACATACACACACATAAATAATAAGAGGATTAAACCTAAGTGAATGGTAAAATTTAAACAAGCTTTATACAAAGTGAAAGCTAAAATTAGTTAAAATCCACAATGCAAGTGCAGTTCAAACACACTTGATACATACAAAGTGAATATTAAAGCTCAAACAATGTTAGTTCAAACACGATTGATACAAAGTATTCTAAAGTTCAAACAAAGTTAGTTCAAACACCCTTGACACAAGTTGGTTAAAACGCACTTTTTACACACACTTGAAGTAAACATTAAATATCAAAGATGCAAAAGTAAACTCATAAAGTGAATCTCAAAGCTTGCATACTCTTCACATAGACTGAATGTCAACGTTTAAACAAAACATACACAAATAATAAGAGATCAAATGTAAGTGAATCATAAAATTTAAACACACTTCATATAAAGTGAATGAAAAAGTTAGTTCAAAATACACAAATACACAAAGTGAGTTCAAACAAACACACACAAACAATAAGTGAATCAAATCTAAGTGAATGCTAAAGATCAAAGATATCAAAGTTCAACAAAATGCATAAAGTGAATGTCAAAACTTGCATAGTCTTCACACAAAGTGAATGTGAAAGTTCAAACACAACACACACAATAAGCAAATTACACAATAAGTGGAAAACACATCATTTGCCTTATACAAACCATAAAATAACAAAATAAAATAAATTAAGAATGTTCAAAAATAAAATTTATGATTGAGAATAAGAAGATTTGGTCCAATGTAATTGAAATATCATCAAGATAAAACTAAAATTGTAGTTGAATGAAGTTAGAAATAGTTATATTATAATAAAAATTAATGATATTATGGTGTATCAAAAATAAAATTAATATTGTTACTAAAACTAAAATTAATATTGTAACAAAAATTAATTGCATTATGATTTGTGAGTTTATTAGTTGGAGATTTTCCTTAATATATTAAAAGTGCTAGTTGGTTGCCTTATGATTTGTTGTTTTTATTATTAGAGTGCTAATTATATGTTGTTAGCATTATGATTCTAATAGAAGACTAAATGTTAAGCAATATAAAAGAAAACCACCACACTAACTATAAAAGACACTGGCCTTTTAAGAATGACCATGGCCAATGGCCATTCCCTCCGGCTTTTGGAAGGGGTAATTTAATCCCTTCCCCAAAAAAATTAATTTTACTAACACTAAAAATATCTTTACTTATTACATTTCTAGAAATCAATCTGATTTCAGCAATTATTCAAAATTTCCAAACAATTTTAGGTGAATTCACCACTATAAATACGCTCCTTCCATATTTTCTTACTTAAGTGGCTGCTCACATATACCCCTGTACTTTTGTTTCCCTACAAATATAAAATACATATAGTGAGCAATATATTAATCAAAATTTGGTTAAAAAATCAATTACTATAGCAAAGAACTAATTTTGCATTATAAAAAATTAACCATGTGTAGAAAAAATAAAATAATACAAAGTACATCAACTACTAATAACTGTAGCATAAATCACAGCAGCACAGGACAGGCAGCCAAACAAATAGCATTCTTAGTGAAGTGGCTGCTCACATATATCCACTGTACATTTATTTCCCTACAAACGTAAAACACAACTAACAATCAAGAAAATGAATTATTATAGCAAATGCAGTCCATTACAAAGAAATACTGAAAATGATTTTACATCATAAAAAATTAACCCTGTATACGAAAATAAAATAATACAAACAGTAGCATAACAAATAGCATTCTACTACATTGGCAGAATGCTTTCAGAGGCTCAAACATTATAACAAACACACTAATCTATACATTACAAGGAAATACTTTAACAATTAGTGGTTAGATATAATTGCTAGTAAACAAACCTTTAGTGGCCTGGCAAGTTATATGCAAAAGCAAACAAAATGGGGGACTATACATCAAAAACATACACGAATTGAGAGTTGCCCATAGTTACACTGGCTACAAGAGAAACTACAAAAGCTATATTGTATGAGAAAAATAAAGAGGAAACTGGAATATACGAGTATTACAGAATTAACCAGTTTCTACAATCAAGAAGTTCTCATTATACCAAAAAATCCAGGGCTTAAATTTAAGCACTTGTAGATTTAACTTCTCTAAAAAACTTTGCATAGGGAAAGTGCAACAAATTGGAGAAGATAGAAAGTTTAACACATTTGAAATTACTGGAGGAGCTCAACATAAGTGACTGTCCAGAGTTGAAGGCGCTCTTCCAGAAAACATTTTTCTAAAAGAATTTAGATTGGAAAAATGCCACAAATTGGAGAGGATAGAAGGTTTAGAAAGTCTGACATCACTGAAGACCTGAATATTAGTGACTGTCCAGAATTAAATTGTCTTCCAAATCTTGCAGAATTAACTTCTCTATAAGAATTTAGATTGGACAAATGGCACAAGGAGAAGATAGAAGGGTTTCTTCTTTTAAATCAAAGGGTTTCTTCTTTTGGGAAATTCTATGGTTGTGTTTGGGTAATATGCAGTAGATTTTGTTCACAAATGAGTAGCTGGGAAATGGAAGAGTTTGAGCACAAATGGCGGGAACAGGAAGCCATTGAGCTGGAAGGTACTATCAAGCGTAATGCTCTGATGCAAGAGGAGCTACAATTGAAGATGGCAAAGATTCGAGCCCTTGTGAATGATACAAGTTCCTAGTCTGTTATTTGGGGTTGCATCAAATCATGGCAATGCTTTTACAAGTTAAAACTATTTTTCACAAATTATTGTAAAAGTTAACACCACTAAACTGTTGATATATGGCTGACCTGAACTCCTATATTTTGGTTTCTAGTATATATATGTGGATATTATAACTGTCAGGCGTTGAATATGCTTTTTAAGTAGGATTTGATCATATCTGTACTTAGGTAAGTGCTCTGTTGGAGGTATGACTTATAGAATTAGAGTTCACTGTTCTATTGTCATGGATGCTTTTCTGTTTCTAGCAACTTCAATTTTACCTTTAAAATTATATATCTCCTTCTCTTGTTATGTATGGAGTAAAATTTCTAGATTGAGTGTGGTTTGTCCCGGGAAATTCTATGGTTGTGTTTGGCTAATATGCAGTAGATTTTTTACCTGTTTCCTGAAATGGTGGAACGTGGGGACAGAGATACAAAATGCCCCATTTGATCCCAAAAAAATTGAAAATTGAGGATGGCTTTTTAATTTGGAGTTCCAAAAACATTCACCCATTTAAGAATGCTGTGAGGCTTCCCTGGGTCCTTTCAATGTCCCGGAAAATCTCAGGGTTAAAATTGTATGGCCTTAATTTTCGCATTTTTGTCATATGAGCCAATAGTTCTTTCTTATGGCTTAGTGATTCGTGGTAAAAGAGGATGGATAGGCCCAAATCAATGAACCCAAATGCAAAATCAATGACGAAATCATTCCACACCTGTTTATAAACTGCACTTTCACCAATACCATATGGAAGGAGATAGCTCACAAGTTAGGCAGGGGTTTAAAAAAAATAAAATACTGAAATACTGATCACTGGCCAGCTATGTCATATAATCGTAGGACACATTATTTGGCACATTTGGATAGAACGCAACAGAAGAATCTTGGAGAACAGTCAGAACATGGAGCAAACAGTTACGGAAATAACAGTGGGGAATGCACATTCGCCTTAGCCTATTGGAAAATAGGAAGAAGAAGACTCACCCAACAAATAAGTGGAAACACTCATAGAACTTAATCATCATCATGTTACCTCTACAGCGTCTCTTTCTTTCATTACTGGTAGCAAACAAAAGCATCATCACACAACAATATGAAGAAGTACAAATTCAGTTGCCTTCTCAATATTCAGCATATCACTTCCCAATCTCTCCCTCAAGTGGATCTACATGACAGGATTGTAAATAGTAGAGGTTATGCACTTCAGGAAAGAGTAAATAGTAGGTAGGAAGATGTAGGCAGGGAACATGCTCTTTCTCTTTTGATATTAGATTATCAGCCTGGCAACATCAGTTTATCTGCGGCTTCTTCAACTCATCCATATTGCCTTCCATGCAACTGATCATCATCAGCCTTAATGTGACCAGATAAATGCTTCTGCTTAACCACTGAGTTCCAAAGTTTACTATCTTTTCCTTGTTATGTTCTTCTATATAGACTTGAAATGCTCTGTTTCATATCAGCTGCTAAACCCTATGGTTTTGTTCATAATGTCTTGCATTGTTAAACTATCTACCATTGCTCTTCAGCCTCTTTTTGCTATTGAGGACAATAGACTTTTTGTAAAATGCCCACATATCAATATAATTATGTTTTTACCAAAAGAACAAATCCACGAATCCAAACAAACTAGCTATGTAGAATTACCATTAAACATGCAACTAGTCCACGAATGCTAAAGAAAACCCCACAGTATTAGGCTGAGTAGTGAAGAATACCTGAATTAACAAGAAAATTGTCTCTTCTGCCGCCTGCTCTGCTGCCGCCTGCCAAAAAATGCAAAACGAAACCAAAAAAATCCATTGAAAAACAATAAGACGGATGCCAAAGCAAAAGACTGAAGCCAAAGAAAGAAAAATATCCATTCGAAAGCAAAACATAAAGTAAGAAACAAAACACCTGCAGAGAAGTGTCTCAAACAATTTTACAAAAGGAAGTAAAAACATTGGCAACAGAAAAAAACAGAACCAGGCAAGCTATAAAGAGTTAATGAAGAAGCTTTTCACGGGCTTTGTTTTTAAATTTATCTCTGCTTTTTCCATCTTTCCTCCGCGCCGTTCCCAATTTTGAATTATCCTCATTGCTCAACGGCATTCTTCTTTGCTTTTCTCCCATTTCACATTTTCTACAACCGCTCTATGGTGTGACGTTTCTAAATCACATGTGCCATTTTCGTTTTTTTAGTGTTTGTTTTCTTTTATTTTGATTTAAATACTTGTAGAGAAATAAAATTGTAAATGGAAAACACACTTTCCCTAATATTAATTTAGGCTAATTAAAAAGAATGCATCATATTTTAGATTAAATAAATAAGATTCGGGAATGATAAAGTATGTAAATAAATTAATATTATTTTAAAAAATCAACTGTAAGAGAAAGTATACTTAGCTCTTAGATCGAAGTAGGGATGAAGAAAATGATAATTTGCATAGTTGATTAGCGTATGAATTGAAAATGAACCCTCTCTTTCTGGTAAGTGCCTCAAAATAGATATTGCAATGTTTGACCTCTACACAGGTCGATCCCAACTCTAGGCCGCTTCTTCATAACACATATCTATTATGCATTCCACTAATCTAATTTGGACTGTTGTGCATGTAGATGTTGTCAAGTTCACCTTGAATTCTACTCCTTCCCAAGCATTTTAAAGGACTGTTAGTATTTAGAAATGCCTTGGGGAAATTGTCAAATCATAAGGGGCCAAGTTCTCTTAGGTCAACTCTCTTGATTAGGCATGCTTTCCAATCATGGAAATGATCATGGACAATAATCCCAAGCAATGAAGATGTCCTAAAATGGCTTTGAAGCAAATTAAATTCCTTTTAGTGATCCAAATCAAAAGATTCCTATGACGAATGCTCCTTGAAGTGTTAGGATGTCTAATGATTTTCTAGGATGGCAATCAAATGAATGCCTTTATATACCAATATATAGCTATAAATCAAGCAAAATGTTTACCAAGTGGGCTCGTGGTAGGAATGACATGGACGGGAATCTGCAAAATTTGAATTTAAACTTGGAATTTGACAAGTTAATTCTACAAGATGTAGGAGCAATCTCGTGTCACAAGATTGACCTGAAACAATGAAATGCTTTAACATCGATGTGGGGATTGAATGTCTAAAAATCGGATGCAATGATAGGCATACTAAGTGTCGTATGGACGTGGCTATGTGCAAATGAGGATAGGATACAATACAATGTATGGGAATGAGTGGTAATTTGGAGATAAGTAGTAGATCGGAGAATGGGCCTAGCTTTACACAAGATTGTGTCATTTGTCAATTTGTGATTGTATTGAGCTATTCCACTGAAATGGGACTAGAATTAAATGGGAGTTGGCATGACTATGAAAATTTCACCATTACAAAAATACTCAACATAAATCATCTAGGCCAATTAAAGAAATGCAATCAATTAGGTGTAAATTAACATAGATCGATTAGAGCTAGGACAAATCATTGTAATAAATACAATAAGAATAAATGCGGGGAATGAGACTACCTAACCCTAGAACTGATGATGGAAGAGTGATGTTGATGATCTTCTAAATTAATTTTTCATCCCTAGAATATTAACGACCAATGCAGATGACTATCTAAAGTTTTGTGTTGTCTAAAAAATTCTATAGTTCACTTTTGATCACTATGAGTTTGATCATGATCATCAAAAACTTAATATGTCATAGAAGTTTGATTTTGTACTACATGGGATTGACTTGACAAAATATGCGCTTGAAAATTTATTCACCTTCATCTTTCAAATAGTAAACCTATCCATCCCACGCACCTCCTGCCTCACATCCAGATCCCTCCTTCTGACTCACTAAGACTGATACCTTCCAATGAAAGGAACGCATCTATAGGACAAATCCCTCTATTTGTGAATTGTCAACCCTCATGTGGATTTTCCTATCAATGTATAAGAAATGCAAGTAATGTCAGTGTTAATGTAGAAACGAGGCAAACATACCTGAGTGCACAGTGCAACTTTAAGGTTGATTTTGTTTTTGGAGCCACCTCTTTGTTAAGGTTCTTCATAGCTCTTTTACAAAGTCATCATAGCCACATCAACAACCTTCCAACTGAAATCTTCTTCTACCTAGAGTTTCTAACATTTTGAGACACCCTTTTTTCAGGATATAAAGAAGCCAACAGGAGGATTTTTTTCTCCTAAGAAGCAACACTCACAAATATAGACATGACACACTTGGAAGAATCATTTGACGAAGCCCTAGAATTAGACTTAGCTACAAGGAACCCTAGTTATATAACATTGTTTTTGGCTAATTTCCCTACAAAAACATAGCACTTCTCAATCTTGCTCCCTTCCACTTTAGTGAGATCATTTGTGGAAGGTCCCAAAATAAAGCACTTCATTATCTCCCTTCTCTCATTACTTTTTCACGGCACCTACACAATCATCAAAAAGATGACAAAGCACACTAAATAGTACAAAAGATTCAAGAATTTAAACAAAAAGAATGTAGAGACAAAAAATTACATGAATAAATTTACTAGTAGAGTCCAAATGTAGACAAAGAAATTAAATAACAAGAAAGTAAACAAAGAAATTCACTAAAATTCCAAATGCAATACATAGAAAGATAACTACAAATAGAAATTAAAAATGATTAAAATGCATTCAAATGTACCTATAAAATAAAGAAAATGACAACTACCAAATTTTGAGGTGGACCTTATCTGAGACATGGGAATGAATATGGATGTTTTCACATGTTTATCACAGTTATTATGTTTGGAAAAGCTAGAAACACTAGAATAGACATGCAATATGGTAAATCATCTCTAATATGTGCTGAAAAGGAAATTTGAAACACAACCAATATATTTACAGATTTCCTTTATCATATGAAGCTAACTGTATTAAAACATGTTGAGAAAAGTTAGATGGCAATTTTCTAAAATTCTATTGCCATACTCCATCTATGACCCAAACATGTCTATGAGGATATGTCTAGAGCTCGTCGTTATAGTTGTATAAATAGTAGTCAATTATAATTTTAGGTATTATATAATTCATGTTGTGTGCAAAGTAATGTTGGCAAATAGAGCTTCAATATTCATGCTATGGGATTGTGCAAAGGCAAAGGTTAGAAACTTAGAAGTCATCATACCTCAAGAAGTAAAGTGCTCTAGGATTGTGAAAAGACGAGTTTAGGCACAAGAGGAATAGGCAAGATTTAAATTAGATACAACACAACACCCCATACAATCTAAATCCTTTCCCAACTACCCATGCCTAACACCCCTCATACTGCAAGGCATCCCTGTCTTTCCCACGATGGGTTATCCTACTCTTTTTCATTTGGATAGAGTGGAAGAACATAGAAAGGAGAAAGAGCCCTGTAAAGAGGTAGGAGAATTAACCAGAGATTCAATATTCACGCTCGCCCCATCAATGTAGAACCATAGTGTTATTCTTTTTTAATTCTTATGAGACATAGGACTCTTGAATGCTAGTCCATGCTTAATAAGACTTGTAAGAGGAAAATTTTAAACATAATATAGACTAAGGGAAAAGGTAGATGAGCATGATATCATAGGGCTTCCCTTCAAATGATGAAAACACGGTAATCTCCCGTCACAAACTCTAAAAGATGAAAGCATGATAGACAAGTCTTTTAAATGTGGTGTTAAAATAAAAGGTTATGTATATTTTTTAATCCAAAAAACAAGAATATGTTTTTCATTAAGTTGTGGGTATAAGATCTCAGGCAATTGATTCAACTACTATATTTATTCAAAACAAAGGAAATGCATTTTGGTTTAGGTACCTAATTCTTTTCGATTGGTGAAACATTTAGTGGTACAACTACAACCATTTTATATCATGCATGTGTCTTTTCCAAGTTTAAATTCTCTATATGATAAAGAAATCCCTTTGGCCAATCTACAATAAAAATGAAAATTCAAGTTAATGAACTATGTGAACACATGATCTTGAAATTTTCTATATGATAAAGAAATCCCTTTGGCTATTCTATAATATTGAAGGAAAGTGTAGTGATCAATCATAGAAATTAAAAAGTGAAGGCAAATGTAGTGATTATTCCAAAGGTATAATTTCCCAATGCAAAAAACTATTTGGAATGTTAAACTAAAATTAGTAACAAAAGAAACTCTTGGCAAAGATTTTAAGATTAGGAGAACTAAGGTAATGTCAAAAAAGCCTTTAGGAGTAATATACCATAGCCAATTAAATCTATATTATTGACCTCTTTCTACTAAACATTGTGACGCCACAACATTGTATAGTATTAAATTATGCCCAAGATCAATTTTCATTTTCCTCTAAGTGACCAAGTCTCTAATGCCCCTTCAAATGCCTCCAAGCTATCAATTCCATTGTAGGACATTATTGTCACCTAGGTGCTAGAGTAGACAAAAGGACCAAGGTGGGACATTGGAGTAGACACTGGTGTTCTTGTAGGGTGTTGGAGACCTCTATAGGATGATGCTTGGGGCTAGAGAACTAGAGGTGGGCATTAGTGTAGGCACAAGTGTTAATTTTGGGCATTAGAGCTCTTGGCATGATTGTTGCAAGGCTAAAGTGCTAGATTGGGGCTTGAGTATAGGTACAAGTGCTAATATTTGGTATTGAAGCCTTCCAAGATGACTATTGTAGGGCTAGAGCACTAGACTAAGGTCCTAGTGCAACACAATTGCTAATGCTAGACATTAGAGCTTGTATGATGACTATTGTTGGGTTGGAGCACTAGACTAGAGCTCTAATGAAAACAACAATGAGCCTACACAATAATATGCACATTATTATATTTGGGCACTTCCATGCATTATTTTATAGAAAGGAACTAAGGTCTTCATTGTACAATTGTTCTACAAATTTGAGTAAGTGATATCCATCCCCCTACATGTTCTTTAAAGACCCCTAAAAATATTGCAACTAATGCTAATGCTGTACAATATTAGAATATCTAAGGAGACAAGAAAAATGGGTGTGACTGCAAATGAAGTTCCATTGGTTAGCTACTTAGGATGGTTTATTTTAACATCAATAAGCTAAAAGATGAAAATATTGGGTGTGCGTAAGACCCTACTGATGAAATATGTGTTGTGTTGTGTGTAGAAAATGTGGTAAAGGAAAAACCCTAGGCAAAATTACTACAATATCGTATGTGAAAGTGCATGAGGAAAATTAGGTAATGGAAACATTAGACTAATTTGGGAGAAAGGCAAAGGGGAAATCTAGAAATGGGTGTTTGTATGACTATGGAAGGGAAATTGAGAGATACAAAAGATATGGGAAGACAAAGAGGAGAATACTTGGGAGAAATGCTATTAAGAGGTGGAAGAATGCTAATGGCGATAATATCTACTAAATTTCTTCAATACTAGTTGTAGAAAACCAAAATTGGCTGATTTCACTATTTAGGCATTTATCGCATTTTTCACTGCATACCTTCACTCTGTCTAACACTTCCTCTGATAAATTAAATAAATCTAACATTTATTTAATTTATCCCATTCTTTCACATTATTAAATAAATAAATTTTATTTATTTATTTGATCCCCTTTCCTCTTGAATTAAATAAAATAAATCTTTTATTTTATTTTAATTTATCACTTTGTCTCTCCCCACTTAAAATAAATAAATAAATAATTTTATTTATTTTATCCTCACATGCCTCATAATTTAAATAATTTTTAAATTATTTAATTATGACTTCACTTACCTTATATTTACATCTCCCTAGATGACTCAACTCATCTCTTAAGTTAACTCTAATCACCTTCTAATTCCCTCTCTAGTGAACTCTAACTATCTTCTCTCCATCTCATCTTTGAAAGGAAGCTAGGTTTGCGGAAATCGCTTCCTACACTAATCTAATGAGGAGAGATGAGTGCAAATTCTTTTTAACCTTTACAATTATAGTGTTATTAACCCAACAATAGAGATATTGCAGCAATACACAACACCAGAATGTAAGATAGAAGAAGAGAGAGACAAGATATAACGTGGGGAAAACCCTTACGGGTGAAAAACCCCACTCAAAAACCTGCACAATGTATTATCTAAACAACAAGGTTTACAACACACTTGCAATGTAAGTCTTTATAGGAGTCTTTGACACTTCTATCTAGAGACAATCTGATAGCATAACAGTACCTGTCAATCACATAATACATCTCCTCTCAAAACACCTGCTTATATAGAAGTTACAATGCAAAAAATGAGTTTTCCTTGAGATGGGCGTCCAACTTGGCCTCATGGACCAAAACCCATGCCTGGGGACACTTGTCCAACACTGCAATATGGTTATGACACTTTCCATATCACCCCATCCCAATATGGTCCCCTATTCCCAAGTTGGGCAAAGACAGATGCTCTTATGACTCTTACGACTATCATAGAATTCATCATAACTGTCATATCTTATAGCTGTAAGAGAATCTATCATACACTAACTAAAAATTGCATATTCTCTTACAACATGTCATAACCCTCTTTAGGACACCCAAAGATGCCTTCTTCCAAGATGCCTTGTGACACATGTCTTCACCTATCATAGTATCTTCTATTTCTCACTCTTACGCGTCATAGATTCTGTCATAGGAATTTGTCATAACCATTTCAGTCAAGATTCATTTACACACTAGTCAAAGTGCCGACACATGGAAAATACCTCTACCACTAAGTGGGACACCTATCTCCTCATGTGAGCATAGAATTACATGTGGTCACATTCCATGTAGGATGACACATCACCGTGCCAACTCCCACAAGATGACAAAATAGGATTTGCATCCTAATTACATAATAGGCAATAAATAAATACAATACAATATAATAAATGCAATGAATTACCAAGGTTGAGACACCTTAATTCCTAACATTCTCCCACTTGTTGAACACGTTGTAAGAGCCAATAGAAATAATAGGATTTAACCGCTATAGGCTGAGAGGCCCATAGACTCCGAACACCATCTGAACTTCTCTGTGCCCACTAGTTTCATCAATGAATCTGCAACTTTCTTCAAAGTGTCTACCTTCTCCAAATTCACCTTCCCATCCTCTACCATGTCTAGTACAAAATGAAACTATACAGCAATATGCTTTGTTCTGGCATGGAAAGTTAGATTCTTTGCTAGGCAAATTGCACTCTAACTATCACAACAAATCATAATCTATCATGCATCAACACCAATATCTGAACACAATCTCTTAAGCCAAATGGCTTTTTTACAAGCATAAGTTGCTACCATATACTCGGCTTATGTCGTGGACAAAGCAACCATAGGTTGTTGCTTACTCATCCAACTAATTGCTCCACTGAACATAGTAAAAATGTAAGCACTGGTGGATCTCCTGCTGACAATGTCACCTGCCCAATCAAAATCCATGAATCCATGAATACAAACTAAATGTGGAGGTCCTATAGGATTACCGTGATAGCATATGGAATACTTGAAAGTACCCCTCAAATATCTGAACACTCTCTTTACTGCATCCCAATGTACCCGTCTAGGATTAGCCATAAATTGACTAAGGACTCCCATTGTTTATGCAATGTTTGGTCTTGTGCAGACCATAGCATACATCAAACTGCCAACAACACTAGCATAAGGTACTTTGCTAATGTCCACCTCACTAGGAGATTTTGGACAATCATTAACAGACAACTTTGTCCCCAAAGAAACACGAACACACAACGGTCTACAATCTTCCATGCTAAACCTATCCAACACGGTTTTGACATACTTACTCTGGCTTAACCAAAGTTTTATGTTAGCTCTATCTCTTCTAATTTCCATTCCCAGAATGTACCTGGCTGCCCCTAGATTTTCATCTTAAACTGTGCTAACAACTGAGACTTCAAATCAGAAATATATTCTTACCATTCCTAATTAACAACATATCATCAACATTCAATGTATTAATGAGAATGTGATCATTGTCAAATTTATAATACACACAATGATCTAATTTTGATTTCAGAAATCCAACCGACAACAAAAAGGCATCAAACTTCAAGTACCACATCCTAGGAAACTGCTTCAAACCATACAAAGACTTCTTCAACTTGCAAACCAAATTTTCTTTACATTTCTCTATGTAATCCTCTGGTTGTGACATGTAAATCTCTTCCTCCAGATCACCATGAAGGAAAGTTGTTTTCACATCCATCTACTCCACCTATAAGTCATAAGCTGTTGTGAGAGATAACACAAACCAAATAGATGCCATCTTTGCAATGGGAGAGAAAATTTCACCATAATCAATTCCCTCCACTTGTGAATACCCCTTTGCAACCAATCTGGCCTTGTACTTTTCAACACTACCATCTGCACCGAATTTCTTCTTGAACACCCATTTGCATCCAACAGGTTTCCATCCTTCAGGAAAACGCACCAAGTCCCATGTTTTATTCTTTTCCAAAGAATCCATCTCATCTTCCATCGCCTCCTTCTAGGAACCTACATCTTTCATGCCCATAGCCCCTGTCACAGTTCTAGACTCATCAGTGTTAGTAAGCAAGGCAAAAGCACAACTAGAATCAAACAATAAATAACAAAACCTATCAGGTTGCTTTCTTGTTTGTGTAGACCTCCTTAATGGCTGAGGTTGAGGTTATGCTTGTTTTTCTAAGCTTTCAGAGCTGCTAGAGCTCTCCTCATCATCAGGTCTCACAAGGTCTATTGGTTCAGTCTTCTCAACGGTAGAAGGAAACTAAACCACATCCTCTTTCTTTTATGTTTCTTCTGGCTGTACGACAATGGAAGAAGGTGTTAGCTATCTTAAAATAACACTCCTGCTATACAACACTTTTTCATCCACAGGATCCCAAAGCTTGTATCCTTTCACATTGACACCATAGCCAATGAAATTACACTTCACAACCTTGTTCTCTAATTTAGACTGTTTCTCCCTAGGCACATGTGCATATGCCTCACAACCAAAAATACAAAGATGTCTAACTGGAGGCTTCTTACTAGACCACACCTACATAGGTGTCTTACCAACAAGAGCTGATGTAGGAGACCTATTTACCAGGTAGCAAGCAGTGGCTTTAGGTTCAGCCCAAAACTTTTGTTTGAGGCTTGCTCCATTAAGCATACTCCTAGCCCTCTCCATCAGTGTCTTGTTCATCCTCTCTACAACTCTATTTTACTACGGGGTGTATGGAGTTGTCTTATGTCTTCTAATCCCTTGCTCTTTATAAAACTTATCAAACTCTGCTAAAGAAAACTCACCACCATTGTCAGTCCTTAAACACTTAATCCTTTTACTAGTCTGATTCTCAACAAAAGCTTTAAACTCTTTGAACTGACGAAAGACTTTAGTCTTGCTTCTGAGAAAATAAATCCATGTCCTTCTATAGTAATCATCTATGAAAGATACAAAATATACATATTTGGGAATCGAAGGAACACTAATAGGACCAAACACATCCGAATGAATAAGATCCAACACACCAGAAGACTTTGAGAACTAGAGTAAAATTGAACATGATTTTGCTTTCCATATATCAATGTTTGCAAAAGTCAAACTTGAGATTACAATCATTTAACCCCTCAATGAAGTTTTTATTTTTCAGGTTTCTAAGACCCTTCTCACCAATGTGGCCAAATATCATATGCCATAACATTGTCTTTTCAGCAGGAAGCTTAACTTCCAAAGTATGAGCACCCTTAGGTACCCAAGATGCATTACCATTAGAATTTGTTACACCAGATTTCTTCACAGTTGGTTCAGATGGTGGGGATGAAGTGACTGCAGCTCTTTTCTTTGAGTCAGAAGAACTATTGCACTGTGAAGTGCATGCCTCAAGCTAAAATAGAGTACCTCTCAGAGTACCCTTCGTAAGCACCATAGATCCTCTAGTCATCTTGCATCTGTCCTTTGAAAAGATAACCTGCACACTCGCATCATTCAACATACTTACAGAAAATAGGTTTCATGCCAAGCCTGGGATGTGGATAACCCCAGTGATCCCCTTCACTCGTCCATCAGGGAATCGGATTGAGACTCTTCCATGACCAACAATCTTCATATGTGAATAATCACCCAGGTACACTCTTCCACCATCGAACTCTACATACTTCGTGAACCCACTTCAATGTGAGGTCATGTGGAATGATGCACCAGAATCAATCAACCACACATCATTAGATGCATGGGTGGTTAGGGCTACGATGAAGGCATCACCATCATCTTATGACTTGTTAGAATTTGAGTCTGGGATATTCTTTTTCTTTTTCTTTTCCTCTTTGTATTCCTTTCGGAAATGCCTAGTTTTTCCACAGTTCCAATAGAGAGGCTTGGACTTTCCAGGAGATTTGGATCTCCCACTAGACTTAGATCTACCCTTCTCATCTTTCTTGTCCTTCTTTTTCCCTTTCTCCTTGGGTCTTCCACGAACTGCAAGAGCCTCTTTGGTTGCTTCAGAAGACTTTCTCCACATCTCTTCAGATAACAATGAAGATACCACTTCATCCATTTTGAAAGTGGATGTGGTGCTCCCAATAGCCATAACAAGCTGATCCCACGAGTTTGTTAAAGAACAAAGCAAGGTCATACAATGATCCTCCTCCTCCATCTTCACACCAACGGATGTCAACTATGTAACTAACATGTTGAAAGCATTCAGGTGATTTGTAATAGATCCTCCATCCTCCATCCTTAGAGAATACAACTTCTTTCTTAGAAAAAGCTTGTTCACTAGGGATTTGGCCTGATAAACATCTCCCAACTTCTTCCAAAGGTCTTTTGTGGTCTTCTCCTCATGGACATTTAACAGGACAGAATGAGCTAGACTGAGTCTTATGAGACCCTTAGCCTTCTGATTATTGAGATCACAATCATCTTGTGCCATTGCGGTTGGTTTTACACCATATACGGTTTCCCATAGGTCTCGATCAACAAGCATGTCTTCCATATTAAGTTTCCATAACTCAAAATTTGTGCCATTGAATTTCTCCACCTCTACTCTTCTGGATGTGCTTGCCATCTCTTCTTGCAACAAGATTATAGAATACTTTGCACAGACTCCCACTCACTCTAAGATTAGGTCAAAAAACCCCTACCCAACAACTAGGACCAAAGGTGATTGTTGACCTATTTTCCTCTGTCCAGAGTTAAATAGTTCACCTTGTATATTCCTTGAATATCCTTTAGAAAGTGACCTTACAAAGCTTAAATCCTTCAATTACCCATGCTCTGCTTTGCCAAAAATCCCAAAATCTTGCCTGGAGAATCCTTGAAGAAAACCCAAAAAAATTGAGAAATCTTTTGTCTTCAAGTGCCTTCCATCGCAGAGATTTCTCAGTTTTATACTTAGCCATTTTCATGTATATGATAATGATGTCATCCTTGTTTTTGGGTTTTCTGTCATTTGGTCAAATTGTATTTCAGATACATTTTTCCCTTGTATCTTGGTCATGTACAATGTTTTACTGTACATCAGGTTCTTTGTATGCTTTCTTGGTACGTATATTCACGTTGTATGTTTGCGCATACAAAGGCATATACAGGGTCAATATACAAGGGGGAGATGCAAAGTCAATATGTAAGGCAAGATACAAAAGAGAATGTACATCGGGTTTTCCTTTTATATACAAGGTCAATATATAAGGGGGAGATGCAGAGGCAATATGCAAGGTAGGATACAAAAGAGAATGTATATCGGGTTATCCTTTTAGATGCAAAGTCAATGTACAAAGGGGAGATACAAGGGTTGGGGCCCACCTATTATATGTATATGCGATTGTATCTTTGCACATACAATCACATATACAATGGCATATACAATCCTGAGATACAACCCCAGACCTGAAAGAGTATGCAATTTGGTTTATAAAGCCAGATACGATTCAATGCTTCTTTGTATGTATGTTCGCATTTGTATAAGGTTAGATACAAAGGGCAAATACAAAGTCAGCATGCAAGGGTCAGATGCAATGTTTGTATGTACACGTGATTGTATGTAGGTTTGTTTGTATATTTCACATTATATATGCGATATACAAAAGGTTAGATACAACAGGAATATACAAGGCGGACCCAAATGGGAAATTAATTCTAGCAAACTCAGTGTTGGGGTCCGTAGTTGTATGTTGAAGTGCATGTATATACCGATATACAAAAAAGAAAAGATACAAGCTCGGACCTGTTTCAAGGTTTCATTCTGGTTGTTAATCCTTTGAGTTCTGCATTGTATGTACATGCGATTGTATCTCATATACATTCAGATATACAAGGGTCATATACAAAGGATTTTCGGTGAGACAATGCATATCGGTGGCTAAGTTTGTGGTCTTTCCGATGATCGATAAAGAAGATGCAATTATTCAGTGATGAGTCCCAGACTCAGCTCAGCGACCAATGAGGTGATGACACGTGGCAGATGCGTGGATGCGAAAGGGAGATACAAAAGGTCAAAGTCCATTTTTGTATGTTGGCCATTGTATATTGCATATACAATTGCACATACAAAAGCATATACGAAGGGAGATTGCATGGATGCATAAAGTGAACCTAAAAGTGCAGGAGCAATTGTATATACAATTTGGCAGATGCAAAGCGATATACAGATGCAGTTGACCTCAACTTTGACTGTGGATATCTCCCTCATTCTGGCAAATTTCAACATGCTTCAAAAGGCAAAAGTGCTTGTTTTTGCCCCCTCTTTCATCTGGCAGGCTTTGAGGAAGATTTCTTCACTTTTAAAATTTGATGCACATCTACAGGCTTGATCGACTAGACATTTCAGCGATCGATTTGGCTTTTGCATGTAAACATATTTGTTGCATTTATGGGTGTAAACCGATGAGTTAGCAGCTCACATTGAAGATTCGAAATATCTTCCATCTGTCGTTGTTCTAGATATTTTTCATGCCATGAATTCTTGTAGGTGGATGTCCCTTCTGGCAATGATATTTTCTGACGGGCCTATGTGACAACAGTTTCTAGAATTCCTTGTAACTGACTTAGATCATTGGAAAATGCTATATATACATAAGAATGAGATGTAAAAAAGGTTGGAAAATTTAGTAATTTATGCTTCTGATTCCAAGCAGAGCATTCCACTACTGTAACCTTGCCTTATGATTTAATACATGCTGGTTATTTTACCTCTTCATGCTATTTTGACTCTTTGTGATCTAAGAATGATGTGTTTGTGAATGTTTAAGTCCTAATCATCTCTTGCTCCTTGCCTCTGTTAAAATTAGCTTGATCTGTGTATGTTTATTGGTTGTATCTAGTCATTTTGTGTATTTTCTCAGTTCTGTGAAGGTTCTTTTATTCAACCTGGTGTATCACCTTATTTCTATTTTTGTGTTTCCTTCTACCCCTTTTCCCCTTGAAAGCATTAGGAATAGGTTTAGATTTTTCCTCTAAGCATTAGGCTCAGAGGTAGGAAGCTGGCCTACTCTAGAGGTCTGATCTCAATTCGCAAGGTCCCACACTTCAAGATCATTCACATTGTGTCATTAGAATGCTTGGACTCTCTCCAACGGGGTGCAATTCTATGTGACAATAGTTTCTAGCACGCCCGATGGGACATTACAATCATATTGTTGGTTTTGATATGCTACAATCGTTATCAGGCTCCTAAGAGGGCAGTTTTCTGCATATCTGGTGACTCATACTGAGGTAGGACAAGTGGATCAATGTTGTTACATTTTATGAGAAAAATACAAACTCAGAGTTTGAATTCTTTCGATTATTTGTAGTTGTCTTTGCCTAGAGGACAGAGTAGAGTTGTGGTAAGGACACCAGTTTCTAAAAGAATACAATCAACCCCACAAAGTTTCAGGGTAGTAGTACTTGTAGTTCCTGTATCGGTTCACACAAACCTACCTCCAGCTGTTCAAATGACAAGGAATCAGTCATTTTTGGCTTTTGATGGGGGCAACCCATTGAATTTGACAGTGCATGATAATATACCCATGGCAACTTTGAAGAGCTTGCCCTATTTCACTGGGGAGGATCAACCTACCCCAATCGAGCACATTAGAGACGTAGCTTCTCTATGTGGTGTTCATCATGTAACTCAAGAAAATGTAGCCATTGGGCTGCTAGCTGCCTCATTCAAAGGGAAAGCATTATAGTGGTTTAGGAGTTTACTAGTGCAAACAATTAGAACTTGAGATGATCTGGGTGATAAGTTGAACAAACAATTTCAAGATAAGTCAAATAACTTATCGCTAGTTGAACAATTGACTACAATAAAGAGAGCTCCCTAGGAGCAAATGATGGATTTCAATTTATGGTTTCAGAAGACATAGAACAGAATTTCTGCCACAGTAAGGCCTCCATCAGAATATGCAATTATGTATTTTTGAAAGCTCTAAATAGTGATATTTCAGTGATGATACAATCGTTTGGAGGTACAAGTTTACCTGATGCATATGAAATAGCTATTAGAGCAGAAAACAACCTGATTCAGGCTGGAAAAATAGTACCTAGACCACCAGTGCCCATTTTTCCTGAGATTCAAGCTTCAATGCCTTTTCTGATCCCATTTTTTGCCCCTTTACCTGCTGCAACATCATTGCCAAGTAATGTCAATCTTGAAATTGATATTTCTAGCTCATCACAAGAGTTAAGAAAGATAAAAAACAACCAACAGAAGATGGAGAATATCTTGCAAACTTTTGGAAATGAGCTGGCGAACATAAAAAAAATAGCAGTCCCAGAGTAGACAGCCTTATCAACCACACAGCCAAGGAAAAATCAACCTTATTAGGGGCAAAAGCAGTCATACCAAGCCAATCGACCTCCATATCAAAGCAATTACTAGGGTACCAGGAAGAATGTGAACCAAAGGCCTTTCCAGCCTTACAATCCTGTACCCATTAATGCAGTTAGGGACCTTGTCCCTGTTCAGAATAACCTTGCAGCCGAGTATGAATGGTTTTTTCCATGCAATCAACCACACAGTTAGGCAACCTATTCAAATGGAGTGATAAATCAGGCTCTAATGGTACAAAATGTTGCAGTTTCATAGTCAAACACACTTAATTATGGGGTTGTACAACAACAAGAACAACCTCAGAATGATACTACCTTCCTAAACTGGCAGGGAGATGACTTATGTGGCAAAAACAAAGATGATACTCTAGTTGCAGCAAATACGAGAGCTAAAAAGAGGGGTTATGAGATAGATCAAGCAGAAAAAAGGGAAAAGGACCTCCTGATCCTTCTACATCCCAGATTCCCTATATTTTGCAAAAGAATACTCAAACAGCTGCCAGGGAATAGCCTCATTTGCAGGCTAATATTACTGCTGCAAAGTCACATTAGAAGTTAAATGTCACTTCACCTCTTAATATTGTTAAAAATATGAAGAAAATGAATGTGACAATATCTATGTGGGATTCCTTAGCCATCCCAGGTCAAAAGGACGTGTTACAGTCTACCTTGTCTGACTTAAAGGTGTCAAAAGAGGTAAATGTTGACCCAGCTAGGGATGTTCTTACCAATTCATCCCAGGACAACAATAAATAGCCAAATGAGAGTGCGAAACCACTTCCATGTTTTGTGTCATTAATAAAGGAGACAAGTTAGTACATAAATGCATGATGGATAGTGGTGCAAATAGTTATGTAATGCTAAAACATATTGTAGACCAATTAGGATTGAAATGCTAGCCCTTTGAGAAAGGTGTGCTCCAGCTAGATGGCATATATTTATTGCAAGGTTATTCTGGTGTGAAGAGGACTCTTGATGACTCTTGATGTTTCCATTTCTCCAAAGGTGTTCATCATAGATTTACCTCCTTATTTTGCCATGTGTTTGTCAAGGGATTTCACAGCTAAGCTAGGAGGATATTTGTCTTCAGATTGGTCACACATGTTTTTTAGAACTTGATATGGCACAAAAGTGACCTTAAAATCCAAATTGCTTGCCAAATATCACATAGAGCCTTATGTCCCAAGTGTTGTTAACACGAATTGCATTATATCTGATGATGCTGAGCTTGTTGCTGCTCAAGAACTATAAGCTGAAATTATTCCAGAAATGTTGTTAAAGGAGTGGGCCTTAGAAAATATTGTAGATGATCCTGAAGGACACATTCAAGAAACTGGTATGGGGGTTTACATGTTGTACGAACCTGAAATAGCAATTCCAAACCTTGTAAAGAATGCAGAACAACAGATAGAGCAGCAAGATGAGGTATGGAAAATGTACTTTGATGGCTCTAGGAATAAGAATGGATCTAGTGGTGGTGCAATGCTTGTGTCTCCACAAGGTGACATATATTATTCTGTGTTTCATTTTGCTTTTTCATGTACAAATAACACTACTGAATATGAAGGGTTGATTCAAGGTTTGCATTGGGCAAGAAAGAGGAAAATTGGCTGTTTACAGGTGTATGGGGACAACGAATTCATTATAAATCAAGTGAGGGGATTGCATGTTACAAAGAACAATGCTTTGAAATGCTATAAACATAGGGTATGGGATATGATTAAGGAGTTTGATGCTTTCAATCTAATCTCTATTCCGAGGAATCAGAACTATCATGCAGATAGGTTAGCTGCGATTGGGGTTCAGTTTGATATCCCCAGTGATATTCAAAGAGAAAAGGTATAGCCTCATGTGAAAATAGTTGATAGGCCCTCTATCCCTGACAATAACATTCATTGGTAGGTTTTTGAGAGTGATGAACAGGTTCTGCGTTTCCTATTAGAAGAAGATGAGTTCTCTGTGATGAATCAGAACAAACTCAGAAAAAGAGCAAAACTAGCATACAGGTAAAAGAGGAACATTACGATGAGCTGAAAATTTTTAAAGGTAATCTTCTCAAAATTGTTAAAATTTGTTCACCTGAGGATAGGAAATCTTTTATTGCTCTTTGCTAAGAATTTGAGGCTGTGTTTTCTTGGGAATACATAGACTTAAAGAGGGTTGATCCTCATATTGCTTAGCATACTATAGAGTTGGAGCCAAGTGCAAAACCTGTAAGGCAGAAACAAAGACTTTTAAATCCAAAACTTGAGCCTCTGATGATTAAGGAATTAACCAAGCTAATCAACGGAAATATCATTTTTCTAATCAAGCATACTTCTTGGGTCTCGAATCTTGTTCCTGTAAGGAAAAAGAATGGAGAGATTAGGCTGTGCATTGATTTTACGGACCTTAATAGAGCCTCCCTGAAGGACCACTACCTGTTGCCCTCAATGGAGCAAATTCTATAAGTAGTGGCTGGTTTAGAAAGATTCTCCTTGCTTGATGGATATTCTGGTTATAATCAAGTATTAGTCAAGGAGGAAGATCAATTTAAAACTGCTTTTACCACCAAATGGGGCACCATGGCATACAAAAGGATGGCTTTTGGTCTGTCAAATGCTGGCTGTACTTTTTAGAGAGCTATGGATATGGCTTTTAGAGGTTTACTTTATAAATTGGTACTTGTGTACCTTAATGACATCACAGTTTTCTCTAAGGATGTTGATGACCATTTATCCTACCTGAAACAAGTATTTGAGAGATGTAAAGAGTTTGGGATATCTCTCAATCCCAAGAAATGCATTTTTGTTGTGCATGAAGGCAAGCTTTTAGGACACATTGTGTCAAAAGAGGGAGTTACCATTGATACAAAACAGTAAGAGCTATTGTGGAGCTGGCTTTACCCAGTCATAAGAAAGGACTGCAAAGTTTTATTGGCAGAATTAATTTTCTGCGAAGATTTATACCTGACATTGCAAATTTATTGAAGCCATTGACCTCTATGTTAAAGAAAAATTATGTTTTCAGTTGGACAAAAGAGGGCAAACTTAGCTTTGAGTCCATAAAAGAAGTGTTATCGGCTGCACCAACTTTGGTAAATCCTGATTTCTCAAAATATTTTATTTTGTATGCTTATGGCAGTTTAGATACAATTTCTGAAATTCTGGTACATCAGCAAAGTGAAGGCTTTGAGCAGCCAGTTGGTTTCTTTAGTCAAGGACTGGAAGAGTACAAAAAAGGTATAGTTTCATTGAAAAACATGTCCTTGCAGTGGTAAAGAGTCTCATGAAGTTTAGGCATCTTATTTCTAACAATAAGGTACATTTGATGGTTGCTCACCCCGGCATGAAAGAGTTTTTGTTAGGTAAGGATGTCAATGAGAAAAGGGCTAGTTGAGATTACCAAAGTCATGGAATATGACATAGATATCAAGATAACCAAGCTCATCAGAGGAAGAGGACTCATTGAACAGTTTGCTACTAGGTCTGAAAATGAAATAGAGAAGGAAGAAGAGGTGCTTCTGACCATTGAAGATGAACATCAGGATGATACAACAACAGTTGGAATAGGTTGGGTTAATGACATGACTCATTTTTTACAAATTGGTGAATGTCTAGCAGGTTTAGATAGAACCAATAGAAGATATTTCAGACTGCAGTCTATTCCATATGTTTTAATAAATGGTATCCTTTTTAGAAAAGATTTTAGTGGTGTGTTATTAAGATGCATTGATAATGATCAAATTGACAAGGTGCTACATGAGTTTCATGATGGAACAACAGGGGGTCATTTTGCCCCAAGGACTACTACTTGGAAAATAATGAGAGCTGGATATTACTAGCCCAACTTATTCAAAGATGCCCATGCCTAGGCTAGAAAGTGTGTAAAATGTGCCATTTTTGTAGGCAAAGAAAGGTTGCCAGCTTTACCTCTGCAGCCAATTCAAGTAGAACAACCCTTCATGAGATGGGGCATTGATTTTATAGGTCCCATTAACCCACCATCAAGTGCAGGTCACAGGTGGATACTTACAGCAATAGACTATTTCACAAGGTGGACTGAAGCAGTGGCTTTGAAGGAAGCCAATGAGAGTGCTATTTTGAACTTTTATTCTGATTTGGTATCTAGATTTGGAGTACCTGAATCAATAATCTCAGATAATGCTTTAGCCTTTGTTGGATTTAAGATAACCGACTGGGTTGTGAAGAATGGAACCTATTTGAACACTTCATCAAATTATTACCCACAGGGTAATGGTTTGGCTGAATCTACAAATAAAAATCTCATAAGGATTATCAAAAGATCAATGGAGGACAACCAGAGAATCTGACACACCAATTTGAAATCTGCTTTATGGGCAGATATAATAACTCCCAAGAGGTCTATTGGAAACTCCCCATATATGTTAGTTTATGGAAAAGAGGCAAGATTGCCTATGTCTATGGAGCTGCCAGTACTTGATATCATGAATCAATTAGAGATGCTTGAAGAGGAAGACCCCATGGCTGTCAGATATGCTCAACTTATGGAGCTTGAAAAAATGAGAGATAAAGCTATGAAAGCTATGGAGTATCATCAGCTTTAGACAAAAAGAATTTTTGACAAGAAGGCCACTCCCATAAATTTTAGGAAGGGTGATATGGTACTCAGATGGGATGAGTTGAAAAGCAGGCCAGGGAAGCACTCCAAGTTTGACAACATGTGGGGTGGCCCATTTATCATTACTAAATGCAAGGAAAACAATACATTTAAGTTATCAAACATGGATGAAGAAAATTTGCCTATCCTAGTCAATGGGATACACCTAAAGAGGTGTTTTGAGGTATGACTTACCTTGTAAAGTAGTAGGTTAGGTTTCTTGTTTTCAATAAGTGCTACTGCACAATAGTTTAGATCCCTTTTGTTTTCCCTAAGTGTTGTCTAGCACAGTTAGATGAGTTGCTTTCAACATTTTGTTTTGGTTTTGGTCTTCCAATTGTTCTTCATTGTTGTTATGCTGAGTTGCTGAGGTCAAGATTGATTATCAAAGGTATTTTTTAAATCTCTATGTGACTCCATGCCCAATGGATACTTAAGGCCATTGGTTCGATTGTTTAGCAGGCAAGCATCCCTTAGAAGTCACCAAAATGTTGACCTATTTTCCTCTGTCCAGAGTTAAATAGTTCACCTTGTATATTCCTTGAATATCCTTTAGAAAGTGACCTTACAAAGCTTAAATCCTTCAATTACACATGCTCTGCTTTACCAAAAATCTTAAAATCTTGCCTAGAGAATCCTTGAAGACAATCCTTGTATCTTGGTCATGTATAATGTTTTACTATATATCAGGTTCTTTGTATGTATATTCCTGTTGTATGTTTGCGCATACAAAGGCATATACAAGGTCAATATACAAGGGGAAGATGCAAAGCCAATATGCAAGGCAGGATACAAAAGAGAATGTACATCAAGTTTTTGTTTTATATACAAGGTCAATATACAAGGGGGAGATGCAGAGGCAATATGCAAGGTGGGATACAAAAGAGAATGTACATCGGGTTATCCTTTTAGATGCAAAGTCAATGTACAAAGGGGAGATACAAGGCTTGGGGCCCACCTATTGTATGTATATGTGATTGTATCTTTGCACATACAATTGCACATACAATGGCATATACAATCCTGACATACAACCCTAGACCTGAAAGAGTATGCAATTTGGTTTATAAAGGCAGATGCGATTGTATGCATTCTTTGTATGTATGTTTGCATTGTATAACGTTAGATACAAAGGGTAGATACAAAGTTAGCATGCAAGGGTCAGATGCAATGTTTGTATGTACATGTGATTGTATGCAGTTTTGTTTTTATATTTCACATTTTATATGTGATTTACAAAAGGTTAGATACAACATGAATATACAAGGCAGACTCGACTGGGAAATTAATTTTGGCAAACTCAGCGTTGGGGTCTACAGTTGTATGTTGAAGTATGTGTATATGCTGATATGCAAAAAAGAAAAGATACAAGCTCGGACCTATTTCAAGGTTTCATTCTGGTTGTTAATCCTTTGAGTTCCGCATTGTATGTACATGCGATTATATCTCATGTACATTCAGATATACAAGGGTCACATAAAAAGGATTTTCAGCGAGACAATGCATATCGACGGGTCAGTTTGTGGTCTTTCTAATGGCCGATAAGGAAGATACAATTGTTTAGCGATGAGTCCCAGACTCAGCTCAGTGACCAATGGGGTGATGACATGTGGCAGGGGCGTGGATGTGAAAGGGAGATACAAAAGGTAAAGGTCCATTTTTGTATGTTGGCCATTGTATATTGCATAAATAATTGCACATACAAAAGCATATATGAAGGGAGATTGCATGAATGCATAAAGTGAACCTAAAAGTGTAGGTGCAATTGTATATACAATTTGCCAGATGCAAAGCGATATATAAATGCAGTTGACCTCAACTTTGACTGTGGATATCTCCCTCATTTTGGCAAATTTCAACATGCTTCGAAAGGCAAAAGTATTTATTTTTGCCCCCTCTTTCATCTGGTGGGCTTTGAGGAGGATTTCTTCACTTTCAAAATTTGATGCACATCTGCAAGCTCGATCGAGTGGATGTTTCAACGACCGATTAGGCATTTGCTGGTAAAGATATTTTTTGCATTTATGGGTGCAGATCTATGATTCAACAGCTCACATTGAAGATTCAAAATATCTTCCATCTGCCATTGTTCCAGATATTTTCATGCCATGAATTTTTGCAGGTGGACGTCCCTTCTGGCAATGATATTTTCATATGAGCCTATGTGAAAGCAATTTCTAGAATTCCTTGTAACTGACTTAGGTCATTGGAAAATGCTATATATGCATAAGAATGAGATGTAAAAAAGGTTGGAAAATTTAGTAATTTATGCTTCTGATTCCAAACAGAGCATTCCACTACTGTAACCTTGCCTTCTGATTTAATACATGCTGGTTATTTTACCTCTTCATGCTATTTTGAGTCTGTGTGATCTAAGAATGATGTGTTTTTGAATGTTTAAGTCCTAATCATCTCTTGTTCCTTGCCTTTGCTAAAATCAGCTTGATCTATGTATGATTATTGGTTGTATCTAGTCATTTTGTGCATTTTCTTAGTTCTATGAAGGTTCTTTTATTCAACCTGGTGTATCACCTTATTTCAATTTTTGTGTTTCCTTCTACCCCTTTTCCCCTTGAAAGCACTAGCACTAGGTTTAGATTTTTCCTCTAAGCATTAGGCTAAGAGGTAGGAAGTCGGCCTACTCAGGAGGTTTGATCTCAATTCACAAAGTCCCACACTTCGAGATCATTCCCATTATGTCATTATAATGCTTGGACTCTCTCCAAGCAGGGTGCAATTCTATGTGACAATAGTGATCAAGCTCTGATACCAACTGAAATGAAGCTAGGTGTGGGGAAATCGCTTCCTACACTAATCTAATGAGGAGAGATGAGTGCAAATTCTTTTTAACCTTTACAATTACAGTTATATTAACCCAGAAATAGAGGTATTGCAGCAATACACAACACCAGAATGTAAGACATAAGAAGAGAGAGACAAGATATAATGTGGGGAAAACCCTTACAGGTGAAAAACCCCACTCCAAAACCCGCACAATGTATTATCTAAACAACAAGGTTTACAACACACTTGCAATGCAAATCTTTATAGGAGTCTTCGACACTCGTATCTAGAGACAATTCAACAACATAAGAGTACCTTTCAATCACATAATACATCTCCTCTAAAAACACCTACTTATATAGAAGTTATAAGGAAAAAAATGAGCTTTCCCTAAGATGGGCGTCCAACTTGGCCTCATGGCCCAAAACCCACGCCTGGGGACACTTGTCCAACACTACAGTATGGTCATGACACTTGTCATATCACCCCATCCCAATATGGTCACCTATTCCCAAGTTGGGCAATGACAGATGCTCTTACAACTCTTATGACTGTCATAGAATCTGTCATAACTGTCATATCTTATAGCTGTAACAGAATATGTCATACACTAACTAAAAATAGTATATTCTCTTACAACATGTCATAACCCTCCTTGGGGTTCCCAAAGATGCCTTCTTCCAAGATGCCTTGTGACACATGTCTTCACCTTTCATAATATCTTCTATTTTTGACTCTTACGCGTCATAGATTCTATCATAGGAATCTATCATAACCATTTTGGTCAAGATTCACTTAAACACTAGCCAAAGTGCTGACACATGGAAAAATGCCTCTACCACTAAGTGGGATGCCTATCTCCTCATGTGAGGACATAATTACATGTGGTCACCTTCCACGTAGGATGACACATCACCGTGCCAACTCCCACAAGATGACAAAATAGGATTTGTATCCTAATTACATAATAGGCAATAAATAAATACAATACAATAAATAAATGCAAGGAATTACCAAGGTTGAGACACCTTAATTCCAACCACTCTTCATAATGGAAACCTTCCCCAACCCACATCACTCAATTTGAGAGGATCTTCCATTTAGAAATGCAAACTTTCCCAACTCATCTTCCACCAAAAAAATCTATTTAAACCACTCTTTGTGCTTTTTCCAAGGATCCCACCACGAACAATGCAACAAAACTATGCCAAAATTTCAATGTAAATTCTGCAAAAATATCTGAGAGCAAAGCTTAATTATATAAGCCATTTCTCCCAAGGAAAAAGAGAGGAGAGCAATGGAGTTTTTTTAAGATGAATTGGTTTATGTTCTATTGATGTTTTTGATTGTCTTTGATTTCATCTTCTTGACTCGATTGTTGTAGCTGTTTTGATATCTTCATAGGTTTTGAATCAGTTTTGTAGTCCACAAAATGGCACGCCCGGTGGGACCCACTTCTCTAGATCAAATCTTACTTTTTTTGCAAGTTTTTATTATAAAATTTGTGTTTCTCTAACCCTCGTTGTCAAGTTTTGCATGTGAACTATCACAGGTGATCTCCTGGGCTCAAACCGACTACCCCATTATGCTCGGGAGGCCGTTTCAATGCTTTTTGACTATAAATTTGCCTATGCTTGGTGAATGTAAAATGTTTGAAAAAATTTGAATTTTTATTTATTTCACACACCGTACCATACGGATCCGTATGGCCCTGTACTATCTGCAAGTGGTCTCTACAAAATGGCATGCCCGGTGGGACCCACTTCTCCTGATCAAATCTTACTTTTTTGCAAGTTTTTATTATAAAATTTGTGTTTCTCTAACCCCCGTTGTCAAGTTTTGCATGTGAACTGTCACAGGTGATTTCCTGGGCTCAAACTGACTACCCCATCATGCTTGGGAGGCCGTTTCAATGCTTTTTGACTATAAATTTGCCTATGCTTGGTGAATGCAAAATGTTTGAAAAAATTTGAATTTTTATTTATTTCACACACCGTACCCTATGGATCCGTACGGCCTCGTACTATCTGCAAGTGGTCTCCACCTGTATTTCTTTCATCTATGGTTCCTGCTAGTTGCATCAGCTTAGTGTTGTCTGTATAAAGGATATTCATGTTCATAGACTTGAAAATTGCAAAACCCTAAGCTAAATTTTTGTCACTTTTCTCTGCCTCAAACCTTTTTTCAGTCACTGGCTTAAACATTGTGGTCGCTGCCCAGTCACTACTTGCTCCATGGTGTCACCACCTTAGAGATCCACTTATCGCTGCCATGTTTCCTTAAGTCAACACTCACATGAAAGGTTTCTACTCCTTTAGTCAAAACCTTGAGTGTTGGTAGCCATTCACCGAATCTTTTGTCGATTCCCAAAATCCATTTTGGTCGCCAGTATTGTTCATTGACCTTGTCTACATTTAAAACATACTTGTCCCTCCATTTTCTACTCGCCATAGCTTCTGTAAGATATTTCAAGCTCTAAATGGTCTTAAGTCTTTAAACCTAGGTCGTAGTCCTACAACCTTTGTCAACATTGGCAAAAACCTTCAACCATTCTTTAGCTCTTGTCACCAGGCCTGTGTTCACATAGGTGACTAGGCTCATGAGCCTTCATATTTCTTTTTTATTTATATTTTTTGTGTTTGTTCAAGCCCTGGTCACATGAGTGACTAGGGGATTAATTAAAACCCCAAAACCAAACTTAACCACCAAAACAAACCTTAACCTCTAGAGGTAAACTGTGCGCATGTGACCATCAAGGACTTAACCACTAGCATTTAACTTTAACAGTCGGCCTGTCCTTGCTCTCCTAGAAGCCCTAGGAGGGCATTTTTTTTCTTTTATCATAACTTGGTCATAACAGGTCCAAATCATGGAAACAAACACTCGTTGGAAAGATGACTTCACAAACTTCATAGTGGCATCAATGGTTTTAGGTAATTTCATCATTTTATCAAGTAATTTCTCAGCCAAACTTCAGCTTCCTTTCAAACTTTAAATGCACATAACTGGAGCAAAATTGATCTTGTTTCAATGATTTTTTTTAAAATTGCTTAGAATCGTCTGAATTTGCTATTTACGCAGTCTATTTTCCTATATTAGATCATCAATTACAATTTTTTAATAGATTGCATATTTTGACCTAATCCTCTTTAGCTTGCAAGTTTGTGTTTCTTCTTATCATTGTAGTATCACATCATTTTGTCGAAGAATGGAGGAAAAACTACTGACATGTTTCTTGTAGGTTCGATCGGTCATAGCCTAAATCTTGTTTTTCACTAAATTAGGCAAATTTGGGCTTGGTGCTTAAAATAAATCCTGCATGCTCCGTGTCTAATTTTTTTTTCATTTTTTTAGTTTGCTTACTGTGAATGATTGTAACCTGATTTAACAATGAGAGTATCCTCTCCCCCCACCTATCTAATGGATCTGGGGTGTAAGAGAAATAGTTGTTATCTCTAGAGGGTCTGCCACTCTACTTCAAAAGGTGGGAATGACCCAAGCGGCAACAAGCTAAGGCCAAGCTTTTCTGAGCCGCTATATAAATAATGTGCTTGTGACAAAAGTCATAAGCAACAAGTGCAATTATGTCATACCGACGAATGTCTCCCTTAGGACTTTATGGTGCATGAAACCCTATAGAGCGTAAGCTCTATAGGCTGGGAGGCCTCCTAATCAGAGCGAATCACCGCATGTATGGCCAGCTGAACAGAAGCCCTTACTGGAAACCTTTGTCTAGAAGCCAAAAACCTTCTATCTGCTAGTGTAGGGGGTCAAAATATAGACCTCTGGGAGCTATCCCATATGCTCGTAGTTCATAGTAGATATAGCAAATTCCTAGAGATCTTTAGGTCTTTAGGAATTTGATGTTTGGTATGCCCGAGAAGTGAGTGTCGAGCAAGGAGGAGCCAGTGCTACCAAACTTCTAGGCTCTCCACTATGAATAAGTGCAACTAGAACAATCCATGTGGAAATCCAGTAGATATTGTCCTTGCCTAGCCTAAGTTGTTAATGTTTGTAAATGTTCTGTGTATGAGTGTTTTCCATCTTGTTTGCTTGTCATAAAATTGCCAAAAAGTTGTCAAAAACAAAATCACATCCTAACCCACATCCTAAGCCACATCATCCACATCACCTAATCCTAATCATCCTAGTCAATCTTCATATTAAACCACTATCTAATCAACTTCATCTATTTCATATCTAAATCATATCTTAATCATTTCACATCCTCACATCCTAATTCACCACTTGTAAACATGGACATGACATTCCCAAACAAGACCTATGAGAATGATCCTTATGGCACCATAAGAATGCTTGATACACTTGAGTGGTTTTATAGAAAGGAACAAGTCCCTACGCCACCACAACACTAACAATTCCTACAACATCAAATCCAATTATCACATCAACAACTTCCACATCAATCCTATGTATCACCTATATCATCACATCAAACCTATCCGTCCACCTATCATGTTACCCCTACTCCAACTTATCCTATTTCTTCTAATCCCAATCATTATCCATATCAATCCACATCTCAACAACCATTATCCTATGCAATCCCTCCACTATAACACCATCACAACTTCCAACACATTCTATCTCAACCATAACCCTATGTGTCACCTACACCATCAGGCCAACCTAATCTATCTACACATCATGTCAATGCCATATCAACCTATCAACATCCACCCCAACATTATCCAAATCCTCATTCAAACATTCCAACACATCACCAAACCCATCCACAAGGCAACCAAGTGTCCTCACAAGAGGTAAATGGCCATTTGTACATAAATCAAACATCCTTAAGTCCACTTAAAGTCAAACTTCATCATACTCTCTTATGGATGAATATCAAGAACCCATCAAACTTGTCCAAGAGCCTTCCACTTCCATGAAATTACAAAATTTATATCAAGAGTATGATCCTAAGCATGTGGAAATCTCAAATCCTAGTCCTAATCAAGATCAAATCCTTTCAATGCAACCCATCCATAACATTTATCTTTTCCAAGATAAAGATGATATTACCTATAAAGAAGCTATCCACGAGCACCTTGATCTTATCCATAATCCCATACCCATCCATGAGTAAGATATCCAAATTACTCCTATCCATACTCTATCTAACCCTATCCATAATCTACAAACATTTGTTTCCCTTGATGAGACACATGCCTCCCAAGAAAACACAAAAGATCAAACCAATAACTTGGATCCTAATGAGCATAAGAAAGATCTTAATGATCCTTCCTCATCCACCATCAACCCTATTCCAAATCCACCATCATATCCTATTGTTGTAACCATCTTCATCCATGAGTATTCCTCCTTAGAACACCAACAACCATTATCCACTACCTCACCTTCACCATCCAATAAGGAACTTGTGTCTAGTATCCAACATGCACACAGTCCCATTGTCAATCGCATCCTCCAAAAGATGAACTATCAAGGTAAAGGCTTAGGCCCTCTTGAACAAGGAATTACAGAGCCCATCCATGTCAAGGTCCCTTCGCAGTCATTTGGCCTTGGATACACACCCCAAGGTAAAAATCTAAAGATGTTGGTATTTCCTCCATGCCTCTAAAACCCACCATTTCCTATCACAAATCCCATCATACACCCAAAACATATGTTTCCATTCCACCTCCATCATCTTATAAATGTCAAAAGCATGTGACCGTTCATCTTCCACCATCAACTTTGCCTCCATTACTTCCAACTCCTAACATCCCTCCATCTAATCTACCTCCACCATTGCTTTCAACTCCTAATATCCCACCATCAACTTTTCCACCATTACTCCCAACACCTAAAATTCCTATCATCCATAAATACCCTCATATTCCCAATCATGACCAATAAATGCACACATCATGTAAACATAACATTATTGTAGGCGTATAATTGGCATTACACATGCATTGGCCTTAGCCTTACAAACAATTCAACATTTAGATCATACAGACCTTCCATTCCTTCTAGCAATATGGAGAAATCTTTTGGAAGCTCCAAAACGTACTATGGAATGTCAGCTGGGAGAAGTCAACCTTTGAGAATCTAACCTTGAAAAATTCCCCATTTGTAGTACGAAATCCCCTATTTATTTACCCTTGAGATGGCCACCGACTTCATCACATGCATATGACACATGTTAGTTGTTCATTTGCCCTTGGGACGATCGTACATGTGATTAAAATTGAAATTAACATGTTCTGGGCATTTTGCAGCGAATTTAAACATCATTGGACATGTCTAGTGTGGGAGATATGGTGACATGATAAGGCATGGAAAAAGGCTCTTGCAGGACAAGTGAGACTTTAAGCCATCATAGGATATTGTCTTGCATCTATTGATTTTGGTGCTAAAGATAACCTTAGCCAAAAGCGAGTGAAAGACAGGTCACAGGACATGTGGAAAAAATAGGCCTTATCAGATATGTCAGGTGACCAGGGATATTAGCGCAAATTCCTTCACAACCTCAAAGCAGAAAAGTAGGGATAGTGAACTTCACTGGATAGGGGAGGTTTTGAGGCTTCACCGGATATATCTGATATCAGGGAAAATCTACGCAAAGGTCCTTTCATCTACGTAAAAGGCAAAGCGGGGAAAAATAACTTCACTAGATATGCGGGAATTTCAGGGCTCACCAGATAAGTCCAGTCCAAGGCAGTTCCAACGTAAAACATCCTCCAACGGGCTTAAGGTGGAAAGCAGGTAAAACAAGCATCACATGACATCCAAGAATGGCATAGATCTAGTGACAGGAAAAAACTCCACTAAGGCATAACTTGCTCAATTTTGATCGGATTTTCTACAAATTTAAAATGCAGATACCCATTTGGCTCTTTTTCAAGATCAGGTCATCACTTGGCCAAAATCGTTAGAAAAATCTCTAAAAATTGATTAATCAACTCCTGCAACAAATCCTACATCAAAACAAAAGGCAAATCAACAAGCAAGAAAGAAAAACAAATCTTTTTGGTTGATGATGATTGTTCATGATCCTGCATCACACACTCTTTACACAAAGTCAATGTTAAAGTCAAAACATAACATACACACACAAATAATAAGAAGATTAAAACTAAGTGAATCATAAAATTTAAACACGCTTTATACAAAGTGAAAGCTAAAATTAGTTAAAAAGTACACAAATCCACAAAGAAAGTGCCAAAGTCAGTTCAAACACACTTGATACATGCAAAGTGAATACTAACGTTCAAACAAAGTTAGTTCAAACACACTTGATACATTCAAAGTATGCTAAAGTTCAAACAAAGTTAGTTCAAACACACTTGACAGAATTTAGTTAAAACATGCTTTTTATGCATACTTTAAGTAAACATTAAAGATAAAAGATGCAAAAGTAAACACAGAGTGAATCTCAAAGCTTACACACTCTTCACATAGAGTGAATGTGAAAGTTCAAACAAAACACACAAATAATAAGAGGATCAAATCTAAGTGAATCATAAAATTTAAACACACTTCCTATAAAGTGAATGATAAAGCTAGTTTAAAATAAACACATACACAAAGTGAGTTTAAACAAACACACACAAACAATACGTGAATCAAATCCAAGTGAATGCTAAAGATCAAAGATAAATAGCCAAAGCTCAAACAAACACATAAACACTCTACACACAAAGTGAATGTGAAAGTCAAAACAAAACATACGCACACATAAATAGCCAAACTTCAAACAAACACATAAAGTTGATGTCGAAGCTTACACTCTTCACATAAAGTGAATGTGAAAGTCAAAACATAACATACACACATATAAATAGTCAAAGTTCAAATAAACACATAAAGTTAATGTCAAAGCTTACACACTCTTCACACAAAGTGAATGTGAAAGTCAAAACATAACATACACACACATAAATAGCCAAAGTTCAAACAAACACAAAGTTAATGTCGAAGCTTACACACTCTTCACACAAAGTGAATGTAGAAGTCAAAACATACCATACACACACATAAATAATAAGAGGATTAAGTCTAAGTGAATTGTAAAATTTAAACACGATTTATACAAAGTGAAAGCTAAAATTAGTTAAAAAATACACAAATCCACAAAGCAAGTGCCAAAGTTAGTTCAAACACACTTGATACATACAAAGTATGCTAAAGTTCAAACAAAGTTAGTTCAAACACAATTGACACAAGTTAGTTAAAACACACTTTTTACACATACTTGAAGTAAACATTAAAGATCAAATATGCAAAAGTAAACACATAAAGTGAATCTCAAAGCTTACACACTCTTCACATAGAGTGAATAACAAAACATACACAAATAATAAGAGGATCAAATATAAGTGAATCATCAAATTTAAACACACTTCATATAAAGTGAATGATAAAGTTAGTTCAAAATACACACACAAAGTGAGTTCAAACAAATACACACACAAACAATAAGTGAATCAAAGCTAAGTGAATGCTAAAGATCAAAGATAAATAGCTAAAGTTCAAACAAACACATAAACACTATACACACAAAGTGAATATGAAAGTCAAAACATAACATACACACACATAAATAGCCAAAGTTCAAAAAAACACATAAAGTTGATGTCAAAGCTTACACACTCTTCACACAAAGTGAATGTGAAAGTCAAAACATAACATACACACATAAATAGGCAATGTTCAAACAAACACATAAATTTAATGTCGAAGATTACAAACTCTTCACACAAAGTGAATGTTAAAGTCAAAACATAACATACACACATAAATAGTCGAAGTTCAAACAAACATATAAAGTTAATGTTGAAGCTTACACACTCTTCACACAAAGTGAATGTGAAAGTCATTTGAATATAACATACACATACATAAATAACTAAAGTTCAAACAAACACATAAAGTTAATGTCGAAGCTTACACACTCTTCACACAAAGTGAATGTGAAAGTCAAAACATAACATACACACACATAAATAGCCAAAGTTCAAACAAACATATAAAGTTAATGTTGAAGCTTACACACTCTTCACACAAAGTGAATGTGAAAGTCAAAACATAACATACACACACATAAATAATAAGAGGATTAAACCTAAGTGAATGGTAAAATTTATACAAGCTTTATACAAAGTGAAAGCTAAAATAGGTTAAAAAAATACACAAATCCACAATGCAAGTGCAGTTCAAACACATTTGATACAGACAAAGTGAATATTAAAGCTCAAACAATGCTAGTTCAAACACACTTGATTGATACAAAGTATTCTAAAGTTCAAACAAAGTTAGTTCAAACACCCTTGACACAAGTTGGTTAAAACGCACTTTTTACACACACTTGAAGTAAACATTAAATATCAAAGATGCAAAAGTAAACTCATAAAGTGAATCTCAAAGCTTGCATACTCTTCACATAGAGTGAATGTCAAAGTTTAAACAAAACATACACAAATAATAAGAGATCAAATCTAAGTGAATCATAAAATTTAAACACACTTCATATAAAGTGAATGATAAAGTTAGTTCAAAATACACACATACACAAAGTGAGTTCAAACAAACACACACAAACAATAAGTGAATCAAATCTAAGTGAATGCTAAAGATCAGAGATATCAAAGTTCAAAAAAATGCATAAAGTGAATGTCAAAACTTGCATAGTCTTCACACAAAGTAAATGTGAAAGTTCAAACACAACACACACAATAAGCAAATTACACAATAAGTGGAAAACACATCATTTGCCTTATACAAACCATAAAATAACAAAATAAAATAAATTAAGAATGTTCAAAAATAAAATTTATGATTGAGAATAAGAAGATTTGGTCCAATGTAATTGAAATATCATCAAGATAAAATTAAAATTGGAAAAAAAATTGTAGTTGAATGAAGTTGGAAATAGTTATATTATAATAAAAATTAATGCTATTATGGTGTATCAAAACTAAAATTAATATTGTTACTAAAACTAAAATTAATACTGTAACAAAAATTAATTGCATTATGATTTGTGAGTTTATTAGTTAGAGATTTTCCTTAATATATTAAAAGTGCTAGTTGGTTGCCTTATGATTTGTTGTTTTTATTATTGGAGTGCTAATTATATGTTGTTAGCATTATGATTCTAATAGAAGACTAAATGTTAAGCAATATAAAAGAAAACCACCACACTAACTATAAAAGATACTGGCCTTTTAAGAATGACCATGGCCAATGGCCATTCCCTCCGGCTTTTGGAAGGGGTAATTTAATCCCTTCCCCAAAAAAATTAATTTTATTAAAACTAAAAATATCTTTACTTATTACATTTCTAGAAATCAATCTGATTTCAGCAATTATTCAAAATTTCCAAACAATTTTAGGTGAATTCACCACTATAAATACGCTCCTTCCATATTTTCTTACTTAAGTGGCTGCTCACATATACCCCTGTACATTTGTTTCCCTACAAATATAAAATACATATAGTGAGCAATATATTAATCAAAATTTGGCTAAAAAATCAATTACTATAGCAAAGAACTAATTTTGCATTATAAAAAATTAACCATGTGTAGAAAAAATAAAATAATACAAAGTAAATCAACTACTAATAACTGTAGCATAAATCACAGCAGCACAGGACAGGCAGCCAAACAAATAGCATTCTTAGTGAAGTGGCTGCTCACATATATCCGCTATACATTTGTTTCCCTACAAACGTAAAATACAACTAGCAATCAAGAAAATGAATTATTATAGCAAATGCAGTCCATTACAAAGAAATACTGAAAATAATTTTACATCATAAAAATTAACCCTGTATACGAAAATAAAATAATACAAACAGTAGCATAACAAATAGCATTCTACTACATTTGGCAGAATGCTTTCATAGGCTCAAACATTATAACAAACACACTAATCTATACATTACAAGGAAATACTTTAACAATTAGTGGTTAGATATAATTGCTAGTAAACAAACCTTTAGTGGCCTGGCAAGTTATATCCAAAAGCAAACAAAATGGGGGACTATACATCAAAAACATACACGAATTGAGAGTTGCCCATAGTTACACTGGCTACAAGAGAAACTACAAAAGCTATATTGTATGAGAAAAATAAAGAGGAAACTGGAATATACGAGTATTACAGAATTAACCAATTTCTACAATCAAGAAGTTCTCATTATACCAAAAAATCCAGGACTTAAATTTAAGCACTTGCAGATTTAACTTCTCTAAAAAACTTTGCATAGGGAACGTGCAACAAATTGGAGAAGATAGAAAGTTTAAAACATTTGAAATTACTGGAGGAGCTCAACATAAGTGACTGTCCAGAGTTGAAGGCGCTCTTCCAGAAAACATTTTTCTAAAAGAATTTAGATTGGAAAAATACCAGAAATTGGAGAGGATAGAAGGTTTAGAAAGTCTGACATCACTGAAGACCTGAATATTGTAAATACTAAAACAGAATTGAAAAACAGCAAAGAACAGCAATATTAAAACAAGAACTCAGAGTGAAAGAAATATGACAGCACACACACAGCAATCAGACAGTTTAACGTGGTTCGCCAATGTTGGCTACATCCACAACGAAGGGTGATTTTATTATCCACAATACATCTCTCTCTCACTCTATTTTACAGAGAATCCCATACATTACTGTAGTTCCCTGCAGCACAGCAGCGTATATGTTTTTGCATGCTCAAGACTTCACTGTCTAACCCCCACTACCAACCGACTTCGATCTGGAATCAAAACCATCAGAAAAGGAAGCCGTTACATGCCAAGAAAGGCATTGTGCATAAAGAGAAGTTACAAAGAATCTGGACAAACGCAGAGGTGGCTGTTACAAGGAATAAATCTCTGTGTGGCCGTTACAAGTGGGCTTCATACAGCCACGTGCCCAACAATCTCCCACTTGAAGACCAATGGGAACGGCAATGAAGCTGCTCAGAGAGAGATCCCCTTCGATGAAAATCAGTGTCACAGAGGAACAAGACCGAGAGAAGATCTACAGAATTCGAACTTCTCTCGAGGAACAATCTTTGTTAATGCATCCGCCGGATTAACCTTGGTGTCAATCTTTGTGACCTGCAACTTGCCTTCGTCAATAAGATGGCGGATAAAATGGTATTGAAGGTCAATATGCTTTGTTCGGCTGTGGAACGCTGAATTTCTTGACAAGTGTATAGCACTTTGGCTATCACAAAATAATGGAAATATAGATTTTGGACAACCCAGTTCCGTCAACAAACGCTCAAGCCATATCATTTCTTTGGCTCCTTCTGAGAGCGCTATGTATTCAGCCTCTGTTGATGACAGAGCTACAGTTTGTTGCAACCGAGAGACCCAAGTAATGGCTGCCCCGGCAAATGTAAAGACATAACTAGTGGTAGACCGGCGTTTGTCTAAATCTCCGGCCATATCAGAATCTACATAACCACGAAGCTGAAAGTCAGTACCTCCAAAATAGAAACAGAAATGTGAAGTACCTTTCAAGTATCGAAGAATCCACTGAACTGCCTGCCAGTGAAGTTTGCCCGGATTACTCATGAATCTGCTCACAACAGCAACAGCTTGTGCTATGTCCGGACGAGTACACACCATTGCATACATGAGACTGCCTACTGCAGAGGTATAGGGAACAGACCTCAGATGTTCTTCTTCTTCCTGATTTTTCAGACACATAGCTGAAGATAAGCGGAAATGATCAGCCAAAGGAGTAGATACCGGTTTAGCATGAGACATATTAAATCTGTCCAACACTTTGGCAATGTAGCTTGCTTGGGACAACCTGAGTTCTCTTTTATTTCTGTTTCTGAATATGTGCATCCCAAGTATTCTTTTGGCTGGTCCGAGATCTTTCATGGCAAAACGAAGAGCCAACTGTTGCTTCAGCTGAGCAATAATCTGAATACTAGTACCAGCTACTAACATATCATCAACATAGAGCAATAGTATGACAAACTCACTAGTATTGAGCCTCTTGTAGTAAACACAAGGATCTGATTCGCACCGAATAAAGTGGTTACCAGTCATGAAGCGGTCAAATTTTAAGTACCATTGTCTCGGAGCTTGCTTCAGCCCATACAAACTCCGCTTCAACTTGCAAAATAAATGCTCCTTGCCTGGTTGAGCAAAGCCTTCAGGCTGCTCCATGTATAAATCCTCATCTATATCTCCGTGCAAGAACGCTGTTTTCACATCGAGTTGTTCGAGTTCTAAATCCCAAAGGGCAACTAAACCCAAGACAGCACGAATGGTGTCCATTCTGACAACTGGAGAAAAGATTTCAGAAAAATCAATACCTTTTTGTTGATCAAACCCCTTGACGACTAATCTGGCCCTGTATCTTTTATTTCCTCCGTCTTCGTCTTTCAAGTGATAAATCCATTTGTTCTTAAGAGGCTTTCGATTTGGCGGAAGAGGAACCAAATCCCAGGTTTGATTAATGCTCAACGACTCCATTTCTTCGTGCATGGCGGCCATCCAGTTCTGTGCATTTTCATGCTTGCAAGCTTGTTTATAAGTTGTCGGCTCTGCATAATCAGAGAGCAATAACTCATAGTCATCGTATTTTGCCGGTCTCCTCTTCGCACGGGTAGACCTCCTTAATGGTGTACCTTGCTCTGGCTGGATATTGGAGTCCAGATTGAGTCTCTGGAGTAAGTTCTGAACATCATCAACCTCTGATTGTAGAGGAATCTGTGGCAAGCTCCCCTGTCTCTGCATACTGTTGGGTGCACTGAGAGTGCCCTGTCCTGTAACTAGCACTGATGGCTTAACTGATCGAAAGAGATTTGTATGTAGATGTTCTGACATCTCTTCCTGAGGCAACGTTCTTTGTAGTTGCTGTGGCATTTGAGAATGAGGAGGCTGCGAATGAATTTTTGAAGGCAGCAAGGGCTGCGTTGAGCAGTGAGAAGGCAGCATAAGACGTTGTGATAGCTGCATAGAATGGTTTGAAGGCAGCGTATGACAGAGTGAGGGCAGCGACGGTCCAATCAAGGGCTGCGTAGACATTTGGGAAGTCAGCGGTTGACAATTTAAAGGCAACGAGGTGCTAAGGGAAGGCTGCGATGCTTGGTATAAAGGAAATGACACTATTGAACAGTCAATAGGCAGCGTGGGACCAAGGGATGGCTGTGCTGGCTGTTTTAAAAACAGTGATTCTTCTAATAAAGGCTGCGTATGGTCTGAAACACAGGATGACTGCACAATTTCTGGCATTTGACTTTGGTTTTGCTGTGTTGAATAATCCCCTGGCTGTGTGGACACAGTTGAAGGCATCGAACCTGATGAAGGCTGAGAGGGTAATGTGCATCCAACTGAAGGTAAAGTAGCTAAAGTAATAGGAGCTCCAGACATATAAGAATGTATAGTAGTAACAAGTGGCTGGGAAAACGTAATGGTGGATTGTCTCACCTTTCCATTATCGAACAAATCCACATCAATATATTCCGGCAGAGGTGTATTGCAAGAGTGCAAACCTGGAAACTCCCTTTCGTTAAACACATCATCGCGGCTACGAATGATAGTCTTTGCAACAGGATCCCAAAGACGAAAACCAAACTGATCTTCACCATAGCCGAGAAAAACACACCATTTTGACTTGAAGTCTAACTCAGTTCTCTGCTCTTTCGGAATGTGAACAAAAGCGGCACAGCGAAATACCCGCAAATGCTGATAGGAAATACGCTTTCCGAGCCATGTCTCCTCAGGTATGTCAAAATCCAGCCTAGACGATGGAGCTCGATGGATTAAATATACAGCAGTATTACATGCTTCTGCCCAAAACTCTTTGCCCAATCCGGCATTGGAGAGCATACATCGAGCTCGCTCAAGTATCGTGTGATTGAGCCTTTCAGCTGCACCGTTTTCCTGAGGTGTATAAGGGACGGTTTTGATCCGTCGAATACCATGGTCTGCACAAAAAGAATCAAACTCCGAAGAGCAATATTCTCCACCATTGTCTGTTAGTAGGCATTTAATTTTATGCCCAATCTGGTTTTCAACTGAAGCTTTAAAAATCTTAAATTTTGACAAAACTTTAGATTTTTTGTTTAACATATAAATCCAGATTTTGCGAGTGCAGTCATCTAAAAATGTGACAAAATAATTTACTCCACCGAAAGAAGTTACCTGAGTTGGACCGAATACATCGGAATGAACAAGTTCCAACGGAGTGGTTTTCTTGTCATGCCCCGTTCTCACGAAACTAGTCCGGCACTGTTTGCCATAAAGGCAATGTTCACAAAATTCTAAATCGATGGAGTTGAGGCCTGGAAGCTGATTGCACTGAAGCATAACTTGAAGACCTTTTTGGCTCATATGACCGAGCCTCTTGTGCCATATTTCAGACCCACTGTCCATAGCCGGCAAGGCAGCTCCCACTTCACCAAAACAGTCTAGAATGTATAGATTACCTTGCTTCTTTCCTCTTGCCATTACTAAAAGCCCTTTTGTAATTTTCCATGAGTCAAGAGAAAATTTAACATTGCATCCATTGCCTATAAGCTGACTGACAGAAATTAAATTTCTTTTTAACAGAGGCACATATCTAACATCCGTCAAAGTTAGTTTGTCACCATTTTTCTGATTCAATATTACATCTCCTTTTCCTAAAATGTCACATTCTTTATTGTCACCCAGAAATACCTTACCGAATGTGCCTTCTTGAAAATTCGTGAAAGCTTGACGGCATGAAGTGGCATGAAAAGAGGCACCGGAATCAAGGACCCACGAATCTGCATTTGTATCACTTGCTGATAGGACCAAAACACCATCACTTGCAGTGTTTGCTTGATTATTTGTGCTCACGTTGCCTTGAGCTTTCTTATAGTTCCAGCAATTTTTCTTATTGTGTCCAGGTTTTCCACAAAACCAACATGAACCAGTTCTGCCCCTAGACTTCGATCGTGGACCAGATTGTGACCTTCTCCGGTTGTTGTATCTACCTCTTTCATTACTTCTTCCCCTATTGTTTATACTGACAGCTGTTAGAGCATCACCGGCTGAAGGTTCCTGATGTTTCCTTCTCATGTCTTCGCTGAGAAGAGTAGCTGTAACTTCATCGAAAACCAATGTACTCTTGGCTGCTACAGAAGTGCTCACAGCCATGACAACACCTTCCCAGCTATGTGGTAAGGAACACAACAGCAGAATCGCTTTAATCTCAGGATCTAATTTGATGCTCACCGAAGCTAATTGAGAGACTAAGGTGTTAAACTCATTCAGATGGTTGGACATCACCCCACCTTCTCTCATTTTCAGGTTATATAATTTCTTCATAATAAAAACCTTATTTGACGCCGAAGTAATCACATACATACTAGAGAGCTTTTCCCAAAGTGCTTTCGTATTGATCTCATTTGAGACATTAAATAAAACATTGCTTGACAATGAGAGAAATATTGTTGCCTTCGCTTTCGAATCCAGTTTTTCCCAGTCTTCATCCGTCATAGTACCTTGTCCTTTGGCTTTCCCTTGTAAGGCGAGAGACAAGTCCTGTTTGATGAGAAGAGACTCCATGTGTACTTTCCAAAGACCAAAGTTCTGGCCTGCAAACTTTTCTATTTTCCATTTCTCCGAGTCATCCATTGTGAGTGCTGTGCAGGTTCCCAAAAAAGAATTTCACCGTCTCCTGAACTGAGCTACACACAAGCTCTGATACCAATTGTAAATACTAAAACAGAATTGAAAAACAGCAAAGAACAGCAATATTAAAACAAGAACTCAGAGTGAAAGAAATATAACAGCACACACAGAGCAATCAGATAGTTTAACGTGGTTCGCCAATGTTGGCTACATCCACAACGAGGGGTGATTTTATTATCCACAATACATCTCTCTCTCACTCTATTTTACAAAGAATCCCATACATTACTGTAGTTCCCTGCAGCACAGCAGCGTATATGTTTTTGCATGCTCAAGACTTCACTGTCTAACCCCCACTACCAACCGACTTCCATCTGGAATCAAAACCATCAGAAAAGGAAGCCGTTACATGCCAAGAAAGGCATTGTGCATAAAGAGAAGTTACAAAGAATCTGGACAAATGCAGAGGTGGCTGTTACAAGGAATAAATCTTTGTGTGGCCGTTACAAGTGGGCTTCATACAGCCACGTGCCCAACAAATATTAGTGACTGTCCAGAATTAAATGGTCTTCCAAATCTTGCAGAATTAACTTCTCTAAAAGAATTTAGATTGGACAAATGGCACAAGGAGAAGATAGAAGGGTTTCTTCTTTTAAATCAAAGGGGTTGCCACCACTGAGTAGCTGGGAAATGGAAGAATTTGAGCACAAATGGCGGGAACAGGAAGCCATTGAGCTGGAAGCTACTATCAAGCGTAATGCTCTGATGCAAGAGGAGCTACAATTGAAGATGGCAAAGATTCGAGCCCTTGTGAATGATACAAGTTCCTAGTCTGTTATTTGGGGTTGCATCAAATCATGGCAATGCTTTTACAAGTTAAAACTATTTTTCACAAATTATTGTAAAAGTTAACACCACTAAACTGTTGATATATGGCTGATCTGAACTCCTATATTTTGGTTTCTAGTATATATATGTGGATATTATAACTGTCAGGCGTTTAATATGCTTTTTAAGTAGGATTTGATCATATCTGTACTTAGGTAAGTGCTCTGTTGGAGGTATGACTTATAGAATTAGAGTTCACTGTTCTATTGTCGTGGATGCTTTTCTGTTTCTAGCAACTTCAATTTTACCTTTAAAATTATATATCTCCTTCTCTTGTTATGTATGGAGTAAAATTTCTAGATTGAGTGTGGTTTGTCCCGGGAAATTCTATGGTTGTGTTTGGCTAATATGCAGTAGATTTTTTACCTGTTTCCTGAAATGGTGGAACGTGGGGACAGAGATACAAAATGCCCCATTTGATCCCAAAAAAATTGAAAATTGAGGATGGCTTTTTAATTTGGAGTTCCAAAAACATTCACCCATTTAAGAATGCTGTGAGGCTTCCCTGGGTCCTTTCAATGTCCCGGAAAATCTCAGGGTTAAAATTGTATGGCGTTAATTTTCGCATTTTTGTCACATGAGCCAATAGTTCTTTCTTATGGCTTAGTGATTCGTGGTAAAAGAGGATGGATAGGTCCAAATCAATGAACCCAAATGCAAAATCAATGACGAAATCATTCCACACCTGTTTATAAACTGCACTTTCACCAATACCATATGGAAGGAGATAGCTCACAAGTTAGGCAGGGGTTTAAAAAAAATAAAATACTGAAATACTGATCACTGGCCAGCTATGTCATATAATTCTAGGACACATTATTTGGCACATTTGGATAGAATGCAACAGAAGAATCTTGGAGAACAGTCAGAACATGGAGCAAACAGTTACGGAAATAACAGTGGGGAATGCACATTCGCCTTAGCCTATTGGAAAATAGGAAGAAGAAGACTCACCCAACAAATAAGTGGAAACACTCATGGAACTTAATCATCATCATGTTACCTCTACAGCGTCTCTTTTTTTCATTACTGGTAGCAAACAAAAGCATCATCACACAACAATATGAAGAAATACAAATTCATTTGCCTTCTCAATATTCAGCATATCACTTCCCAATCTCTCCCTCAAGTGGATCTACATGACAGGATTGTAAATAGTAGAGGTTATGCACTTCAGGAAAGACTAAATAGTAGGTAGGAAGATGTAGGCAGGGAACATGCTCTTTCTCTTTTGATATTAGATTATCAGCCTGGCAACATCAGTTTATTGCCTTCCATGCAACTGATCATCATCAGCCTTAATGTGACCAGATAAATGCTTCTGCTTAACCACTGAGTTCCAAAGTTTACTATCTTTTCCTTGTTATGTTCTTCTATATAGACTTTCCTTCAAATGCTCTGTTTCATATCAGCTGCTAAACTCTATGGTTTTGTTCATAATGTCTTGCATTGTTAAACTATCTACCGTTGCTCTTCAGCCTCTTTTTGCTATTGAGGACAATAGGCTTTTTGTAAAATGCCCACATATCAATATAATTATGTTTTTACCAAAAGAACAAATCCACGAATCCAAACAAACTAGCTATGTAGAATTACTATTAAACATGCAACTAGTCCACGAATGCTAAAGAAAAGCCCACAGTATTAAGGTGAGTAGTGAAAAATACCTGAATTAACAAGAAAATTGTCTCCTCTGCCGCCTCCTCTGCTGCCGCCTGCCAAAAAATGCAAAACGAAACCAAAAAAATCCATTGAAAAACAATAAGACGGATGCCAAAGCAAAAGACTGAAGCCAAAGAAAGAAAAATATCCATTCGAAAGCAAAACATAAAGTAAGAAACAAAACACCTGCAGAGAAGTGTCTCAAACAATTTTACAAAAGTAAGAAAAAACATTCGCAACAGAAAAAAACAGAACCAGGCAAGCTATAAAGAGTTAATGAAGAAGCTTTTCAACGGCTTTGTTTTTAAATTTATCTCTGCTTTTTACATCTTTCCTCCGCGCCGTTCCCAATTTTGAATTATCCTCATTGCTCAACGGCATTCTTCTTTGCTTTTCTCCCATTTCACATTTTCTACAACCGCTCTATGGTGTGAAGTTTCTAAATCACATGTGCCATTTTGGTTTTTTTAGTGTTTGTTTTCTTTTATTTTGATTTAAATATTTGTAGAGAAATAAAATTGTAAATGGAAAACACACTTTCCCTAATATTAATTTAGGCTAATTAAAAAGAATGCATCATATTTTAGATTAAATAAATAAGATTCGGGAATGATAAAGTATGTAAATAAATTAATATTATTTTAAAAAATCAATTGTAAGAGAAAGTATACTTAGCTCTTGGATCGAAGTAGGGATGAAGAAAATGATAATTTGCATAGTTGATTAGCGTATGAATTGAAAATGAACCCTCTCTTTCTGGTAAGTGCCTCAAAATAGATATTGCAATGTTTGACCTCTCCACAGGTCGATCCCAACTCTAGGTCGCTTCTTCATAACACATATCTATTATGCATTCCACTGATCTAATTTGGACTGTTGTGCATGTAGATGTTGTCAAGTTCACCTTGAATTCTACTCCTTCCCAAGCATTTTAAAGGACTGTTAGTATTTAGAAATGCCTTGGGGAAATTGTCAAATCATAGGGGCCAAGTTCTCTTAGGTCAATTCTCTTGATTAGGCATGCTTTCCAATCATGGAAAATAATCCCAAGCAATGAAGATGTCCTAAAATGGCTTTGAAGCAAATTAAATTCCTTTTAGTGATCCAAATCAAAAGATTTCTATGACAAATGCTCCTTGAAGTGTTAGGATGTCTAATGATTTTCTAGGATGGCAATCAAATGAATGCCCTTATATACCAATATATAGCTATAAATCAAGCAAAATGTTTACCAGGTGGGCTCGTGGTAGGAATGACATCGACGGGAGTCTGCAAAATTTGAATTTAAACTTTTGAATTTGACAAGTTAATTCTACAAGACGCAGGATCAATCTTGTGTCACAAGATTGACCCGAAACAATGAAATGCTTTAACATCGATGTGGGGATTGAATGTAAAAAAATGGATGCAATGATAGGCATACTAAGTGTCGTATGGACGTCGCTATGTGCAAATGAGGATACGATACCATACAATGTATGGGAATGAGTGGTAATTTGGAGATAAGTAGTAGATCGGGGAATGGGCCTAGCTTTACACAAGAGTGTGTCATTTGTCAATTTGTGATTGTATTGAGCTATTCCATTGAAATGGGACTAGAATTAAATGGGAGTTGGCATGACTATGAAAATTTCACCATTACAAAAATACTCAACATAAATCATCTAGGCCAATTAAGGAAATGCAGTCAATTAGGTGTAAATTAACATAGATCGATTAGAGCTAGGACAAATCATTGTAATAAATACAATAAGAATAAATGCGGGGAATGAGACTACCTAACCCTAGAACTGATGATGGAAGAGAGATGTTGATGATCTTCAAAATTAATTTTTCATCCCTAGAATATTAACGACCAATGTCAGATGACTATCTAAAGTTTTGTGTTGTCTAAAAAATTCTATAGTTCACTTTTGATCACTATGAGTTTGATCATGATCATCAAAAACTTAATATGCCATAGAAGTTTGATTTTGTACTACATGGGATTGACTTGACCAAATATGCACTTGAAAATTTATTCACCTTCATCTTCCAAATAGTAAACCTATCCATCCCACGCACCTCCTGCCTCACATCCAGATCCCTCCTTCTGACTCACTGAGATTGATACCTTCAAATGAAAGGAACGCATCTATAGGACAAATCCCTCTATTTGTGAATTGTCAACCCTCGTGTAGATTTTCCTATCAATGTATAAGAAAAATGCAAATAATGTCAGTGTTAATGTAGAAACGAGGCAAACATACCTAAGTGCACAGTGCAACTTTAAGGTTGATTTTGTTTTTGGAGCCACCTCTTTGTTAAGGTTCTTCATAGCTCTTTTACAAAGTCATCATAGCCACATCAACAACCTTCCAACTAAAATCTTCTTCTACTAAGAGTTTCTAACATTTTGAGACACCCTTTTTTCAGGATATAAAGAAGCCAACAGGAGGAATTTTTTCTCCTAAGAAGCAACACTCACAAATATAGACATGACACACTTGGAAGAATCATGTGACGAAGCCCTAGAATTAGACTTAGCTACAAGGAACCCTAGTTATATAACATTGTTTTTGGCTAATTTCCCTACAAAAACATAGCACTTCTCAATCTTGCTCCCTTCCGCTTTAGTGAGATCATTTTTGGAAGGTCCCAAAATAAAGCACTTCATTATCTCCCTTCTCTCATTACTTTTTCATGGCACCTACACAATCATCAAAAAGATGACAAAGCACACTAAATAGTACAAAAGATTCAAGAATTCAAACAAAAAGAATGTAGAGACAAAAAATTACATGAATAAATTTACTAATAGAGTCCAAATGCAGACAAAGAAATTAAATAACAAGAAAGTAAACAAAGAAATTCACTAAAATTCCAAATGCAATACATAGAAAGATAACTACAAATAGAAATTAAAAATGAATAAAATGCATTCAAATGTACCTACAAAATAAAGCAAATGACAACTACCAAATTTTGAGGTGGACCTTATCTGAGACATGGGAATGAATATGGATGTTTTCACATGTTTATCACATTTATTATGTTTGGAAATGCTAGAAACACTAGAATAGACATGCAATATGGTAAATCATCTCTAATATGTGTTGAAAAGGAAATTTGAAACACAACCAGTATATTTACGGATTTCCTTTATCATATGAAGCTAACTGTATTAAAACATGTTGAGAAAAGGTAGATGGCAATTTTCTAAAATTCTATTGCCATACTCCATCTATGACCCAAACATGTCTATGAGGATATGTCTAGAGCTCGTCGTTATAGTTGTATAAATAGTAGTCAATTATAATTTTAGGTATTATATAATTCATGTTGTGTTCAAAGTAATGTTGGCAAATAGAGCTTCAATATTCATGTTATGGGATTGTGCAAAGGCAAAGGTTAGAAACTTAGAAGTCATCATACCTCAAGAAGTAAAGTCCTCTAGGATTGTGAAAAGATGAGTTTAGGCATAAGAGGAATAGGCAAGATTTAAATTAGATACAACACAACACCCCATACAATCTAAATCCTTTCCCAACTACCCATGCCTAACACCCCTCATACTGCAAGGCATCCCTGTCTTTCCCACGATGGGTTATCCTACTCTTTTTCATTTGAATAGAGTGGAAGAACATAGAAAGGAGAATGAGCCTTGTAAAGAGGTAGGAGAAATAACCAGAGCTTCAATATTCACGCTTGCCCCGTCAATGTAGAACCATAGTGTTATTCTTTTTTAATTCTTATGAGACAGAGGACTCTTGAATGCTAGTCCATGCTTAATAAGACTTGTAAGAGGAAAATTTTAAACATAATATAGACTAAGGGAAAAGGTAGATGAGCATGACATCGTAGGGCTTCCCTTCAAATGATGAAAACACGAGAATCTCCCGTCACAAACTCTAAAAGATGAAAGCATGATAGAGAGAAGTCTTTTAAATGTGGTGTTAAAATAAAAGGTTATGTATATTTTTTAATCCAAAAAACAAGAATATGTGTTTCATTAAGTTGTGGGTATAAGATCTCAGGCAATTGATTCAACTACTATATTTATGCAAAACAAAGGAAATGCATCTTGGTTTAGGTACCTAATTCTTTTCAATTGGTGAAACATTTAGTGGTACAACTACAACCATTTTATATCATGCATGTGTCTTTTCGAAGTTTAAATTCTCTATATGATAAAGAAATCCCTTTGGCCAATCTACAATAAAAATGAAAATTCAAGTTAATGAACTATGTGAACACATGATCTTGAAATTTTCTATATGATAAAGAAATCCCTTTGGCTATTCTATAATATTGAAGGAAAGTGTAGTGATTAATCATAGAAATTAAAAAGTGAAGGCAAATGTAGTGATTATTCCAAAGGTATAATTTCCCAATGTAAAAAACTATTTGGAATGTTAAACTAAAATTAGTAACAAAAGAAACCCTTGACAAAGATTTTAAGATTAGGAGAACTAAGGTAACCTCAAAAAAGCCTTTAGGAGTAATATACCATAGCCAATTAAATCTATATTATTGACCTCTTTCTACTAAACATTGTGACGCCACAACATTGTATAGTATTAAATTATGCCCAAGATCAATTTTCATTTTCCTCTAAGTGACCAAGTCTCTAATGCTCCTTCAAATGCCTCCAAGCTATCAATTCCATTGTAGGACATTATTGTCACCTAGGTGCTAGAGTAGACAAAAGGACCAAGGTGGGACATTGGAGTAGACACTAGTGTTCTTGTAGGGTGTTGGAGACCTCTATAGGATGATGCTTGGGGCTAGAGAACTAGAGGTGGGCATTAGTGTAGGCACAAGTGTTAATTTTGGGCACTAGATCTCTTGGCATGATTGTTGCAAGCCTAAAGTGCTAGATTGGGGCTTGAGTATAGGCACAAGTGCTAATATTTGGTATTGAAGCCTTCCAATATGACTATTGTAGGGCTAGAGCACTAGACTAAGGCCCTAGTGCAACACAATTGCTAATGCTAGACATTAGAGCTTGTATGATGACTATTGTTGGGTTGGAGCACTAGACTAGAGCTCTAATGAAAACAACAATGAGCCTACACAATAATATGCACATTATTATATTTGGGCACTTCCATACATTATTTTATAGAAAGGAACTAAGGTCTTCATTGTACAATTGTTCTACAAATTTGAGTAAGTGATATCCATCCCCCTACATGTTCTTTAAAGACCCCTCAAAATATTGCAACTAATGCTAATACTCTACAATATTAGAATATCTAAGGAGACAAGAAAAATGGGCATGACTGCAAGTGAAGTTCCATTGGTTAGCTACTTAGGATGATTTATTTTAACATCAATAAGCTAAAAGATGAAAATATTGGGTGTGCGTAAGACCCTACTGATGAAATATGTGTTGTGTTGTGTGTAGAAAATGTGTTAAAGGAAAAACCCTAGGCATAATTACTACAATATGGTATGTGAAAGTGCATGAGGAAAATTAGGTAATGGAAACATTAGACTAATTTGGGAGAAAGGCAAAGGGGAAATCTAGAAATGGGTGTTTGGATGACTATGGAAGGGAAATTGAGAGATATGAAAGATATGGGAAGACAAAGAGGAGAATACTTGGGAGAAATGCCATTAAGAGGTGGAAGAATGCTAATGGGGATAATATCTACTAAATTTTCTTCAATACTAGTTGTAGACACCCAAAATTGGCCCATTTCATTATTTAGGCATTTATCGCATTTTTCACCACATACCTTCACTCTGTCAAACACTTCCTCTGATAAATAAAATAAATCTAACATTTATTTAATTTATCCCATCCTTTCACATTATTAAATAAATAAATTTTATTTATTTATTTAATCCCCTTTCCTCTTGAATTAAATAAAATAAATCTTTTATTTTATTTTAATTTATCACTTTATCTCTTCCCACTTAAAATAAATAAATAAATAATTTTATTTATTTTATCCTCACTACCTCATAATTTAAATAATTTTTAAATTATTTAATTATGACTTCACTTACCTTATATTTCCATCTCCCAAGATGACTCAACTCATCTCTTAAGTTAACTCTAATCACCTTCTAATTCCCTCTCTAGTGAACTCTAACCATCTTCTCTCCATCTCATCTTTGAAAGGAAGCTAGGTGTGCGGAAATCACTTCTTACACTAATCTAATGAGGAGAGATGAGTGCAAATTCTTTTTAACCTTTACAATTATAGTGTTATTAACCCAACAATAGAGATATTGCAGCAATACACAACACCAGAATGTAAGATAGAAGAAGAGAGAGACAAGATATAATGTGGGGAAAACCCTTACGAGTGAAAAACCCCACACTCCAAAACCTGCACAATGTATTATCTAAACAACAAGGTTTACAACACACTTGCAATGTAAGTCTTTATAGGAGTCTTTGACACTTGTATCTGGAGACAATCCGATAGCATAACAGTACCTGTCAATCACATAATACATCTCCTCTCAAAACACCTACTTATATAGAAGTTACAAGGCAAAAAATGAGCTTTCCTTGAGATGGGCGTCCAACTTGGCCTCATGGCCTAAAACCCACGCCTGGGGACACTTGTCCAACACTGCAGAATGGTTATGACACTTGCCATATCACCCCATCCCAATATGGTCACCTATTCCCAAGTTGGGCAATGACAGATGCTCTTATGACTCTTACGACTATCATAGAATCCATCATAACTGTCATATCTTACAGCTGTAAGAGAATCTATCATACACTAACTAAAAATAGCATATTCTCTTACAACATGTCATAACCCTCCTTGGGACACCCAAAGATGCCTTCTTCCAAGATGCCTTGTGACACATGTCTTCACCTATCATAGTATCTTCTATTTCTCACTCTTACGTGTCATAGATTTTGTCATAGGAATTTGTCATATCCGTTTCAGTCAAGATTCATTTACACACTAGTCAAAATGTTGACACATGGAAAAATACCTCTACCACTAAGTGGGACACCTATCTCCTCATGTGAGGATAGAATTACATGTGGTCACCTTCCATGTAGGATGACACATCACCGTGCCAACTCCCACAAGATGACAAAATAGGATTTGCATCCTAATTACATAATAGGCAATAAATAAATACAATACAATACAATAAATGCAATGAATTACCAAGGTTGTGACACCTTAATTTCTAACATTCTCCCACTTGTTGAACACCTTGTAGGAGCCAATAGAAATAACAGGATTTAACCGCTATAGGCTGAGAGGCCCATAGACTCCAAACACCATCTGAACTTCTCTGTGCCCACTAGTTTAGTCAGTGCATCTGCAACATTCTTCAAAGTGTCTACCTTCTCCAAATTCACCTTCCCATCCTCTACCATGTCTCATACAAAATGAAACTATACTTCAATATGCTTTGTTCTGGCATGGAAAGTTGGATTCTTTGCTAGGCAAATTGCACTCTAACTATCACAACAAATCATAATCTATCCTGCATCAACACCAATATCTGAACACAATCTCTTAAGCCAAATGGCTTCTTTACAAGCATGAGTTGCTACCATATACTCAGCATCTGTCGTGGACAAAGCAACCATAGGTTGTCGCTTACTCATCCAACTAATTGCACCACCGAACATAGTAAACATGTAAGCACTGGTGGATCTCCTGCTGACAATGTCACCCGCCCAATCAGAATCCACAAATCCATGAACACAAGCTAAATGTGGAGGTCCTATAGGATTACCATGATAGCATATGGAATACTTGAAAGTACCCCTCAAATATCTGAACACTCTCTTTACTGCATCCCAATGTACCCATCTAGGATTAGCCATAAATTGACTAAGGACTCCCACTATTTGGGCAATGTTTGGTCTTGTCCAGACCATAGCATACATCAAACTGCCAACAATACTAGCATAAGGTACTTTGCTCATGTCCACCTCACTAGGAGATTTTGGACAATCATTAACAGACAACTTTGTCCCCAAAGAAACACGAACACACAACGGTCTACAATCTTCCATGCTAAACCTATCCAACACAGTTTTGACATACTTACTCTGGCTTAACCAAAGTTTTATGTTAGCTCTGTCTCTTCTAATTTCCATTCCCAGAATGTACCTGGCTGCCCCTAGATTTTTCATCTCAAACTGTGCTAACAACTGAGACTTCAAATCAGAAATCATATTCTTACCATTCCCAATTAACATCATATCATCAACATTCAATGCAATAATGAGAATGCAATCATTGTCAAATTTATAATACACACAATGATCTGATTTCAATCTCAGAAATCCAACCAACAACACAAAGGCATCAAACTTCAAGTACCACATCCTAGGAAACTGCTTCAAACCATACAAAGACTTCTTCATTTTGCAAACCAAATTTTCTTTACATTTCTCTATGTAATCCTCTGGCTCTGACATGTAAATCTCTTCCTCCAGATCACCATGAAGGAAAGTTGGTTTCACATCCATCTACTCCACCTCTAAGTCATGAGCTGTTGCGAGAGATAACACGAACCAAATAGATGCCATCTTTGCAATGGGAGAGAAAATTTCACCATAATCAATTCCCTCCACTTGTGAATACCCCTTTGCAACCAATCTGGCCTTGTACTTTTCAACACTACCATCTGCACTGAATTTCTTCTTGAACACCCATTTGCATCCAACAGGTTTCCATCCTTCAGGAAAAGGCACCAAGTCCCATGTTTTATTCTTTTCCAAAGAATCCATCTCATCTTCCATGGCCTCCTTCTAGGAACCTACATCTTTCATGCCCATAGCCTCTGTCACAGTTCTAGACTCATCAGTGTTAGTAAGCAAGGTAAAAGCACAACTAGAATCAAACAATAAATAACCAAACCTATCAGGTTGCTTTCTTGTTCGTGTAGACCTCCTTAATGGCTGAGGTTGAGGTTATGCTTCTTCTTCCTCTAAGCTTTCAGAGCTGCTAGAGCTCTCCTCATCATCAGGTCTCACAAGGTCTATTGCTTTAGTCTTCTCAAGGGTAGAAGGAAACTGAACCACATCCTCTTTCTTTTCTGTTTCTTCTGGCTGTAGGACAATGGAAGAAGGTGTTAGCTCTCTGAAAATAACACTTCTACTATACAACACTTTTTCATCCATAGGATCCCAAAGCTTGTATCCTTTCACATTGACACCGTAGCCAATGAAATTACACTTAACAGCCTTGTTCTCTAATTTAGACCGTTTCCCCCTAGGCACATGTGCATATGCCTCACAACCAAAAATACAAAGATGTCTAACTAAAGGCTTCTTACCAGACCACACCTACATAAGTGTCTTACCAACAAGAGCTGATGTAGGAGACTTATTTACCAGGTAGCAAGCAGTGGCTTTAGGTTTAACCCAAAACTTTTGTTTGAGGCTTGCTCCATTAAGCATACTCCTAGCCCTCTCCATCAGTGTCTTGTTCATCCTCTCTCCAACTCTATTTTACTATGGGGTGTATGGAGTTGTCTTATGTCTTCTAATCCCTTGCTCTTTTTAAAACTTATCGAACTCTACTAAACAAAACTCACCACCATTGTCAGTCCTTAAACACTTAATCCTTTTACTAGTCTGATTCTCAACAAAAGATTTAAATTCTTTGAACTGACTAAAGACTTCACTCTTGCTTCTGAGAAAATAAATCCAGGTCCTTCTAAAGTAATCATCTATGAAAGATACAAAATATACATATTTGGGAATCGAAGGAACACTAATAGGACCAAACACATCCAAATGAATAAGATACAACACACTAGAAGACTTTGAGAACTAGAGTAAAACTGAACATGATTTTGCTTTCCATATATCAATGTTTGCAAAAGTCAAACCTGAGATTACAATCATTTAAGCCCTCAATGAGGTTTTTATTTTTCAGGTTTCTAAGACCCTTCTCACCAATGTGGCCAAATATCATATGCCATAACATTATCTTTTTAGCAGGAAGCTTAACTTCCAAAGTATGAGCACCCTTGGGTACCCAAGATGCACTACCATTAGAATTTGTTACAACAGATTTCTTCACTGTTAGTTCAGATGGTGGGGATGAAGTGACTGCAGCTCTTTTCTTTGAGTCAGAAGAACTATTGCACTGTGAAGTGCATGCCTCAAGCTAAAATAGAGTACCTCTTAGAGTACCCTTCGTAAGCACCATAGATCCTCTAGTCATCTTGCATCTGTCCTTCGAAAAGAGAACCTACACACTCGCATCATTCAACATACTTATAGAAAATAGGTTTCATGCCAAGCCTGGGATGTGCATAACCCCAGTGATCCCCTTCACTCGTCCATCAGGGAATCGGATTGAGACTCTTCCATGACCAACAATCTTCAGATGAGAATCATCACCCAGGTACACTCTTCCACCATCGAACTCTACATACTTTGTGAACCCACTTCAATGTGAGGTCATGTGGAATGATGCACCAGAATCAATCAACCACACATCATCAAATGCATGGGTGGCTAGGGCTGCAATGAAGGCATCACCATCATCTTATGACTTGTCAGAATTTGAGTCTGGGATATTCTTTTTCTTTTTCTTTTCCTCTTTGTATTCCTTTCGAAAATGCCTAGTTTTTCCACGGTTCCAATAGAGAGCTTTGGACTTTCTAGAAGATTTGGATCTCCCATGGGACTTGGATCTACCCTTCTCATCTTTCTTGTCCTTCTTTTTCCCTTTCTCCTTGGGTCTTCTACGAACTGTAAGAGCCTCTTTGGCTGCTTCAGACGACTTTCTCCACATCTCTTCAGATAACAATGAAGATACCACTTCATCCATTTTGAAAGTGGATGTGGTGCTCCCAATAGCCATAACAAGATGATCCCACGAGTCTGGTAAAGAACAAAGCAAGGTCATACAATGATCCTCCTCCATCTTCACACCAACGGATGTCAACTATGTAACTAACATGTTGAAAGCATTCAGATGATCTGCAACAGATCCTCCATCCTCCATCCTTAGAGAATACAACTTATTTCTTTGAAAAAGCCTGTTCACTACGTATTTGGCCTGATAAACATCTCCCAACTTCTTCCAAAGGTCTTTCGTGGTCTTCTCCTCATGGACATTTAACAGGACAAAATGAGCTAGACTAAGTCTTATGAGACCCTTAGCCTTCCGATTATTGAGATCCCAATCATCTTGTGCCATTGCGATTGGTTTTACACCATATACGATTTCCCATAGGTCTCGATCAACAAGCATGTCTTCCATATTAAGTTTCCATAACTCAAAATTTATAACATTGAATTTCTCCACCTCTACTCTTCTGGATGTGCTTGCCATCTCTTCTTGCAACAAGATTATAGAATACTTTGCACAGACTCCCACTCAATCTAAGATTAGGTAAAAAAACCCCTACCCAACAACTAGGACCAAAGGTGATTGTTGACCTATTTTCCTCTGTCCAGAGTTAAATAGTTCACCTTGTATATTCCTTCAATATCCTTTAGAAAGTGACCTCACAAAGCTTAAATCCTTCAATTACCCATGCTCTACTTTGCCAAAAATCCCAAAATCTTGCCTGGAGAATCCTTGAAGAAAACCCAAAAAAACCCATAAATCTTTTGTCTTCAGGTGCCTTCCATCGCAGAAATTTCTCAATTTTATACCTAGCCATTTTCATGTATATGATGGTGACGTCATCCTTGTTTTTGGGTTTTCTGTCATTTGGTCGAATTGTATTTCAGATACATTTTTTCCTTGTATCTTGGTCATGTACAATGTTTTACTATACATCAGGTTCTTTGTATGCTTTCTTGGTACGTATATTCACGTTGTATGTTTGCGCATACAAAGGCATATACAAGGTCAATATACAAGGGGGAGATGCAAAGTCAATATGCAAGGCAAGATACAAAAGAGAATGTACATTGGGTTTTCTTTTTATATACAAGGTCAATATACAAGGGGGAGATGCAAAGGCAATATGCAAGGCGGGATACAAAAGAGAATGTACAACGGGTTATCCTTTTAGATGCAAAGTCAATGTACAAAGGGGAGATACAAGGGTTTGGGCCCACCTATTGTATGTATATGCGATTGTATCTTTGCACATACAATCGCATATACAATGGCATATACAATCTTGAGATACAACCCCAGACCTGAAAGAGTATGCAATTTGTTTTATAAATGCAAATACGATTGTATGCATTCTTTGTATGTATGTTCGCATTATATAAGGTTAGATTCAAAGGGCAGATACAAAGTCAGCATGCAAGAGTCAGATGCAATGTTTGTATGCAGTTTTGTTTGTATATTTCACATTATATATGCGATATACAAATGGTTAGATATAACAGGAATATACAAGGCGGACCCGAATGGGAAATTAATTCTGTCAAACTCAGCATTGGGGTCCGCAATTGTATGTTGAAGCGCATGTATATGCCGATGTGCAAAAAAGAAAAGATACAAGCCCAGACCTGTTTCAAGGTTTCATTCTAGTTGTTAATCCTTTGAGTTCCGCATTGTATGTACATGCGATTATATCTCATCTACATTCATATATACAAGGGTCACATACAAAGGATTTTTGGCGAGACAATGCATATCGGTGGCTCAATTTGTGGTCTTTTCGATGGCCGATAAAGAAGATGCAATTGTTTAGTGATGAATCCTAGACTCAGCTCAGTGACCAATGGGGTGATGACATGTGGCAGGGGCATGGATGCGAAAGGGAGATACAAAAGGTAAAGGTCCATTTTTGTATGTTGGCCATTGTATATTGCAATTACAGTTGCACATACAAAAGCATATACGTAGGGAGATTGCATGAATGCATAAAGTGAACCTAAAAGTGTAGGTGCAATTGTATATACAATTTGGTAGATGCAAAGTGATATACAGATGCAGTTGACCTCAACTTTGACCGTGGATATCTCCCTCATTCTGGCAAATTTCAACATGCTTCAAAAGGCAAAAGTGCTTGTTTTTGCCCCCTCTTTCATCTGACAGGTTTTGAGGAGGATTTCTTCACTTTCAAAATTTGATGCACATCTACAAGCTTGATTGACTAGACGTTTCAGCGATCGATTTGGCGTTTGCAGGTAAAGATATTTGTTGCATTTATGGGTGCAGATCGATGATTCAACAGCTCACATTGAAGATTTGAAATATCTTCCATATGTCGTTGTTCCAGATATTTTTCATGCCATGAATTCTTGCATGTCGACGTCCCTTCTGGCAATGATATTTTCTGATGGGCCTATGTCACAACAGTTTCTAGAATTCCTTGTAACTGACTTAGGTCATTGGAAAATGCTATATATACATAAGAATGAGATGTAAAAAAGGTTGGAAAATTTAGTAATTTATGCTTCTGATTCCAAACAGAGCATTCCACTACTGTAACCTTGCCTTCTGATTTAATACATGCTGGTTATTTTACCTCTTCATGCTATTTTGACTCTTTGTGATCTAAGAATGATGTGTTTGTGAATGTTTAAGTCCTAATCATCTCTTACTCCTTGCCTCTATTAAAATTAGCTTGATATGTGTATGTTTATTGGTTGTATCTAGTCATTTTGTGCATTTTCTCAGTTCTGTGAAGGTTCTTTTATTCAACCTGGTGTATCACCTTATTTCTATTTTTGTGTTTGCTTCTACCCCTTTTCCCCTTGAAAGCATTAGCAATAGGTTTAGATTTTTCCTCTAAGCATTAGGCTCAGAGGTAGGAAGCTGGCCTACTCTGGAGGTCTGATCTCAATTCGCAAGGTCCCACACTTCAAGATCATTCCCATTGTGTCATTAGAATGCTTGGACTCTCTCCAAGCAGGGTGCAATTCTATGTGACAATAGTTTCTGGCACGCCTGATGGAACATTACAATCATATTGCTGGTTTTGATATGCTACTAGCATTATCAGGCTCCTAATAGGGTAGTTTTCAGCATATCTGGCGACTCATACTGAGGTAGGACATGTGGATCAGTGTTGTTACATTTTATGAGAAAAATACAAACTCAGAGTTTGAATTCTTTCGATTATTTGTAGTTATCTCTACCTAAAGGACAGAGTAGAGTTGTGGTAAGGACACCAGTTTCCAACAGAATACAATCAACCCAACCATGTTTCAGGGTAGTAGTACCTGTAGTTCCTGTATCGGCAGCTGTTCAAATGACAAGGAATCATCTGTTTGTGGCTTTTGATGGGGGTAACCCATTGAATTTGATAGTGCATGATAATATACCCATGGCAGCTTTGAAGAGCTTGCCCTATTTCACTGGGGAGGATCAAAATACCCCAATCGAGCACATTAGAGACGTAGCTTCTCTATGTGGTGTTCATCATGTAATTCAAGAAAATGTAGCCATCGTGCTGCTGGCTGCCTCATTCAAAGGGAAAGCATTATAGTGGTTTAGGAGTTTACCAGTGCAAACAATTAGAACTTGAGATGATCTGGGTGATAAGTTGAACAAACAATTTCAAGATAAGTCAAATAACTTATCGCTAGTTGAACAACTGACTACAATAAAAGAGAGCTCCCCAAGAGCAAATGATGGATTTCAATTTCTAGTTTTAGAAGACATAGAACAGAATTCCTACCATGGTAAGGCCTCCATCATAATATGCATTTCTCTATTTTTGAAAGCTCTAAATAGTGATATTTCAGTGATGATACAATTGTTGGGAGGTACAAGTTTACCTGATGCATATGAAATAGCTATTAGAGCATAAAATAGCCTGATTCAAGCTGGGAAAATAGCACCTAGACCACCAGTGCCCATTTTTCCTGAGATTTAAGTTTTAATGCCTTTTCCGATCCTATTTTTTGCCCCTTTACCTGCTGTAACATCATTCCCAAGTAATGCCAATCTTGAAATTGATGTTTCTTGCTCATCACAAGAGTTAAGAGAGATAAAAAAACAACCAACAGAAGATAGAGAATATCTTGCAAACTTTTGGATATGAGCTGGTGAACATAAAAAAATAGTAGTCCTAGAATAGATAGCCTTATCAACCACACAGCCAAGGGAAAAATCAACCTTATTAGGGGCAAAACCAGTCATACCAAGCCAATCGACCTCCATATCAAAGCAATTACTAGGGTACTAGGCAGAATGTGAACTAGAGGCCTTTCCAGCCTTACAATCCCATACCCATTAATGCAGTTAGGGACCTTGTCCCTGTTCAGAATAACCTTGTAGCCGAGTATGAATGGTTTTTTCCATGCAATCAACCACACAGTCAGGCAACCTGTTCAAATGGAGTGATAAATTAGGCTCTAATGGTACAAAATGTTGTTGTTTCATAGCCAAACACACTTAATGATGGGGTTGTACAACAACAAGAACAACCTCAGAATGATACTACCTTCCTAAAGTGGTAGGGAGATGACTTATGTGGCAAAAATAGAGATGATACTCCAGTTGTAGGAAATATGAGAGCTAAAAAGAGGGGTTATGAGATAGATCAAGCAGAAAAAAAGGGAAAAGGACCTGATGATCCTTCTACATCCCAGATTCCCTATATTTTGCAAAGGAATACTCAAGCAACTGCCAGGGAATAGCCTCATTTACAGGTTGATATTGCTACTGCAAAGTCACATAAGAAGGTAAATATCACTTCACCTCTTAATATCGTTGAAAATATGAAGAAAATGAAGGTGACAATATCTATGTGGGATTCCTTAGCCATCCCAGGTTAAAAGGACGTGTTACAATCTACCTTGTCTAACTTAAAGGTGTCAAAAGAGGTAAATGTTGACGCAACTAGGGATGTTCTTACCAATTCATCCCAGGACAACAATAAATAGCCAAATGAGAGTGCTAAACCACTTCCATTTTTTGTCTCATTAATAATAGTTGACAAGTTAGTACATAAATGCATGGTGGATAGTGGTGCAAGTAGTTATGTAATGCTAAAATATACTGCAGACCAATTAAGATTGAAATGCTAGCCCTTTGAGAAAGTTGTGCTCCAACTAGATGGCATAGCTATTAAAACTGTATGTGTGATGAAAGATCTGGGTCTCACTTTGCATACCTGTCCGAATGTTTCCATTTCTCAAGAAGTGTTTATCATAGATTTACCTCCTTATTTTGCCATGTGTTTGTCAAGGGATTTCACAGCTAAGCTAGGAGGATATTTGTCTTCAGATTGGTCGCACATGTTTTTTAGAACCTGATATGGCACAAAAGTGACCTTAAAATCCGAATTGCTTTCCAAATATCACATAGAGCCTTATGTCCCAAGTGTTGTTAACATGAATTGCATTATATCTGATGATCCTGAGCTTGTTGCTGCTCAAGAACTGTAAGCTGAAATTATACCAGAAGTGTTGTTAAAGGAGTGGGCCTTAGAAAATATTATAGATGATCCTGAAGGACACATTCAAGAAACTGGTATGGGGTTTTACATGTTGTATGAACCTGAAATAGCAATTCCAAACCTTGTAAAGAATGCAGAACAATAGATAGAGCAGCAAGATGAGGTATGGAAAATGTACTTTGATGGCTCTAGGAATAGGAATGGATCTGGTGGTGGTGCAATGCTTGTGTCTCCACAAGGTGACATATATTATTCTATGTTCCATTTTACTTTTTCATGTACAAATAACACTACTGAATATGAAGGGTTGATTCAAGGTTTGCAGTGGGCAAGAAAGAGGAAAATTGGCTATTTATAGGTGTATGGGGACAACGAATTCATTATAAATCAAGTGAGGGGATTGCATGTTACAAAGAACGATGCTTTGAAATGCTATTAACATAGGGTATGGGATATGATTGAGGAGTTTGATGCTTTCAATCTAATCTCTATTCCGAGGAATTAGAACTATCATGCAGATAGGTTAGCTGCAATTGGGGCTCAGTTTGATATCCCCAGTGATATTCAAAGAGAAAAGGTATAGCCTCATGTGAAAATAGTTGATAGGCCCTCTATCTCTGACAATAACATTCATTGGTAGGTTTTTGAGAGTGATGAACAGATTCTGCGTTTCCTATTAGAAGAAGATGAGTTCTCTGTGATGAATCAAAACAAACTCAGACAACAATATGGTGATGATCAAGTTGTTCAATAGAAGACTAATAAGCTGCCCAGACGGTTGGTAACCTTGGAATCCATTTTTGGTACTGATGATTAGCTAAAAAAGGGCAAAACTAGCATACAGGTCAAAGAGGAACATTATGAGGAGCTAGAAATTTTTAAAGGTAAGCTTCTCAAAATTGTTAAAATTTGTTGACCTGATGATAGGAAATCTTTTATTGCTCTTTGCTAAGAATTTGAGGCCGTGTTTGCTTGGGAATACTTAGACTTAAAGAGGTTTGATCCTCATATTGCTCAGCATACTATAGAGTTGGAGCCAAGTGCAAAACCTGTAAGGTAGAAACAAAGACCTTTAAATCCAAAACTTGAGCCTCTGATAATTAAGGAATTAACCAAGCTGATAAAGGGAAATATCATTTTTCTGATCAAGCATACTTCTTGGGTCTTGAATCTTGTTCCTGCGAGGAAAAAGAATGGAGAGATTAGGCTGTGGATTGATTTTAGGGACCTTAATAGAGCCTCCCTGAAGGACCACTACCCGCTGCCCTCAATGGAGCAAATTCTGCAAGTAGTGGCTGGTTCAGAAAGATTCTCCTTGCTTGATGGATATTCTGGTTATAGTCAAGTATTAGTCAAGGAGGAAGATCAGTTTAAAACTGCTTTTACCACCAAATGGAGCATCATGGCATACAAAAGGATGCCTTTTGGTTTGTCAAATGCTGGCTCTACTTTTCAGAGAGCTATGGATATGGCTTTTAGAGGTTTGCTTTATAAATTGGTACTTGTGTACCTTAATGACATCACAATTTTCTCTAAGGATGTTGATGAGCATTTATCCTACCTGAAACAAGTATTTGAGAGATGTAAAGAGTTTTGGATATCTCTCAATCCCAAGAAATGCATTTTTGTTGTGCATGAAGGCAAGCTTTTAGGACACATTGTGTCAAAAGAGGGAGTTACCATTGATACAGAAAGAGTAAGAGCTATTTTGGAGCTGCCTTTAGCATGTAATAAGAAAGGACTACAAAGTTTTATTGGTAGAATTAATTTTCTGCGAAGATTTATACTTAACATTGCAAATTTATTGAAGCCATTGACCTCTATGTTAAAGAAAAATTATGTTTTCATTTGGACAAAAGAGGGCAAACTCAGCTTTGAGTCCGTAAAAGAAGCATTATTGGCTGCACCAACTTTGGTAAATCCTGATTTCTCAAAAGATTTTATTTTGTATGCTTATGGTAGTTTAGATACAATTTATGGAATTCTGGTACATCGGCAAAGTGAAGGCTTTGAGCAGCCAGTTGCTTTCTTTAGTCAAGGACTGGAAGAGTATGAAAAAAGGTATAGTTTCATTGAAAAACATGTCCTTACAGTGGTAAAGAGTCTCAAGAAGTTTAGGCATCTTACTTCTAACAATAAGGTACATTTGATGGTTGCTCACCCTGGCGTGAAAGAGTTTTTGTTAGGTAAGGATGTCAATGAGAAAAGGGCCGGTTTGATTACCAAAGTCATGCAATATGACATAGATATCAAGATAACCAAGCTCATCAGAGGAAGAGGACTCATTGAACAGCTTGCTACTAGATCTGGAAATGAAACCGAGAAGGAAGAATAGGTGCTTCTGACCATTGAAGAACATCAGGATGATACAACAACAGTTGGAACAGGTTGGGTTAATGACATGACTCATTTTTTACAAATTGGTGAATGTCTAGCAGGTTTAGATAGAACCAAGAGAAGATATTTCAGACTGCAGTCTATTCCATATGTTTTAATAAATGGTATCCTTTTCAGAAAAGATTTTAGTGGTGTGTTATTAAGATGCATTGATAATGATCAAATTGACAAGGTGCTGCATGAGTTTCATGATGGAACAACAGGGGGTCATTTTTCCCCAAGGACTACTGCTTGGAAAATAATGAGAGCTGGATATTACTAGCCTAGCTTATTCAAGGATGCCCATGCATGGGCCAGAAAGTGTGTAAAATGTGCCATTTTTGCAGGCAAAGAAAGGCTACCAGCTTTACCTCTGCAGCCAATTCAAGTAGAACAACCCTTCATGAGATGGGGCATTGATTTTATAGGTCCCATTAACGCACCGTCAAGTGTAGGTCATAGGTGGATACTTACTACAATAGACTATTTCACAAGGTTGGCTGAAGCAGTGGCTTTGAAGGAAGCCAATGAGAGTGTTGTTTTGAACTTTTATTCTGATTTGGTATCTAGATTTGGAGTACCTGAATCAATCATCTCAGACAATGCTTTAGCCTTTGTTGGATTGAAGATAACTGACTGGGCTGTGAAGAATGGAATCTATTTGAACACTTCATCAAATTATTACCCACAGGGTAATGGTTTGGCTAAATCCACAAATAAGAATCTCAGAAGGATTATCAAAAGATCAATGGAGGACAACCAAAGAACCTGGTACACCAATTTGAAATCTGCTTTATGGGTAGATAGAATAACTCCCAAGAGGTCTATTGGAAACTCCCCATATATGTTAGTGTATGGAAAAAAGGCAAGATTGCCTATGTCTATGGAGCTGCCAGCACTTGATATCATGAATCAACTGGAGATGCCTGAAGAGGAAGACCCCATGGCTGTTAGATATGCTCAACTTATGGAGCTTGAAGAAATGAGAGATAAAGCTATGAAAGCTATGGAGTATCATCAGCTTCTGAGAAGAAGGCCACTCCCATAAATTTTAGGAAGGGTGATATGGTACTCAAATGGGATGAGTTGAAAAGCAGGCCAGGGAAGCACTCCAAGTTTGACAACACGTGGGGTGGCTTGTTTATCATTACTGAATGCAAGGAGCACAATATATTTCAGTTATCAAACATGGATGGAGAAAATTTGCCTATCCCAGTCAATGGGATACACCTAAAGAGGTGTTTTGAGGTATGAGTTACCTTGTAAAGCAGTAGGTTAGGTTTCTTATTTTCAATAAGTGCTACTGCACAATAGTTTAGATCCCTTTTGTTTTACCTAAGTGTTGTCTAGCACAGTTAGATGAGTTGCTTTCAGCATTTTGTTTTGGTTTTGGTCTTCCAATTGTTCTTCATTGTTGTTATGCTGAGTTACTGAGGTCAAGATTGATTGTCAAAGGTATTTTTTAAATCTCTATGTGACTCTATGCCCAATGGATACTTAAGGCCACTGGTTTGATTGTTTAGTAGGCAAACATCCCTTAGAAGTTACCAAAATATTGACCTATTTTCCTCTGTCCAGAGTTAAATAGTTCATCTTTTATATTCCTTGAATATCCTTTAGAAAGTGACCTTACAAAGCTTAAATCCTTCAATTACACATGCTCTGCTTTACCAAAAATCCTAAAATCTTACCTGGAGAATCCTTAAAGAAAACTCAAAAAAACCCAGAAATCTTTTGTCTTCAAGTGCCTTCCATCGCAGAGATTTCTCAGTTTTATACTTAGCCATTTTCATGTATATGATGATGACATCATCCTTGTTTTGGGGCTTTCTTTCATTTGGTTGAATTGTATCTTAGATACATTTTTCCCTTGTATCTTGTTGATGTATAATTTTTTACTGTACATCAGGTTCTTTGTATGTATATTCGCGTTGTATGTTTGAGCATACAAAGACATATACAAGGTCAATATACAAGGGGGAGATGCAAAGCCAATATGCAAGGTAGGATACAAAAGAAAATGTACATCAGGTTTTCATTTTATATACAAGGTCAATATACAAGGGGGAGATGCAGAGGCAATATGCAAAGCAGGATACAAAAGAGAATGTACATCGGGTTATCCTTTTAGATGCAAAGTCAATGTACAAAGGGGAGATACAAGGGTTGGGGCCCACCTATTGTATGTATATGCGATTGTATCTTTGCACATACAATTGCATATACAATGGCGTATACAATCCTAAGATACAACGCCAGACCCGAAAGAGTATGCAATTTGGTTTATAAAGGCAGATGCGATTGTATGCATTCTTTGTATGTATGTTCGCATTGTATAAGGTTAGATACAAAGGGCAAATACAAAGTTAGCATGGAAGGGTCACATGCAATGCTTGTATGTATAGGTGATTGTATGCATTTTTGTTTGTATATTTTGCATTGTATATGTGATATACAAAAGGTTAGATACAACAGGAATATACAAGGTGGACCCGACTGGGAAATTAATTTTGGCAAACTCAGCATTGGGGTCCACAGTTGTATGTTGAAATGCATGTATATGCCGATATGCAAAAAAGAAAAGATACAAGCCCAAACCTATTTCAAGGTTTCATTCCGTTTGTTAATCCTTTGAGTTCGGCATTGTATGTACATACGATTGTATCTCATATACATTTAGATATACAAGGGTCACATACAAAGGATTTTCAGCAAGACAATGCATATCAGCAGGTCAGTTTGTGGTCTTTTTGATGGCCGATAAGGAAGATGCAATTGTTTAACGATGAGTCCCAAACTCAGCTCAGCGACCAATGGGGTGATGATATGTGGCAGGGGCGTGGATGTGAAAGGGAGATACAAAAGGTAAAGGTCCATTTTTTTATGTTGGCCATTGTATATTGCATATACAATTGCACATACAAAAGCATATATGAAGGGAGATTGCATGAATGCATAAAGTGAACCTAAAAGTACAGGTGCAATTGTATATACAATTTGGCAGATGCAAAGCGATATACAAATGTAGTTGACCTCAACTTTGACCGTGGATATCTCCCTCATTTTGGCAAATTTCAACATGCTTCAAAAGGCAAAAGTACTTGTTTTTGCCCCCTCTTTCATCTGGCGGGCTTTGAGGAGGATTTCTTCACTTTCAAAATTTGATGCACATCTGCAAGCTTGATCGATTGGACGTTTCAACGACCGATTTGGCGTTTGCAGGTATAAATATTTGTTGCATTTATGGGTGTAGATTGATGATTCAACAACTCACAATGAAGATTCAAAATATCTTCCATCTGCCCCTGTTCCAGATATTTTTCATGCCATGAACTTTTGCAGGTGGACGTCCCTTCTGGAAATGATATTTTCTGACAAGCCTATGTGACAACAGTTTCTAGAATTCCTTGTAACCGACTTAGGTCATTGGAAAAAACTATATATACATAAGAATGAGATGTAAAAAAGGTTGGAAAATTTAGTAATTTATGATTCTGATTCCAAATAGAGCATTCCACTACTGTAACCTTGCCTTCTGATTTAATACATGCTAGTTATTTTACATCTTCATGCTATTTTGAGTCTGTGTGATCTAAGAATGATGTGTTTGTGAATGTTTAAGTCCTTCTAATCATCTCTTGTTCGTTGCCTTTGTTAAAATCAGCTTGATTTGTGTATGTTTATTGGTTGTATCTAGTCCATTTTCTCAGTTATGTGAAGGTTCTTTTATTCAACCTGGTGTATCACCTTATTTCTGTTTTTGTGTTTCCTTCTACCCCTTTTCCCCTTGAAAGCATTAGCACTAGGTTTAGATTTTTCCTCTAAGCATTAGGCTCAGAGGTAGGAAGCCGGCCTACTCCGAAGGTTTGATCTCAATTCACAAGGTCCCACACTTCGAGATCATTCCCATTGTGTCATTAGAATGCTTGGTCTCTCTCCAAGTAGGGTGCAATTCTATGTGACAATAGTGATCAAGCTTTGATACCAACTGAAAGGAAGCTAGGTGTGCAGAAATCACTTCCTACACTAATCTAATGAGGAGAGATGAGTGCAAATTATTTTTAACCTTTACAATTACAGTGTTATTAACCCAAAATAGAGGTATTGCAGCAATACACAACACCAAAATGTAAGACATAAGAAGAGAGAGACAAGATATAATGTGGGGAAAACCCTTACAGGTGAAAAACCCCACTCCAAAACCTGCACAATTTATTATCTAAACAAGGTTTACAATACACTTGCAATTCAAATCTTTACAGGAGTCTTCAACACTCATATCTAGAGACAATTCAACAACATAACAGTACCTTTCATTCACATAATACATCTCCTCTCAAAACACCTACTTATATAGAAGTTATAAGGAAAAAAATAGCTTTCCTTGAGATGGGCGTCCAATTTGGCCTCATGGCCCAAAACTCAGGCCTGGGGACACTTGTCCATCACTATAGCATGGTCATGACACTTGTCATATCACCCCATCCCAATATGGTTGCCTATTCCCAAGTTGGGCAATGACAGATGCTCTTACGAATGTCAGAATCTGTCATAACTATCATATCTTACAGCTGTAAGAGAATATGTCATACACTAACTAAAAATAGTATATTCTCTTACAACATGTCATAACCCTCCTTGGGGTGCCCAAAGATGCCTTCTTCCAAGATGCCTTGTGACACATGTCTTCACCTGTCATAATATCTTCTATTTCTGACTCTTACGCGTCATAGATTCTATCATAGGAATCTATCATGACCATTTCGGTCAAGATTCACTTACACACTAGTCAAAGTGCCAACACATGGCAAAATGCCTCTACCACTAAGTGGGATGCCTATCTCCTCATGTGAGGACAGAATTACATGTGGTCACCTTCCACGTAGGATGACACATCACCGTGCCAACTCCCACAAGATGACAAAATAGGATTTGCATCCTAATTACATAATAGGCAATAAATAAATACAATACAATAAATAAATGCAAGGAATTACCAAGGTTGAGACACCTTAATTCCCACCACTCTTCATAATGGAAACCTTCCGCAACCCACATCACTCAATTTGAGAGGATCTTCCATTTAAAAATGGAAACTTTCCGAACTCATCTTCCGCCAAAAAATCTATTTAAACCACTCTTTGTGCTTTTTCCAAGGACCCCACCACGAACAATGCAACAAAACTATGCCAAAATTTCAATGTAAATTGTGCAAAAATATCTGAGAGCAAAGCTTAATTATGTAAGCCATTTCTCCCAAGGAAAAAGAGAGGAGAGCAATGGAGTTTTTTTAAGATGAATTGGTTTATGTTCTATTAATTTTTTGATTGTCTTTGATTTCATCTTCTTGACTCAATTGTTGTAGCTATTTTGATATCTTAATAGGTTTTAAATCAATTTTGCAGTCCACAAAATGGCACGCCCGATGGGACCCACTTCTCTTGATCAAATATTACTTTTTTGCAAGTTTTTATTATAAAATTTGTGTTTCTCTAACCCCCGTTGTCAATTTTTGCATGTGAACTGTCACAAGTGATCTCCTGGGTTCAAACTGACTACCCCATCATGCCCAGGAGGCCGTTTCAATGCTTTTTTACTATAAATTTGCTTATGCTTGGTGATTGTGAAATGTTTGAAAAAATTTAAATTTTTTATTTATTTCACACACCATACCATATGGATTCGTATGGCCCCGTACTATCTACATGTGGTCTCTACCTGTATTTCTTTCATCTATGGTTCCTGCTAGTTGCATCGGCTTAGTGTTGTCTATATAAAGGATATTCATGTTCATAGTCTTGAAAATTGCAAAACCCTAAGCTAAATTTTTGTCACTTTTCTCTGCCTCAAACCTTTTTTCAGTCACTAGCTTAAACATTGTGGTCGCCGCCCAGTCACTACTTGCTCCATGGTGTCACCACCTTAGAGATCCACTTATCGCTGCCATATTTTCTTAAGTCGACACTCACATGAAAGGTTTCCGCTCCTTTAGTCAAAACCTTGAGTGTTGGTAGCCATTCACCGAATCTTTTGTCGATTCCCAAAATCCCTTTTGGTCACCAGTATTGTTCATTGACCTTGTCTACATTTAAAACATACTTGTCCCTCCATTTTCTACTCGCCATAGCTTCTGTAAGATATTTCAGGCTCTAAATGGTCTTAAGTCTTTAAACCTAGGTCGTAGTCCTAAAACCTTTGTCAACATTGGCAAAAACCTTCGACCATCCTTTAGCTCTTGTCCCCAGGCCTGTGTTCACATAGGTGACCAGGCTCACGAGCCTTTATATTTCTTTTTTATTTATATTTTTTGTGTTTGTTCAAGCCCTGGTCACATGAGTAACCAAGGGATTAACTAAAACCCCAAATCTAAACTTAACCGCCAAAACAAACCTTAACCTCCAGAGGTAAACTGTGTGCATGTGACCATCAAGGACTTAACCACTAGCATTTAACTTTAATAGCTGGCCTGTCCTTGCTCTCCTAGAAGCCCTAGGAGGGCATTTTTTTCTTTTATCATAACTTGGTCATAACAGGTCCAAATCATGGAAACAAATAATTGTCGGAAAGATTACTTCACGAACTGAATAGTGACATCAACGGTTTTAGGTAATTTCATCATTTTATCACGTAACTTCTCAGCCAAACTTTAGCTTCCTTTCAAACTTCAAATGCACATAACTAGAGCAAAATTGATCTTGTTTCAATGATTTTTTTTTAAATTGCTTAGAATTGTCTAAGTTTTCTATTTATGCAGTCTATTTTCCTGTATTAGATCATCAATTACAATTTTTTAACATATTGCATATTTTGACATAATCCTCTTTAGCTTGCAAGTTTGTGTTTCTTCTTATCATTGTAGTATCAAATCGTTTGTCAAAAAATGGAGGAAAAACTACTGACATTTTTCTTGTAGGTTCGATCGGTCAAAGCCTAAATCTTGTCTTTCACTAAATTAGGCATATTTGGGCTTGGTGCTTAAAATAAACCTTGCATGCTCTATGCCTTTTTTTTTTTTCATTTTTTTAGTTTGCTTATTGTGAATGATTGTAACTCGATTTAACAATGAGAGTATCCTCTCCCCCCACCTATCTAATGGATCTAGGGTGTAAGAGAAAAAGTTGTTATCTCTAGAGGGTTTGCCACCCTACTTGAAAAGGTGGGAATGACCCAAGTGGCAACAAGCTAAGGCCAAGCTTTTCTGAGCCGCTATATAAATAATGTGCTTGTGACAAAAGTCATAAGCAACAAGTGCAATTATTTCATACCGACGAATGTCTCCCTTAGTACTTTATGGTGCATGAAACCCTATAGAGCGTAACCTCTACAAGCTGGGAGGCCTCCTAATCAGAGTGAATCGCCGCATGTATGGCCACCTGAACAGAAGCCCTTACTAGAAACCTTTGTCTAGAAGCCAAAAACCTTCTATCTGCTAGCATAGGGGGTCAAAATATAGACCTCTGGGAGCTATCCCACATTCTCGCAATTCATAGTAGAGATAGCAAATTCCTGGAGATCTTCAGGTCTTCAAAAATTTGATGTTTGGTTAGGCCGAGAAGTAAGTGCTGAGCAAGGAGGAGCCAGTGCTACCAAACTTCTAGGCTATCCACTATGAATAAGTGCAACTAGAGCAATCCATGTGGGAATCCAGTAGATATTGTCCTTGCCTAGCCTAAGTTGTTAATGTTTGTAAATGTTCTGTGTATGAGTGTTTTCTATCTTGTTTGCTTGTCATAAAATTGCCAAAAAGTTGTCAAAAACAAAATCCCATCCTAACACACATCCTAAGCCACATCATCCACATCACCTAATCCTAATCATCCTAGTCAATCTTCATATTAAACCACTATCCAATCAACTTCATCTATTTCATATCTAAATCATATCTTAATCATTTCACATCCTCACATCCTAATTTACCACTTGTAAACATGGACATGACATTCCCAAACAAGACCTATGAGAATGATCCTTATGGCACCATAAGAATGCTTGATACACTTGAGTGGTTATATAGAAAGAAACAAGTCCCTATGCCACCACAACACCAACAATTCCTACAACATCAAATCCAATCATCACATCAACAACTTCCACATCAATCCTATGTATCACCTATATCATCACATCAAACCTATCCATCCACCTATCATGTTACCCCTACTCCAACTTATCCTATTTCTTCTAATCCCAATCATTATCCATATCAATCCACGTCTCAACAACCCTTATCCTATGCAATCCCTCCACTATAACACCATAACAACTTCCAACACATTCTATCTCAACCATAATCCTATGTGTTACCTACACCATCAGGCCAACCTAATCTATCTACAAGTCATGTCAATGCCATATCAACCTATCAACATCCACCCCAACGTTATCCAAATCCTCATTCAAACATTCCAACACATCACCAAACCCATCCACAAGGCAACCAAGTGTGCTCACAAGAGTTAAATGGCCATTTGTACATAAGTCAAACATCCTTAAGTCCACTTTTGGAGCAAGATCTAATATCCTTTGACGAGGGAGAATCGTATGTGTCACCTAATCCTACTGCAAGTGGCCCCTTGTATATAAATCAAGTGTCCTTAAGTCAATCTTTGGAGCAAAATTTGATATCCTTTGATGAGGGAGATACCAATCTAGGTTATGCACCCTATGAGCATCCTCTATCACCATCTATTCCAATGACAATCCATGAGTCTACTAGTCCTATCTCAACACCTTCATGTAATCCTAACATTCCGCCATCCAATATTAGTCTCAATCAAAACCCTAATATGTCTAATCCATCTAATCCCAATCCAAACCATCCACCAAGTCCTAATCCTAAACCCACCACTCCATCTACTCTTATCCTCCATCCCCTATATTGCCCATTCGCACATACCCTAATGAAGGATGTGATCCAAGGGCTATTATCTAGGAATCAATCATTGTCATGTCATCAAAGTCCTATCCTTGAGTCTCCTAATGAACCTTTCATTGACACACTTAGCCCTTCAATCCCATCATGTGAACCACAAGCCATTGAGCCAATTGAAGAGCCTCCCATCATGAGCCCAAGTCAAACTTCATCACACTCTCTTATGGATGAATATCAAGAACCCATCAAACTCGTCTAAGAGCCTTCCACTTCCATGAAACTACAAGATTTATATCAAGAGTATGATCCTAAGCATGTGGAAATGTCAAATCCTAGTCCTAATCAAGATCAAATCCTTTCCATGCAACCCATCCATAACATTTATCTTTTCCATGATCAAGATGATATTACCTATAAAGAAGTTATCCATGAGCACCTTGATCTTATCCATAATCCCATACCCATCCATGAGTAAGATATCCAAATTGCTCCTATCTATACTCTATCTAACCCTATCCATAATCTACAAACATCTGTTTCCCTTGATGAGACACATGCCTCCCAAGAAAACACAAAAGATCAAAACAATAACTTGGATCCTAATGAGCGTAAGAAAAATCTTAATGATCCTTCCTCATCCACCATCAAACCTATTCCAAATCCACTATCATATCATATTGGTGTAACCATCTTCATCCATGAGTATTCCTCCTTAGAACACCAACAACCATTATCCACTACCTCACCTTCACTATCACATAATGAACTTGTGTCTAGTGTCCAACATGCACATAGTCCCATTGTCAATCGCATCCTCCAAAAGATGAACTATCAAGGTAAAGGCATAGGCCCTCTTGAACAAGGAATTTTGGAGCCCATCCATGTCAAGGTCCCTCTGCGGTCATTTGGCCTTGGATACACACCCCAAGGTAAAAAATCTAAAGATGTTGGTATTTCCTCCATGCCTCTAAAATCCATTTCCTATCACAAATCCCATCATACACCCAAAACATATGTTTCCATTCCACCTCCATCATCTTATAAATGTCAAAAGCATATGACCATTGATCTTCCACCATCAACTTTGCCTCCATTACTTCCAACTCCTAACATCCCTCCATCGAATCTACCTCCACCATTGCTTTCAACTCCTAATATCCCACCATCAACTTTTCCACCATTACTCCCAACACCTAACATTCCTATCATCCATAAATACCCTCATATTCCCAATCATGACCAATAAATGCACACATCATGTAAACATAAAGCTTCCACTCATTCCACCAACTCCACTTCCACCAATCCCATGGGATTCAAAAGCAAAAATTTGGTTGCCTCTACATATACAGTAAAATTGTAAAGGTCCAAATGCCTTAGAGTACAAATGAAAAGAATCAAATAAAAATCCATCTAAACTCATACCTCCACAAGAAAAGTCTAAAACTAAAATGGTATGGGTCCCTAAGCAAAAAGCCATCAAGTCAAAGGAGGCATCCACCTTTCAAAAATCCCAACCATCGTCATCTGTTAATAAATGCCATTCCATTCCAAAAATGCAGGTTACTTCATCCCACAAATCAGACAAAAATCATAAAAATATTAAGTCTATGTGGGTTCCTAAAATACTTCATCACCCATCCCCTAAGCAAACATCCCTATTGCTTCCTACACCACTATCCACTCAAAAGCTTCAATGTTTATCACAGTGTGTGCAACTGTTGGTCATGATTCCATTTCATCACATAACAATTCCACATACCTCCATCTCCCCATCCTTTTTCCACTATCCTACATATCTTCCCCATCCTATCTCTATGGTCCATGCTCTTGCACAAGTCTTCCATCCATCCTTGCACAAGTCTTCCATCCATCTTCCACTACTTTCCATACATAATCCACATCATAATCCACTATCATTCCCTCCATAATCAATATCATAATCCATTATCTACCTACTCCATCTCACTTTCATTCAATCTCCCCTACCAATATCTATGATCACATTTGACATGGTCCATGTGATGATATCCATCTAGCGGGACTATCACCATTCATGGAACTAGACACTTGAGTCCCTGCTATCCTTCTTCTATCCAAAAAATCAAAAAATAAGCCAAAAAAGAAAAAAGAAAAAAAAAGAGAAAAAATGAAAAACGTAAAGACAAATCCCTTCCTCCAAATGGTGAAAACATGGTAAACAAGTGCCTTGGATAAGTACCATGATGAAAACCTAGCAAATAGGTGTCATGTGTAAATTGATCTTCTATGTCACCTACACTTAGGGGCACGTTGTTTCATCCTCCTATCATGTTCCAACTTATCATTTTACATCCTATCATATCCTCTCTTACCATGTCCTTATCCATCATACCTATCACATTGCATCCATTCATATTCCCTTCCTCATCTTGATCTTGATAAAGATTGGGGGTAAAAATGTGGAAACATGCCTTGGATATCTCTTGATATACCTCATCCTTTCAATCCAATCCTATCATGAGCCTTGTCATGTAAAACCCTAAGTATTGCACCTAGAATGGGGCATGTTATTCCTATTCAACATAGTCTTTGAGATCACATTCTTGCTCTCTTACGCGTACATCATTTTCATCCCTTATTGCCCATCCTTTCATCCATCCAATCCTACCTACCTACCTCCTTGCACCTAGACTTGGTTTTCCGTTGTCATTGGTATCTAGCATAAATGTTGCACAAATTGTAAATCCATTTGACATCCCAAAACATATCAAAATCCAAAAAATTGAAACATATCAAAATCCAAAAAAATTGAAATATCCCAAAAACACAAAAACACACAAAAAAAAATTCCAAAAAAATCATAAAAAGTTGTAACAAAAACCCAAAAAAATCACATGTCAAAAATACAAAAAAATCATAAAATGTCCTTAAAAAATACAAAAAAAAATCATAAAAAGTCCTGAAAAAATACAAAAAAAACCAAATATTCTCAAAAACACAAAAAAAAACAAATATCCAACAAAAATCTGAACAATAAAATCAATCCATCAAATCACTGCTTCCAAATCAATCCAATCATCAAATCAAATCATATCACTCAAACAAATCAAATCAATTACATCAAATCAATCATATCAATCACTTCTTCTAAGTCAAACCACTCAAATCACTTCTTCACATCAATTCATTAAAACAAATCCAATCACATCATCAAATCAAATCCAATTATCATTGCATCAAATCACATCAATCCTATTGATCACTCATCCCCCATCATCACCATCTCATAATAAATCAAAACTACATCTCACCTCTATCGTTAAAAGCCTTAATCCCGTGGATACATGGTATGTAGGCAATCTAGAGTATGAAGGAAATACCTAGATTTAGGCACAAGATGATACTCCTCTTTTATTTTTTACCCTTCTTTTGATCATCATCATCTTCTTTCATCTCACTTTCTTCTTCCATCATTTGTCTCCCATCATCATCAATAAATACCCAGAACTACATATCATCACATCTCATCATCATCGTATGATGCTTTGATCCTGTGGATATAGGGTATGTAGGCAGTCTGAAATATGAAGGAAGTATCCAGTACTCAAGCACCGACGATTCATTCTTCCATCTTCCCTTGTCATCTTTCCTATCTTCCATTTTCCTCTCCTTGACTAACTCAAGCAGAACCAAACTATGCATGTCTTGATAGCTCAAGTACTTATCAAATTGAAGGTAAACAAAGACATTTGTCTACATGCCTTAAGCCAACATATTGTAAACCACTCCAACATCTTAGCCTTCAACAAGATATATCTTTCCTCACAACAAGGTGCTATCAAATCTATCTAAGAGCACCCTAATTTGGCAAGAGAACATGATGGCAGTGCCTTTTATTTTCTTTTGATTTATCTTTTGTCCCTTTCTAATACCTAGTCAAGATGGCCTTGATCTATCATATCTTGGTATGTTGCGATGAGGTATGGACTAGGGCATGGTCATTTTCTTTTGTATGTTGTGTTTGTGGGATGATCTTATTCTCTTACTATGCCTAATGGTATCTTGTACGTGTTGGGACTAGCATCTTGTATATCAATATCTTTTAAATCTGAGAAGCTAAATAGTCTCTTATGCACTAAGACTATTCTATGCTAAGACTATTTCCCATACATATAACCAACAAGGTTTCATTATGTTTAGTGGAAGTAAGTTCAAACCTTTGCTTGCAGAGTCAAAGTCCATCTCTACAGCTAATATTCATATCTTGTATCTTGACAAGATTGTATTAGTCTGTAGCACATTGGATACTCGACAACTTGGTCTTCTCTACCCTGGTACATAATATCCATTTGCTATATAAAACATAAAGATTGCAAATCTCCAATTTTATATGCAACCATTTGAAGCTGCCTTCACCATCCACTCCTCACCCGATTGATCAATGGTTTCATCATTTTCTCTCTAATCATCATATTAATCCTATCAAATAAGTGTGTTAGACATACATCACCCTAATTTTTCTTCTAAACCAAACCCCAATTCTTCTGTTTCATCCCCTCAGTCACCCACCCAAACCATATTTCTTCATGTCAAGTTAACCTAGTCTATCCCTTTTCTGTCCTCTTGTCATGAGTCACCCCAGCCTTTCCCGGTAGCCTGGTTTTCCTCTTGATGGGGCATCATCCACCAGTTTCACTGGGGAATAGCTTGTTTATCTAACGTATCATATATTCTTTGAAACAACACCCTAACGGACATTGTCTCAAAGAGGGGCAAAATGTAGACACCCAAAATTTACCCATTTCATTATTTAGGCATTTATTGCATTTTTCACTGCATACCTTCATCCTGTCTAACACTTCCTCTGATAAATTAAATAAATCTAACATTTATTTAATTTATCCCATTCTTTCACATTATTAAATAAATAAATTTTATTTATTTATTTATTTAATCCCCTTTCCTCTTGAATTAAATAAAATAAACCTTTTATTTTATTTTAATTTATCACTTTATCTCTCCCCACTTAAAATAAATAAATAAATAATTTTATTTATTTTATCCTCACATGCCTCATAATTTAAATAATTTTTAAATTATTTAATTATGACTTCACTTACCTTCCATTTCCATCTCCCGAGATGACTCAACTCATCTCTTAAGTTAACTCTAATCACCTTCTAATTCCCTCTCTAGTGAACTCTAACCATCTTCTCTCCATCTCCTCTTCATAATGGATACCTTCCCCAACCCACATCACTCAACTTGAGAGGATCTTCCATTTAAAAATGTAAACCTTCCCAACTCATCTTCCACAAAAAAACCTATTTAAAACCCTCTTTTTTCTTTTTCCAAGGATCCCACCATGAATAATGCAACGAAACTATGCCAGAATTTCAATGTAAATTGTGCAAAAATATTTGAGAGTAGTAAAGCTTAATTATGCAAGCCATTTCTCCCAAGGCAAAAGAGAGGAGAGCAATGGAGTTTTTTAAGATGAATTGGTTTATGTTCTATTGATGTTTTCGATTATCTTTGATTTCATCTTCTTGACTCGATTGTTGTAGTTGTTTTGATATCTTAATAGGTTTTGAATCAATTTTGAAGTCCACACTAATCTCTAACACTCACTAACTTGATGCTTCTAGCAATTGTAGAAGAAATTGTGGAGAGAGTTGTATGTAGTAAAATGTAATCGTAGAGTGATAATTGATGCAAAAATGAAATATTTTAGCTTATATGTTGCTCAAGGGAATTTCAATGATCAATTGGGGAAACATTAGGTCTAGTAGGCATTAGATTTGTTAGACCCAAAATTTGAAATAAATATGAGTGTATTTGGACATTAACATTTGAGTTATTCTATGTCTTAGGTCCCTAACATTTTAATGCATATTTGTCCAACTTTGAAATTAGTCTTGAAACTTTTAGAATAAGGATTAAAAGTAGAAGTAAGGTGAAGGGTTTATATAAATCAATCCAAAGGTGGGTAGAAGGTTATAAATCATACCAAATGATCTTAAAACATTACTACACGAGCAATCCAAAATAAGTGCAAGAGCATAAGGTGGAGATCACAAAGTAGATGATTTCCAACCTTACAAATTCCATGTAGTCATTATCCTCCTAGATTTGATTATTTACTCCCTATGGTCATTTCCACAATCATGGACTTGACCCTTACCTTTCTAAAATTTAAATTTAAAATTTGGGTGACTGGCCCCCTTTATATTTTGCTTTGAGCTAACTAAGTACACATTTATAAATTTTGATTCTATGTGCTAGTACTTAAAGACATTTATGAGAATTCAATTTACACATCCAAAACCCACAAGTCCTCTCTTATTCTAGAGTACTAAAGGAGAAATCAATAGCAAACTATCAAATTAGGAACAAGTAACATCAATGACTTATTATTTATTGAACACTATAAATAGGAATATCGATTCATACCTATAAGGAGTTGCTTCACCAATAAATAATTAGCATTATAAGATCTTGATACAAACACTCACTAACTTGATGCTTCTAGCAATTGTAGAAGAAATTGTGGAGAGAGTTGTATGTAGTAAAATGTAGTCGTAGAGTGATAATTGATGCAAAAATGAAATATTTTAGCTTATATGTTGCTCAAGGGAATTTCAATGATCAATTGGGGAAACATTAGGTCTAGTAGGCATGAGATTTGTTAGACCCAAAATTTGAAATAAATATGAGTGTATTTGGACATTAACATTTGAGTTATTCTATGTCTTAGGTCCCTAACATTTTAATGCATATTTGTCCAACTTTGAAATTAGTCTTGAAACTTTTAGAATAAGGATTAAAAGTAGAAGTAAGGTGAAGGGTTTATATAAATCAATCCAAAGGTGGGTAGAAGGTTATAAATCATACCAAATGATCTTAAAACATTACTACACGAGCAATCCAAAATAAGTGCAAGAGCATAAGGTGGAGATCACAAAGTAGATGATTTCCAACCTTACAAATTCCATGTAGTCATTATCCTCCTAGATTTGATTATTTACTCCCTATGGTCATTTCCACAATCATGGACTTGACCCTTACCTTTCTAAAATTTAAATTTAAAATTTGGGTGACTGGCCCCCTTTATATTTTGCTTTGAGCTAAGTACACATTTATAAATTTTGATTCTATGTGCTAGTACTTAAAGACATTTATGAGAATTCAATTTACACATCCAAAACCCACAAGTCCTCTCTTATTCTAGAGTACTAAAGGAGAAATCAATAGCAAACTATCAAATTAGGAACAAGTAACATCAATGACTTATTATTTATTGAACACTATAAATAGGAATATTGATTCATACCTATAAGGAGTTGCTTCACCAATAAATAATTAGCATTATAAGATCTTGATACAAAGTTAAACATAGACTAATAGGGCCTATAAGAGAGCTTATATGAATCCAAGCATTATTTACCATACAAAGAAACGGGATAGCAATTAGCCATTTCATGAACCAATCATTACAATCCTCAACTTTCTTTAGAAGTTGAATCCTAACTCAATTACATGTGAACACTAAGGCCCCAACCCTAATTTTGTGTAAATAGGATCTAGCTAATAATCTTAATATCTTTTCTCATAGGCCATTAGTTTCTGATTTCATAAAAAAATCTAAATATCCTCCATGTTTGCGTCTATATTAGATGACTTTATGACAATCTCTAGAGACCTTTGGCTTCCAACTTAATGCTTAGTTCCCCTTTATGATTTTAACAAATTAAATAGGGTGAATCTAAGAATTCACTTGAATATTACATATAGTGTAAAAATCTAATCAACCTTGATTTCAATAAGTTAGGCAAAGAATTAGATTTCACCTAATTTTTACCACCACCAATCAATATTTTCTATCCTCCTTGAGCCAACCCAAGCATCAAGTCTATTGTTCCACTTGAGCACTCCCACATGGGTATTTAGCTTCACAAGGGTGTGGGTGAGGTGAATGACAATGAGAAAGCATTTGAAACCATTGTAAACATCTTAAATTTTCAATACTTATGAAAAAGCACACATGTATCAAATATAAGTGACACATACAACCACAACAAGGTTTGCAAGGGCTATTTTCACTCTACTAGACACAAACCTAATGAAAAATAATGACCTTGATGTCAAGGCAACACCTTATTGTGGCAAGGAAACCATCATCCTAGGAGGAACACCTGGTGATCCAAGAAATGACTCACAATAATAAGGCATCATTATTTGATTATTCACATAGGCAACCAATTTCCCAACTTGATAAGGATGAGGTCATCATCTAACTTAATCATAGATGACCACGAAACTACACTCTCTACAAGGGCACCTTATACAACTCACTAAGGCCTTAATTTATAGAGTTATTCTTACCATTAGTTCATGTAAATTTAGGGCAAAACCAAACCACACTAGCTCACAAAGTCACAACTTAGACCCACACCATGAGAATTTCCAATATTTATCATTCATATAGAGACTTATCCTCTAATGCACATGCATTGTTGAACACACCAAGATACTGAGAGGGTGGGTGAATCAGTATCTAAACAGTCTTCAATTTTAACAACTTCAACTTATCCAGAGCAGATTAAAACTTAAGCATCATAGTATTATCATAAGCATGAAAGATTAACATAATGCACATCAACACATAACACTAGATATACATGGAAAACCCAAGAAGGGAAAAACCACGATGAGGATTAACTCACAATATATGAAGCTCAAATAACAACTTTGTTTTAGGGCTACAACCCAAGGAAGCTACTACTCCCTGAAAAACTAGATTCAGGGTCACTCCCAAGGAAGCTACTACTCCTTGAATACTTTATTTTAGGGTCACTCCCAAGGAAGCTACTTCTCCCTGAATTGAGAACACACTTACAAAAAATTACATTATGACAATCCTTCTACTGTTTGAAAATTGACATTGAAAATCACACCTTTGATGATTGTAATTCTACCTCTTCACACTTTCATTTGATGATTTGATCAGTTAGACACACTCTACACTTGATCATTGTCACAAATATTTCTTCAAGATGAATTACGACAACATCAACAACTTATGTTTTTTCTCCTTCAGTCGCACCTCAAAAATGCACTCATTCTGCTCCTTATCTGCTTTCAAACTTTTCCAATCAACTTAAAATCACACCTCACCTTATTTAACTTAATTTACAATTTATATAAGATATTACATTGATTACATTTCTTGTCAGCCAGATATAACATGAAAAATGCATTTACAAGTCAGCTAGACAACACACAACATGAAACATGTAGAAGATAGGTCCTAAGTAAAACCACATGTTACACCAACATAAGACCCATGCCTTGTGGACACCAACACTTGCTTAACTAGGTCCAAAACATAATTCACAACTTCAAACACCAAGGAATTACATCCGTACACTCCACTCATTTGAAAATAGGACATCTTTAAGCAACAACACATGAACCTTGAAGCATAACGGCCCCATCAACTTGAAAACCTTGTGTGGTACTGGAAACAAGAAAGATCATCATGAAACTTTTTTAGATGAGTCTACAGGACTCATACAACATCCCCAAACACTCCTTTACCTCTGTACATCAAAGAATTTGTGCCGCACATCTTCAATCATGAACTCTAAGAACAATCTATCATCCGGAACACACAACACCATGTTGTCATTTGAAAAATTGAGTTGTGTATCACCAAGAACCTTAAAAATGCAAAGAATCATGTAATAAACATCCATAAAGATTTCTTCAAAACCACAAGGGCAATCATTCATTTTTGGAGGAATGCGGAGCATTCCAACAGGTCTCCAACACTAGATTACTCTGCCAAAACACATGCCACTACTCTATCATGCATAACTTTCACAGCGGATGGGACAAATGATCTAAAAACTTGGAATTATCACCTTCACTACACCCTAAACATAGTTCTAGAACCACATGGCCATATCTACAAATGCAAAGGAATGCAAAGCATTCCATTGTCCTACACAAAACACCTTCACAAAGACAACACTGTCTTCAAATTGTCAACAACAAAACACTCTTCCGATAGTCCAATCATCATGAAACTAGAAACATACATGCTTCAGGCCATCAGTAACAATAGCAACACATTTGATCATCTTTGTGCTTCTAATTCTCATATTAATATGAACTATATCTTCTCTCTTCTCTTATTGGATGGGACATGCCATCCAACCATGAACTGTATCTTCTTTTCTTGTTGGATGAGACATGACATCCAACCATGAACACCATCACACTACCATGATAATCAATGACAACCTATTGATAGTGTTGACATTAATGAAAACCCTAGGAACCATATGTGTAACATGCATGGTACAACACAATTGACATACACAACAATGCACATTATAACAAACTAAATTTCTAGCTAACAACATCAAGCTCCTACTTCATCACATTCATCCATACCAATACGTAGCTAGAGTTTATACCTTTTTCAAAGCCTTCCTTAACTTCCTTCTTATCATCTTAACTCATATATAGAGATGTACATAGTAGCATTCAACAAGGTGCATTTCACAAATTTTGCACCCTTTAAATATCTTCCTACTTGGACCTTATTTGTTGATCAAGGTAGTTTAATAAATACTTAGAATGATCATTTGGAATGCTTTTTATGTCAAGGGATTATTTCGTTTCCAAGAATCCCCATGCTATTGAAAATTCTTAGAGTTATTTGATTAGGTGTTTACTCGATATGTGGTCAATGGGTATTGCTACCTCATGCCCAACACATGAATTCTCCAAACTTATTAATCCTTGTACATTATCCTTAGGCTTATCCTAGCTATTAGATCTTTTAATAATTTTGTTCATGGTGTTTCAGGATCTTGATAGGTCCAATATTTCAACCCACATCTAGATGCTCATTTTTATCCTACTAGCTTGCTCATACACACACTCTCTCTCTCTCACATACACACACACACACATGCATGCAAACACACACACACACACACACACACACACACACACACATGCGCGCACGTGGGCGTGCGCACACACACACACACCTCACAAGATTTTCCTCTCATACCAAATGCCACTCTTTAACTTGGCTTATTTTCTTTGTTGATTTCCTAAACACTTGGTAGATTGTTAGGACATCATTACAAAATGATTTCAATTCAATCCATTGAAATATTAGTTCAAAAATAAGAATGTTAGCTAATGAATATGTCATCTATTTTCATCATAATTTATAGCCAAATGTTTAATCCAAAACTTAGAACTACAATTCTCACTTTTATATTCGTAAGTAATTTTAAAAGGTGTTGATGTGGGTTTTGACACAACAATGTTCCTATAGGCTATGACATGTGCCACAAGTTGGAATGAGAAAGGTTCCCTTACTTGGTAGGTGGATAGCTTCAAGAGTCTATAGTGATTTCTTTCACAAGGCTTACTAAAATTTCTTAGTTAGAGAGCACTTTGGCTAGTTTGTTTGCTATTTTGTTTTGATTTTCATTAGTTATATTGCTGAAGATAGATTTGTTCAAATTGAATCTAGTTTATATACTCTTAGCATGTTCATATATTATTTGATTTCAATGTGTTTTATTGCATCATTTAATTTTAAATTGTGGAGTTTCATTTTTAAACTTGTTTCTTCCAATCAGTGCTTAAGAAGATCTAAATATAAACTTCATTGTATTTACTCATTGTGCATTTGAATAGGTTTCAACTGTAAAATTTGTAGAGAATACAAATGCAATTACCACTGTTCTTTTTTTTCTAGATAGTCATGCATTCCTTAGTACATCAATTGATGGGATGGTGCATGTATGGGACTTGTTTCACTATAGGATTTTTTGGGCTTTTACATTTCCTACTTCCAAACTATTTGTTCCCTTAGCAGTAGACCCAAGTGGTGAAGTAAGAAGTTCTAGAGAATCACAGTCACTGAACAAAGAAAACTAAAGCAAATCCTGTAAAACTAGTTAGCACATATCATATCATTATTGAAACCAAGAGACAAAACCTTAGGACACTAAGAGGCTCCACAACCACATGAAACTAGTAAGTGTAGATCTTACCCCAAATGGAGAACTAGATTACATGTTTGAGAATGTATCTACCCTAGGCCCCTCCAACATATCAAACTATTTGGGCCAACAATCATAGTATTTTTCATCTTTATGTTTTGGTTCCATTTTAAGCTTTTGCAAAAGTTCTTAATATACATCTCTTATCATGATTGCAAATTTTTGGTTATCTATGTAGGTATAAATAATGCATCACTTTACCTAGATGAGGTGTTTACTTGTGTCTTTCTCGATCATATAGACTAAAAGAAGAGAGAAACAATCATTTATTTACTTTTACCACTATCACTCCAAAATAAAAGAAAATGCATAAAACTCAACCCTCAAAGTTTCTCAGCAATTAATCAAATTTATATTTTAAGGATACCATGCTTTGAGGTACATTATTACTCTTTAATATTTGACTATTTGAATAGAATAACTAACTTCTCATTGCAATTCAACAGTCCATTTGTACATTTGTGTAAGACAAAAGCATAGTTAGTAATATACCATTGAAGATTGTATAAAAATTTGGATAGAACTGACTTCTCTCTACCACTATAACCAAAAAACAATCATTAGTTGCAAAATTTGGGGAGTCTTCTAGTAAAAAGTTGTCTTGGAATTATTCACTTTCTTAATAGTGTACACTATAGAGTCTAGATCATTGACTATTGTTTATGTAGTACACTTTCCTATCATAGACACAAGATCAACATTAGAAACTAGGTGCCCAATCATGGACCATAAAAATCATGCAACAATGGTTTAACTTTGGGGCACTTGATTTAATACGTGTCACTATACTAGCACTAGAGACATGAATTTTACCAGAAAAACAAAGATTTTAGGGTGTGCGTACCATTTTATAATTTTTTTGGGAGAGACTAAAAGATGACAATATTTCAATGATGAAATGGGATACTCTCCCTTTCAAATCTGCAACATAAACCTAGACAATAGCCTATGCAAGAAGGCTGCAAATAAAGTGAACAACAAAAAATAAAAGAGAAATCCACAACATTGATTTTATTAAATCTGAAAATTCATTACATCCACCTAAAGCTTATGAGCTTCCTTGATTCATACATATAATATTTGCAACAAAATACTTTCACAATATCCTGGACTCACTCCGGCGGTATCTGAGAATTCTAAATTTTCTTCTCCAAAATCTTTCCCCCCATACTTCTCCTCAAGCCTCCAATTTGTAGACTTCTGGCTATACAAGAAACCATCTGTGGTTTTATAAAACCATGTGCTTAACTTCTCAGTCAAGATTCTAGTCTAAAATTAGGCTCTCACGTCCAAATTATTCTCCCTTATTTTTGACCCTTGCAGTTGTCATAGAATCTGTCATAATACCTCTAAAAATAATCCTTCCATGATATAGTATCATGTGGGCCTCTTTTGACAACTAATATTTCAATTTTCAAGGCACCGACATGAGACAAAAGTGCCAATTAAAAATTCAAATGCCACTCTTGGGAGTTACAAATCTGAAAATAAATAAAATAAAATCACATGCAATCCACCTTCACATGGGCACTTGGAATGACTACTTACAAATTCCTTACTTATGATGGTTACAATAATAAGTGCCATTAATTCCACAATTCTTGGTAGCCCCACTTATGACAAAAATCAGTCCCACTAAAAATAAAATTTGGTAGCCCACTTATGACAGAATCAACCCCACTTATGACAAAATCAACCCCCACTAAAATAGAATTTAATACCTTTTCTAGGTGAGTGCTTAGGAAAGATATTCCCCACTATTTGAGGCATTTACAAGTTATCGGGGCATTTTTCCACCAAAATTACATTTACCAATATGCCCAAGGAAATTACATTTGTTGCAAATTAAAATATTATTTTCTCAAGCCCACAAACCTTATTGAAAACATACAAACAAAATTAAAATATTTTTGGTTGATACAGGATTGCTATTACCCATAGATGCTCCTGCATCATGCAAGTAGCAAAGCATAGCACCAAATATAATCTAAAACATAATCTATATGCATAAATTACCAAGTATAGCTCTGAAGTTGTTACATAGGTTAGGGAAAATTGAGATATGGAACTTTTTTTTTAAATGACATTTGAGCTCTAGAAGCTCTTTATCTAAACACTATGGACTATGGAAGCTTGAAGTCATTAACAACCTATGTCCTTTTTCTAATTGATATGGAGAACTAGTCAACTTAATTAACACTATAAGATTTGTAATTGAAAAGGGATGTTTTAAATGGTAAATGATTAGAAAATAACTAAATATGCATTCATTAAAGACTATAATCCCTTCTTCTTAACTTTTTGGAGAACCAAGAAACTTTATTAACAGTTGAAGATTCCTTATATTATAAGGAGTGTCATCTAGACTCGAGAAGTAGATAATTTCACAAGTTTTCAACAAACTATAGTTTCAATTGAAGGTGTGCATTTCAATTGATGATTCTATGAAAGAATGAAAATGGGAAAAAGAATGCTCTTTAAATGACTTTAAGCAAAGTTGCATATAAATGGATATGATATCGGATACAAATGTGGTGTTTGATATAGATATGGGAAATTTTTAAGATCTACTCTATTACAAATATAGTTAGATACAACAATTAAAAAACTCTATATATATTCAATTTATTTTTATATACAAGGGCATAGAATGTAACTTTAATATACTTATTTATATATATTTTGGTTTTGATATTTTAGTTTATAGTATTTATTTTCTTTTATTATGTTTGTGTATTTAGTAATTTAAATATTCATGTGTTTGAACAAAAATTTTTATGTTCTATTCTTTTTGTAATTTTTGAATGCTTTTTTGTAAACTCTAAATTGGATTCAAAACTAGACAGTATGGTACCATATCTAGATGCAACCCAAATATAGATAGGTTTGGATACAGTATACATGTTGTGACCAGGAGTATTGTATCTATTTGTAATATCTGATATGTGGATATGTGTACCTAGACAGGGGAGGATTTGATTTCTTAGAGCTTATTTGATACTTTAAAGACTAGATTACATAGGCATTGATTGTACTATTTCCTAACTAGAAAGTACCTTTCCATGTCCATGTAGATGCCTCCAGTACTGCAATAGGTGTGGTAATAGCACAAGTGAGAGGAAGAAGGGATCACCATATAACTTTTACTAGTAGGAAACTATCATAGAAGAAATAAAATTATATAACTACAAAGAAAGAAGCCTTGGTGATGGTGTACACATTACAAAAGTCTAGACACTAGTTATTGTCTACCACATTTATATTTTTCACAGACCATGTACCACTTAAGTATCTACGAAATGACCTATGATTCAAGGAAGAATATTCCATTGGTTGCTACTATTTCAAGAGTTCTTGAAAGTTTAAGATCATGGTCAAACGTAGCTATGGTAATCAAGAACAAAACTACTTTTCTATGACTAAAAATGGGGAAGACTTAGGACCTATTGAGGATGAAATTCCTAGTGTAAATTTGTTCAAAACAAATGTGGTACCTTAGGAACTAAGTGAAGTAGCCTAATTGTTGTCAATAGGAGAATTCCTTGAGAGAAGTTTAAAATAAGAAAAGAATAGGTTGTCCTAGAGATCTTTACCCTATATTTTAATTAAAAGAGAACTACATATTATTGGGAAAGATAGGATAATCAAAAGAGTAGTTATAGAACATGAAATGAATGATATTTTAAGAGAAGCACATGAAGGAATTTTAGGAAGGCATAACTCCAAGGATGGCACAACTAGAAAGGTGAAATACTAGGTTTATGGTAGTCTACTTTATTTAGAGATGAAAACATGTATATAAGAGGATGAAATATATGTCAAAGAATAGGGAGACCTACCACTAGAGATGAGATGTCTTTGCAACCTATTATGGCACAAGCTTCATTTGAGAAATGGGCAATTGACTTTATTTGACCAATTAAACCACTAGCATAGAAGAGCCATGCAAGGTTTATAATAATGGAGATAGAATACTTAACCAAGTGGATGGAAGCTAAGGCAACAAAAGATTGTACAACAAAGACTACTACTAAATTTATTTGTGAGAATATCATAACAAGGTTTGGGTATCCAATGAGTATCACAAGTGATCAAGGAAAACACTTTGTTAACAAGATTGTTATAGAACTACTAGAAATTTTCATGATAACACATAACATGAGTAGTGCACATCATCCACAAGCTAATGGGGCTAGTGAATCCTTCAACAAAAAATTGGGCACTACATTGACAAAAATGTGCAATGGAAATATGACAAACAAGGATGTTAGAATACTAGTTGCCCAATAGGCTTATCGAACCACCTATAAAAGAGTAAACAAATATTTCCCTATTGAACAATTAGTTTATTGATTGAACACAAATTTTCCTATTCAGTACATGGTACCCAACTTGAGATTAGCAAGCACATTAAGACTAAATGAAGAAGAACCACTTAAAGAAAGATTATTGGACTTGGAAAAATTAGATGGGAAAAGACTATTAGTAGTATACAATCAAAGTTGGGAGAAAATAAGGTAGAAGGCATGGCATGATAGAAATATAAACAACAAATAACTTCAAATTGTTATGTATGAAAAAGATGAATGATGAAGACTAGTATGTGCACTAGATCAAACCTTCTTCTATAATAACATTAAAGGACAAGACCAAGACAAATCACTACCAAATGGAGGAGGACTTAGATATAGATCTTGTACTCAAAGGCACTATGGAAAGATCTGATTTAATCATTTACCCTACCTGTCAAATATGGATTAAATCCTAGTTCTATGGTGATCGGAGAATAACTCACAAATGTTGATAGATACGGACAATCCAAAAGAAGCATTGAGATCAGTGAACAAAGGAGAACCTAATTCCAGAAGTAGAGGTGTCAAAGGACTAATTTGTGGGTGCCCAAGTCCTTGAAGTGATAATCTGCCAAAAGTCAGAACTAAGAAAATGTTCCAGAGACTGCTTAGAAGGCAAGTCTAAAGTTGGTTCAGATAGAAGGACTATTTTGGGGGCACCCAAGTCTTTCATAGAGGAATATTCCTAAAATACTATTAGATCCTAAAACCTTTTCCCTTACTCAATCTTCTTGTACCTTCACCTTTTCAGATCTTGCCCCTGTAACTTGCACACAAGAAGAAAAGGGGTTTGGGGGTTATGGTGTTTAGGGATCTACCTTAGTCAAATCCTGGGATAGCATTCAAGCTTCCCAACACCATTGTTTGATCAAGAGAGTGTGCCCTTGCAAGGCAGAGGCTAAACATGAAATTAATATGATGAAATCAAATGATGATGAACACAAATGATATCACCTATGTGATGAAACCCTTAGGAGGATGAAATCTCTTCAACTCATAAGGAGAGATAGATGATAACTTCAAACCCGCAACAACACACACAATGACAACACAAATCTGCTCTAGAATCACAATGAATGCTTTGAATGTTCTTTACTCCAATGCTTCAAGTTGGCTATTTCTATCTAGGTTACAAATAAATTAAAAAACACACTTATATATGCTTTCCAGCTAACATTCATGAAATTAACCAAAAGAGCCAACAAGGAGTGACCCTTTTAAAGGTCCTATGCTGACATACATTGAAATTTGCCTTAACCAATCAAGGAGGACTTGGATGTGGGCACCCAAGTCCCAAGGCACCTTTGTGGTCTGAGGTTAGGCTAAAAATGGGCCTCTAATTCCCAATTTGCATTGGTTTCAGGGGATTTTGCATCGGGATGAATATTTTGCATGTATAATGTTATCACGAGGACCTAGGAGCTAAACTAGGAGATAAAAAGGGAAGTGTCCACTTTTTACTCCATAACATTTAGCTCCCACTTTAATGTGTGTATGATCTTATGATCAATACATGCATTAAAGTACAGTTGAAGCACATCAAACACACCAAACACTAGAGTGAAGACACACCCTAAGTTTGGAGGACCATTTCTAGCCCCCAAGCTTAGGCAAACATAAGAAAACACTTGACAATCACATAAGACACAGTGAATATAGTAAGGAAGCATGTAATACACAGAGAAGATAGTGAAACATGCAATACACAAGGCATACATGAAGAGAAGACATGATTAAACTATATATATAACCCTAACTAGGTGATGGGGGGACCTCATCGCTACGCACCACCATGAAAGACATGCAAAGCACACATAAAACATGTAATACATGCTAGACACATAGGGAAAACATGTGGAAGACACATGGAATACACAAGCACCATAGAGTGAGCCATCGACACACTATACGTCTTATACATAGCAAACATAGGTAATAGGGAGGAGCTCATCCCTGTGCTCCACTATCTAAGACACACCAAACACACCTGATAGTTGAGCTATGCTACCACAACCACCAAAGACATGCTTGAGGGTGAATAACTCAAGATCCAACCCCGCCTCTGTAGAGGACTTTTTAAAAGGATGTGCAACCACTCAAGGGAAGACACAATCTCGCCTTCTGCAGAAGGGATTTTAAAATGCAAACCCACCTACATCCATATATGCCTTATGGTGAAAAGGAAGCATGCTCAAAGTTTACAACTCCACATGCATCCATAGATGCCTTACAATGAAAAGGAGGTATACGTAAAACAAAACAAAGTATATAACCCCACCTGCATCTACAGACGCCTTATGGTGAAAAGGAAGCATACATAGACACACTTTATCATCAATATCTAAAATAACTAAGGATAATACCACAATATATGCCCCCACCTTAAAGTGGTTGATCCCACTTGCTGGTATCAAACACATTTAAGGTAAAGTTGAAAACACGTGAGGGAACAACAGCTTTCGTAAAGTCCATTCCCTAGAATGACATGTGCTAACAATCGTCGAATGTTCCCACAAACACATTAATATCATTTGTGAATAATATATAAGATTTGGTTAGATAATATATTCTAAGATAACAACCAAATTATCTCTTATGAAACTTGTATAAAAATGATTTAACATATCGCTTAATAAACCAAGGCTACACTTGCGGGTTCAGAACCGAGTATAGTCATGAGGTTATACTTCCGGTATCTCAAAACTGAGTGTAGCTATAAGGTGAGATACAAAACATTCCAAAGTGCCTAGAAGCATATTAGAGTATTGCAAAGGTTTGTTACAAGAATCTTTACAACACAAAAGTGATTCTACTAGTCAAGTGTCAGTAACTTATTAACCCCATCTTCATATATGGACTAGGTCCATTTTATTCTTGTTGTAGGGATGCATGGTCCTTATCAATATTGATTTGTTATCATCATCCATCAACTAGTAGAGCCACAAAAGAATGAAAACATGAAAAATGAGAGAGGAGACAAAAGTGACTTAGGTTTACAACGTGGGAAGATGCCCCCAAGACATCATCCACAACATTACATGCCCCCAAGGCACCACACACAACAATTGCAATAAGAGAGAGGAGAATAGAAGAATAGAGAAACAAATAGAAGAAGCACCACAATGGAGGTGGTCTCCTTGTATCCTTGACCTTACAAGAGTATCAAGGGTCATCCAAGAAGACCTAAATAAACATTTAACACTACATGGGGGAACACAACACAACACTATCAAAAAATATATCTAGGAGGAGGCCACCCTTGAGAGTAACTAGAATAGGTGCTACATCGAGTGTGGCCAAAGGAGGGAGAAATACTTACCTGATTCAATGAGATACTTCCTAGAGGATAATCCATGTCTATTATCTCAGGATATATCATATTTAGTCTTGGAGTTGTTGTTATTGTATTAGCATTAAGTTTAGGATGATGATAAGCTTTGGTGGGTCTCAAAGAATGATATCCAATACCAGTCGAGTAGTTAATTACAACTTGTAAAGGTACATGGATTCCTTGTTTTACAACACAACCATTGCCTACGTAGTCACAATTTTTGTAAAGGATTTGAAATCTACGAACATAGAGAGACTCTATCTTTTTAGAAGAAGGTGGTGCCTCATAAGTCTCATATTCTGTAGTGTAGGTGAAATTATTGTCTTTATTTTCTACTAAAGAAACTTTAGGTTTCTTAGGTAGTTCCAAAGATTGCTTGGATGAGATCAATGCAACTTTTGATGCATCAGGAGTAGAGTTATTAAGTTTATATTCCCCTATAAAGGAAGGAGTAAAATCTAATTGTAACATCCACGTTCTAAAATCATAGTAAAATCGAGAATTTACCATAGAGTAATTCAAAAAGGTAAAGATGTGAGAAAATTTTTCTTTTATTTAACATATAATCAAGTAACAACAAATTGCAAGATTTCTATCCTAAAATAAGCAACATAATATAACATACAAAGATGATTACAAATGTTTGCAATAGATAATGTTTTACATAGTCTCAATAAACACAAGTCTCAAAGATATACTGCATCTAGAAATCTAACATCTTTATCACAAGCCTTGGCATGTCTTCTACTAGAGAGAGAGATAGCATCTTTCCAGTGATTTACCTCCAACCACAGATCGACGGTCTCAAACACATCTTCCACATAGGAAGTGCCCTACCCTTCACGGCGAATATAGACCAAAGGTGACCAGTGGTAATTTGCCTTTCTAAGTACATAGTGTTGTATCCTACACCACTCTATCAACCATACAACCCTAGATACCCTCTAGCTAAGTATGATTTCTGATAGGTTGTGCAATCCAGATACAGTGAACCGACAATGCATGCAAAGACATATGCATTACTATGGCCATAGTTTTAATATAAATTGATGTTCACAATGAACGTTGTCATAATGTTCACCCACCCCAACTCGACTTGGATACTATCATATTCCTACAGTTTGACTAGGTCAATTTACATTTAACTTATGAAGTCCTGACAATTTCAATACTTTAGTCTTCCCGACCTAGACAAGTTTACATTCACTATCTATATTCCATAGACCTTATCGACTACCTTTCTTTACGATGATTCTCATTGCATCATTGCAATACCTGAGATCTAAGACTTATCAACTCATAAGAATTTTAAATCGATTTATAATGACTAAGATGGTTACCTTACTCAGGTTAAGAATCATAGTCTAGGAAATTATTTCCTTTCTTACAAGTAAGAATAAATAAACATAGTTAGGGTACTTGTCCCTTCAATCATGATCTATATCAACAGTTTAATATTAATAATTTCCATAGCTGGGTCAAGTTAAGGTTTAACTAAAGAGTTTTATCTAACTCAAATCTAGTCTTTCTAACTTAGGTGGATTCAAAAGACACTATCATTGCTCCATAGACCTTATGGAATGACTATCTATTCTTAGGTATCTCTTTGCATCTTTGCAACATTTGAGATTCATCACTTATCGATAAGTAATAGCTAAGATAATTTGTGACTAATAAGGTACAATACACTTTATGGTTGACTAACCATTTAATAGTACCTCTCATATGCTTGCAAAACCTGAGGCTTATGACTTATATCTCAAGTCAACTTGTAACCAGACAAATAGGTTCCTCTACCTAAGGTTAAACATTATTGACTAATAACAAATCTTTTTTCAATAAGACAATTATGAACATTTATTATTTAGGTTCTTGACCCTTTAATGTCTACCCTCATAAAATAACTAAACGGGTTATAACCATAAAGGTGTCATCAAATAATCTTTAACCCTTCTAGGTTAAACTAGGGTTTTAATTTACTCTTGAATAATCCATTATATCAAAATAACCCTATCTCATAACTTCAAGACTAAGGTTTATAAATGACCTTTCGTTTAACTCAACCAAGGTTAAGAATACTATGGTTTTGTAATAGATAATAACTCCTATACAAAAGGAATATGAATACTTTTGAATTCACTTCTACGTGATGTCATTACCATCACTTCTTATAAACTCATATATGATTCTATATAAGGTTATAGACAATCTTTTTCGACATAATGGTTTACTATAAAACTATACTCACCAAGATTACTTGTATAGACAATATAAAAGGTATTACAACACATTGGTTCATGTTTTACATTGACACTCATACTTGTTTTTGGCAAATAAACCACTCGTAACCTAAGGTCTATATCTCTCTCCTTGAAAGATACTCTCTCTCTTTTTTCTCTGAGAGTCATCTGAAAATCTGTATCAAAATTGTAACCAACAAATTATGATCAGTGCATCATTATTCAAACAATAAACCAAATCTCATAATGCAATATTAAATCAACAACAATAAAATATTCATTTCCATAATTCCATATATGACATTTGATATAATCTATGTCTTTCCTCAACATTAGTTTGAACATCATAATAGATTTACTTATGTCCAAGTAAAAATAAATAGTATAGCAAGATAAAAATTGGGGATGTAACACTAATGAACCCCAATCATCACCAAGAAATGCATTTGATGGTGATGTTGAATCTTGCACATCATTTTCTGTGGAAAGAGGTATTGATGAATCAACTTTTAAATTATTCAAAGTATTATGATTGATAACTTGTTTTTGTGTTTCAATTTGTAAACAACTTTCCAGGTCTAGATCAACTTTGATGATGTGAAGTTTACCTTCGTACATAAACTTTATTGATCGATGAAGGGTAGACAGAACTACCCCCATGGCATGAATCCACGGTCTACCAAGAATCATATTATAGGAAAGTGTACCAGGCATGACATGGAAAAGGGTAGATAATGTCACGGGTCCAACCTTTACAGGTAAAGTTATGGTACCGAGGGATTGTCTACCAACATTATCAAAGCCACGGATGTTAAGTTTATCTAGTTTAATTGAAGATGTATCAACCTTGATTTTGTGTAACAAATCAATACCATAAACATTAAGAGCAAATCCATTGTCAATCATAACTCACCTTATCAACTTATTCTTTATTGTGATAAAGATTATAAGAGGATCATGTCAATTCTAAACTTCCATTGATGGTAACTCATTTTGTTGAAACATAATGTCTTTTTTTGTTGTGTACATATAATCTAACAAAGTTGCTACATTGTTAGGCTTAACAATAGGTGGTACAATCACCTTTTGTAAATCTTTGTGAAGCATTCTGTGGTATGTAGGTGATGTTTGTACAAGTTCCCAGAGAGAGATCTTAGTGGGAGTAGCATGAAGCTTCTCAACAAGATCATAATCTTGACCACCTTTTTGAGTAAGATGAGGTGGTTGAGGAAGCATGGGTTGAGAAGTTGGTAAAGTGATTGGAATGTTCGACTGCTATTTACTTTGTTTATTATTTTGTGTATTATATGTGTGAGCAAACACATTGTGATAGGGTTGTTGCGACACATTTTAATATACTTGATATCCTTGAGTAATTTGTTTTGCAAAATTAAGAATGTAACCCATGGGTCTAGGCAGTGTTGGAGCACCATGAACCATAATCACCAGTTTAAAGCAAGGAGGTGCATTATATGCCCCATTTACAATGAGTTTAGGAACATTAGCACACTTATCCAATATTATCTTAGTGGGTGGGATAAGTCTATTAGTGATGATTGAATTAACATTGTTGTTACTTTGATTAAGCTCGATATCCATCCCTAAAGGATTTAATGTGAGAGACCTTTCTTCATCCACCAATGCTTCATATTTTGAAAGGAGAGCATTAGAATGAAGGGATGGTAAATTGTTGTTAGAATAATTGATGATGATTGTATCTTTAGTGATGTCCAAGGGGTTTGAACTTGCAACCAAAGGAGAACTATTCATGTTTTTCACATCCTTAGTGATGTCCAATGTACTTGAACATTCAGCCAAAGGAGGAAGATCGAGGGTCTTCACTTCCTTAGTGATATCCAAGGTGCTTTAACATTCAACTAAAGGAGGAATAGGATTACTCATAGAATCATCAACATATACTTTAGGTAGTAGATCTAAGGCATTTTCATAATTTATAGTAGTAATAGAAGAATAAAAACTTTCACAATCATCTTTCTCATGAGTATTCATGGAGATGAGTTCGGTTAAATCTTTTAATATCAAAGGATATGTATCCATGAGTATTGTGAAGCTATCAAAATCATGTATATAACAAAGTAATTTGAGTTCATATGTAGAACATTTAAAAATATCAATATCATTTATGAATGCTATGCGTTCTAGAACATGAGGGTTCACATTAGTGAATTTAGAGAAATTTTCAAAATATAGGATATACTCATACAAAGATTTCAAAGAAGAATAACATGAAAATGCCATCATGAAATGTCTTCAAACAACAATGTACAATAAGATCTATGCATTTATCAAATACCACCAATATGAGAGACTTTTTTACACCACTAGTTTGAGAAAAATAGGTTTTTGTAGCTTTTGCAAAGACAACAAACACACTAGTGTCACTATAAAAGGAGTGATCAAGATGTTAAAAGTGATGCATAAAAAGTAAAATAGACAATTTTAAGATTTCTTGCAAAGAAAATGTTAAAGATGCATTAAATTTCTTATGTTGAAATACATAATGTGTAATTACAAACATGTGAATTTTTAAACCAAGGTATGAAATGATGCAAAATTTTCAAACGATCAATGAAAATATGCTATAGATTGATGTTAGATCTAAAATGAAATGTTTATGATGGAAGAATAATCTAAAATAAGATTTTGACTACAAACCTTAGTTTTTGAAATTGACTAGGTTTTAGGAAAAATGCAACTTTTTCAATAAAACCCTAGCAAATGAGATCATCAAATGCAAGGTACAATATCATGAAATGATTGTATACTTTAATATGGATTAGATTTGATGTACAAATCATAAATTTAAATCTTTCTATCATAGAAGTGAAAACGATGCAAAACTATGCCTTTTTCTAGACTAGAATGCTCAATTTTTCACTTTTTCCAAGATCATACAAGATATTCAATTGGATATTGATAAATATGCAATAAAATCAATGCAAGATCTGATTTCAACACTCAAAAATATGCAAATGTTTGGATCTATGGGTTCACCAAAATTTTATGGTGGAAAGGGTGAATGATAAAATCTACCATGCACACTAAATCAAACCCTCTTTGACAATAACATTCAAGGACAAGACTGAGCCAAATCACTACCAAATCGAGGAGGACTCATCTACAAATCTTGTGCTCAAGAGTGCTATGGAAAGATCAGATTTAATCAAACCTTTTATCAAACCCTAGATCAAATATGTATTAAACCCTAGTTCTATGATGATCAGAGCATAACTCACAAACAATGATAGATATAGACAATTTGAAAGAAGCTCTACGATTAGTGAACATAGGAGAACCTGATTCTAGAAGCAGAGGTGTCAAAGGAATAATTCAAGAGAACCCAAGTCCTTGAAATGAGAATCTACCAAAAGTTAGAACTGAGAAAATGTTCTAGAGACTGCTTAGAAACCAAATTTGAAGTTGGTTCAGATAGGACTATTTTGCAGGCATCCAAGTCTTCCATAGAGGAATATTCCTAAAATTTTGTTGGATCCCAAAATCTTTTCCCTTACTCAATCTTCCTATACCTTCACCTTTCTGGATCTCGCACCTGTAACCTACACACAAGAAGAAAAGGGGTTTGGGGGTTATGGTGTTTAGGGATTTGCCTCAGTCAAATCCTGAGATAGCATTCAAGCTTCCCAATACTATTGTTTGATAGACAGAGTGTGCTCTTGCTAGGCAAAGGCTAAAAATGAAATCAATATGATGAAATCAAATGATGATGAGAATAAATGATAGCATCTATGTGATGAAACCCTTAGGAGGATGAAAGCTCTTCAACTCATAAGGAGAGATAGATGATAACTTCAAACCTACAACACACATAATGACAACACAAATATGCTCTAGAATCACAATGAATGCTTTGAATGCTCTTTAATCCAATTCTTCAAGTTGGATATTGCTATCTAGGTTACGAATGAATTCAAAAACACACTTATATATGTTTTCTTGCAAACATTTGTGAAATTAACCAAAACAATCGACAAGGAGAGATCCTTTTAAAGGTCCTATGCTGACATACATTGAAATTTTCACTGACCAATCAAGGAGGACTTGGGTGTGGGTACCCAAGTCCCAAGGTACCTTTTTGGTCTAGGGTAAGGCTAATAATGGGCCCCTAATTCCCAACTTGCATTGATTTTGGGGGATTTTGCATCGGGATGAATATTTTGCATGTATAATGTTATTACAAAGACCTAGGAGCTAAACTAGGAGGTAAAAAGGCAAGTGTCCACTTTTTACTCCATAAAACAAATCAATAACACTACCTTACTATACAATAGGAAGTTCAAAAATCCTAGTAAATTAAAAATGTAGTGATTGAGACCTTATAGAATTGTAGAAATAACACATTTAGGAGTTGTGAAATTAAAGACACTTCAGGATGACCTATTGAATGGGTATGTCAATGGTACAAGTTTGAAACATTACTATATGTGAGACTAAGGATTTAGAATCTAAGAAGATTAGTACAAGAAGGTAAGTTTGTAAATTAAGTGTAACAGTAATTATTATGATTAGGTAAAAAATAAAATAAAGAAAGTAAAGGCAAGATAAATTATAATAAGACAAGAGGGTATGTGCATGGAAATGGGGGGACCAAAAGGGGGTCATAAGTGGCCACTTTCTTTTTGAAATTAATAAAAACTGATCTTGGATGATAAATTGAAGATAGCCACACTCAAAATTAGAAGATGTGATAAGAAGAAGATTTGTAGTGCTCGGAATCTAGTTTCTAAACTACTATTTCTTTCTAAAAAGGGTGGAGATTAAGAGGTTCAAATAGGGGGAGCACACAAAGTTCTAATGTTTTTGTCAGAAAAATATAACATAGCGTCTAGTGTACTCCCCCTAAAATGTTGACTTTTTAAAGTATTTCACAAATTGCTTCGACAGAAAATTAGCTAACATCATATTTGTTTATGCTTGATTTTTGTATTAATTTTTAATGAATATATGAATTTTTAAGAATTTTCAAAGTGGACACATCCTGAAAAATAAAAATTTGAGCATGCCCCCCCCTAAATTTTTTCAAAACTAATCAAAAATAAAAAAAGTTCCAATGTGTATAGAATAGAGTCTAGAATCTAAAAATGTAATTTTTTTTCAAATTTTGCCAAATGTGTAAAAAATGACACCAAAAATACTACACGTAGGTTTTTTGCAAAAAAGAACACATTAGCAAAAGAAATTGAAGATGGAAACCTTAATGTTAATAAGATTTTAGAAAAAATACATGGTTAGAAAGCTAATAAAAAACTTGAATTCATCATGGTATTTTTTCGTATTAACATTGAAAAACATGTAAACCTGATGGAGAGCACACTCAAGATTTTGTTGATTTTCTATGTTTTATTAAAAACACATCTTTGACATCCAAAAGGTAGGTCCAACCCTTTGGGTTGGATGCCCAAGGATAATCCAACCCTTAGGGTTAGACTTTCCCAAAGCAGGCAAAAATGTGCTTGTGTTATAACACAAGCGTGTTTTATATCTATTGAAATCCTTTGGATGTTTAGTTAATATGCTTTAGATAATTAATGCCACCACTTCATCTTCTTTCCCTCTATAGTAGCCTCATGTCTAAGAAGAGACAACTTTTATATTATTAAGTGATGATGAGGAGGAATATATATCGATCTCCCTCTCTCTATCCATCTCTCTCGTCCTCTCTAGATATCTCTATCTCTATCTCTCTATCTTTCTCTCCATCCCTCTCCATATCTCTCCCTCTCTCTCTCTCTCTCTATTTCTATCTATATCTTCCTCTCTATATCTCCACCTCTCTCTCCCCTCTATATCTCTCTATCTCTCCCTCTCTCTATATCTCTCAATCTCTCCCTCTCTCGCTGTCTCTCTCCCCTTGTCTCTTCCCCCTCTCTATCTCTCCCTCTTTTCCCTATCTCTCTATCTCCCCTCTCCCACATCTCTCCCCCTCTATCTCCCCCTCTCTATCTCTCCCTCTATATACCTATCTCTCTATCTCCCTTCTCCCCCATCTCTCCCTATCTCCCCTCTCTCCATCTCATCCTCTCTATTCCTATCTCTCTATCTTCCCTCTCCCCCATCTCTCTCTCCCCCATCTCTCTCTCTCTCTCTCTCATCTCTATATCTCTCTCCCCTCTCTCTCCCCATGTCCCTTGTACCCCCACTCTCTATATCATCCATCTCTCTCTCTAAATCCCCACACCTCTCCCCTCTCTCTCTAAATCCCTCCCTCTATATCTCTCAATCTCCCCCTCTTTCTCTCTCCCTATCTTTTTCCCTCCTCTCTCTCTCTATATCTCTCCCTCACCATCCCTATCTCTCTATCTCCCCTCCCACCCATCTCTTCTTCTCTCTATCTCCCCTCTCCCCCATCTCCCCCCTCTATCTATCTCTATCTCTCCCTCTCTTTCTCTATATCTCTCTCCCTTTGTCCTCCTCTATTTGTCTATCCCTATCTCTCTATCTTCCCTCTCCCCCATCTCTCCCTCTACCTGCTCTCTCTATCAATATCTCTTTGTCTTCCCAATCTCTCCCTCTCTCTCCCCCCTCTATCTATCTCTCCCTATCTCTATATCTCTCAATCTCCCCCTTCTCTCTCTCTCTCTCTTCCTATCTTCTCCTATGTCTATCTCTCCCTCTCTATCCCTCTCTCTATATCCCATCTCTCCCATCTCTCCATCTCTCTCTCTTCCCTCTATATCTCCCTCTCTATATCTCTCAATCTCCCCCCTCTCTTTCTCTCTCTCCCTGTCTCTCTCCCTGTCTCTCTCCCCTATCTCTTTTCCCCACTCTATAGATACTCATGCTCATTTTATCATGGTGTTACTATTTGTTCCTAATTCCTAACCATACTATTAGGTAGAAATGTAGAGGAGATATCGGTCTGGAGATCTGGTCCTCAGTCAAGTCTTTGTAGTCAGTTTATACCCCAGTCAAGTAGCTAGAGAATGACAACAAAACATAAAGAATAACCATACAGAGTATTACATGCACATCAAAGTAAGATAATACACAAAGTTACTCGGTACAGGAAGATCTCCATATATATATATTATAGCAACAATCAAGAGTACATATCATATGTCCATCCTTTGGTAAGTCTGAGTCTCTACCACACCAGTTACATAAATCACTTCTATGTCATTGTTTACATAAGAACATACTTCTATTCTCCTATCCTGCCTGCTTACATTCTACTATCTCCTATCTCTCTATATATACTATATCTAATATATCTAGGGATGTGTTATTCATCATATTTTATCAGCTTTCAACCTCTACATAGTGTGTAGTCTCCTCTGGTCAGCTTTGTTTTGTGCCAAGTAACCTACTAACATCACCCCCTCACAAAATTATGTCCTATCCTCAAGACATACAAAATTAGCTGTTGGGTAGAATAGTCTTGTAGATTTAGCTGAGTTAGAATGGTATCCCAATACTTCTTGGCCTTAGCTACCATGGCTATATATCCTTCTACCTTTATTTATGTCTCCTCCACTTCATGTTGTGCCAATTTTTCCTCTAGATTATTTTGTGCTTTCTTCTTTTTCTTCAAATTTGATTCATGCTCCTCTCTTTCATTTGACTCAATTTCCTCCTAAATGTCTTGAGTTTTCTTCCTTTTTGCTTGTTGTTTCTACTGAGAGGCCTTCTTCTCTGTATTCCTCTTCATCCTTGATAGCACTTCTGATGTTACTCTCCCTCTAGATGATATGGTGTATGATGAAGGTGCTTGTGATGTGGTCCTTTCTAACCTTCTTATTGTCAAAGCCTCTTTTGTAGGCAAGGGAGCTGATGTGGCTAGCTTTGGAGCTGAGGTAGTTTGTTTCTCTGGAACTCTCCACTATTTATGCAACCTTTCTCTATTCTTTTCTAGGCTTTCCTCTACATGCTTTTTGTGTTATTTGTCCATGACTTCTGACTAAGTGCCAAATCTCTCTGCACTAGTATCTTTTGGCTTACTCAATAAATGTTTGGTATAGGCATCAACTTTTGTTGTAGATATCTCATAGGGTAACTAAGGTACCCATGTTATTCTCAGCTCCACTACATCAATATATGTAAATTCCTCTTCCACCAAAAATGTGATATCTTTTATATATTTCTTCACTATTCCATAATGGATTCTATCCATAGCCCTCATCTCTTCCTATAGGGTTTTGAAAAAGCCCCAATATGTGGTGCTAAATGCTTTGGTGTCAAAAATGAAGCCATGTGTCATTTGACCTCTAGCCCTACCAGTCTATTTTGTTTCCCCTTGTACCCTAGTAGCTCATTCAAAAAAAAAATGCAAGGCAAATGATTAGATTACCATACCAGAAGTTATAGCTAGAATCCTTAGTCTTTTATAGGTTCTCCAAGAGTTGTTGACACATTACCTCACAAAGGTCAAAGTCTTTGCCTTCTTTCACCATTTGGTGGGTAGTATGGATTGTAGTTGTTGTGGTCAAACCCTCTCGGTTGGCATAATAGACTTTGTACGCAATGCTTATTGCGGCATACTTAACCCCTAGGTTTGTAATGTCATTTACATGCATATTGCTCCCATCTATTGTAGCTCCAATCAGCTCCCTCACTTGATCTGTTTTGATAGATTTCATTGTCGATAGGGGACCTATGGCACTTAATCCTATTTCTACTCTAATAGCCTCCTTTGTTATTCTATAGGGTTTGTCCAGGTATATAAACTCATTAGGCACTCTGTTTAAAATGATTCTTATCCATTCATGGGCATCTGTGAAGTTGAGGTAGTCTTTCTAGATATCTAGTTTCTATGTCTATATGTAACTTACATATTCCGATAGATACCCTATATCTCCCAATAATGTGTCCCTCAACTCTTCAAACTTCATGTGGTTGATATCTTCCAAAGTGCTATGAATATAATTCCTTACATTCTCTATATACACCACATCTATTGGCACAATGTGCCATCTAGATCTACCTCTAGGGATTTCCAAGGATATCTCTTGAACTTTAGTCATGGATTGTGAGTGATGTCAATTAGCTCAGGAGTTGCCATTGTGTATTTATTGGTTGCCTATGTGCTTCTTCTCTTCCCTATTAGATTCGTCGCTTCCTTCTCTCGAAGCTCTGATTTCACCAAAAAATGAATGCAAAGTGATGTTTCTTTGGTGAGATTAGGGTTAAATACCTTTCTATTTTTCCCTAATTTTTCCCACTTAACTTTTTCCTTCTTTTTCTTTATTACTTTATTTCTTTTCTCCTTATGACTTACGTTCTACTGTTTGTTAGCAGCTGGGCTTTGATACAGTATGTTTTCATGGAGGAATCTATCTGCAATCAATTTCTTTCCTCTAGAGATGGATGATCTTGTGATTTGGTATCCTAAGCAACCTCTCTCCAATGTTTTCCTTGCATTCTTTCTCCCTTTATTCATCTTCTTGACTTGTGACTATCTTGCTTGTCTCTCTGATACTCTAGTCATCTAGGTATGTTGATTTTTTTGCTTCTTTTGTTTCATTTTCTGACATTTATGAGATATAGATTCCATGTCCTCCATATATGTGTCTCAAGTGGTCTACAATGGGTTTTGATGAAACTACGGAGGATTGTAGTGTGTTTTCTTGACTAGTTCTTATCAAGCATATACTATGGTACCTAAGCATTTTCCTTGTTTTTAGTTTTGGTTCCTTTCTCATCCAAGCTTCTAAAACCTCCTCACTATCTATACTATAGTGATCATCCTCTATCTCCACCTCTCCCTTAGAAATAGGCTCTTATGTTATCTTTGTTGCATCTAACCTTATGATTGTATATAGATTATTGGCATTCTTATCACAATGTTCATCCTAATTAGTTTCTTCTGTATATGCTTCATCCATTGATGATCCCAAAGGGATATTGACAACTTTGTTTTCATTGCAAAATGATAGCTCTATTGCAAGTATGTGATATTGGTGTTGTCATTGAGGTCAACAAGCTTGTGTTGTCATTAGTATCAACTATGTCTAGTGATGACGTTGTTGTTGTTTTATTGATTTGCTTTGTTGAAGATGATTTGGTTTCCTTGAGGAAGTACGGAAGATACTAGGAATGTGTTTCTAATGGTTAGTATCCAAGTGCTTTTGAGAAAATTTGATTAATAAAGGAAATAGTGTGGTGAAGTGGCTTTTTGGCTTAGCAAGTAGTGTTCTATTTTTTCTCCACATTCCCTCTTTACTGAATATATATCTTTGTGGTTTGGATATGTTTTTAAGAGATGTTCAAAGATGTTATATTCCAAATATTATGCTCTGGTTCATTATGCAGGGGAAGTTGTGGTCACCAGAAAGTGGACTATGTTTTTGAGTGTTGCAAAGATGTCTGGGAGAAATGTCTTTGCTCCGCATTTCTCCACAAAGAGGTTTTAGGTCTTGTGGTTCTAGAATTTTGCTTATAAGGTTCATATCTTTCTCTAGTTGAATTTTTTCATGGTTTGGTAGTCCACAAGTTGATTTCTTGAGTGGCAGTATATGACAGAGTTAGTTGAGTCCTCCGGTGTGAACCTTCTTTAGGTGCAAGCTATTGTGGAAGAGTTTGATGGTTTTTAGGTTGCTTTGAGATGTTTATGGAAGATTGTAAAATGTGTTCAAGCATTGTGTATGGTCTACGAGCTGTATCTTGCCTTGAGGAAGTGTGTACTTAAAAGTTCATTGTATTACATAGGTTTGGCTGACCTTGTATGTTTGTACTATTTGTGGAGCTGCTTTGGTGATTGTGCAAGTGTGGAGTAGTGTACTTGGATGAATTTAGGTCCAAGATAAGGTGTGTTGTGGTCTACCTTCATTCCTTTCCACCATGAGAATGTTTAGGTCCAGACCTAATTTGAATTCTATGTGTTAAGTTGTGATGGTGACCTTGGAGAACATTCTCAAGTTTGAAAACAGTATAAAAGAATGTCAAAAGGATCATGTTTGTGTGCATGTATGATGGATATAATGTGAGTAATAAATTTATTGAGTATTGGAGCAAGATGATGTTGATTTTGTGGTGAATATTGAGCTTCATTGGAACTATACTCAATGCATGTGTTAGATGCAACTATAACAGTTCAAATCTTGGAAATGAGTTGTTTTTTCTATCTCTTTCTTTTAGGACAATGAGTCATTTGGCAGTGAGCCACCTACAGTGAGCATTCTTGGATAGCGAGTCCACCAATTGTACCAACATTAACTAGTTATTTTATCATATTATATTGTGAGCTAATCCTCACAATGGTTTTTCCCTATTTTGGGTTTTCCATGTAAAATCTGGTGTTCTTTTGTGTTTGATGTTGTTGTGATTTAGTTTCTGATATTTGCTTTTCATGCATAATCATCATAATAGTTTAAAGGTTAATTGGATTGATGTGGATCTACATGTGTTTGAGGGTTTTTGAAATTATAAGTTACAGCTAATTCACCCCCCTCTCAATTGTCTTGTGCATTCAACAATTGGTATGAGAGCAAGGTTCCTTAGAAAAGAACTTAACCACTTGAGGTAGATCCGAAATGGCACACAAGAAGGATGTTCCCCTATTTGATGGATCTGACTATGCTTTCTAGAAAATAAGGATGGAAGGTTATCTGATTTCTCTTGGATGTGACATTTGGAAGTCTACAATGAATGCATATACAATGCCTAAGAATGGTCCAAGCACTATAGATGAGGTCAAATCCTATGAAATTGATGGTAAAGCAAGGTATGCTCTTTTAAGTAGTCTCTCTAATTCTAAATTGGTGAAAGTCATGGATCTAAAAACTACTAATGAAATCTGGAAAATGTTAGAGAGTATTTATGAAGGAGATGATAAGGGCAAGCGAGCTAAAATATAAAATTTGAAGCTCATGTTTGAAACCATGTGAATGTATGAAGATGAAAATATTACAAGCTACTTACAGAGGGTGGATGAAGTTGTTAATGGCATCAAAGGTCTTGGTGGAAAGATGGATGAACAAGAAGTCATATTGAAGGTACTCAGAACTCTTTCTAAAGCTTACAATCATAAGGTTTATGCTATTGAAGAATTACAAATTTTGAAATAGTTTACCAAAGATCAATTGCTTGGCACCTTAACTACTTCTGAACTAAGAGAATTTGGTACAGCTAGTGAAAAGACTGAGACTGCCTTCAAGGCGAGCAAATCTGAGAAGAGTGTGGAATCAGATCAAGAGGATTCAGATGATTTGGAAGCCAATTTTGCAAGAAGAATGAAATTGGGTATTGGTAAGTACAATGGTAAGTTACCTTTCAAGTGTTTCAGTTGTGGCAAGATAGGTCATTATGCATCAAGATGTCTAGAAAGAATTTTGAAGAGAAAGAATAGGGAAAACAAAAGTAGAGTGCCTAAGAAAAGCTACTATGTTAGAGAAGATGCAAGTATATCTAATGATGAATCTCATTATGAGAACAATGAGGATAATGAATGTATGTTCATAGCTATAAGAGATGATACTGTTTCATCTAACTCTGGGAAATGTGTGAAGGAAAAGGCTCCGGAGGTAAGTCTTATTGTTGAAAGCACTGTGATATCTACTTTTCATACTACATAGGAAAAGAACCTTTGGGTCATTGATAGTGGATGCTCAAATCATATGAATGGAACTAAGAGTAAGTTTGTTAAACCTAAAAAATATGATGGAGGACTAGTTAGATTTGGTGATGATAATGATACTAAGATATGTGGAAAAGACTCAAGCAATTTTGATGGAAAGCACAATACTGATGATGCTCTTTATGTTAAGGGTTTAAAGCATAATCTTTTGAGTGTTGGACAAATGTGTAGCAAAGGATACAATCTTGTGTTTCATGATGATGGTTGTAAGATCAGAAGAGATTTCAGAATTGTGATAGGTGCTAGATAGAGGACAGATGGAAATGTTTATCATCTCAAAGGTGGTGATGGTTGTTGCTTCATGACTCAAATTAGTGAGAGTTGGCTATGGCATAGGAGATTGTGTCACATCAATTTTGATAGCATGGTAAGGATAAGTTTAGTTCAAGCTATGAGAGATCTGCCAAAGATTACAAAGCCCATCAATGTTGTTTATAAGGAATGTCAGATTGGAAAGAAAACAAGAAGAAGCTTCAAAGTCAAGGATCAATCTTCTACCAAACTGTTGGAATTGGTGCATACAGACCTTTGTGGCCCTACCAAAGTAAGTAGTTTTCAAGGTAATATGTATTTCACGCTATTGATTGATGATTATTCTAAGATGACATGGTTACTTTTCTCAAAGAAAAATATGAAGCCCTAGATAAGTTCAAAGCATTCAAAGTCATGGTTGAGAATGAAATGGATATGACAATTAAATGTTTGAGGTCTAACAGAGATGGAGAGTTCACCTCCAATGAGTTTAACATGTTCTGTGAGAATCATGGGATAAAGAGGTAATTATCTGCCCCTAGAACTCCTCAACAGAATGGAGTGGTTGAAAGAAAGAATAGGACTGTTCAAGAAGCTACAAGGACAATGATAAAAGAAACAAACCTACTAGAGATCTACTAGAGAGAAACAATTTATACTATTGTTGACATACTGAATAGAGTGCAGGCAAGAGAAAATAGTACAAAGACACCCTATGAGTTGTGGTATGGAAAGATTCCTATTGTTAAGTACTTCAAAGTGTTTGGAAGCAAATATTATATCAGAAGGGATGAAGAAAATCTAGGAAAGTTTGATACAAGGTCTGATGAAGGTATTTCCCTTGGGTGTTCTAATAAAAGAAAAGCTTACCAGTGTTACAACAAGAGGTTAAGAAGGATTGTTGAGAGTACAAATATCAAAGTTGATGAAGATCTACAAAAGAATTTAGAAGTTGATGGTTATGATTTAGATGAGTCATCTTGCAGAGAAGAAGAAAATACTAATAAAAAAGAAGTATAGATTGAAGAAGAAGAAGCTCTGGAAAAGACTCCTAAAACTCCCAAGTATGTGCAGAAGCATCATTCTGAAGATCAAATCATTCATGATAGGGACAAAGGTGTGCTGACAAGAAGGAAAGCTATTGAAGAATAGGTAAATCTGTGTTTACTCTCTAAAGTTGAACCTAAAATAGTAAGTGAAGCATGTAAGGATGAGTATTGGATCAAGGCTATGGATCAAAAAGAACTAAAGTAGATTGAAAAGAATTAGACTTGGGAACTTGTCCCAAGACTAGCAAACAAAAATGTGATTGGAACAAAGTGGGTATTTAGGAACAAACTGAATGATAATGAAGAAGTGGTAAGAAACAAGTCAAGGCTTGTGTGTAAAGGTTACTCACAGGTAGAAGGAATAGACTATGAGGAAACATTTGCTCCGGTGGCAAGGATGGAGGCCATTAGGATGTTTTTGGCTTTTGCGGCACATAAGGATTTCAAAGTATATCAAATGGATGTGAAGTCTAGTTTCTTGAATGGTGAGTTAGAAGAGAAGGTATACATGGAACAACCAGATGGATTTTAGTTATCAAACAAACCGGATATGGTTTGCAGATAGAAGAAGGAACTGTATGGATTGAAGCAAGCCCCCAGAGCTTGGTATGCAAGGTTAGACAAATACTTATTACAGAAAGGTTTTAGTAAGGGTTCTGCAGATAATAGTCTGTACATCAAAGCAGGTGAAGATCAGATTCTGATTGTTGAAGTATATGTGGATGATATTATCTTCAATGGAAATGAAGGCATGTGTAAGAACTTTTCAGATGAGATGCAGAAAGAATTTGAGATGTCAATGTGTGGAGAAATGAACTTCTTCCTTGGGCTATAGATCAATCAGAAAGATAAAGGCATTTTCATTTCACAATCAAAGTATGTCAAGGAAATGTTGAAGAAGTCTGGAATGGAAGACTCTAAACCAGTTTGTACTCCTATGACAACTGGTTGCAAGATGAACAAGAGTGAAGAATCTCCTAAGGCTGATCAAAGCAGGTATAGATCAATGATTGGAGGATTGTTATACTTGACTGCTACTAGACCAGATATTATGCATGTAGTTTGTCTTGTCGCCAGATTTCAAGAAGATCCTAGAGAGTCACATGTTACAGCAGTGAAGAGGATATTCAGATACTTAAAGAGCATTCTGAATCATGGATTGTGGTATCCAAAGGGTACTAACTTTTGTTTGAGTGCTTATACAGATGCAAATTGGGCTGAATGTGTAAATGACAAGAAAAGTACAAGTGGTGGTGCATTCTTCCTTGGAGACAGAGTGGTGTCATGGTTAAGTAAGAAGCATGATTTAGTATCCTTGTCTACTATAGAGGCATAATACATTGCAACAACATCTTGTTGTACACAAGTGTTGTGGATGAAGAAAACTTTAAAAGATATTAGTGTTGTGTATGAGGAGCCAATTCCTATCTTCTGTGATAATACCAGTGCCATCAACATTTCAAAGAATTCGGTGATGCACTCAAGAACAAAACATATTTCAATCTAGTATCACTTTCTAAGAGAGAAGGTTGCAAAGAATGAAGTGAAGCTTGAGTATGTGCCTACAAAGGATCAGGTTGCTAACACATTCACCAAGGCTCTTCCTGAGGATACATTTGAGTATCTCTGGGAGAATTTAGGGGTTATTGCCCCTCCTTCTTTGAACTAGATGCATAAGGAGATGCATCAGTACAGTGGAATTCAAGATTCATTCTTTTCTCTAGACTAATGTTGGAGGCTACCTCTCAGGGGGAGTAGGTAGTGGTCATGATGATTGTTGCAAATAGAGGGAGTAAGAGTTGATATAGTTTGGTGTGCACTTCTAAGGGGGAGTACTCAGAGTAGTGAAAAGAAAAGATGATGTGACCTAATAAGAGTGAAAGAAGAGGTGTGTCACCCTTTGACATTGATGCCAAAGGGTGAGAGAGAGCAATGTGAAAAAGAAAAGAGCCAGTGGTCAGAGAGAGGGTAAGATGTGTAAAAGAAAGGGGAGATTAAGAAAGAAAAGAAGTTTGGTGCAGAGCTATGTCTTGATGTTTTTTCACATTATGTGTTGTCATCAATGACAAAGGGGGAGATTGTTGCAAGTATGTGCTATCGGTGTTGTCATTGGTGTCAACTATGTCTAGTGATGAGGTTGTTGTTTTATTGAGTTGATTTACTGAAGATGATTTGGTTTCCTTGAGAAAGTACTAAAGATGCTAGGAATATGTATTTGATAGTTAGTTTCCAAGTGCTTTCGAGAAAAATTGATTTATAAAGGAAATAGTGTGGTGAAGTGGCTTATTGGCTTAGCGAGTAGTGTTTCATTTTTGCTCCACATTCCCTCTATATTAAAGATCTGTCTTTGAAGTTTGGATATGTTGTTAAGAGATGTTAAAAGATGTTATATTCCAAATATTATGCTCTAGTTCATTGTGCAGAGGAAGTTGTGTTCACCAAAATGTGGATTGTGTTTATGAATGTTGTAGAGATGTCTGGGAGAAATGTCTTTGCTCCGTATTTCTTCGCAAAGAGGTTTTAGGTCTTGTAGTTTTGGAATTATTCTTATAAGGTTCATGTCTTTCTCCAGTTGGAGTTCATGGTTTGGTGGTCCACAAGCTGATTTCTTAAGTGGCAATATATGACAGAGTCAGTTGAGTGCTCTAGTGTGAACCTTCTTTAGGTGAAAGTTGTTGCGGAAGAGTTTGTTGGTTTTTAGGTTGCTTCAAGATGTTTATAGATGATTCTAGAGTGTGTTCAAGCATTTTGTATGGTCTACAAGCTGTATCTTTCCTTGAGGAAGTGTGTACTTAAAAAGTTCATTGTATTACATAGGTTTGACTGATCTTGTATGTTTGTACTATGTGCAGAGCTACTTTTGTGATTGTGCAAGTGTGGAGTAGCGTGCTTAGATGAATTTAGGTCCAAGCTAAGGTGTGTCGTGGTCTGCCTTCATTCCTTTCCACTGTGGGAATGTTTATGTCTAGACCTAATTTGAATTCTATGTGTTATGTTTTGATGCCGACCTTGGAGAATGTTCTCAAGGTTGAAGATTGTATAAACGAGTGTCAAATGGATCATGTTTGTGTGTGCGCATGATGGATATTATGTGAGTAATAAAGTGATTGAGTGAGTGGAGCAGTACATGCCTTCATGTGTTAGATTACTGGATGCAGTGAGCAGAAGGTGTCTACTATCTTTCAATGGTGATGCAGAGATGATGTTGATGTTGCAGTGAATATTGAGATTGATTGGAACTATACTCCATGCATGTGTTAGATGCAACTATAACAGTTCAAATCTTGGTAGTGCGCCATTTCTTCTATCTCTTTCTTTTAGGATAGTGAGTCCTTTGGCAGTGAGTCACCTATAGTGAGCATTCTTGGATAGTGAGTGCACCAATTGTACCAACCTTAACCAGTTGTTTTATCATATATTATGTTGTGAGATAATCCTCACCATGGTTTTTCCATGTTTTGGGTTTTCCACATAAAATATGGTGTTCTCTTGTGTTTGATGTTGTTGTGATTTAGTTTCTGATATTTTCTTTTCATGTTTAATCATCATAACAATTTAAAGGTTAATTGGATTGATGTGGATCTAAATGTGTTTAAGGGTTTTTGAAATTATAAGTTACAACTGATTCACCCCCCCTCTCATTTGTCTTGTGCATTCAACAAGCTCTTCTCTCTAGGAGTCTATGACACTATTGTATCTACAAACCATCGCAAGCTAAAAAGTGCATTGAAAGCTTCTCCTTGATCCTTTATGGCTACCACAATGGAATCTAAGACATGTTTGATTCCCATTAGATTTTAACTTTTGCTTGCTTCCATGTTCCCATTGTTTGCATGTTAGATCCATCTGCCAAGATTATATTGTAAGTTATTTTTGATAGCTTAGGTCTTCCTAACTCTTCCCATAGATTCTTTGATATCATGTTAACATCTGGTCCCAAATCTATCATGACATTCTAGACCTTTTTGTGATTGATGTGAACATCTACCATAAGTGCTTTTGTCTTCTATTCTCTATCTATCCTTCCCATCCTCTAGAGTTGACACTTTTGAGTTTGTTCCTTGTTCCAATACTTAGATAATTGCTTCAGATTTTCAATCAATTTGTTGTTGTGACATCAATTGGGCTAACTGCTTGAGAGCATCCACTTCTCCTTCGGTGAAAATTTTTTTGTATTGTTTTTCTTTTCTTGTTCCTTTCTTATTGTTTGTTTAGCCTCATTTACCACTTCTTCATGTTGTTTCCTAGTAGGTGTAACATCATAAAATGTGTACACCACTATTTTACACCTTTTTTTAGCTCCTAGATTGGCCTCAAATGTTTCTCCTAATTTATTAGGACTTATTTTAACACCTTTTAAAGCATGAAGCATGTAATACTTGATCTTGATGCACGAAACCCAGAAAAGAATTATAAGGTTGGACTAAGAAGGCTTTAAGTGCCCCATTTTAGGAGTTAAGTGGCTAAAGGACTAAGGCACCCAACCACCCTAGGCCTTCCTTTAGCCCTCCCCAAAATTTGTGCCTTGTCAGCTTGGGCCCTTTAAAACGTTCCTAATGTCGGCCTTCTGTGGTTTAATTCTTTGGAAATCAATGGAAATGCATATAAAAGTAAGTTAATTCATTCATTTGTACACCTTCATCTGATCTAAGTCTATCTAGCAAATATTGGCACTCTAACTCTCTTTCTCGCTCTATATCATACTCTCTATTATAGATTATTGTTGCGACACTAACATATTGCAGTTCTTGTGAAGATCTTTGGAGGCTACACCAACTTCTTGAGTTAAGTTGTGATGTCATCTACAAGAATACAAGGTTGTCCATGCTTATGGTGAACTCTTCCCTTCGTGCTTTGCTATAGCATTCCATTCTACTTTGGATTTGTCTCTGCCCTCCTAGGGCATGCACTCTTTATCAATCATCTTTGTTATTGTGGAGGTGGAAACACCATTCACAGGGATTGGCTAAGGAAATATATTATATAGAACCCAATCTTTTCCCTTATTTTGTGTGTGTAGGTTAGAATAATAGGTTTTAGAAGGTGGCATCTGAGAAGGATAAGCTTGATGGTACAAACCTGACAGAGAAAATAGTTTTTGGAAACAATGATTTGGGACCAAGGTGCCCAAGAGCCCTTGTCCTAGGCATTCTAATCTTTGAGAAAATTTTATGCATTGTTCATTGGCCTCTTCTATTCCTTTGGCTGTTAGGTTTTAGGTACCGACAGTCTATTTTGTTTCGACCTTTGCTAGCTAAGGTTACATTCCTTAACTCTAGCTTGATTAATTAGATTTGGATAATTGCTTCTCCTATACAAAAAATGGTAGAATCCATGTAGTTTGTCTCTCCTTGGGTAGAATCAATGCTCAATTTCTATCCCAATGTTTTGTAGAAGAGAGTTTGACCTAGTTTGATCCATTGAGCTAGTCTCTCTTTTCTACATTACATTTTTGTGAGCCCATAGTTTCTTACACTTTGGCATCCTTATTGCAACATATCTAAGCTTATTTCCACCTTATATCTGATTATATTCTATTCATTCATCATTTTTCATAGTTATATAGCTTAATTTTGTATTATTTCATTGTTAGGATTTGAAAAATCCTTGCATTTTTAGAAAATCTAGCTAATCTTCAACCTAGGTTTTGTATATTGGTGTGTTGTTGTAGATCTTGTTGCATTATTGAATTTATTAAAGGGTTTTAAGCTTTTGTACCTTATCATCCTTTCTTTTCTAAAGCTTATCTTGCATATTTGCATTGAAAAAAGTGAAAAAATCAAGCATTTTAGGCTTGCAAAAAGGCATATTTGTGCATTTTTTTCATTCCATGTCTTGTAGAAATATTTAAACCTCTGATTTTTGCATCATATCTAATTCATATTGCAGTATATAATCATTTCATAGTCTTTCATCTTGCATTTGAAGCTCTCATTTGCCAGGGTTTTGTTGAAAAGATTGTATTTTTGAAAACCTAGTCAAATTGAAAAACCTAGGGTTTGTAGTTAAAATCTTGTTTCAGATTTTGTGGCTGTCATATACATTTAAAATCTGATCTGTCATTTCTATATCATTCAATAATTTGCGTTTGTGTTCAAAAATAAGGCTTGCACAGAAAAATTTTGGTCTAGAAGTGAGCATTTAAGATCTAGGGTTTCATGGCAAAACCATAGCTAGTCTTGCATTTAGTTCATCCTTATCAAAGAAAAGTGTTGTAAATCATTGTTACATTCAAGTGGATACACCATTTAGAAAATTATTTTGCACATACCACACATCCTACATTTTCAAGACTTAGTTGTTGTGGTTACCAAGAATATCACAATTTTTGGAAGCCCCGCTTCTCTTGCACTTGTAGGTCTCTAATTACGATCTTATTTTCACATTGCTAGTACTTGATTAATTAATAGATATAATTGTAATTCAATTTTCCATACAATATTTTCATACAATAGACAAGTCATCTCATCAGGGCTTCTTCTAGTTGTTCCTCTTTGGTATCTTTGTATGCTTATATCATAGATTTTGAAAATTTCTCTAAATTCACCAAAATGCATCCTAATGTCTTAAATCACATAACATCCATGTATTATATTGACATTTCTAAATGTTCTATATATGAATTCCTTTGTTATATATCTTATTTTTATACCTTCACTACTCTCATGGGTGTATATCCTTCGATATTAGAAGATCTCACTAAGTTCATCTCCATGAATTGTCATGCGAAAGATGATGGTGATAACTCTTCTCCTACTTCCACTAAAAATAATGATATAATGACATGTTCACTCCCATGGATCTACTATATAATACATATAGTGGTGACATAGCTTTTTCTACTTCACCATATGATTTGGAACCCTCTCCCAAAGTTGTTCCTACTTGTGAAGATAATTTGGCACAAGAGGGTGGAATTATTGATACATTTCTTAACATCACCCTACCCTCTCTTCATTCCAATGCTCTCCCTTTGAAGGATGAAGCATTAGTGGATGAAGAGCCTCCTCTCATGAAAGATCCTCCATGGGTAGATAATGAGTATTCATCTAATAATACAGTACATGAGGTTTCTATGATCATCATATGGATCTTCCGCCTTTGATTGATTGTTCAAATACCTTGAATATCACTAAGGAAGTGAAGACCCTTGATCTTCTACCTTTGATTGAATGTTCAAGCACCTTGGATATCACTAAGGATGTGAAGACCATGGGTATCTCTCCTTTGGTTGCATGTCCAAATCCACTGGACATTGCTAAAGATACAACCATCAATAATTTTCTTAACAACACTTTACCCTCCCTTCATTCCAATTGTCTCTCTTAAAAAGTGTGAGGCCTACTATTTCACTCCCTTATTTTGATCATTTCATATTACTGTTGGAGACACATTTTAGACTTTTGGGGACTGTTGATCCCAATTTGTAGACTATACTAGACTATATGCTTTTATTTTTGGTTAGTTAGGTTTATTATGTTGTGATTAGAATAGATCCTAATTTCGATTCACTGATGAGGATATTGACATATGATATGCATCATGACATTATTTGAGATACTAGTTGTGTGATTATGTTATGGATTTATTATGCGATTTTATCTTGAGATGGATTATAGAAATGCAAATTATGAATCTAATCATGATGTGATTTTTATGATGTTTTATATGATTATGCGATGGTGTGAGTATATGTTTCCTTTCTTCTTCTATGATATATATGTTGGATTAATCTTTTGTTTAAGTGAGCAGGTATTTTAACCAAACCATGGATAATCAGAGATTATCCCACACATTTTGTGAAACCCCGTGTTAAGCCGATCTAGTTCCAAGAGGAACCAAGATCAACTGTGTTATTCTTGATAAATTTTTGTAATGTTGTGTATGGTGTTTTTTTGGGCTAGGTCTACCCTTTTTAATTGATTGTATATTGGTGTTGTAAAGCTATAATGTTTAATTGATTTCATTTTTGAGTTTTTATTTTTTTTGTGACTCCTTTTCATGTGATTTTACTCACCCAATGGTGCTCAAATTGGGTTAAAAGTGACCCTAGGTTGTACCCCTAGGGTCTAGGGACCATTTGAGCTTGTCTAACCCTAGGATAACTCCCATTTGGTCACTTAAACTTCACCTTGAAGTAAAGTGACGAAAATGGAAGTTTGGGAAGGAGTGGAAGGTTGGGTCACACACTCAACCTTATCCACACTTCATTCCAAGGCTTGGGGAGTCTTCAAGACCCCTAATTGTGGAGGACCCAACTCCAATGCTCTCTCACATTGGTGAGAGTACCTTGGGGTTTTTTGGGCTTTCATGGGAGGATAAGATTGAGGAACTTATTGTAACGACATCCTTTTTAGGCTCCACCTTTCTCTCCCACATGTGTGAGAGAGCACAAGTGGAGGGGGCAAGACTTGGTGGCATGGGAGGGTGACATGTGCCATCACCACATTCCATGAAGCTTGCAAGTGGATGTGAGGAGGAAGGAGAAGGTGACATGTGTCACCTTCTCATTCTTCAAGGCTCATGAAGAGAGCCTATTTTAATCCCTTGTGAAGAGATGGAGAGGGTTGTTGCTTTCATTACATTTTCCTTTTGATTTGAATTTTTTGGGGAGAGAGTTAGAGGAATTTTTTGAGGAACTTTGGAGGGAGGACTTGGAGGTGGAGTTGGATGGGCTCTTCTTCAACTATCTTCCTTGTTGGGCTATTTAAGGTAGGATTCATTTGGTGTATCTTCCTTATGTATTTTATATTTCTTGTGTGTTGGTTTTGTGTGTGGGTATTTTGCATTTTATTGTTGTGGGGATTTTATGGGTGTATATAAGAGCCTCTCCACTTGGAAAAAATGCTCAACATGTGTGGGGTGGGGGAGGAGTGAACCTCCTCAAGGTCACCTCCTAGTTTTTGGTATTTTGGCCTTGAGGGCAAGTTGTGAATATGAGCATTTTTTAATGGCTTGAGAGACATGGAGAAATATGTGAGATTTGGTATAAATGTGTTGGCTTGAGGCCTTGTTAAAGTTGAGTTTTGAGATATTTGGAGTGGCACTCTTGATTTGAGTGATGTCCACTCCCCTACCCCTTTAAACTCATTCCTATGAGTTTTGTTTTGTGCAAGCCATGGGCGCTCTTCACATTTATTTGTTTTTGTGTTTTGTTGTGTTGTGGAGTGAAGGATTTGTGTGTGGATGACCTCCAAGCTTAGGGGTGACTCATTAGTGAGTCTATGGTAGGGAGGAGAGCAGTATTTTTGTGGCTTTTTGCCCCTTCCCATACTTGTTATTTGCATGCTTATTGTAGCATTGGAGCTTGGAGGAAAAAAAACTATAAATCTTTGGGTTTTGTCATTTTGGCTCCTTGAGAGCCTTGGCCAAGTTTGGCCTTGTAAAGTTTGTATCAAGAGAGAGAGAGAGAGAGAGAGAGAGAGAGAGAGAGAGAGAGAGAGAGATTACTCTCTTATTGTTGTAATGTTTGAAATGTTTTATCATGTTTTAATACATTTTTTGGGAAGTTAGTAAAGTAGGTTAGTTGGCTGTTTTTAAAATGGTTGTTGTTGCAAATGGGATATATGTGTTTGTTGGTTTATCACAAAATAAACTATGTATGTTGTTACCTTTAAGTTTATTTGTTTGCAAAGGAAAAAGATAGAGTAAAGTTGTTGTTTTTAAATATAGGATTAAAAAGAATAGAGTTGTTTTTATCTCAAATATATATGTGTGTGTGTGTGTGTGTGTGTGTGTGTGTGTGTGTGTGTGTGTGTATGTGTGTGGTTGTTATCCTTTCAAAAAATATATATATATAAATGTATTGAAGAAAGAAATAATTTTTTTTTCATGTTATTTAACCTATTCTTCCTTGAATCATAAATTGATATTATTATCAATGAGTGAATACATTCTTGTGTGTGTGTGTGTGTGTGTGTGTATATATATATATATATATATATATATATATATATATATATAAACATCTATATATAAATATATATAAGTATATATGTACATGTTAATATTATATATACATTTTTGTTTATAGCTTGCTGGAAAAAATATAGTAATTCTAACTGTAGATATTGCCAGATATATATATATGTGTGTGTGTGTGTGCGCGCGTGTGTGTGTGTATTAAATAAAAACATATTTTAGTATACTGCTGAATGGAAGTGGTCTTATTTTTTTATTGTGACTGTGTGTGTGTGTGTGTGTGTGTGTGTGTGTGTGTGTGTGTGTGTGTGTGTGTGTGTATATTATCAGAAGTCAATACTATATGAAAAGAAAAATTCTAGGCAAAACCCTAATGTGGTTGAAAATTGTAGTATTGTTGTTTTGAGGGTTTTTTTTTACTGTAAAAAAAAAAAGAAATCAGGTTGGGGGTGACGGCCTGGCTGCCACCCCCCACACTGTCTTTGTTTATATGTATTGTTAGGATTAGCTATGTAGGTAGCTATCCCAAGATCAAGATGTCTAAGAGCTAATCACAAGAATCAAAGAAGATCAACATGATAGAATAATATTCTATACAGAAGATAATGACTTGATACAAGATTAGTTGATATGATACAATGAGAAGCCTTGGTTATATAGACCAAGGTTGAGATCTAGGATTTCCTATTACATGATACAACCAGAGGATAGGTTGCCAACTAGATCACATGTGTATGATAAGACAACTATCAACACCTAGCAACAACTAGACACAACTAGAAACAACTAGAAACAACTAGAAACAACTAGAAACATCTAGTAGACTCACTAAGTCAACTTAACATGTGAACATGTGTGTGAGTATTATTTAACTAATAAATAGTTAAATAATATGAATTATCCACACAACAAGGGTAAACTAGATAGGTAATAACCCTGTTCACACTAACATCCCCCCTTAAGTGCAACTTAGGGAGGAACAAACAAATGCAAACATACAAAGATGGGTCCCAGCAACAAGGCTATGTTAGGTACCCATGTACAAAAAATTCTCTCACAAGCGAAGAAAAGGAGAAAACCTCATGGGAAAAACTCCTCTCCAAAAGAGAGAAAAGTGAAGGAAGAAAGGAAGGAGGACTCAACATGACCCCCCAAGGACTACTTCCATCACAAAGATACAAAAAATATCCCCTCCATAGGAGATAAAAGAAGGACTAAGAAGCCCTCACAAAAGGATGTCCCAAAAAGATTAGGAACATGAAGAACTCCACTGAAGCACAAAAAAAGCTGCAAACAACTGCTGAAGAACTGCTACTCTGCTAAAGAACCTTCACTAAAAAAAGAATGAAGATCAGGATCAATGAGACAAAAATATGCATAAATGACAACCAATCTGATAGTCAAAGATGCAAATGGCACATCAATCTATACGAGTGACCCCAACGACACTACTTAACCAATGTGATAGTTGAAAATATAGGTGCCAATAGTCTCAAGAACTAATCATCTGAATAAGGTAGAAGGTTGCCTCCACAAACTGGAATATAAGAGTGTCTATATGGTATCTATTCCATCTCACCGAAATGCATGGGTAACTAGCCGCTGCATCCGCCTAGTATGTAGGAACAAAAAATTGATACATAGTTCACTCCAAGCGAAACCAAGGAAGCATTAGCACAAGTAGTATGATACCCCCCATAATGCTGACAAGGGAGAGGTATGGTAGCTCCACTGAAACTGTGTGTCACAATGTAGTACAAGAAGGTGAAGAAGAAACATCAGAAGGTGCACATAGTAGTACCTACAACTTAGTAAAGGGTGTGCAAATAACAAGGCACACATGCATGAGGCCAAAAAATGTTGTCATGGAGGGACACTCACCGGACAAGATTGTAATGGCAAATAACAAGGCACTAACACAACCCCCCATGGCACTTTATAAAGTAGTACGAGTACAAAAATGGGCACAACATGATGTGTAAAATAGGCACAACATGATGGGTACAATATGTGGCACTTTATCTTAGTGTGTTTACAAATCAACAAGTGCATTCAATGGATACATGCAATGTCTAAAACAAGGACGAATGTGTTGATGTCATGAGGTGAACAATGAAAACATTGACCATGCATGCCTTACAAACCTCAAACAAATGACAAAAAACTATAAATAATGAACCCCCATAACAAATAATGCTGCAAAATATGCCCCCCAGAAAGAAATACAAGCTTGAGTACAATATTGTCAATGTGGAAGCCTAAATCGACCATTGATAACATATGGTGATTTTACAATTTTTCAAGAAAATTGGCTTGCCAAACCAAAAAATGACCTATACCATCAAATTCCTTGCATTTTTCTGATCAATTTCAAAAAAAATGTTTGCTCAATTTTGACATCGTAGGCAAAAGTTATGCCCTATCAAAAAATGTCGTAAAAATCAAGCAAATATGACATTCGGAGGCAAATTATGGAAAAATACAACAAGTTGGGGGAAAATCACCTACACCATGTCAAATTACTCGGAATCACCTTTCCAACGACTATAAGAACTTAAAAAATTGACTCCCTAGGTGTAAGTTGTGGCAAAAAGAAAACATCCCCCTCCTTTGGCACTTTGCAAAAACAATTTGACTACCTGTCCCGTTTTGCGACAAGCTGTCCGGTTTCGGGACAAGCTATCCTAGGTGAACAAGGAGGCTGATTGAGATGATGAGGTGGCCTAGTGGGCTTGCACCAAACCTCTCATTTTGGACAGTTTTCTTAAATGCTCCATATCCCAGGTTAGCTACATCATTCAACCCGGAGTTGTCTGACAACCCAAAAGTTTTGTTCTTTGCCAGACTGTCCTAGAGAGTTTCATACACAGTAGAATTCAATCCAACATATGAAATCATTCTGAGCCTTTGTATACTGCCGTATGGCCTTCCACACGAATGACAGTTGACAAGGCATGGACCATACCACGATACTAGTTGGGAGAGTTTTGAACCTAAAGTAGAATTTTTAGAAAATTGAACCCACAACCGATCGAACAAAAAACACATCATATAATAAGTTCCAAAAACTGAATACAGCCAGGTCACAGGAGTTGTCGAACAATCCAGCTAATAGTTGTTTGGCGCGGTCATGTAGACTGGGTCTGCAAGGGCAATGTAGAATGTATGTTGTCACCAAATGACAACTTGGCCACGAATCTAGTCTAATGGGCCGATAAAAAGGCTAGCAAAATAAAAGCTGGTAGTAGAAAATTCTCTACCGAAGTGGCTCCTCCCAACACTATGAAACCACGACCTCCAATGGAAATCATGTGAAGGCCAGAGATCTTCAAATACATAGGGTCGAAAGAGCTGGCAAGGTCCAGAATAGGCCTCCAAACTAGATTTAGAGAGGTTAGCAAGGCCATGGGAGCTGAGTGGAGCAACCCACAGATGGGGTCATGAAGAGACCAAAATTTCAGTCTAGGCTATAAAAAAAAACACACTGTCAAACAATGACTGCAACAACAACTCAAGCAATTAGATCAGAAGGCCAAGCCTTTGCAAAGCTTACCCTAGCTCTGCGATGGTGATCTGCCCATCACCATTGTTCTCCAAGGCATAAAAAATTCTTCTCATCCTAATGATATTCAGGCTCTAGCTGCACAACCTAGATCCTAAAAAACTAGGAATCCAACTGATCTCTTAATAGTCAAAATCAAGCCTCTGTCAATAGAATCACTGTTTGGGTTTACCTTGTTTTGATAATGTAGCTCAGGGAAACCAACACCAACAGATCTATAGCTTGCAGACTTAAATATGGATCAGACAAGTGATCGGTCAAGAATAAAAGATCAATGCCAAACTCTCTCACGAAATCGCTGCAAAAATGGCTAAGAAATTCAATGAGATTGTTATGGATGCCAGGAAATAAGGCCAATCTAAACAAGATCGAGGCAAACTGCAGCATAGAAAACCCATCTTGCCCAAACACTGGAATCTTCAATCGGCACCTACTAGGTTTGCTCAATCTATAAGAAAAAACAAATGTTGCTTCTAAGATGCCAAACCCTGATAAAAGGAACTTGCCAGAAAAATGTAAAATGTTAGTTGAAAGATTTGGGGCCATCACCGGTGGCAAGACTGCTGGAATTATGCTAGCCACTAGACAAGAAGAGATCTATCAACGCTGATCCAAAGTAATCTCCAATGGGATCAAATAAAATTCTGACTGATATATGATGGCTGGCCGATCCAAAAAACATAATGTTGTGATGAAACACATATGCCTAACAAAGACCACTACTTACAAGATCCCATCGGGAGTGTCGAAACTAGGGGCCAAAAACACAGGTCACTAGAAATAAATAGAGGTCTATTAAACAATAGCCAAGTAGGATGCCAACAATATTCAAGTTGTGGCTAGCAGCAACCAAAAAATAGACAGGTCACAGATATCAAAACTTCCACTAGAATGAGAGCACCACATGATCAATAAAGATCAGGAGCTCGATTAGATGTGTGTAGAATGCCAATGCAGGGGTGATTGGATTTGATCCAAGAAGGTTAGACTAAACCCAATTGAATCTAGCCTGCAAAATTGCAAATGATGTAGAAAATACAAGGGGCAGAATGTCCCTCTGCTAAATTTTTTTTGCCTTTTCAATTGATAAATTTGCACAGGGGGTGAAAAAATGCCAGATTTGACTGTGACCAAAGTATGTTGAGTTTACAGTCAATCTTAATAGATTTGACCCTTTTGATCTCAATGGCGAGGTCAGTTTTGCTCCAAAATGCACCAAATGAAACCTACAATTTAAAATCACAAACAAGAAGGCCCCTAAAAATTGTTATTTCTTTCAACCTTTCTAATTCTCCAGTTCATCCAAGGGTGCAATAGAAGAGCATACTTGGTTTCAAGAAAGAAAAATCACTATCTAAGATCTTCTAAAAATGAACTAACTCTAGACAATCAACTGGCTCTGATACCATGTTAGGATTAGCTATGGAGGTAGCTATCCCAAGATCAAGATGTCTAAGAGCTAATCACAAGAATCAAAGAAGATCAACATGATAGAATAATATTCTATACAAAAGATAAGGACTTGATACAAGATTAGTTGATATGATACAATGAGAAGCCTTGGTTATATAGACCAAGGTTGAGAGCTAGGATGTTGTAGTCATGTGACAAGTGTCACATTCCTATTACATGAGACAACTAGAGGATAGGTTGCCAACTAGACACAACTAGAAACAACTAGTAGACTCACCAAGTCAACTTAACATGTGAACTTGTGTGTGAGTATTATTTAACTAATAAATAGTTAAATAATATGAATTATCCACACAAGGGTAAAACAGATAGGTAATAACTCTGTTCACACCAACATGTATAAGGGTGGGGGAAGGATCCCCCACCCACTCTCCACCAAACGGGGAGGGGGGGAGGGGGTGGGAGGTCTGCCTCCCCCCCTAAACCTCATTTCCCTTGCCTCTAAAAAGACCTGCGAACGGGGGGTTCTTTTACCCTGGTGGCGGTGCCCATTACCAATCCACCCCTCCTCTATCATTTGGCCATTTAGCCTTATATTTTAACCTACAGATTACAATCTTATATATATATATATATATTCTATGTGTATACTCTGTGGTTGCATAAATAATATCTATCTCTATTTTTTCTTTTACCAGTATATATATATACATATATATATATATATATATATATATATATATATATATAAACTTGCAAAAAAAAAGGGTTTTCAAATAAGTATATACCCAGTGTAATACCTCAGTGGGAGCTTTATCTATGGCTGCCCTATCTCTCAGCCCGCAACACAAAAAAAAGGGAGATGAGAAAAAATGAGAGAAAGAAAAAAAATAGAAAGAAGATAATAGAAGAAAAGAATGTAGGGTTAGGTTTTGTATTCCTCCATAAGGAAGCTATTATTTTAATTGGGGAAACTTTTAGGACAAGTGAAGTTTTAAAATTTGTATTTATTTCTTTTCCCTCTCCTTTGACTTGTGGACTTTTTATTTGTTTATTTAATTTTGGGATGCTTTTAACTTCTTGGGTAAAGGGGTAAAATTTATTTAAGGGTGGGTTTCTTTATAGCAATTTTATTTAGTTAGATGCTATTTTATTGAATTAATTGTGTTGGAATATTTAGAGTCTTATTAATTGAGTTAGTGGGAAAATATTGAATAAAGTTATTTGGGGTTTCAATTTTCTTATAAGTTATCCCTTGTAAGTTTAACGTAACTTTATTTTATTAAGGTCAATTTAATTGAATTATTTGTATGAATGGGTCTTAACGAAATAGTATATTATTTAATTAAATTAATCTAGTTAAATTAAATTGAAAACCCTAGTGCAGCCATTTATTCCCCTAGTGCAATTAGTTTAATTAATCAATTTTAGTGAGCTTAGGGAATCTTTGTCTAGAAATTTATTATTAGAATAATTCCTATACACGCCCGAGAGGCGCTATGCTGCCAGATTTTTCTGGGATTTAGGGTTAAATTTCCTTAGCAATTTAAACCTTGTCTAGAGTAAAATTTTAATGTGTCCACATCTAGTGGTTTGATCAAATGGTATTTAATTCTTTTATGAAATTTAGAATTAGGGTTTTGATTTTGACTTGTATTGAAATCCCATCACTCACTTAGAAAGACTTAGGGTTTTGATCAATCTATCATAACCCTAATGGCAACGCTCCTCGCATCATATTGACCCCCTTAGTCAGCTATCATCACACAGGAGATTGCGCATGCGATCGCATTTCCCTGTATTTGATTTACATGTTTACACCTTATGCATATTGCCACCGAGCACGTTGACATGTGCGAGGGGGTTTCTAGGGATGCATGGAAAAAATTTGATATTTTGTGTCATGCCCACATGACAAATGTGGGCATGACATGTGTATTGCATGTCATGACCGCATGGGAAATGTGGGCATGACATTTGGTATCAGAGCCCAAGTTTAAACATTGGGCTTGTTTGGGCATGTTACTTATTGCGCATTTTCGATTGATTCATGACTACTTATTCTTGTAGGTGTGTCTGTCGAGGTACATAGCGATTCATTAGCCGAGGGTCAGAGACCGTTGGTACCACAGTCACCATAGGCACCACCCACACCTGATATTGGACCATAGATCTTGTAGGCATTACAGGCAGTGTTAGATAGGTTACCACTAGCCGCAGTAGAGCTGTGTATCAAGCTACATGTTGAGCCCCACATTGATCTGTGAGAGGAACCATGTGAGGAGCTACGTGCTGAGTTGCATGTGGAGCCCCATGTCGAGCCGCGAGTGGTGCCACGTGTAGAGCCTTATGTTGAGATACCTGACATGATAATGAAGAAGGTTGGTTCAGCTTATAGAGCCCGAAGCAAGAGCCCTCCGCATCATGCAAGACGAGAGGATGCTATGAGGGTAGAGCATGTTTATCATGGGCCTTATGGTTTTGGTATGGATAAGCCTATCAAAGGACACAGAGACTAAGGAGACCCCATCATAGACTTACTTAGGCTGAATCCACCCACCTTCGCAAGGACCACAGAGGGAGCCAAGGCGGAGGCTTGGCTTATTAGTTTAGATAGGTGTTTTGCATTGCATCCTTACAAGGGAAACACAAAGGCATGCATGGTAGTTCACCTATTGAGAGATACAGTAGTGACTTGGTGGTGCACTAAGAAGTGCAAGCACCACTTATCTTGGGATACACTTTCATGGGACACTTTCATTGAGCACTTTAATGCACATTATCTATTAGACCATTATAGGTAGCATCGTATTGATGAGTTCCACTATTTACAGCAATGAGGTTCTACTGTAGCACAGTATGAGAGTAGGTTCACTGAGCTGTCACATTATGCGAAGTATCTCCATGATGAAAAACTTCTGGTTCACAAATTTATTAGAGTTTTGAATCAGGGGATATTAGGACCAGTGCGCATGGTAGACCCCCAAACCTTGAGTGAGGCTGCTGAGAAGGCATACATTGCAGAGGAGATATAGGGACGAGGTCAAAGTTCACATCCCTAGTTTCAAGATCGTGGTCAACAGCACTAGCAGAATTTCCATTGACCACCACCACCACCATAGAGAGGAGGGTTTAATTCTACACCTTTACCTCCTAGGCCTCCACAGCAGCAACAACAATAGTATCAGCACAGGTCTAGGCCCTAGCAGAGGGCATAGGGAGGACAGAATCATGGTTGGCAGCAATAGGGCCTGCATAGGGATCATAGACAGCAGGGACCACCTATGGGACCCGCGAGATCATAGCAGTCCTACAAAGGTTCTTAGGGGTCCATGGGTTAGACTGGACAACAACAGAGTAGTAGGACACAGACTAGGTAGGTACAGGCTCGGGGCCAATGCTATGTATGTGGTGCGGCAAGACATTTAGCCAGAGAGTGCCCACAGGGCTTTATGGTAGGGGGTTAACCTTGTGTAGGAGGTTCAAAGCAGACAGTTGGTAATGTGAGTAGATCCCACCGTATGTTTGCAGTGGTTGATCACCACTAAGATGACTTCCAGGCCTTAGTGATCGAGACAATAGATATGATTGGGGATGTCCCCATTACTATTTTATTTGACTTTAGCGCTACTGATTCTTTTATATCTCCATCGTTAGTGGAGCGTTACAAGCTGGTGGCCTCTAGGTAGGGCGATAGGTGGGAGGTTGAGTTGGTCACAGGGGCAAAGATGTCAATAGATGCTTTGGTTCAGGATTGTCAGTTATCTTTGGGGCCCTTCACTACATTATGTGACCTTAGGGTTATGCCTTTAGGATCCTATGGTGTAGTTTTAGGCATGGATTGGCTTGCAGCTCATAGAGCCAAGCTAGATTGTCGCCGAAAGGTGATTAGCTATTTAGATGATCATGGCACTTTAGTCGAGGTAGTGGGCATTCAGAAGCCCACAACAGTTCGTATGATATCTATTCAGCAGCTTAAGTATTGCATGTGGAAGGGATGTCAGTTGTTTGCCATCACTGTTAGCAACTGATCAAAGGATGAGCTAGAGGTGTCATTAGCTGACCATCCTATCTTGAGGGAGATTGCCGATGTCTTTCAACCAGAGTTACCAAGTATGCCACCTCACAGAGAGGTAGACTTCCACATTGATCTAGTGCTAGGTATTGAGCCAGTGTCTTGTGCACCCTACAGGATGACCACACATGAGCTCACAAAGCTCAAGTTGTAGTTAGAGGAGTTTCTTGAGAAGGGGCACATATGACCTAGTGTTTCACTGTGGGGCGCACCGGTCATCTTTGTGAAGAAGAAGGATGGGTCTCTTCATTTGTGCATGGACTATAGGTAGCTTAATAAGGTGACAGCGAAGAACCGTTATCGTCTACCTAGGATTGATGATCTTTTCGACCAGATGTAGGGAGCCAGAGTGTTCTCTAAGATAAACCTGAAGTCCAGTTATCACCAGTTACATATCACAGAGGCATACATCCATAAGACCACCTTCTGGACTCATTATGGCCACTATGAGTTCACTGTGGTACCCTTCAGCTTAACGAACGCCCCCGTAGCGTTCACGAGTCTCATGAATGGGGTGTTCCACATTTACTTGGATCGGTTCGTGATCATTTTCCTTGATGATATTTTGATCTACTTGCAGACTGAGGAGGAGCATGAGGAGCACTTACGTCAGGTTTTGCAGTGCTTGAGAGAGCAGCAACTTAATGGTAACTTGGTGAAGAGTGTCTTTTTTAGATTTGAGATGCAGTATTTGGGGCACATCCTATTTGGTGATGGCATCTCCGTAGATCCATCGAAGATCAGGGCTATCAAGGATTGGCTAGCACCCACCAGTGTGACAGAGGTCGGGAGTTTCATGGGGTTAGCCAAGTACTATTGCAGATTCGTAGAGGGCTTCTCTAGGATAGCACACCCCATTACTTCCCTTCAGTGGAAAGGGAAGGGCTTCACTTGGACTAAGCAATGTGAGAGGGCCTTTGGGGTCCTCAAGGAGTGTCTTACCATCACTCCCATTTTAGCAGTTCCTGATCTAGTAGAGGATTTTGTGGTTTGTACTGATGCATCACTTGAGGGTTTGGGAGCCGTACTTATGTAGGGTGGTAGAGCTATCGCGTATGAGTCGCAAAATCTTAAGAGCCATGAGCTAAACTACCCCACTCATGATTTAGAGCTCGCAGCAGTGGTTCATGCTCTCATTCGTTGGAGACACTTTCTTTTGGGTCATCATTTTGAGCTTCACTCAGATCACCATAGCTTACAGTACATATTCATGCAGTTGAATCTGAATGCACTCTAATGGCATTGGATGGAGTTTCTTTGTGAGTACGACTTTGATGTCCACTACATCAAAGGGAAGGAGAATGTGGTTGCTAACATATTGAGTCAGAGGCACCACGAGATCCTAACCTTGACCTTGAGTGTTGACTTGAGAGGGTGCATCATTTAGCATCTACCTGAGGATGAGTGGTTTCTTGAGGTGCAGCAGGAGATCCAGTCACAGAGGGCCCTTGTGGGCAAGTTTGTAGGATATTCCCTAGAGGCAAATGGGTTATCTCTAGACATCGACAACACATCTATGTACCCCATACAAGTGACCTTCGTGCAGTAGTTCTTTTAGAGACTCATAGAGCACCTTATGCAGCACACCTAAGGGTGAAGAAAATGCATGCCAACTTGCGATAGTTGTACCATTGGGCAGGCATGAGACAAGATATTGTAGAGTATGTTGCTTGTTTCCTTGAGTGCCAGAGGGTCACGGCTGAGCATCAGCACCAAGTAGGTCTTTTATACCCTTATGAGATACTTGAGTGGAAATGGGACACCATTTCCATGGATTTCATTGTTGGTCTTCCTATTTCATCTCGTTACCATGATGCCATCATGGTGATGGTTGACAAGTTAACCAAGGTGGCGCATTTCTCACCTGTACACACGACATACAATGCACCATTAGTGGTGAGAGTATTCTTGGATGAGATTGTTAGATTACATGGAGTACCTGGTCATATCATTTCTGATAGAGACTTAGTGTTCACATCAGCCTTTTGGAGGGCATTGTAGTAGGCGTTGGGCACACAACTCAACTTCACTTCATCTTATCACCCTGAGACAAATGGTCAGACGGAGAGGGTGAATCAGGTTCTAGAGGATATGCTCTGTATGTATGTTATCGATAACTAGTCTAGATGGGAGGAGTATCTGTATCTAGTTGAGTTTGCATATAATAATGGGAATCACAGCTCATTGGGTATGCCCCCCTTTCAGGCCTTGTACGACAAACCTCGCAGGACACCATTGAGTTGGGATCGTATAGAAGACAGGGTTGCTATTGGGCTAGAGTTGGTGTAGGATATGGATTAGCAGGTGACTTTGATTAGACAGAGACTTTAGGAGGCGCAGGATTGACAGAAGAAGTAGGCTGATGCTAAGAGATTAGATTGGAGCTTCTTGGTTTGTGACAGAGTATTCTTGAGAGTGCAGCCACACAAGAGTCCAATCTGTTATGGAAAGGGCTCTAAGCTCGCACCATGGTTTGTTGGACCTTTTGAGATCTTGGAGCGGATAGGACCTGTAGCCTACCATTTAGCCTTGCCACCTATCCTGTCGCGCATCCACGATGTTTTTGTGTATCTATTTTGTGGCGTTACATATATGATTTATCTCATGTATTAGATTGGAGTACTCTACAGGTAGAGGTGGATGGACAGCTGGCCTTGGAGCCAATTCACATATTGGCTCATCAGGCGCTAGGCCTTCGAGGTCAAGAGCTGGACTAGGTTAGGGTCCAGTAGGATAGGTACGATGAGGTCACAACGACATGGGAGGATGCATCTAGATTAAGGGAATTGTATCCTTATCTCTTTGACGACTTCCAGGAGGAAGTTTAGTCTTAGGCGGGAGGATGTGAGGCCTACTATTTCACTCTCTTATTTTGATCATTTCATATTACTGTTAGAGACACATTTTAGACTTTTGGGGACTGTTGATCCTGATTTGCAAACTATACTAGACTATATGCTTTTATTTTTGGTTAGTTATGTTTAGTATGTTGTGATTAGAATAGATCCTGATTTTGATTCACTCATGAGGATATTGACATATGATATGCATCATGTCATTATTTGAGATACTAGTTGTGTGATTATGTTATGGATTTATTATGCGATTTTATCTTGAGATGGATTATAGAAATGCAAAATATGAATCTAATTATGATGTGACTTTTATGATGTTTTATATGATTATGCGATGGTGTGAGTGTATGTTTCCTTGCTTCAGCTATGATATACATGTTGGATTAATCTTTTGTTTAAGTGCACATGTGTTTTAACCAAGCCACGGATAATCAGAGATTATCCCACACATTTTGTCAAACCCCATGTTAAGCCGATCTAGTTCCAAGAGGAACCAAGATCAACTGTGCTATGCTTGATGACTTTTTGTAATGTTGTGTATGGTGTCTTTTGGGCTAGGTCTACCCTTTTTCAATTGATTGTATATTGGTGTTGTAAAGGTGTAATGTTTAATTGATTTTATTTTTGAGTTTTTATTTGTTTTGTGACCCATTTTCATGTGATCTTACTCACCCTATGGTGTTCAAATTGGGTTAAAAGTGACCCTGGGTTGTACCCCTAGGGTCTAGGGACCATTTGAGCTTGTCTAACCCTAGGATAAATCCCATTTGGTCACTTAAACTTCACCCTGAAGTAAAGTGATGAAAATGGAAGTTTGGGAAGGACTGGAAGGTTGGGTCAAACGCTCAACCTTATCCACACCTCATTCCAAGGCTTGGGGAGTCTTCAAGACCCCTAATTGTGGAGGACCCAACTCCAAGGCTCTCTCACATTTGTGAGAGTACCTTGGGGTTTTTTGGGCTTTCATGGGAGGATAGGATTGGGGCACTTGTTGTACCCACATCCTTTTTAGGCTCCACCTTTCTCTCCCACATGTGTGAGAGAGCACAAGTGGAGGGGGTAAGACTTGGTGAAATGGGAGGGTGACAGGTGCCACCACCACATTCCATGAAGCTTGCAAGTGGATGTCCAAGGAGGAAGGAGAAGGTGACATGTTTCACCTTCTCATTCCTCAAGGCTCATGAAGAGAGCCTATTTTAATCTCTCTTGAAGAGAGGGAGAGGGTTGTTGATTTCATTACATTTTCGTTTTGGTTTGAATTTTTTTGGGGAGAGAGTTAGAGGACTTTTTGGAGGCACTTTGGAGGGAGGACTTGGAGGTGGAGTTGGAAGGGCTCTTCTTCAACTATCTTCCTTGTTGGGCTATTTAAGGTAGGATTCAAGGCTTGATGCCTTTCTTTATGTATTTTACATTTCTTGTGTGTTGGTTTTGTGTGTGGGTATTTTGCATTTTGTTGTTGTGGGGATTTTATGGGTGTATGTAAGAGCCTCTCCACTTGGAGAAAATGCTCAACATGTGTGGGGTGGGGGAGGAGTGAACCTCCTCGAAGTCACCTCCTCATTTTTTGTATTTTGACTTTGAGGGCAAGTTGTGAATATGAGCATTTTTCAATGGCTTGAGACCCATGGAGAAATATGTGAGATTTGGTATAAATGTGTGGCTTAAGGCCTTGTTAAAGTTGAGTTTTGAGATATTTGGAGTGGCACTCTTGAGTTGAGTGATGTCCACTCCCCTACCCCTTTAAACTCATTCCTATGAGTTTTGTTTTGTGCAAGCCATGGGTGTTCATCATGTTTATTTGTTTTTGTGTTTTGTTGTGTTGTGGAGTGAAGGATCCTTGTGTGTGGATGACCTCCAAGCTCAGGGGTGACTCATTAGTGAGTCTATGGTAGGGAGGAGAGTGGTATTTTTGTGGCTTTTTCCCCCTTTCCATACTTGTTATTTGTAGGTTTATTGTAGCATTGAAGCTTGGAGAAAAAAAGACTATAAATCTTTGGGTTTTGTCATTTTGGCTACTTGAGAGCCTTGGCCAAGTTTGGCCTTGTAAAGTTTGTATCAAGAGAGAGAGAAAAAATTTATTCTCTTATTGTTGTAATGTTTGAAATGATTTCTCATGTTTTAATACATTTTTTGCGAAGTTAGTAAAGTAGGTTAGTTGGTTGTTTTTAAAATGGTTATTGTTGCAAATGGGATATATGTGTTTGCTGGTTTATCACAAAATAAACTATGCATGTTGTTACCTTTAAGTTTATTAAGTTTATCAGAATATATATAATGTGGTTGTTATCCTTTCAAAAATATATATATAAATGTATTGAAGAAAGAAAGAATTATTTTTTTCATGTTATTTAACCTTTTCTTCCTTGAATCAGAAATTGATATTATTGTCAATGAGTGAATACATTCTTGTGTGTGTGTGTATATATATAAAAACATCTATATATAAATATATCTAAGAATATATATACATGTTAATATTATATATACATTTTTGTTTATAGCTTGCTAGAAAAATATAATAATTCTAACTATAAATATTGCGATATATATATATATATATATATTGAAATCATGGAAATCAATATGAGGCAAATGATAACAAATGCAAATCAAATGATTGCAAACCTCATATCGACTCACGATACATCAATAGGGTTGAGAATGCCACACCCAAAGCACTCTAGCCTTACCCAAAGAGATGAATGTTGATTGATTGATTCTGCAGCATAATGGTGAGATAGGCATTGATAGATGAATGGATAGATGATGATGGATGCAAGATAGATGGATGAGAGATTGAGAAGAAATTTTGATAGCATGTGGATACTAGAAGATCCGTTACAAATGGCTCAAGAGAGGCTACCTTTATAGAAAAATGCAAATTCGAATGGACGGTTGTGATTGAGAGTTATGTTGGAGGATATGGACGGTCAAGATCGATTAGGGTTGGATTAGGGTTTCCCACTCAAAGAGGGATTGTAGTCACATGACAAGTGTGTGATGGAGAATAAAAGGAATCTTATTCAAATTTTAATTAGTTTGACATGTGAAGGTCTATTAAGTGGGAGATAAGACATGTCACATGTCACAATGTTATGAGAGGTGAGGGAATAATTCAAATTTTTAATTTAAATTTTGTGAGAAATGTGACAAAGGGGAATTAGTTAAATAAATGGGGATTTATTTAACTAATTGGAAAGTGATTAAGTTGGACAAATGGGATTAAGATGGGATGAACTAGGATCTAGGGATAAATGGGATTAAGTGGGATGAGGTTGGATGACCTAGGACCTAGGGTAAAATACACAAGGTCATGTTGGTAATGTGTTGTGTTGAGACATGGACAAATTTTAGTGTCTACATTTTGCCCCTCTTTGAGATGATGTTATGAGATGATAAGATTTATGTTGAGTAACATCATTTCAAAGAAGTTAAGAAAATAGATAGAGGAAAAGGATAGGGTGATGATGCCCCCCCAAGAGGATAGGCAAGTTGGACAAACACGGGTATGCTCTTGAAATGAAAGGAATGGAAAAAGATAAAGGAATGGATAGAAGGCTCTAATGAAAGTGAGCAACCATGATGTTTGATATAGTACAAAACATTATGCACCAAGGTATAAGGACCAAGATGACGATGTGCCTCTTGCCCCAGCATAATACAACCTTGTCTAGATACAAGATATGAATATTAGCTAGGTTGATTCATATTTGATGCAAATGCAAGTTGAAAATGATAACACACACAAGCAAGCAAGCAAGCATGCACAAATGATACAAAAACAAACAAGGTATTGCCCCTGTCAAGCTGTAAACCAATGATTATGTGATTGATTGATGATGAGGATAGTGTTGTCATTGCGGGGAATGATATATCCCTAGATCAACACAAGGATATGGGAATGATATATCCTGTTGATGATGATGATTGATTGATTTGGCTTACAACAAAATTAAGATCAAGACCATTGATTGCGATTAGATAATTTGACAAGATTGATTGACTTGATTGGTATGGATAAATGATTACTTAAATTTGGATCATTGCTTGATTCGATTTGATTAGGATGAATGGAAGATTGGATTTGATAGAGATTGATTTGATGAAGTGATTGAAGAATTGATTGGTGAAGTGATGAAGATAGACGATAGAAGAATGATGAAAGAAGAAAGAGGAATATCATCTTGTGCCTGAATCTAGGCACTTCCTTCATGCTCCAGACTACCTACATACCCATGTCCATGGGATCAAGGTACTTAATGATAAAGATGAGATGTAGTTCTAATTTTTTGTTTTATTGATGTGATTTTGATTGATTGGGATTGATTTGATTGGAAGAATGTGGTTTTGATGATTTGATGTGGAATGATTTTATTGCTTGGATTTTTGTTGGATTTTTTTGGGGGGGGGGATTTTTTGACATATTTTGATTTTTTTTTAATGTTTTGGGAATATTTGATTTTTTTGGGTTTTTTGAAATGTTTTGATTTTTTTAGATTTTTTAGAATATTTGATTTTTTATTTTATTTTTGGGGATATTTGATTTTATTTTTGTGTTTTTGAAATATTTTGATTTTTTTGTGTTTTATATTTTTGAACGTCAATGGATTTACAATTTGAGTAGCCTGTATGCTAGATACCAATGACAAGGGGAACCAAGTCTAGGTGCAAGGGAATGAATGTGATTGGACAAAAGGATGGATGAAAGGATCATGATAAATAGATAGGATAAAAGGATAGGCTATGGAATGGAATGGATGTATCTGTAAGAGAGTGAGGATGGATCTCTAAGGACTATGTCGCATAGGAATAACATGCCCCAGTCTAGGTAGTAGACTTAGGATTTTTCAGGACAATGCATAAGGAAATAGGATGATAGGATTTGACATGACAAAGCTTATGACTTGGATGATAAGTTTCATTTGGAAAGGATGGAAAAATAGGTAATGGCAAAAGAGTAATGATAGGATTGGTTGGATGGGATGAGGTACGTCAAGGGATATCCAAAACACTTGTCAATAGTTGCCCCCAATCTTTGTCAAGATCAAAAGGGGAAGGGAGGATGAATGGATGCTATGGGATAGGTATGTATATGGAAATGGTATGAAAATGGTATGATAGTTTGGAAAAGGGATAAGACAAGATGCCCCCAAGTGTAAGTGACATAGAAGATCGACCTACACATGATGCCTATTTACCATGTTTTCATCATGGTACTTATCCAAGGCACCTATTTTCTAGGTTTTCACCGTTGGACAAAGGGATTTCTCTTTACTTCTTTTTTTTTTTTTGACTTTTTGGATGGAAGAAGGTAGATATGGATGAGAGGGACTCAAGTGTCTAGTGCCATGAAAGGTGATAGTCCCATTAAAGAAAGATGTCATCACAAATGGACCATGTCAAGTCATTATGCTCAAGATGTTAGTAGGGTGATTGCGTGAAAGTGAGATGGATAAGGTAGACAGTGGATTATGATGTGGATTATGGAGGGATTGAAAGTGGATTATGATGTGGATTAAAATGGACCTATGCAAAAGCATGAACCATAGGAAGGTGATGGGGAGATATGTAGTATAATGAGTGAATGATGGGGTGATGGAGGTGTGAAAAGGAATCATGACCAATGGTTGCACACACCATGTTAAATATGGCAACTTTTGATTGGATGGTGGTGTAGGAAGCAATGGTGATGTTTGCTCAGGAGATGGATGATTTAGGACTTTTGGAACCCACAAGGACTTAGTATTTTTCTGATTTTTTCTTTTCATGTGGGATGTTTGAAATATTTGAATGGAATGGAATTTTTGAATGGAGGGGGATGGTTGGGATTTTTGAGAGGTGGATACCTCATTTGACTTGATTGATTTTTGTTTAGGGGCCCATATCATTTTAGTTTTTGACTTTGCTTTTGGAGATATGGGCTTGCATGGATTTTTGAATGTACCTTGCTTTGAATTTTTGGATTGATTTCCTAAGGTATTAGGACCCTTAGGATTTTTGGGTTTTTGAACAGAGGGACACAAAAGTTTATTTTTTAATCCCATGTGGCGAATGAAATGAGTGGAATTTTTATGTTTACACAATACGTACATTTGTTGGTTAGGATTATGAATGTGAGGGAATTTATGGATGGTTGGTATGTTAGGTGTTGGAAGCAATGGTGGCAAAGTGGATGGAGGGAAATTAGGAATTGGAAGAAGTGGAGGTAAAGTGGATGGTGGAAGGTGAATGGTCACATGCTTTTGACATTTGTAGAATGAGGGAGGTGGAATGGCAACAAATGTTTTAGGAATATGATGGGGTTTATGATGGAAAGTGGTGGGTTTAGGAAGTGTGGAGGAAGTACCAACATCATTAGATTGTTGACCTTGGGGTGTGTATCTAAGGCCAAATGAGCGAGGAGGGATCTTGACATGGATTGGCTCTAAAATGCCTTGTTCATGTAGGCCTAAACCTTTGCCTTGGTAGTTCATGTTTTGGAGCATGCGATTGACTATAGGACTAGGTGTAGTTTGGACACTAGACTTGAGTTGATTATTGGATGGAGAAGGTAAAGTGGATAATGGTTGCTGGTGTTCTAAGGAGGAACACTCATGAATGAATGTGGATAGACTAGTAGGATATGGTGGATTTGAAATGGGATCAATGGTGGATGTGGAAGGATCATTAGGATCTTTCTTATGTTCATTTAGATCCAAGTTATTCGTTTGATCTTCTATGTTAGCTTGGGAGACAATTGTCTCATCATGACAAGTGGATATTGTGGGATCATGGCTAGGTGGAGGATGACTAGGAGAAATTTGGATATGTTGCTCATGGATGTGTACAGGATTATGGATAGGATCAAGGTGCTCATGGATAGCTTCTTCATAGGTATCATCTTGGTCATAAAGAAGGTACATGTTATGGATAGAATGGATGGGGATGATTTGATCCTGATTAGATTTAGGGGCTATTGTTTCTTCATGCTTAGGATTGTGCTCTTTACATAACTCTTGGCTTTCTTGAATGGAAATGGAAGGCTCTTTAATAAGCTTGATAGCTAGTAGATCACATGATGGGGTTAGAAGACTAGACAAAGTGTTTAAAGACTCATGGGGAAGCTCAAGAATAGGTGTTTGATGACATGGAAATGCTTTATTAGTTGCTAGTAGCCAATGGATCACATCCTTTGCAAGGGTATGGATGAATGGGCAATATAGTGGATGGATGATAATAGCGGAATTTGAAGGCTTAGGATTAGGATTTGTTGGATGGATAATGGGATTAGGATTTGGGCTAGATGGAAAGATAATGGAATTAGAGGGATTGGTTTTATCCAAAACAATATTACCACCATCTTCTAGGTTCTTGACCAATCTTTGAAATCAGACACAAGCGGATATGGTATGGCCCCTATACCTATGGTATGCACAATAATGGTTTTCATTATACCCTCTAGGTTTAATAATAAATGGAGAATAGGATTTGAACAAGTATAGCTCAATCAAATTTGCTTGGACCAATTTCTCTAAAAGTGTCTCCATGGAATCTTTTAATGAAGGATTAGTGGAACATGGGGATGAAGGTGATGAAGGGTTTGATAAAGGTGTTGGGATGGGACTAGTTGTCTCATGTGTTGGCATATGATTGGATGGTGAAGGTGACTCAAAGGAGGCACTTTCTAGGTTGGTTTCTCCCTTGTTAAAGGATTTTAGGGCTTGCATAAGATGACTTGGACTTTCTTGATTTATGTACATAGGGCCATTTGGACTTGCTTGTTGTTCTTGTAAGGACATTTGATTTCCATGTAGATAGGTTTGGTGATGAGGTGGCATGGTAGGATATGTAGGTGAAAGGTCTTGTGATGTGGATTGTTGTGGACATTGGTTGATGTTGGAAGTTTGTTGAGAAAGCAGTTGGGATATGATGGCAATGGAGTTAGGATCGTTGGATGGTAGACTTATGGAAGTACTTGCATTTGGGGTGTTGCTAGGAATAGTGAGGGTGATTTGTGATATGGATGTGACAGCATTAGTGTTTGGATTATGTGCTTGTTGGGCTTGTGATGGAATGTGGGAGCATTGATATTGGCCTAGGACTTGATGTTGCAAGAATTGTTGATGTTGTGGTGACACAGGGTCTTCTTCCTTTCTATATAACCACCTAAGTTGACTAAGTTGATTAAGCATTCTTTTGGTGCCATAAGGATCATTCTCATAGGTGTTGTTTAGAAATGCCTTGTCCATGTTTACAAGTGATAGATGTGGAGAATTGATTGGATGAAGATTTGATGATGTGTAATGGCCAAAAATTATTAGGGGTTTTACTTGGATGATGAGGACTATGATGATAATGATTAGGATGTCGAAGATGACTAAGATAGTGAGATTGGATGAATTGAAGGAATTAGGATGAATGATGTTGGAATTATTACGTTAGGTGACTAGGATGATTTAGGATAATGGTAAGGGTGATGTGGGATAACAAGGTGGGATGACTTGGATTGAGGTGATTAGGATGAATGTATTGGGATGAAAGTGGTTTAAATGAGAAGTGTAGGTGATGATGTGGGGTGATTGGAATAAAATTTCAAGACCTTAGGATGATTTGATTTGCTTTATTTTTTTATGGATGGCTCTCTATACTTAAGGTAGACTAATGACACTTAAGTAATAGAGGGTTGATTGGATTGATTCTCTATACTTAAGGTAGACTAATGACACTTAAGTAATAGAGGGTTGATTGGATTGATTTAATTGGATGACTTACTTAAGATAGAATAATGATCTCAAGCAAGTTTGGATAACGGGTGATGATGATCAACTAATGTCTTAATTTTTGATTGGGTTGATTTGGATTTGGCTTGGAATGATTGGACAATGTGTAATGATTAGAATGATGTTGATTGGATGATTAGGATGATGACTTGGATATGATTAGGGTTTGATATAGAAGGATTAGGGATGATTAGGATGATTAGGGTTTGACTTATGGTGACTTAGATATGATTAGGAATGAATTGGCTAAGAATGGGTGATTATGATGAATGTGATTAGATTTGCATGTGTTAGAAGAATGAGTTGGATGACTTGTCTTTATGTGTTTGGTGTTTAGCTTGATTCGGCAATGTTTAATCAAATGATCACACATGTACAAACATGATTCACTCACGCAAGACACATAAGCAATTTTGGATTTTGAAAATGAAATGTAATGATGATCAAACAAGCACACATGGAAGACACATCAACAAGCCCTATTGTCTAGTTTGAAAAGGGGTATGGCCAATTAGGTCTTGGGCAATGTTTACACAAGGTTGACGAGGAATTGAAAGCAAAATCCTGCCACACAGCTAGGAGAAAGGGGTAACCCACCCTTCACCTTCACTTCCCAAAGGTATAAAGTTCTTTGGGGCTTAGCCAAGAGTGAGAAGATTCTAACTCCCAATGAGGGTGTCTTTTGATTCAGCCTCAATTGAGGTCATCCCTAGGGGTGATGAAATCCCCTAGCAGGCCTCCTAAGAAAGGGTAAACAAAAGTAAATCAAGTGAGGCACTTTTGATCTCCAAGATCACCTTGCGGTGTGAGGAGAGAGCATACACACACACACTTGACTCACACTCACACTCACACTTGTAAATTAACCCTTAGAAAATGAAATGTGTGTGTGAAAAGTGAATGGATAAGAGGTGTTTTTGATTCTCAAGATTGCACAAAGCACATGAGAAGAGCACTAAGCAATGAAGGCACTTGTTCTTGTTTAACCCAAAGTCAAGATGTGAATGAGAAGACATATGTTCATTTTATGCCCAATGTTTCGATGTGATTGCTAAAGCAAAATTTGTTTTAAGCCCAAATTGAAATGTGTGATGCAAACAAGATTGATTGATCAAATGAAAGAGATGAATCATGAAATGGATACACCTGATTATTTTTCTATCTGAAGTTGCTGCAGATGCTGATGTGAATGTTGCTCCAGCTCTGAATGATCACCCGCAAGTCAAAAAATAAAAAATGAAGCAAGTAGACTAGCCAAGAAGACTGTTATGTGAAAATGAAAAATCTTATAAAATATGATAAAAAAGAACTGATATAGAAAAATAAGTTGCATGATCAGATTCTCTATGAAAGTCTATGCACTTTAAAAAAAAATTCACTGAAAAAGGTGTTGACCTATTTTCCTCTGCCCAGAGCCAAATAGTTCACCTTGCATTTTCCTTAAAAAGCCTTTAGAAATGTCCATGCAAAGGCCTAGATGAAAAGTTAACATACAAGTGCTAATGTACATTGGCGGGCCAAAAGAGTTAAGTTGGCTGTATGGTTTTCTCAATGCATATCAAGTTTGTATATGCATTAAGGGAATCTATCACAGATTCCAAGAATATTCCCTACTTGTATCGAGGGTTTGCATGTATATTTGTGTTGTATGTTTAGACATGCAACGACTACATACAAGAGGAACATGCAAAGGAAAAGATGCATTGGTGGCATACAAGAAAAATATGCAAGGGTCAATGTGTAAAAGGAGAATGTATATCGGGTTGTATGTTCACACATACAAGGCCAACATACAAGGGCGAACATACAAAGAAAACATACAAAGGGGCAAATTCACATGCAATAGTGGAATGTACATAGTCAACATACAAGTCCAAGGTACAAAAGAAAATACAATGGCCATTGGATATACAATCCAACATGCAAAGACAGATCCAATTGGTGGGGTCCGCTAGAGGCACAAGCAATGGTATGTTTCTTTGTTTGTATGTTCGCTTGTATGTTTCGATATACAAAGGAAAGATACATCCAAAACATACAAAGGTATGTGTATCTCATATACAAGTCACAGATACTAAAGGAGATGCAATTGGTGGGGCCTACGCATTGTATGTATATCGCTACTATATATTCGCATATACAATGCCATATACAAAGGACAAAGATGCAAGAGTCTTATACATTGCCGATATGCAAAGAAGGTCACAGGCAAGGTTGACATACAAAGGGTGATGCACATTTTGCAATGTACATTGGCAGAATATACAAGGGGACTTTTGCCAAACATACAAGAAGGAGATTCAAAGTTGGGGCCCACCACTTGTATATTTGTGATTGTATGTTTGTACATACAATCAAATATGTATTCCTAATACACAAGTCAAATATGAAGGGAGCATACATTCCAGTTGATAGTCTCCTGAGGTCCGCGACTTGTATGCATAAGGTGATTGTATGTTGCATATACAATCTGATATACAAAGGCAAATGATACAAGTGCATATCGGCCAGACTTCCCATATCGGTGACTCAGTTCATGGTCATCCCGACCGCTGATAGGAGGATGCAGCTTTTCGGTGATGGGTCCCAGCTTCAACGGTGGGGAATCAGGGGGTGCCACGTGGTAGGGGTGGCAGATTCAAATGCATATACAAAAGGGCATATACATTTGTATATGCAAAGTAATTCGTAGATTCAAAGGAGAAAGCCTGCGCTTGCATACTGGCACATACAGAGTGATATGCACATACAAGGGCATTTTAAGAGGAAGTTTCAGAGGCTGATATATACACAGATGCAAAGCGATATATACAGGTAGTTGAGTAAAACTTTGACTATCTGTATCTCCTCCATTTTAGCAAATTTCCACATGCTGCAAAAGGCAAAGATGCATATTTTTGTCCCCTCTTTCATTTGATAGGGCTTTTCAGGGGTTTTTGTCACTTTTCAATTTTAGATCTGGCCTTGCATATTTTGGGCAAGTGGATGTTTCAGTGACTTTTTAGGGCAGGATGTAGATATTTGTTGCATTCATTTCTGCAAGTAATGGCAGTTGCTCACATTCATGCCCAAAATATCTTCCATCAATTCATGGGTGCAGATCGATGATGTAGCAGATTGCATTGAAGACCAAAATATCTTCTATCTGCCCAGTCCCAGATATTTGATGCCATAACTAATGCAGGTGGACAGTTATTAAAAGGAGATATTTTTTGATGCAGCTCTTTGAGCAAATTTTGTAACCGACTTAGGGCATTTTTGAAAATGTTATATATATGTATTTGTAAGATGTAAACAAGGTTGGGAAATTTTTTAAGCATTAAGGCTTTTCTGTTTCCAAACAGAGCTTTCTACTACTGTAACTTTGCCTTCCCATTAAATATATGCAAGCTATTTTTATCTTTTTTACTAGATTTTAGTTTTAGTGTGAATCTTCATGTGATTGTTTGTGAATATTTCATTCCTCTCAATCATCTTGTTTCTCACCTTTGCTAGGATCAATCGAATCTGTGTATCTTTGCTTGCTATATTTGGTTATGATGTGCATTTTCTCAGTACTATGAGGGTTCTTTTATTAAACTTGGTGAATCACCCTTTGTTTTCAAGCTTTTGTTTCATCCTCCATTTTAAAGCATTCTTTCTCCCTTTTCCTCTTAAGATTTAGTAGTTTAGGTGATAACCAGTTAAGGAAGCTAGCCTTCTTTGGAGGTCTGATCTCATTTAGCAAAGTCCCACACTTAGAGATCATTCCCATGTTACTCCAGATTGCTGAAGTTCCACAACTGCAGTCAAGGTGCAAATCTGGGTGATAACAACTTTGCCACGCCCAGTGGGACCGAGAGTTAGAAAAGAAAGCAATCCAAATACTATCTTTTGTTACTAGTTTTGATGTGCAGCCAATAATTTTCAAACCTGTAAGAGGTTAAAACTTACATATCTCATGACTCACACTGAGGAAGGACAAGCAGATCAGTTTTGTTGTTACATTTTATGAGAAAGATTCAAACTAGGTGTTCAAGTGCATTTGATTACTTGCAGTTGTCTCCACCAAGAAGATAGAGTAGAGCTGTAGCAAGGACTCCAGTTTCCAAAAGAGTACAATCAACTCCTCCAAGTTTTAGGCCGGTTGCACCTGTAGTCCCTGTAGCGACTCAAGTAAATCTACCCTCAGCGGTTCCAATGGCAAGAAATCAGCCATTTGTGGCTTTTGATGGGGGCAGCCCATTGAATTTAACAGTACATGATGTTATACCCATGGCAACTTTGAAGAGTTTGCCTTATTTCACAGGGAAGAATCAAACTACCCCTATCAAGCACATTAGAGACGTAGCTTCTCTATGCAGTGTTCATCACGTCACCCAGGAAAATGTAGCCATCAGGTTGCTGGCTGCCTCTTTCAAGGGAAAAGCATTGCAATGGTTTAGATGTTTACCAGTGAAAACCATTACAACCTAGGATGATCTCGGTGATAAGTTAAATAAGCAATTTCAAGATAAGTTAGACAACTTGTCACTGGTCGAACAGATGACTACAATAAAGAGAGCTCCCCAGGAGCAAATGATGGATTTCAAATTTAGATTTTAGAAGACATGCGACAAAATTCTTGCCATGGTAAGGCCTCTAGCTGAATATGCTTTTCTATATTTTTTGAAAGCCCTAAATAGTGATATTTCAGTGATGATACAATCATTAGGAGGTACTAGTTTACCTGATGCATATGAAATAGCTATTAGAGTAGAGAATAGCTTGATTCAATCTAGAAAAATAGCACCTAGACTACCAATGCCCATCTTCCCTAAGATTCAAGCTTCAATGCCATTGCCAATTCTATATCTTGCCCCTTTACCTACTACTGCAACATTACCAAGTACTGCAAATTCTAAAAATGCTGCATCTAGCTCATCACAAGAGTTGAAAGAGATTAAAAGTAGCCAAAAAAAAATAGAAAATATCCTACAAACCTTTGGGAATGAGCTGGTAAACATCAAAAAGTAGTAGTCCCAGAACAGGCAGCCTTATCAGCCACAACCTTAAGGGTAAAATCATCCTTATCAAGGGCAAAACCAGCCATATCAAGCTAATAGGCCACCATATCAAAGCAATTACCAAGGTGCCAGGCAAAATGTGAATCAGAGGCCTTTCCAGCCTTATAATCTGGCATCCATTAATGCTATTAAGGACCTTGTCCCTATTCAGAATAACCTTGCAGTTGAATACGAATGGTGTTTTCCATGCAATCAACCACACAATCAGATAGATTGTTCAAATGGAGTTATAAATCAGGCTCTGATGGTGCAGAACGTTGCAGTCTCTTAGCCAAATACACACCATGGTGGGGTTGTACAGCAGCAAGAGCAGCCTCAAAATGATTCTACCTTCATAAATTGGTAAGAAGGGGAATTTTGTGGTGTAAACAGCGATAATACTCCAATTGCAGCAAATACAAGAGCCAAGAAGAGGGGTTATGAGGTAGAGCGAGTAGAAAATAAAGGAAAAGGATATGATGATGCTTCTACATCCCATGTTCCCCATATTTTACAAAGAAACACTTCAGCAACAGCAAAGGAAATGCCTCATTTGCAGGTTGATACTGTTGCTACAAAGTCACAACAAAAGGTAAGTGTCACTCCACCTTTCAATATCATTGAAAATATGAAGAAGATGAATGTGACAATGTCTATGTGGGATGCTTTAGCCATCCCAGGCCAAAAGGACATATTGCAATCTACCTTGTCTGATTTGAAAGTGTCCAATAATACAACTGTTGACCCAACTAGAACTATCCTTACTAATTCACGTCAGGACAACAACAAACAGCCAAACAAAAGTACTAAACCACTCCCATTTTATGTGTCATTAATAATTGGAGACAAGTTGGTACATAACTGCATGGTGGATAGTGGTGCGAGTAGTTCTATGATGCCGAAACAGATTGCAGATCAATTAGGATTGAAGTACCAACCCTTGGAGAAAGGTGTGCTTCAACTAGATGGCACAGCTATTAATACTGTGGGTGTGATAAAAGACCTAGGTCTCACCTTGCACACTTGCCCAAATGTTTCCATTTTCCAAGAGGTGTTCATCATAGACTTGCCTCCCTATTTTGTCATGTGTTTATCAAGAGAGTTCACAGCCAAGATAGGAGGATATTTATCCTCAGACTGGTCCCACATGTTTTTCAGGACTAGATATGGTATGAAAGTGACTCTAAAGTCTGAATTGCTTTCAAATCATCACATAGAGCCGTATACACCAAGTGTTGTTAATGCAAATTACATTATTTTTGATAACCTTGAACTTGTTGCCGCTCAAGAGCTACAAGCTGAAAGTATACCAGAAGTGCTTCTAAAGGAGTGGGCCTTAGAAAATGTTGTTGATGATCCTGAGGGACACATCCAAGAAATTGGTATGGGGGTTTACATATTGCATGAGTCTGAAACAACAATTCCAAACCTAGTCAAGGAGGCAGAACAATAGACAAAACAACAAAATGAGGTGTGGAAAATGTCCTTTGATGGCTCAAGGAATAGAAATGGATCTGGTGGTGGTGCAATGCTTGTGTCTCCCCAAGATGAAAAATATTGTTCTACTTTTTGTTTTGCCTTTTCTTGCACAAATAACACTGCTGAATATGAAGGATTGATCCAAGGTTTGTAGTGGGATAGAAAGAGGAAAATTGGCTGTTTACAGGTATATGGTGACAATGAACTCATTGTCAATCAAGTGAGAGGGCTGCATGTTACAAAAAGTGATGTTTTGAATTGCTACAAACAAAGGGTATGGGATATGATTGAAGAGTTTGAAGCTTTCAATCTAATCTCTATTCCAAGAAGTCAGAACTATCATGCAAATAGGCTAGCTGTAATTGGGGCCCAGTTTGATATCCCTAGTAATGTTCAAAGAGAGAGGGTGCAACCTCATGTAAAAATATTGGACAGGCCTTCTATCCCTGACAATAATATTTATTGGCAGGTTTTTGAGAGTGATGAACAAATCATGTCTTTCATGTTGGAGGAGGATGAGTTTTCCGTGATGAATTAGGGTAAACTCAAACAACAACATGAGGATGGTCAGGTTATTCAATTAAGAACAAACAAGCTACCCAAGGGATTGGTAACCTTAGAATCCATTTTTGGGACTAATGATCAGCTAAAGAAAAGTAAAACCAACATGTAGGTTAAAGAGGAGCATTATGAGGAGCAAGAAATATTCAAAGGTAAGCTTCTCAAAATTGGGAAAATCTGTTCGCCTGAGGATAGAAGGGCTTTTATTGCTCTTTTTTAAAAGTTTGAAGATGTGTTTGCTTGGGATTATTCAAACCTAAAGGGGTTTGACCCTCATATTGCCCAGCATACCATAGAATTAGAACTAGGCACAAAACCTGTGAGGTAGAAGCAAAGACCTCTAAGCCCAAAGCTGGAGCCCATGATGATTAAAGAGCTAACCAAGCTGATTGAGGGAAAGATCATTTTCCCAATCAAACATACTTCTTGGGTCTCTAACCTTGTCCCTATCAGAAAAAAGAATGGAGAGATTAGGCTAAGTGCCAACTTCAGAGACCTCAATAGAGCCTCCCTAAAAGACCACTACCCACTGCCCTCTATGGAATAAATTTTGTAGGTAGTGGCTGGTTCTGAAAGGTTCTCCTTGCTTGACGGGTATTCTAGCTATAACCAAGTGTTAGTCAAGGAGGAAGATCAATTTAAAACCACTTTCACCACTAAATGGGGCACCATGGCCTACAAGAGAATGCCTTTTGGTCTATCAAATGCTGGCTCTACTTTTCAGAGAGCCATGGATATTGCTTTTAAGGGTTTGTTGTATAAACTGGTGCTGGTGTACCTAGATGACATCACAGTTTTTTCTAAGAATGCAGCTAAACATTTATCCCACCTGAGGCAAGTGTTCGAGAGATGCAAAGAGTTTGGGATATCACTCAATCCCAAGAAATGCATTTTTGTTGTACATGAGGGCAAGTTGCTAGGGCATGTTGTGTCAAAGGAAGGCATTACCATTGATGCTGAAAGGGTAAGAGCTATTCTAGAATTGCTTTTTCCCAATCATAAGAAGGGGCTACAAAGTTTTATTGGCAGAATTAATTTTCTGCAAAGGTTTATACCCAACATCACAAATCTACTGAAGCCTTTGACATCTCTGTTGAAGAAGAGTGCAACATTCAATTGGATGAAAGAGGCCAAACTTAGCTTTGAGTCCATAAAAGAAGCACTGTCAGCTGCACCAACCCTGGTAAATCCTGACTTCTCCAAATATTTTATTTTATATGCTTATGGCAGCCTGGATACAATCTCTATGATTTTGGTACAGTAGCAGAGTGGCGGCTTTGAACAGCCAATCGCATTCTTTAGTCAGGGGCTGGAGGACTATGAGCAGAGATATAGCTTCATAAAGAAACATGTCCTTGCAGTGGTAAGGAGCCTCAAGAAGTTTCGGCATCTTGTTTCTAATAACAAGATACATTTGATGGTCGATCATCCCAGCGTGAAGGAGTTCCTATTGAGTAAGGATGTAAATGAGAAAAGGGCTGGTTGGATCACCAAGGTCATGGAATATGATGTGGATATCCAGATAACCAAGCTAGTCAGAGGCAGAGGACTCAGTGAACAGCTTGCTACCAATTCTGAGAATGAAATAGAAAAAGAGGAGGATGTGCTTTTGACCATTGAAGATGCTCCTCAGGATGATACAGAAGTAGTGGGCACAAGTTGGGTGAGTAACATGACTCAATTTTTGCAAACTGGAAAATGTCCAACAGATTTAAATAGAACCAAGAGAAGGTACTTTAGACTGCGGTCTATTCTATATGTTTTAATAAATGGCACCCTTTTCAGAAAAGATTTTAATGGTGTATTGTTAAGATGCATTGATAATGATCAGAATGATAAAGTGCTTCATGAGTTTCATGATGGAACAGTAGGGGGTCATTTTGCCCCAAAGACCACTGCTTGGAAAATAATGAGAGCTGGATATTATTGGCCCAACTTATTCAAGGATGCCCATGCATGGGTTAGAAAATGTGTAAAATGCACCACCTTGTAGGCAAAGAAAGGCTTCCAGCTTTACCTCTACAGCCAATTCAAGTAGAGCAGCCCTTCATGAGATGGGGCATTGATTTTGTAGGTCCGATTAACCCACCATCAAGTGCAGGCCATAGGTGGATACTTAAAGCTACAGATTATTTCACAAGGTGGACTAAAGCAGTGGCTCTGAAGGAATCCAATGAAATGTTGTGTTGAATTTTTATTAGGATTTGGTATCCAAATTTGGGGTGCCTGAATCAATCATCTCTGATAATGCTTTAGCCTTTGTTGGACTAAAGACAATTGACTGGGCTGTTAAGAATGGGATCTATCTAAATACTTCATCAAATTACTACCCACAGAGTAATGGTTTGGCTGAATCTACCAATAAGAATCTCATAAGGATCATTAAAAGATCAACGGAGGATAACCAGAGGACCTGGCACACTAATCTGAAATATGCCTTATGGGCAAACAAAATAACTCCCAAGAGGTCTATTGGGAACTCTCCATATATGTTAGTCTATGGGAAAGAGGCAAGATTGCCTATATCTATGGAGCTGCCAGCACTAGATATCATGAATTAGCTGGAGACATTTGAAGAAGAGGATCCCATGGCTGTTAGATATGCTCAGCTTATAGAGCTTGAAGAAATCAGAGATAAAGCTATGAAAACTATGGAGTATCATTAGCTTCAGACCAAAAGAAATTTTGATCATAAGGCCACTCCCAGAATCTTTAGGGAGGGTGATATGGTGCTTAAATGGGATGAGTTGAAAAGTAGACCAGGAAAGCACTCCAAGTTTGACAACATGTGGAGTGGCCCATTTCTCATTACTGAATGCAAGGAGCACAATGCATTTCAGTTATCAAATATGGATGGAGAAAACCTACCTATCCCAATCAATGAGATACACTTGAAGAAGTGTTTTGAGGTATGACTTACCTTGTAAAGCAGTAGATTAGATTTCTTTCTTCCAAATAAGTGTTGCAGCACAATAGTTCAGATCTTTTGTTTTCCCTAAGTGCTTTCTAGCACAGTTGGAGGGGTTGCCTTCTACATTTTTGTCTTGGTTTGATCTTCCAATGTTCTTCACTACCAATATGCTGAATTGCTAAAGTCAGAGATGTTTGTCAAGATGTATTCCTAGTCTCTATATGACTCCATTCCCAATGGATGCTTAAGGCCACTGGTCTAATTGTTTAGCAGGCAAACATCCCATAGAGGTTGCCAAATTGTTGACCTATTTTCCTCTGCCCAGAGCCAAATAGTTCACCTTGCATTTTCCTTAAAAACCCTTTAGAAATGTCCATGCAAAGGCCTAGATGCAAAGTTAACATACAAGTGCTAATGTACATTGGTGGGCCAAAAGAGTTAAGTCAGCCTTCAAAAATAGTAAAAAGTTGGTTGTATGCTTTTCTCAATGCATATCGAGTTTATATATGCATTAAGGGAATCTATCGCAGATTCTAAGAATATTCCCTACTTGTATGGAGAGTTTGCATGTATATTTGTGTTGTATGTTTAGATATGCAATGGCTACATACAAGAGGAACATGCAAAGGAAAAGATGCATTAGCGGCATACAAGCGAAATATGCAAGGGTCAATGTTTAAAAAGAGAATGTATATCGAGTTGTATGTTTGCACATACAAGGCCGACATACAAGGGCAAACATAGAAAGAAAACATACCAAGGGGCAAATTCACATGCAATAGTGGAATGTACATAGTCAACATACAAGTCCAAGGTACAAAGGAAAATATAATGGCCATTGCATATACAATCCTATTAGACTTAGGGCACACAACTGAGAGGGGGGTGAATCAGTTGTGCAAAACTTTCTATCTATTTAAACACTTAATTCCATTTTTCAATTCAACAACTTAATTATAAATCAGTCATAGAAATATAATGTAACAAATCAAGAGCAAAGACACATCAATGCATGAGACACCAAGATTTTGGCGTGGAAAACCTGGTTAAGGGAAAAACCATGAGGTGATTAACCCAAGAATGTATTCTTTGTTAGAAGAATAGAAGGAACAAAATGACACTTGCCAATTAGGGCTCACTGCCCGAGCACACTACTCACAAGAGGCTCACTGCTTACAAGAAACACACTGTCTACAAAGAAATAAGTATCACCTACTTGACCTGGAAAATAGCATCTTCACCATGCTTGAAACAGTTCCATTAAGCCCAATATTTATGCTCTGCCTTTCGCTCTCCTCCTTGCTATCACACACTCATCTCCACAAGGACATATTACAAATGACTTTAAAATCCTTTATTTATACAAGACATCAACTTAGGAATGATCATTTAAGTCGGCAAACATCCATAATAACATCTGCAAGATGTATAATTCATCCGGTTGGCCTGTTTTAGGAAGAACACCATCATCCAGAAGTTGTTCTTCAAAAGTGAACTCCAACTTCAATGCGGACCACCAACATGAACTGGACATGATCCAAAGACCACCACAAGCTCTCCTGAATAAACAAGAACATCCACACTTCATCTGCTTACTCAAATCCTTCTCTCCTTCATCCGGAACCTCAAGAACATAGTCTGTCATCACTGTCACAAAAGAATAGATGCTTGTGGACCTTCAAACCATGAACCAATATAGTTGACACTCCACAAAGACTTCCTCAGCACTCCCTCAAATCTGCAGAACATTATAATGTCATTCTGAATCTCACCAGACCTACCTATCATACTCTGTCACCCCTGAACACCTACCGGAACTAGTTTTACTTGAACAATCACAACTCCTTCAGATCTTCATGTGGACCTTTGAAATCTCTACTGGACCACCTTAAGACACATATCTACAAACCCTTTAAACTGCATCCTCTGATCCTCATCCTATCTTGGACTTTTACCTTACTGTCTTCCTTATTTTTCTCTGTTTCTGATAGAGACTAATTTTCTCAATATCCTCAGCACACAGCTCATCCAATCCTTATCATTAATGTAATTGGAGTATGTTGACATCAATGACAACACTGATTAGGCCCATACTTGCAACAATCTCCCCCTTTGTCATTGATGGCAACATATGATGTGAAAAACTGTTTTAACCATCAGGACAAGAACTTCTCCTTACTGTCACAGCTCCCTATATCAGCAACAGCCATTCACATGTCTTCTCTCCCTTAACTACTCCCCCTTTGATCAGCAACCATTTGTTTTTCACATGTCTTGTCTCCCCCTTTGACATCAATGGTAAAGGGCACATACTTGTAGTTCTGACACTTTAGAATCATCACTGCTGCTCCCCCTGAGTAGCAGCTCCCCATCATCAATTCAGATCACAAGATATGACTGTGATAACCACTGGACTAATATATTTCAGTGCACCTTAGTTCATCACTAGAGGGGTAATGACCGCTAGCTTCTCCCTTAGATACTCAAAAGAATCCTTAGGTAGAGGTTTAGTAAATATGTCTGCAATCTGATCCTTGGAAGGCACAAACTCTAATTTGACTTCATTCTTGTTCACTTGCTCTCTCAAAAAGTGAAACTTAATGGATATATGCTTAGTCTTTGAATGCAACACCAGATTCTTAGATATATTTATTGCACTTGAATTATCACAGAAGATTGTGATAGGTTCCTCATACTCTACTTTAATATCTCTTAGCATCTGCTTCATCCACAAAACTTGAGTGCAACTACCTACTGCTACAATATATTGTGCTTCAGTTGTAGACAGAGATATTGCCTCTTGTTTCTTGCTTAGCCAAGAAACAAATCTCTTCCCCAAAAAGAATGCTCCACCACTGGTACTCTTCCGAGCATCCACATCTCCTGCCCAATCTGCATCTATATAGGCATGAAGAGAGAAATCATGATCTCTAGGATACCACAAACCATACTCAACTGTTCCTTTTAGATATCTAAAAATCCTCTTGATTGCCATGACATGAGATTCTCTAGGATCAGCTTGGAATCTAGCAACAAGACCAATAGCCTGCATAATGTCTAGTCTAGTTTGAGTGAGATACAACAATCCTCCAATCATTGACCTATACTTTGTCTGATCAACCTTGGGATAGTCATCATCTTTGCTCAACTTACATCCGGTTGCCATGGGAGTGTTCATTGGCTTTGAGCCTTCCATCCCAAATTTCTTCAATAATTCTTTCACATATTTAGTCTAAGAAATGAAGATTCCTTTCTTTGTTTGAGTGATTTGCAGACCCAAGAAGAAATACATTTCACCAAGCATGGACATCTCAAACTTACTTTTCATTTGATTTGCAAATGTTTTACACATACTATCTCTTCCTCCAAAAATGATATCATCAACAAACACTTCAACAATCAAGATGTTTTCATGATCAATTTTAAAATACAAGTTATTGTCAGCAGTACCTTTGTTGAAACCAATCTTCAAAAGATGCTTATCCAATCTTTCATACCAGGCTCTTGGGGCTTGCTTCAGTCCATACAGAGCTTTCTTCAATTTGCAAACCATATCACCATGATCAGACAATTGAAAACCATTCGGTTGTTCAATGTACACTTCTTCTTCCAAGTCACCATTCAGGAAGGCAGACTTGACATCCATCTGATACACTTTGAAATCTTTGAAGGCAGCAAATACAAGAAATAATCTGATTGCTTCAATTCTTGCCACCGGAGAAAAAGTTTCTTCAAAATCAACTCCTTCTATTTGAGAATTGCCTTTGCAGACCAATCTAGCTTTGTTTCTGATTACTTCACCAACTTCATTCAGTTTGTTCCGGAAGACCCATTTGGTTCCAATCACATTCTTGTTTCTAGGTCTGGGAACAAGATCCCAAGTGTGATTTTTCTCAATTTTCATTAGTTCTTCCTCCATGGCTTTTGACCAATTTTCATCATTGCAAGCTTCATTCACTATCTTAGGTTCAATCTTTGAAATCAGACAACACTCTTCTTGAGTAATTCTTCTTCTTGTTTGTACTCCTTTGCTTTTATCACCTGTGATCTGATCTTCAAAGTGGTTCAATCTTACATACCTGGGAACTTTGGGAGTTTCTTGCACTTCTGATTCTTGACTACACTCATTGAAGTTCAACTCTTCTTCCTGATTTGCTAGATCAGTTTGAATCTGAATTTTAGAAGGGGCTTGGGCTCTTTGAAACATAACACCATCCTAATCATCTTCATCATATTCATAAAACCTTGAGGGTTTTTCAATTCTTTCATCAACCTTCACATTTGTACTTTCTATAATCTTTCCTAGTCTCTTGTTATAACACTGGTATGCTTTGCTTTGAGTAGAGTGGCCCAAGAATATTCCTTCATCACTTCTAGCATCAAACTTTCCTAGATCTTCATCTCTTTTAATGTAACATTTTCTACCAAAAACATTGAAATACCTCACAGTAGGAATGATGCCAAACCAAAGTTCATAAGGAGTCTTACCGGTATTGCTTCTGATTTGAACTCGATTGAGGGCATAGACTGCAATACTGACAGCTTCTCTCCAATAGATCTAAGGAATAGTTGCTTCCATCATCATGGTCCTAGATGCTTACTGGATGGTCCGGTTCATCCTCTCAACTACTCCATTCTGCTGTGGAGTCCTGGGAGCAGACAACTGCCTTTTTATTCCATGTTTCTCACAGAACTCTATGAACTCTCCGGATGTGAATTCTCCACCTCTGTCAGACCTCAGACATTTCAATTTTAATCTGGTTTCATTTTCTACCATAGCCTTGAATATTTTGAATTTCTCAAGAGCTTCTGATTTCTCTTTTAGAAAGGTTATCTACACCATTCGGGAATAGTCATCAATTAGCAACATGAAATATCTATCACCTTGCACACTTCTGATCCTTGCCAGACCACAAAGATCAGTATGAACTAGGTCCAATAAACTGGTAGAAGATTGTTCCTTGCTTTTAAATGAGACTCTACTTTGTTTACCCAACTGACATTCTTTACATAAAACTATTTGTAGGTTTCACTAATTTTGGAAGATCCTTTATAGACTGAGTATTACTTATCTTGATGATATTATCAAAATTCACATGACACATCCTCCTATGCCATAACCAACTCTGATCAACTTGAACAAATAACCAACTTTTACCAGTACCAACCAAGTGGAAGATATTACTTTTAGTTTGAGTACCGAATGCAATCTCTGTTCCGGAGCTTTCAAAGATCTTGCATTTTCCATCCTTGAACTGGAGATCATAGCCTTTGTCCACCAACTATCCAACACTAAGAAGATTGTGCTTCAATCCTTCAACATACAGTACATTACCGGTTTTGTTTCTTCCATCAAAAGAAATAGTTCCCTTCCTCTGATTCTACTGGCAGAATTATCACCAAACTTTACCATTCCTCCTTCATACCTTTCCAAATCTACAAACTTATTTTTGTCATCTGTCATATGGTGAGAGCATCCACTGTCAATGACCCAATCATCCTTTTCTTCAACTTGGGCTGCCAGAGCTCTTTCTACAACTTTATGATTGATAGATTCAGAGAATATAGGTTCTTCTTCCTTGATGGCAATAAACACCCATTCATTTCCAAATTTGTTTCCTGTCTCTAATTCATCATCTGTTACTCCTTCATTGTCATCTTCTTCATGAACATAGTAACAATTGTTTTTTAACCTTGATCTATTAGGATTTAGCCTTAAAAATCTTTCTAGACACTTTGAGGCAAAATGACCAATCTTATTGTAGAAAAAACACTTAAAAGACAGTTTCCCTTCATACTTGCCAGATCCTCTAGGCAGTCTTTTTGCAATAAGAGCTTCAAGGTGAGCAGTTTCAGCTTCTTCTTCTTCCAGGTCTTTTCTATCTTTTTCATACCATGAAAGTTTCTTTGAAGAGTTCTCTCCTGGATCAAACCTTTGTTTACCTTTTACAGAGGCATTGACTTTGAAATGTAGCCAGTTTCCCAGCCAATTGATCTCTTGTGACAGTTGTATGAGCTCTGAATTCTTCAATAGCAGCAACCTTGATTTTGTAAGATTCAGGTAGAGATCTGAGAATTTTGCCAACAATCACATTTTCATCCAAGACTCCACTAGCATTTCTAATTCCACAAACCAGCTCATTCACTCTTGGCATAAAAGTAGTAATATTTTTATCATCTCTCATCTTTAGTTTTTCAAATTTCCCTTTTAGACTCTGTAACCTTGCACATTTAACATACTGGTCTCCTTCATACAAAAGTTCTAGTTTATTCCAAATCTCAAAAGCAGTTGGTAGGTCAATAACACTTGAGAGCTTTGAGTCAGATAATGCACTTAGAAGAACCTCTTTGGTCCACAGATTGTTTTCAGCATCTGTGATTTCATTTAGGTTGGACCACCCTGTGGAGGTACATACTGTTTTGTAACCATGGACTAGTACGCCATTCCCATACACTACAAGTGACATTTCATGTGACCTTTCCAAAGAGAGAAGTTGGTTCCATCAAACTTCAGACTATCCTTCTTGTAAGATGACATCCTGGATCTCCTCAAGCGGTTAAGCTCCTTTTAGAGGAACTTAGCTCTGATACCAATTGTTAGACTTAGGGCACACAACTGAGAGGGGGGGTGAATCAGTTGTGCAAAACTTTCTATATATTTAAACACTTAATTCCATTTTTCAATTCAACAGCTTAATTATAAATTAGTCATGGAAACAGAATGCAACAAATCAAGAACAGAGACACATCAATGCATGAGACACCAAGATTTTGACGTGGAAAACCTGGTTAAGGGAAAAACCACGAGGTGATTAACCCAAGAATGTATTCTCTGTTAGAAGAATAGAAGGAACAAAATGACACTTGCCAATTAGGGCTCATTGCCCGAGTACACTACTCACAAGAGGCTCACTACCTACAAGAGACACATTGTCTACAAAGAAATAAGTATCACCTACTTGAACTGGAAAATAGCATCTTCACCATGCTTGAAACAGTTCCATTAAACCCAATATTTCTGCTCTGCCTTTCACTCTCCTCCTTGCTACCACACACTCATCTCCACAAGGACATATTACAAATGACTTCGCAATCCTTTATTTATACAAGACATCAACTTAGGAATGATCATCTAAGTCGGCAAACATCCATAATAACATCTGCAAGATGTATAATTCATCCGGTCGGCCTATTTTAGGAAGAACACCATCATCCAGAAGTTGTTCTTCAAAAGCAAACTCCAACTTCAATGCGAACCACCAACATGAACTGGACACGATCCAAAGACCATCACAAGCTCTTCTGAATAACCAAGAACATCCACACTTCATCTGCTTACTCAAATCCTTCTCTCCTTCATCCGGAACCTCAAGAACATAGTCTGTCATCACTGTCACAAAAGAATAGATTCTTGCGGACCTTCAAACCATGAACCAATATAGTTGACACTCCACAAAGACTTCCTCAGCACTCCCTCAAATCCGCAAAACATTATAATGTCATTTCAGATCTCACCGGATCTACCTGTCATACTCTGTCACCCCTGAACACCTGCCCAAACCAATTTTACTTGAACAGTCACAACTCCTTCAGATCTTCATGTGGACCTCTGAAATCTCTACTAGACCACCTTAAGACACATATGTACAAACCCTTTAAACCGCATCCTCTGATCCTCATCCTATCTTGGACTCTTACCTTACTGTCTTCCTTGTTCTTCTCTATTTCTGATTGAGACTAATTTTCTTAATATCCTCAGCACACAGCTCATCCAATCCTTATAATTAATGTAACAGGAGTATGTTGACATCAATGACAACACTAGTTAGGCCCATACTTGCAACAAATCCAACATACAAAGACAGATACAGTTGGTGGGGTCCACCAGAGGCACAAGCAATGGTATGTTTCTTTGTTTGTATGTTTGCTTGTATGTTTCGATATACAAAGGAAAGATACATCTAAAACATACAAAGGTACTTGTATCTCATATGCAAGTCGCAGATACTAAAGGAGATGCAATTGGTGGGGCCCACGCATTGTATGCATATCGCTATTGTATATTCGCATATACAATGTCATATACAAAGGACAAAGATGCAAGAGTCTTATACATTGTCGAAATGCAAAAAAGGTCATAGGCAGGGTTGACATACAAAGGGCAATGTACATTTTGTAATGTACATTGGCATAATATACAACGGGACTTTCACCAAACATACAAGAAGGAGATTCAAAGCTGGGGCCCACCACTTGTATATTTGGGATTGTATGTTTGCACATACAATCAAATATGCATTCCTAATATACAAGTTGGATCTAAAGGGAGCATACATTCCAGTTGATAGTCTCCTAAAGTCCATGGCTTGTATGCATAAGGTGATTGTATGTTGCATATACAATCTGATATACAAAGGCAAATGATACAAGTGCATATCAGCTAGACTTCCCATATCAGCGACTTAGTTCATGGTCATCCCGACCGCTGATAGGAGGATGCAGCTTTTTGGTGATGGGTCCCAGCTTCAACGGTGGCAAATTAGGTGGTGCCATGTGGTAGGGGCGGTAGATTCAAATGCATATACAAAAGGGCATATACTTTTGTATATGTAAAGTAATTCAAAGATTCAAAGGAGAAAGCCCATGCTTGCATCCTGGCACATACAGAGCGATATGCACCTACAAAGGCATTTTAAGATGAAGTTTTAGAGGCCAATATATACACAGATGCAAAGCGATATATACAGGTAATTGACTGAAACTTTGACTGCCTGTATCTCCTCCATTTTAGCGAATTTCCACATGTTGCAAAAGGTAAAGATGCATATTTTTGTCCCCTCTTTCATTTGACAGGGTTTTTCAGGGGTTTTTGTCACTTTTCAATTTTAGATCTGGCCTTGCATATTTTAGGTGACTGGACATTTCAACAACTTTTTTGGGGCAGGATGCAGATATTTGTTGTATTCATTTCTATAGGTAATGGTAGGTGCTCGCATTCATGCCCAAAATATCTTCCATCGATTCATGGGTGCAGATTGATGATGCAGCAGCTTGCATTGAAGATCAAAATATCTTCTATCTGCCCAGTACCAGATATTTGATGCCATAACTGATGCAGGTGGACAATTATTAAAAGGAGATATTTTCTGATGCAACTCTTTGAGCGAATTTTGTAACTGACTTAGGGCATTTTTGAAAATGCTATATATATGCATTTGTAAGATGTAAACAAGGTTGGGAAATTTTTAAGCATTGAGGCTTTTCTATTTCCAAATAGAGCTTTCTGCTACTGTAACTTTGCCTTCCCATCAAATATATGCAAGCTATTTTTACATTTTTTACTATATTTTAGTTTTAGTGTGAATCTTCATGTGATTGTCTGTGAATATTTCATTCCTCTCAATCATCTTGTTTCTCACCTTTGCTAGGATTAGTTGAATCTATGTATGTCTGCTTGCTATATTTAGTTATGCTATGCATTTTCTTAGTATTGTGAGGGTTCTTTTATTAAACTTGGTGAATCGCCCTTTGTTTTCAAGCTTTTGTTTCATCCTCCATTTTAAAGCATTCTTTCTCCCTTTCCCTCTTAAGATTTAGTAGTTTAGGTGATAACCAGTTAAGGAAGTCGACCTTCTCCGGAGGTCTGATCTCTTTTAGTAAAGTCCCACACTTAGAGATCATTCCCATTTTACTCTAGATTGTTGAAGTTCCAAAACTACAGTCAGGGTGCAAATTTGGGTGATAACAAAAGGATCAAAATTGCAAAAGATATGAGCATTTGAAGTTTGCAAAAAAGTTGAACTGACTGCGAAAAAACTGGTCAAAATGGTACAGTCACCTAATGAAATCACCACCATTGCAAAGTTATCTAAATCCTCTCTCCAACAACTATTCATTTGCAAATGTCTGCCTCCGTATGACCAAGTTATGATCAAAAGAAAAAATTAGCCCTCATACGACATGTAGAAGGCACTACGGTACCTGGCAATTAATGTTAAAGGCTAACAATTTTTGAAATGCTGGTCACATGATGTGGTTAGGTGGCCTGATAGTTAGTTGGGTGGTTAGGGCTAGGTTAGCCCATGGTCACTCATGTGACCAGAGATTGAATGCCAAAAATAAAAGAGAAAATGAATCAAAAGGGGCTACCTACCCATGTGGTCACCAAAGTGACCGTCACCCAAAGAAAAAGGGGCTTATAGCCTAGCCATCGACAAATAGGGTTAGGCCGACAGTTTAGGCCTAACCGTAGACCATAAACCTATGAGAGCAAAGGGATACATAGAGCACTAAACGGCGACATAAGTGACTAAAGGCGACAAAGGGTAGTTTGAAAGTCAACCGTTGGGGGTTAAAGCCAATAGTCACAGTTGGCAGTGGCAACCTCAGGTGTTGCAGGAAGGTGAAGCAGTGGAGATTGGGTTTCAATAGTAGGAAACTAGGTGAATGGAGGAATCAAGGTGGCACTTGTGGATTTTGGGAGGCGACCTCAGAGGCAACAAAGGCGACCGGGAGGTGAAGTGGTGGAGGTCAAGTTTTTAGAGGCAGTGGAGGATAGGCATATGGAGGTCTAGGGTTTTGGAGATTAGTGAGGATAGTAGAAAATAGGGTGGCGACCAAGCAGGCCAAGGTGACGATAGGAAGAAAGGGTGGTGACAAAGGAATCGACAGGTGTAAGAGGTGTTTAGGAGCAGATTTTAGGGGTTTAAAACCTGCAACCACAAAATCAAACCTGCAACCCAATAATATTATACCTACACACAAACATCGATCGGGATTAGCAACCAATAGGGGTTCTACAAATTCTGTATAGATCTGTACTATACAGATTTGCAAGCCCTAAAAAATTTTCAAAAATTTTCAAAACATTTCAGTCACTGAAACCTATCAAGTTTACAGTCAAAAAAGTCAAAAACAACGCCCTGATCGTGATGGTGGGGTCAGTTTTTGCCCAGGACGCAACCTATAATAGCTCACCCACAAAACTTGCAAATTTTGACAACCTAGGGTTAGAGAAAAGGTAAAAATTTGACAACAAAATCTGTAAAAAACTCATGATTAGATCCGAGACCAGGCGTGCCAAATGAAATCATGGAAATCAATATGAGGAAAATGATAACAAATGCAAATCAAATGAATGCAAACCTCATATTAACTCACAATCCATCAATAGGGTTGAGAATACCACACCCAAAGCACTGTAGCTTTACCCAAAGAGATGAATGTTGACTGCTTGATTTTGCAGCATAATGGTGAGATAGGGATTGATAGATGAATGGATGGATGATGATAGATGCAAGATAGATGGATGAGAGATTGAGAAGAAATTTTGACATCATGTGGATACTAGAAGAAGATCTGTTACAAATGGCTCAAGAGAGGCTACCTTTATAGAAAAAGGCAAATTCGAATGGATGGTTGTGATTGAGAGTTATGTTGGAGGATATGGACGGTCAAGATCGATTAGGGTTGGATTAAGGTTTCCCACTCAAAGAGGGATTGTAGTCACATGACAAGTGTGCGATGGAGAATAAAAGGAATCTAATTCAAATTTGAATTAGTTTGACATGTGAAGGCCTATTAAGTGGGAGATGAGACATGTGACATATGTTGCAATGTTATGAGAGGTGAGGGATTAATTCAAATTTTTAATTTGAATTATGTGAGACATGTGACAAAGGGGAATTACATAAATAAATGGGGATTTATTTAACTAATTGGAAAGTGATTAAGTTGGACAAATGGGATTAAGATGGGATGAACTAGGACCTAGGGATAAATGGGATTAAGTGGGATGAGGTTGGATGACCTAGGGAAAAACACACAAGGTCATGTCGGCAATGTGTTGTGTCGAGACATGGACAAAGTTTAGTGTGTATATATATTTATAATAAAAAATAAACACATATTTTAGTATACTACTGAATGGAAGTGGTCTTATTTTTTTTATTGTAACTGTGTATATATATATATTATCAAAAGTCAATACTATATGAAAAGAAAAATTTCAGGCAAAAACCTAATGCGGTTGAAAACCATAGTATTGTTGTTTTGAGGTTTTTTTTTTAAATACTATAAAAAAGGAAATCAAGTTGGGGATGAGCTCCTAGCCGCCATCCCCCACACTATCTTTGTTTATATGTATAAGGGTGGGGGACAGATCCCCCACCCACTCTCCACCAAACGGTGGGGGGTGGGTGGGAGGTCCCCCCCAAACCTCATTTCCCTTGCCTCCGAAAAGACCTATGAACAGGGGTTTTTTTACCCTGGTAGCGGTGCCCATTACCAATCTGCCCCTCCTCTATCATTCGGCCATTCTGCCTTATATTTTAACCTACAGATTATAGTCTTATTCATTATATATATATAAACTTGCAAAAAAAAGTGTTTTCAAATAAGTATATACCCAATGTATATACCTCCATGGGAGCTTTATCCATGGCTACCCTATCTCTCAACCTACAACACAAAAAAAAGGGAGATGAGAAGAAATGAGAGAGAAAAAAAAAAGGAAGAATATAATAGAAGAAAAGAATGTAGGGTTAGGTTTTGTATTCCTCCATAAGGAAACTATTACTTTAATTGGGGAAACTTTTAGGGCAAGTGAAGTTTTAAAATTTGTATTTATTTCTTTTCCATCTCCTTTGACTTGTGGACTTTTTATTTGTTTATTTAATTTTGGGATGCTTTTAACCCCTTGGGTAAAGGTGTAAATTTTTTTGAAGGGTGGGTTTCTTTATAGCAATTTTATTTAGTTAGATGTTATTTCATTGTTTAAAGGATAGGGTATAGCTATATGAATTAATTGTTGGCAAGATACACTATATGGATTCATGATTGTTGTCATTGATGGCAACAAAGTTCATCCCACACATCCACAGGACATGGTGTGTCTCTACCGGAAGTCAGAATGAAGATTGTTGTGGTCCAGTAAACAAGAACAGAGCATGTGGCAAGGTCCGACAGACAGGTCCGGATCTCTCAGAGGAAGTATCTTGGTGAAGTCCAGATTTGGAGAAGTCAAGAGGACTACCTTGAGTGGTATATTCCATGGATTTAGCCTCCGATGATAGATGAGGAAAAAGATATGAATAGTTGAGTACCGGATTCCTGAGTGACAGTGTGAACAGAGGAAGAACTGATTGACAGAACATCAGACTACTTTCTGGATGTGTTACTGATTGTGGTAAAGGTTATGAAGGCATGAAGCATGTTTGGCCGACATGATTAATGATTTTTACAAGCATATACTTGATCTGCATTGCTTGATGTGCAAGGATTCAGCCGACAGATCAGAATTAGTGAAAAAATTCACTATTCCGGGTGCCGACTAGAAAGGTGATGAAATTACTTGTGCGGATATATATACACGATGGATTTAGTTGTGAGAGGTGTTGTTGTTGTTGTGTTGTGCAAAAAAAAGCAGAAGAGTAAAGCAGAAGCAGTAAGGAAGATCCGATATGTGAAAGGAAAGCAGCAAAGAGAAGAGGAAAGATGAAGTGCAGTAGATCAGTGTACTGAGCCTAACCGGAACTGAACTTCAACATTTGTAGATGCTTCCAATCAGTTCAAGTATTGTATAACATTCCTTTGTAGACAGTGAGTCTCTTGTAGGCAGTGTGCCTCTTGTGAACAGTGTGCTCGGGCAGTGAGCCCTAATTGGCAAGTGCCATTTTGTATTTCCTTATTCTTCTAACAGAAAATAATCTTTGGGTTAATCACCTCGTGGTTTTCTCTCTTAACAGGGTTTCCACGTCAAAAATATTGTGTCATGTGTATCTTCATTTCATGGTTATGTTTACTTATTTGAATTAATGTTGCATTGATTAATAAGAAAAGTTCAAAAGAAGAAATATTTAGGATAACTGATTCACCCCCCCTCTTAGTTATCAACAATTTGTATTAGAGCTAAGTTCCTCCTAACAAAGTCTAACAGCTCGAGGAAGATCTGGGAATCCAAATGGATGCATATGGTTTAAAGGAGCAGCTCAAGACTGCACTTGAGGATCTTGAACAATCAAACTCTGAAATCAATGAATTAAAGGAAAGACTCAAACAGGCTGATGATTTCATGAGAGAACTAAAAGACAAATTAAGTCTCTCTATGAAAAAGAGAAAGGAGTCGCTTCAGCAATTGGCAAGACAAGGTGAAGCTAATGATGCAAATAAAGAGCTGACTGAAAAAACCAAGTTATGTGAAAAGTTATCAAAAGAAGTCATTATGGTAAGACATGAAATGGAATCAGGAGTTATAAAGTTTACCCAAGAAATTGAAGAGAAAAGAAAAACTGAAGATAATCTAAGACAATCTCTCAAGGAGAAATTAGAAGATTGCCACCAGATGGGTAGAATTATCAGACATCTTGAATCTGATCTTGAAGATGCTAAAGAAAATGAAGAAAAACTTGAGGATCAAATTATCTCTCTCAAAAGGGATTTTCAAACAGCAAATGAATATAAAGAGAAATTTAAGATAAGTTCTGCTCAACTTGAAGTTCTTCTTGGAAGTCAGAAGAGGGCAGATGACAAGTGTGGTTTGGGATATGAGAAAGGAGAAAGTCTGGATTAGGTCAGCAGAATTTTGGGAACAGGCCTAGAAGACCTCCGATAAGACAGCCCAATGCTCAAAGATATCCATCCTTCAATGGATACTGCCACAGCTGCAATCACTTTGGTCACAAAGCTAATCAGTGCAGAAAGAAAATGAATCAGACTAATTCATCCTTCTCCAGACAGTGTTTTAACTGCAAAAGGTATGGTCACAAGTCTCATGAATGCAGAAATATGCAAATGAACAAATCATTCAATGGTAGATGCTTTACATGCAATAGAGTAGGTCATATGGCTAATCAATGCAGATCAAAAGGATATCAGTCAAACATTCAAAGAAACGTTGCTTGCCAAATCTGCAATAGGTCCGGTCATAGTGCAAAAGTCTGTAGAAGCAAGAATCGGGACAAAAGAGTTCCGGTATATCATAATCAGAATCAAGATAAGGGTAAACAAAAGGTGAATGTGGGTGAAGTTAAAAGTGAGATGAGCAAGATTTGGGTGAAGAAAAGTACTAAGAATGTTGAGGTTGGATCCGCACCAGACTCTGGTGCTGATATTCCTTCCAAAAATTAAAAAGAGAGCTCTGGCTTAGGGGGAGACACAAAGAAAACCTTGTTCCCCCAGCCAATCAAGTGGTGCCAAAACTGGCACAAGAAGAGTTGCGGATTGAAGGGTTCATAAGGGAAACATCCAAACAAACTATGGTTAAGATTTGGAAGATCCGCATGATGTTTAAAGATCAGGACAGATCCGGTTCTTCAAGTCATCCGAATAAGGCAAACCAGAATAATATAGGTCGAGCATTTATTGCAATCTGATATTAGGGTTTGCGGAGCAATATAAGGGTTTTCTCATTAATCACTTGTTCATTCTGCACTCAAGAAGAAATGAAAAGTGGAGCTCTGCAACAAAATTCCTCAAGTTCATCAAAAATCACTTGCAGAAGTCATTACATCCAGAAATCAATCCGACCAACTCTGTGTAACCGAAGGCGCATAAGGTATTTTCCATTTTCAATATCTCACTACAAATCTTTTGAAAAAAAATGACTACTCCAAATATAGTAAAGATCTCTGATAGACCTCGGCCCACATTCAAGAAACATCCATACAAATCCTTGGAGGTAGATCCCCTAGGAGCCTTCTCTAGTGTTCCGTATGGCATTTTGCACACCGAAGACATTAGGGTTTACATACATGCGAGTATTGAAGAATTTGGGCAATCAAAATTAGTTGATATCTATCACAAACAATTGTTAGATGATTCTTTTGAGATTAAACCTCAGTATAAAGCCATCCAAGATAAGCATTTTGCACAGTGCATTCATTTCCCCTGTTTTGAAGAAGATGAATGGGTCCGGTATGTATTGAGTAGAATGCATGACAGTTTCCTTTGGTTGAATAAACCATTTAAGATCACCAAAGATGCAATTAAGGTAGTAACTGGTCTACACTCATCCGGTGGAATACCTGTTCTCAAGTCTGTCAAGAATCAGATAGTAAGTGATGCAACCAGATCAAAATTTGACAAGAGAGCTATGACAATTGAAGACATCACTGATCCAGATGTCAAATTTGCTTCCATAGTAATTGGTTACAAGATTTATCACTCCAGTAGGGAAATATCAGTACCAGGAACTGCAGTTTACATAGCCTATCAAATGCTAAGAGAAAATGCTGACTATGATCTGTGTGAACTTCTTCTCAGCCAACTATTGGAAAATCTACAAAAGATCAAGAAGGATAAGAAGAACTCCTTCAAGTATGGTGGCTTGTTACTCTACCTATTCTTTTATTTCATTAATGAGCTTCCTAGATCCAATGGCTGGGTATGGCAGAATGACAGACTGGTTGCAATTCAGATAAGAGACTATTTGCATGGGCTTGGGGATGCTAAAGCAAGAAATACAGCCATGTGGGGTTACTTCAAAAACTTTCAGAACATGATGCAATCAAGAGAAAGGATTCCCCAGTCTCTTGTTGAGAAATACAAAGACACAGTCTGCTTTATGGTAGAGACTGATCAGTGCCTAATGGAGGCAGTAGAACCAAGGACAGTCTGGATCATGCCCATGGGGTATGAATTTGATGAACAGATTGTGGAGCTGCATGTTCAACACATGCTAAGTTAGCCTAAAGATCCAAAGGCAGAGAGGTTTGGAACCTTTGAGGAGCTGAGTGTAAAAATTCATGTGGAACTCAGAGAACTAGAGATAAAAAGAAAGGTGAGAAAAGAAGTAGAACATATTGCCCAAGGCCTTGGCATCTCAAAGGAGGCACTTGATGCCAACTGGGAAAAGAGACAAAAAGCTGAGGAAGAGAAGAAAGAGGCAGAAAAGGGAAGCAAGAAAAGTGCTCCGGTAGAAACTTCCACCTGGACCAGATCATCAAAGAAACCAGCACCTGTCCCTGCTAAAAGCTCAAAACTAGAAGTCCAGACATCCGGGAAAGGGGAAAAGAGAATAAAGAAAAAGGCAACAAGGTCATATATTAGCCTAAAGGATGATGAGGAAACCGAATCAGATGAGGAGATAAGGAAACTAAAGAAGAAGAAGAAATCATCCAGTAAACACTCTACCGGTCAAGGAGAAGAAGAGAAGGAAGAGGAATTTGTTGAAAAACCCACTCTCTCCTTAGATGATGTAGTTAAAGTAGTCACAGTGGATGGGAACCTGCAACCCTTAACAGAATTCTATGATGATTATAATGAAGCAGATAAAAAGATTTTGGAGGAAGCCACAGTTAGGTTTTTGAACATTTACAATAAAGCTTTTATTGAAATTATCTCTCTAATTCCAAAGAGTCTAGAAAAGGAGTTGGAAATGACAAAGACCAATGCCATGGCAAAAGACCTTGAGATCTGGGAATAGATAGTTATTCAGCTATATCCTTCAATTGATCCCAAGACAATGAACATGGTATTCAAAGACTGCAAGGATGAATTCAGGAGCAAAGCAAGGATGAATCAGCTTATGCTTGGTGAGACCGACAAGGTAGCCAAGGACACTGAAGAGACTCTCTGGAAAACCTTCAAAAGATTTAATCTTCCTATTATAGAGGACTTGGGTACTGACCCGTCCACCACAAATGTTGCAAAAGAAACTCCTGAGAAAATGACAGAAGAGGTGGGCCCTGAACAGATTAACATTTCTCCTCTGGTTTCCCCTATAGTCTTCAGATCTAAAGGAGAAGAAAAATTACAGGAGAAAGAAGCAGAGGTGAAGGAAAAAGAAGATGACAGTGCTAAGGTTGTAGAAGGAGAGAAAACTCCAAAGGACAGCTCCAAGATTGTAGAAATAAAGAAAAATCTGTCTCTGGCAAGAGACACTGCAGAATCAGTCAAAGACTTCTTGACAAAAGCAACTATAGAAATTGATGAACCATACCTACTAAAAGGACCATTAGATTTTGACTCTTTGTCACCAGTGCAAACATTGAAAATAGCCTCATTTGCAAATGAGAAGGTCAAAGAGAAACTATTGAAATCTCACATGGAAGACTGTGAGCTTATAGAGGTAGCATCCGGAGTGCTGGTAAAGATCATGCCATCTTTCCAGAAGGATCCCACAGCCTCCTCTTCTGGTAATCTCAAAACCTTAGTTAGCAGTGTTAGTACACATTTTGATTCTTTAGAAAAATCAACTGAAGTAAAGGTCTGAAAGGAGTTTTTGGATAAAAGGTTCTCAGAGGTGCAAGGATTAATCACTAATGATAGGAGAAATATGAACATTGGGATAAAGAGCTTAGAAAATGCTCTTAAGGATGGCGGTGAAATATACAAATTTTGTATCTCCTGGTCCAAAGTAACAATAAAGATTGAGAAGAAAATAAAAGAGCAAGAGGACAAACTACTAAGCTTGTCTCAAAGTTTTGATCCTCTTTCATCCTCCATAATAAATCAAGAGTGTCAGACTATTGCAATCACAAATGCAATAAAGAATTTTGAGAAGGAAAGGAAGAATATAATTAACCGGATGGGTGAACTTAGAAGGATTATTATCCCTAAGTTAGAGGCCATGCATGAGGCCATAAATGATGCTCAGATTACGCCCGGACCAATGATCCGACAGATTTTAAGAAGGCAGAAGCATTTGCATTCCTGTTGAGTGGTCACATCTCAATTTTGGACAGGATGAAGCAGAGTTGGGTGGCAGAAGTTGTATAGTTGAAGAATACTTTTTCAGACATACTCAAGTATATGTAAGTACAACTTGTATAGATATACTTATGCGGCTAAGTATAGTAAAATTTTTGAAAATTTTGGTATGCGGACCCTACCCTTTGCCATTGATGTCAAAAGGGGAGTGAGGAGCTGTGAAAAATGAGGTATCCAACTAAGGGGGAGCTCCGGAAAATGTATATAAAGAAAGAGCATCAGCCAAGGGGGAGTATAGTGTAAACACTTAGTCATTTTTCACTAAGTGTTGCCATCAATGCCAAAGGGGGAGATTTTTGGCAAGAGACACTATATGGATTCATGATTGTTGTCATTGATGGCAACAAAGTTCATCCCACACATCTGCAGGACATGGTGTGTCTCTACCAGAAGTCAAAACGAAGATTGTTGTGGTCTGGTAAACAAGAACAGAGCATGTGGCAAGGTCCGACAGATAGGTCTGGATCTCTCAGAGGAAGTATCTTGGTGAAGTGTAGATTTGGGGAAGTCAAGAGGACTACCTTGAGTGGTATATTCCAAGGATTTAGCCTCCGGTGATAGATGAGGAAAAAAATACGAATAGTTGAGTACCGGATTCCTGAGTGACAGTGTGAATAGAGGAAGAACTGACTGACAGAACATTAGACTACTTTCCGGATGTGTTACTGATTGTGGTAAAGGTTATGAAGGCATGAAACATGTTTGGCTGACATGATTAATGATTTTTACAAGCATATACTTCATCTGCATTACTTGATGTGCAAGGATTTAGCTGACAGATCAGAATTAGTGAAAAGATTGACTATTCCGGGTGCCGACTAGAAAGGTGATGAAATTACTTTTGCAGATATATATACACAATAGATTTAGTTGTGAGAGGTGTTGTTGTTGTTGTGTTGTGTGAAGAAAAGCAGAAGAGCAAAGCAGAAGCAGTAAGGAAGATCCGGTATGTGAAAGGAAAGCAGCAAAGAGAAGAGGAAAGATGAAGTGCAGCAGATCAGTGTACTGAGCCTAACCAGAACTGAACTTTAGCATTTCTAGATGCTTCCAATCAGTTCAAGTATTGTATAACATTCCTTTGTAGACAGTGAGTCTCTTGTAGGCAGTGTGCCTCTTGTGAGCAATGTGCTCGGGCAGTGAGCCCTAATTGGCAAGTGCCATTTTGTATTTCCTTATTCTTCTAACAGAGAATAATCTTTGGGTTAATCACCCCATGGTTTTCTCCCTTAACAAGGTTCCCATGTCAAAAATATTGTGTCATGTGTATCTTCATTTCATGGTTATGTTTACTTATTTGAATTAATGCTGCATTGATTAATAAGAAAAGTTCAGAAGAAGAAATATTTAGGATAACTGATTCACCCCCCCTCTCAGTTATCAACATTAATTGTGTTGGAATATTTAGAGTTTTATTAATTGAGCTAGTGGGAAAATATTGAACAAAGTTATTTGGGTTTCAATTTTCTTATAAGTTATCCCTTGTAAGTTTAACGCAACTTTGTTTTATTAAGGTCGATTTAATTGAATTATTTGTATGAATGGGTCTTAACGAAGTAGTTTATTATTTAATTAAATTAATCTAGTTAAATTAAATTGAAAACCCTAGTGCAGCCATTTATTCTCCCTATGAAATTACTCTAATTAATTAATTTTAGTGAGCTTAGGGAATCTTTGTCAGATTTAAGGTAGACAACTGAGAGGGGGGGTGAATCAGTTATCCAAAACTTTCTTCTTCATCAAATACTTAACTCCACACAAGCATAATAGTAAATCAATCATGAAAGCATAATGCAACAAGTTAAGAGTAGATACACATCAACACATGAGACACCAAGATTTTTGATGTAGAAAACCCAGTTAAGGGAAAAACTACAGGGTGATTAACCCAAGAATGTATTCTCTATTAGAAGAATAGAAAGAACAAAATGGCACATGCCAATTAGGGCTCACTGCCCGAGCACACTGTTCACAAGAGGCTCACTACCTGCAAGAGACACACTGTCTACAAAAGAATAAGTATTACATACTTGAACTGGTAAATAGCATCTTCACCATGCTTGAGTCAGTTCTATTTAAGCCCAAACCTTCTGCTCTGCCTTTTGCTCTTCTCCTTGCTACCACTCACTCATCTCCACAAGTCCGCCTTGAAATGACTTCGTAATCCCTTATTTATACACGACATCAACTTAGGAACAAACATCTAAGTCAGAAAACATCTGCAAGAACATCCGCAAGATGTATAATTCATCCAGTCAGCCAGTCACAGAAAGAACACCTTCATCCAAAAGTATTTCTTCAATTCCAGGCTCCAACTCTAATGCAGACCGTCAACATGAACTGAATATGATCCAAGGACCTCAAAAAAACTTTCTTGAAACACCAAGAACATCCGTACTTCCTCTACTTACTGAAATCCTTCTCTTCTTCATCTGAAACCTCAAGAACACAGTCTGCCATTACTATCACAAAGGAATAGATACTTGCGGACCTTCAAATCATGAACTAATTGAGTTAACATACTACACAAACTTCCTCAACACTTCCTCAAATCCACAGAACCGGAGAATGCATTTCCAAATCTCACCGGACCTATCTGTATCACTCTGTCATCACTGAACATCTGCCAGAACTGATTTCACTTGATCTGCCATAACTTCTTCATATCTTCATGTGGACCTCTGAAATCTCTACTGCAACATCTTAAGACACATATCTACAAACCCTTTAATCTGTATCCTCTGATCCTCATCCTATATTGGAATTTTACCTTATGTCATCATTGTTCTTCACTATTCCTGATTGAGACTAATTTTCTCAATATCCTTAACACACAACTCATCCAAACCTTGTTATTAATGTAACAGGACTATGTTGACATCAATGACAACACCGGTTAGGCTCATACTTGCAACAATCTCCCCCTTTGTCATTGATGGCAACATATGATGTGAAAAACTGTTTTGACCATCAAGACAAGAATTTTTCTTTGCTGTCACAACTTCCCTTATCAACAGCCACCATTCACATTTCTTCTCTCCCATTACTGTTCCTCCTTTGATTAGCAACCATTTGTTTTTCACATGTCTTCTCTCCCCTTTGACATCAATGGCAAAGGGCTCATACTTGCAACTCTACCACCTCAGAATCATATTTGCTGCTCCCCCTAAGTAGCAGCTCCCCATCATCAGTCCAGACCAAGAGATGTGACTGTGATATGCACTGGATTGATGTACCTTAGTGCATCTTAGTTTATCACCGGAGGGGAAATAACCCCTAACTTCTCCCTTAGATACTCAAAAGAGTCCTTAGGCAAAGGTTTTGTAAAGATGTCTACAATTTGATCCTTGGAAGGCACAAACTCCAATCTTACTTCATTCTTGTTCACTTGTTCTCTCAGGAAGTGAAACTTGATGGATATATGTTTAGTCTTTGAATGCAACACCGGATTCTTAGAAATGTTTATTGCACTTGAATTATCACAGCAAATTGTGATAGGCTCCTCATACTCCACTCTGATGTCTCTTAACATTTGTTTCATCCACAAAACTTGAGTACAACTACCTGTTGCAGCAATATATTATGCTTGTATAGTGGACAGAGATATTGCTTCTTGTTTCTTGCTTAACCAAGAAACCAACCTCTTCCCCAAAAAGAATGCTCCACCACTGGTACTCTTCCAGTCATCCACATCTCCTGCCCAATCACCATCTGTATATGCATGAAGAGAGAAATCATGATCTCTAGGATACCACAACCCATACTCAACTGTCCCCTTTAGATATCTAAAAATCCTCTTGATTGCCATAACATGAGATTCTCTAGGATCAGCTTGGAATCTAGTAACAAGACCAACAGCCTGCATAATGTCTGGTCTAGTTTGAGTGAGATACAATAGTCCTCCAATCATTGACCTATATTTTATTTGATCAACCTTGGGAGAGTCATCATCTTTGCTTAACTTGCATCTAGTTGCCATTGGAGTTTTCATTGGCTTAGAGTCTTCCATGCCAAATTTCCTCAACAATTCTTTCACATATTTTGACTGAGAAATGAAGATTCCTTCCTTTGTTTGAGTAATTTGTAGACCCAAAAAGAAATTCATTTCTCCAAGCATGGACATCTCAAACTCACTTTTCATTTGACTTGCAAAAGTTTTACACATACTATCTCTTCCTCCAAAAATGATATCATCAACAAATACTTCAACAATTAAGATATTGTCATGATCAATTTTGAAATATAAATTACTGTCAGCAGTACCTTTGGTGAAGCCAATCTTTAGGAGATGCTTGTCCAATCTTTCATACCAGGCTCTTGGGGCTTGCTTCAATCCATACAGTGCCTTTTTCAATTTGTAGACCATGTCATCATGATCAGACAGTTGAAATCCATCGGGTTGCTCAATGTACACTTCTTCCAAATTACCATTTAAGAAGGCTGATTTGACATCCATCTGATACACCTTGAAATCCTTAAAGGTAGCAAATGCAAGAAATAATCTGACTGCTTCAATTCTTTCCATCAAAGAAAAAGTCTCTTCAAAATCAACTCCTTCAATCTGAGAGTAACCCTTGTAGACTAATCTAGCTTTATTTCTGATTACTTCACCAACTTCATTTAGTTTGTTTCAGAAGACCCATTTGGTTCCAATCACATTTTTGTTTCTAGGTCTGGGAACAAGATCCCAAGTATGATTTTTCTCAATTTGGATTAGTTCTTCCTCCATTGCTTTTGACCAATTTTCATCATTGCAAGCTTCATTCACTGTCTTAGGTTTAATCTTTGAAATTAGACAATACTCATCTGAATTTTGAGCAATTCTCCTCCTTGTTTGCATCCCTTTGCTTTCGTCACCTATGATCTGATCTTCAGAGTGGTTTAGAGTTACATACCTTGGAACTTTGGGAGTTTCTTGCACCTCTAATTCTAGATCAGTCTCATTGAGACTTATCTCTTCTTCCTGTCTTACTAGATCAACTTGACTTTATTTCTCAGAAAAGCCTTGGATACTTTGAATCTGAACACCATTCTGATCATCTTCATTATACTCATGAATTCTTGAGGGTCTTTCAATTTCTTCATCAACTTTCACATTTACACTTTCTACAATCTTTCTCAGTCTCTTGTTGTAACACCGGTATGCTTTGCTTTGAGTAGAGTAACCCATGAATATTCCTTCATCACTTCTAGCATCAAACTTTCCTAGATCTTCATCCCTTTTAATGTAACATATGCTACCAAAAACTCTGAAATATCTCACAATGGGAGTAATGCCAAACCAAAGTTCATAAGGAGTCTTACCAGTATTGTTTCTAATTTGAACTTGATTTAGAGTGTAAACTGCAGTGTTAACAACTTCTCTCCAATAGATCTGAGGAACATTTGCTTCCATCATCATCATCCTGGATGGTCCGGTTCTTTCTCTCAACAACTCCATTTTGCTGTGGAGTTCTAGGGGCAGACAACTGTCTCTTTATTCCATGTTTCTCATAGAAGTCTATGAATTCACCAGATGTGAATTCCCCACCTCTATCAGACCTCAGACATTTCAATCTTAATCCTGTTTCATTCTCCACCATGGCCTTGAATATTTTGAATTTCTCAAGTGCTTCTAATTTTTCTTTTAGAAAGGTTACCCACATCATCCGAGAATAGTCATCAATTAGCAACATGAAGTATCTATCACCTTGGATACTCCTAACTCTTACTAGACCACAAAGATTAGTATGAACTAAGTCCAACAGACCGGTAGAAGACAATTCCTTACTTTTGAATGTGACTCTGCTCAGTTTATCCAATTGACATTCTTTGCACAAGCTATTAGTAGGTTTCACTAATTTTGGAAGATCTCTTATAGCTTGAGTATTGCTTATCTTGATGATATTATCAAAATTCACATGACACATCCTCCTATGCCATAACCAACTCTGATCAATTTGAGCAAATAAGTAATTTTTACTAGTACCAACCAAGTGGAAGATATTACCTTTACTTTGAGTATCGGATGCAATCTCTGTTTCGAAACTTTCAAAGATCTTGCATTTTCTATTCCTAAATCTAAGATCATAGCCTTTGTCCACCAGCTGTCCAACACTGAGAAGATTGTGTTTTAATCCTTCAACATACAGTACATTACCAGTTTTGTTCTTTCCATCAAGAGAAATAGTTCCTCTACCTCTGATTCTGCCAGCAGAATTATCTCCAAATTTTACAATTCCTCCCTCATACTTTTCCAAATTTAAGAACTTATTCTTGTCACCTGTCATATGGTGAGAGCATCCACTGTCAATGACCCAATCATCATTTGCTTCAACTTGGGTAGCCAAAGCTCTTTCTTCAACTTTATGACTGACAGATACATAGGATATTGGTTCCTCTTCTTTGATGGCAATAAACACCCATTCATTTCTGGATTTGTTTCCTGTCTCTAATTCATCATCTATTACTCCATTATCATCTTCTTCATGAACATAGTAACAATTCTTTTAAGACATTGGTCTGTTAGGATTTGGTCTTGAAAATCTTTCCAGACACCTTGAGGCAAAATGACCAATTTTATTGCATTTAAAACACTTAAAAGGTAATTTCCCTTCATACTTACCAGATCCTCTTGGTAGTCTTTTTGCAATAAGAGCTTCAAGATGAGCAGTTTTAGCTTCTTCTTCTTCCAAGTCTTTTCTTGCTTTTTCATACCATGATAGGTTCCTTGAAGATTTTTCTCCTAGATCAAACCTTTGTTTCCCTTTTACAGAGGCACTGGCTTTGAATGCAGATTTAGTCTTTGGAGGATTATCTCCAAACTCGGCCATTTCAAAAGTAGCCAACTTACCAACCAATTGATCTCTTGTGACTATTGTGTGAGCTCTGAATTCTTCGATTGCAAAAGCCTTGATTTTATAAGAAACAGGAAGGGATCTGAGAACTTTGCCAATGATCTCATCTTCACCCAGGGTTCCACCTACATTTCTAATCCCACAAACTAGCTCATTCACTCTTAGCATAAAAGAGGTAATATTTTCATCATCTCTCATCTTCAGTTTTTCAAATTTTCGTTTGAGACTCTGTAACCTTGCACATTTAACATACTAGTCTCCTTCATGCAAAAGTTCTAGTTTATTCCAAATCTCAAAAGTAGTTGGTAGATCAATAACATTTGAGAGCTCTGAGTCAGATAATACGCTTAGAAGAGCTTCTTTGGTCCATAAATTGTTTTCAGTATCTGCGATTTCATTTAGGGTTGTTGGACCACCCTGTGGAGGTACATAAGCTTTTGTAACCATGGACCAGTATGCAAATCCCATACACTGCAAGTGACATTTCATGTGACCTTTCTAGAGAGCAAAATTAGTTCCATCAAACTTCAGACTATCCTTCTTGTAGGACGACATCCTGGATCTCCTCAAGCGGTTAAGCTCCTTTTAGAGGAACTTAGTTCTGATACCAATTGTTAGATTTAGGGTAGACAACTGAGAGGGGGGGTGAATCAGTTGTCCAAAACTTTATTCTTCATCAAATACTTAACTCCACACAATCATAATAGTAAATCAATCATGAAAGCATGATGCAACAAGTTAAGAGTAGATACACATCAACACATGAGACACCAAGATTTTTGACATGGAAAACTCGGTTAAGGGAAAAACCACGGGGTGATTAACCCAAGAATGTATTCTCTGTTAGAAGAATAGAAAGAACAAAATGGCACATGCCAATTAGGGCTCACTACCTGAGCACACTGCTCACAAGAGGCTCACTGCCTACAAGAGACACACTGTCTACAAAAGAATAAGTATTACATACTTGAACTAGTAAATAGCATCTTCACCATGCTTGAGTTAGTTCCATTTAAGCTCAAACCTTCTGCTCTGCCTTACTCTCTTCTCCTCGCTACCACTCACTCATCTCCACAAGTCTGCCTTGAAATGACTTTGCAATCCCTTATTTATACATGATATCAACTTAGGAACAAACATCTAAGTCAGCAAACATCCGCAAGATGTATAATTCATCCGGTCGGCTAGTCACAGAAAGAACACCTTCATCTAGAAGTATTTCTTCAATTCTGGGCTCCAACTCTAATGTAAACCATCAACACAAACTGAACATGATCCAAGGAGCTCAAAAAAACTTTTCTGAAGCACCAAGAACATCCGCACTTCCTCTACTTACTGAAATCCTTGTCTTCTTCATCTGAAACCTCAAGAACACAGTTTTCCATTATTGTCACAAAGGAATAGATACTTGCAGACCTTCAAATCATGAACCAATCGAGTTAACATACCACATAGACTTCCTCAACACTTCCTCAAATCTACAGAACCGAAGAATGCATTTCCAGATCTCACTGGACCTATCTGTATCACTCTGTCATCACTGAACATCTGCTGGAACCAGTTTCACTTGAGCTGCCATAACTTCTTCATATCTTCATGCGGACCTCTGAAATCTCTACTGCAACATCTTAAGACACATATCTACAAACCCTTTAATCTGCATCCTTTGATCCTCATCCTATATTGGACTTTTACCTTATGTCATTAATGTAACAGGACTATGTTGACATCAATGACAACACTAGTTAGGCCCATACTTGCAACAATCTTTGTCTAAAAATTTATTATTAGAATAATTCCTATACATGCCCAAGAGGTGTCATACTGCTAGATTTTTCTGGGATTTAAGGTTAAATTTCCTTAAAAATTTAAACCTTGTGTAGAGTAAAATTTTAATGTGTCCGCATCTATTGGTTTTATCAAGTGGTCTTAATTCTTTTATGAAATTTAGAATTAGGGTTTTGATTTTGACTCGTATCGAAATCCTGTCACTCACTTAGGAAAACTTAGGGTTTCAATCAATTGATCATAACCCTAATGGTGACGCTCCCTGTGTCGCATTGACCCCCTTAGTCAGCTATCATCACACAGGGGATTGCACATGTGATTGCATTTCCCTGTATTTGATTGACATGTTTACACCTTATGCATATTGCCACCGAGCACATTGACGCGTGCGAGGGGATTTCTAGGGATGCGTGGAAATTTTTTGATATTTTGTGTCATGACCACATGACAAATGTAGATAGGACACATGTGTTGTGTGTCATGACCGCATGGGAAATGTGGGTATGACAAAAAGATGAAGCATTGGTGGATGAAGAGAGGTCTATCACATTAAATCCCTTGGGGATGGATGTTGAGCTTAATAAAAAAGAAAACACTATCAATTCAATAATCATTAATAGACTTATTCCACCCATGAAGGGGATTGTGGATAAGTGTACTAATGTTCCTAAAATCATTGTGCATGAGACACCTAATATGTATCCTTGATGCAAACTAGTGTTTACGGTTCAAGGTGATCCAACACCACCTCGAACCCCAAGCTATTATCTCAATTTTGCAAAACAAATGTCAAAAAGAAATCAAGGTGTTCAAAGTGTGCAACAATTCCATTATGATGTGGTCACTCACCCACACAACACCCGTAATAACAAACAAAATAAGAAAGCACTGAGTGTGCCCATCTCTCTTCCACCTTCTCAACCTATCCTACCTCAGGCATCTCATCCATATTGGTAAAGAATATGATCTTGTTGAGCAACTCCTCACTACTCTGTCTAAGATCTCTCTATGGGATTTAATACAGGCATCACCTACATACCATGAAATGCTCCATGAGGCTCTTTAGAAGGTAGTTGCTCCACCTTCTAGTAGACCAAATGATGTAGCATCTCTGTTAGAGTGTATGTAGGTAGCAACATCTGATATAACATTTCAACAACATGAGTTACCTCCCATAGAATTTCAAAACTAAAATGAGCCTCTTATGATATTCATGTTCTTCAATAGAATGAGGATAAGACGCACTATGATTTATGGTGGATCAGGTCTTAATGTTTGTGGAATATATTTGTTACATAAACTCAATATTGATACATCTTTAATTCAATCGGATGATAAACACAAAATTACAAGTGGATTGGATAATGTCGGTAGGAAATCATTAGTTATTATTTCCTTACCTCTTAGGGATGGACATAAAACATTTCCTACCCTTATCCATGTCATGCCTAATTCTCTTTCATACAATCTTCTTCTTGGTAGACCGTGGATTCATGCCATGGGGGTAGTCTCGTCTACCCTTCATCATTTAGTAAAATTCATCTTCGAAAATAAAGTACATACAATTGAAGCCAATCCGACTCTGGATAGTTGATTGAAAGTAGAAACGAGACATCAAACTCCTTTAAGTAGTTTGATCCCTTCTTTAACACTACCCTTCACTGCTAACAACAGTATTGGTTAGGATAGTGCTGGTCCTTCAAGTGTGTTTTTCAATGATGATTGGGGCTCATTGGATTTTACACCCTCCTTTGTGGGAGAATATAAAATCTCACCCTCACACCCTAAAATATTGAAGGTAAATACAATTTCTCCAACACAATATCATACTCGTACAAAGATTAAACTTAAATTTAATGATGATGGAACCTTTAACATAAATGAAGATCTGCCTTCTCCTACAAGAATGACGGCCATTTTTGATAAAGTATCATCTCAATCTAATAAATCATCTAATTCTAATGCATTTTGTGGTAATGAAGTGGTCTCTTTATATTTCAACCCCCATGGGATGATTGAAACAAAGATTCTTCAAAATATAATCACACTTCTAATGCCAACAAAGCTATCCATATGACCTCTCTTTGTCCTTCGATCTTAGAGAAGCATTATGGGCATGGATTCAAGATTCTTTCAAAACTTGGATACAATGGAAATGGGTTAGGATGTAAAGAACAAGGAATTGATTAAGAACCCGTGGAACCTAACCAGCACACTTCTAAGGTAGGTTTGGGTTTTTGGGCTTCTCCTACATTCTCTCCACCATGTTCTCAACAAAAAGGTTTACTTCCTATTCCCCCTACATCTTATCTTTTATCTAACAAGGGTGTATTTTTCTGAGTCTACTCAAAGACCGCTTAATCACTCTTCCTCCACTAAAACATAAAAAGATTTAACATAATCATTCAACACATTATTGTGCATATCATCAAGCCCTTGGCTATTCCACTAACGAATGTTGAGTCTTGAGTAGAAAAATTTAAGAACACTAAAAGATTTGGCTCTAGCACTTCTCACCATGTTTCATGTAGTCCCTAGAGCACCTTGACCTTCTTGCATTTATGTGGCACCTTGTAGCTATGATCGGTGTCATACCTTGACTACACAAGCCATTGTGTATCATGCATGTAAGCATTGTCTTAGTTCCCTCTTCTTGGGGACAACCCCTCATTACAATGTAGCTTTGGAAAACACATAGGATTTTGGCATGTGATTTTAGAAAGCTCTTGTGCTTGTCTTATGTTTCTTCCTCACTCTACCTTAAAGACAATTGTTCCCTGATGGAGTTAGCAATTTCTGTAAGGTGGGGGCATATATAGTGCTATTCACCTTACCGTCTTCTTGCTATCTAGACACTTGATAATCTTGGTTACCACTCTCTCTTGGAAAGGATTGAGGAATGCTTGGAAACAAGATCTTGAGTCATCTTGTTCTCCTAAGTTGAAGGTCCTTGCATGTTTGGGATAAGGATTGTGCCACCAACTTGAGCTTTGTAGTAAGGTCACTTCACCTTCTTATTCTACAAGACTTCCCTTGTATGATTGGGAGAAGGGTGGTGCCACCAACTTGAGTTTGGTAGTAGGGTCGCTTCACCTTCTTATTCTACAAAGCTTTGCGTAATTCCTTTGGTGATTTGTGTGTTCCCTTGAGTGGAAACACTTTCCTTTTGATGGATTATGTGTATGATGTGTTTGTACTCCTCTTGTGCTTCTTCTCTTTTCTAACTAACCCCTTAGCATTGTTCTTTATTGCATCTTGAGGAATGATGTGTGATGATTGAGACAGCTTTTAGATCAAGTTCTCTCTTATCATGTTGACTCAATGTCTTTCGTTATGTGTTTGTTGTGTTACATATTCTCTATGTATTATTACTTGAGTGCTTCATGTGTATTCCATGTATTCCATGTGTGTTTCATGTATACTTTATGGCTCATATGTGTATGCTTCATGTATACTTTGTGTATTGCATGTATGTGTTGTGATTTCTCAAATGTATGCCTTGTGTATGCTTATTCTTATCTCTTATCTTCTAGATGATTCATGTGTGAGTCAATTATGTTATGTTTCTTATGTGTATGCCAATCATCATAGGCTTCTAGGATCCTAAGGTTGAGGGCTTGGTTACCCCTCAATCTTGGTGACATTATATGGCTTCTATGACCCTATGTGTTTGCAACCTTAGAATCCTAAGCTTGGGGGCTTAACCACCCCTCAATCTTGGTGCCATTCTTCGGGCCTTCTATGCTTGTTGTGTTTGAATTATGTCTTCTCCATACTTTAGTATGAGTTCAAACATAAGTTCATACCCACACTAAAGTGGGGGCTAAATGTAACATTGTAAAATGTGTACACTATTTTACACCTTGTTTAGCTGCTAGCATTACGCATATAATACTTGATCCTGATGCACAAAACCTAAAAAAGAATTATAAGGTTGGGCTAAGAAGGCTTTAAGTTCCCCTTTTCAATAGTTAAGTGGCTAAAGGACTAGGGTGTCCAAGCAACCTGGGCCCTCCATTATCCCTCCCTAAAATTTGTGCCTTGTTGGCTTGGGCCCTTTAAAACATTCCTAATATCAGCGTTATGTGGTTTAATTCTCTAGAAATCAACAGGAATGCATATAAAAGTAAGTTAAGTCATTCATTTGTAGACGTTCATCTAATCTAACTCTATCTAACGAATATTGGCACTCTATCTCTCTTTCTCTCTCTATATCATACACTCTATTATAGATAATTGTTGTGACACTAACATACTGTAGATCTTGTGAAGATATTTGGAGGCTACACTAACTTCTTAAGTCAAGTTGTGACATTGTCTACAAGCATGCAAGGGTCTCCACGCTTATAGTGAAGTTCTCTTCCCTTCGTGCTTTGCTTTAGCATTCCATTCTACTTTGGATTTGCCTCTTCCCTCCTAGGCATGCACTCTTTATCAATCATCTTTTCTATTGTGGAGGTGGAAACACCATTCATGGGGATTGACTGAGGCAAGCTCCCATAGAGCATCCAAACTTTTCCCTCTTTTCGTGTGTGCAAGTTAGATGAATAGGTTTCAAAAGGTGGCATCCGGAAATAAGAATAAGCTTGATGGTATAAACTTGACATAGAAAACATTTTATGAAAACCTTGATTTGGGACCAGGGCACCTATGCACCCTTGTCCTAGGCATTCTGACCTCCAAGAAAATTTCTTGAGTTGTTCATTGGCCTTTGCTATTCCTTTGGTTGCTGGGTTTCAGGTACTAACAGTCTATTTTATTTTGACCTTTGCTAGCTAGGGTTACATGCCTTAACTCTAGCTTGATTGATTAGATTTGGTTAACTGCATCTCCTATACAACAAAAGGGTAGAATCACTATAGTTTGGCACTCCTTCTTGGGTAGAAGCCAAGCTTGATTTGTGTCCCAATGTTTTATAGAAGAGGGTCTGACCTAGTTTGATCCATTGAGCTAGTCTCTCTTTTCTACATTATCGTAGGTACAAATTCTTCATCCTTCTCACTATCTTCCTCTTCAGTCTCAATGATATAATGTCTTCCAGTATTTGTTCCTTGTCTTGTCACTACTGTAGCTTTCTCCTTCCTTTTCCTTCTCTCTTTTTTGGTATGTTTTGGTGTACTTCTTTAGTAGTACTCTTCTTCTTCTATGGAATCAGTTCAAGATAGGTCGATCTCCTCTCTATTGTTCTTCCAACAAGTTCTTTCACCTTGATCTTTTGGTGTCCTTTTTATGATCCTTTCTCCTTTTTTATTATTTAGGTTCTGTAACTCATCACTCTTAAATTGTAGTTGTGCATTCTAGAAGTATTTATGTGCTCTCTCACAAGAGAATAAATCATGCTCTGTGCTATTACAAAATGAACACTGTGTTTTCCTTCGGCCCAACATTCATTAGCAAAGTGTCCTAACTTACCATAATTAAAGCATTGTGCATCCTCCCTCCTTTGAATTCTTCCATAGCCTCTGCTTCCTCTATAGCCTCCAAACCATTCTGTGTCATCATTATTATAGCTATGTCCATATGATGGGCCACTAGAATTTGAATTTTCTATTGCATTGATGTTCCTTTGATTTCTCCAACTTGGATGCTTGTAGTCATGATTATTTGAGTTTCTTTCTTTCATGTATGTCATGTTACTACTCTCTGTAGAGTTTATAGTATTTCCTCCATACCATGCTTCATATTCTTCAAATTAACAAAGTCTCTTTTCCTCTGGAAGTTTTGTGATGGGCAATCCGGTGTTTCATGGTCATCCCATTCTCTCCATAATCCATAGTATAATGAATTGATTGTTTTCATTCTTGTTTTGGTGTCTGCTTTTATTATAGTAGCTTGTCTTTCACCTTTCATCCTAGGGCATTCATTTCTCAAGTGGCCATCTCTTGTACAATATAAGCACTAGATGTTAGGTCTGTGCTTCTGTGTATTCTCCTCCTATTTAACCAATATCTCTTGTCTCAGCTTCAATTTCTCTAATTCTAACTTTAGCTTCTCCAATTCTAGGTTTTCCTTCATTTTATCTTGTCTACGTCAGGATTGAGACCTTATTTGGTAGGCTAGTGTCACTTCTTCTACATATGTCTCAAATATTCTTCCATCTAAGGTTGACCTTATTTCAAGGCTTATTTTGAAAATAAACCATTTTATATTTTTCTTTTCAATCAGTGGTTCCTCCAATCTCCTAGTTGTCTCCTTGAATCTTTTATCAAAATCCTCGATTGATTCTTTCTCCAATTGCATCAAATCTCTCATCTTACTTAGCCCTTTTGTCAGAACATCTGGAACTCCAAAGTTCTCCAAAAATGCCTTCTTGATCTCATCCCACTCCTTGTCACTATTCAGGTATGCCTTTCTATACCACTTCAATGCTTCATTCCGTAAGGTGCTTATGAAGTCAAATAGCTTGATTTCATCCCTTGTTACTATTGTGTGGTTACACAACATGCCCCATTTTGCCTCAACAAAATAGGGACCTAATTTTTTTCTTGTTTTGTTTGGCTTGTTTTTCTTTCCTTTGATTTGGGCAGTATGGTAAAAGCATTGTCGGATGTATGTCTAGGTCCTATTCTAGGAATATCCGGACCTTGAATTATGAACCAATTTTTCAAAGTATAATTTTCCCCTCATGAAGCCTACCAAATGAAAGAGAATGAAATTCTAAGCAGGTTTGCCTTTTGTAGCATGCAAAAATTCCCTAAAACCAAGAAGTTATACACAATCAAAGTGTTGGTCAATGGTCATGTGGATATTCACATATGTCCTCACATTCGTTAATATTCGGACAAATTGTCTTGACCAAAAATTGAGAAAATTTCTAAGTAAAAGTTAATATCCTGACATTCACAAATGTGCACATGTCAAATTTAACTCATTATGCAAACTCATATCCTATTGCTTGCCCACCAACTTGCACCATTAAAATATTCAATAAAAAAGTTGTGTGAGATAGCGGACATGCATCGTGTGGCATATCTTTGATCTGGGCCTCAACAGTTTCTAAGGTAGCGTCAATGGTGGGTGCAGGATTTAAGAGTTTAGATTGATTGTGAGGATTAAATCTTGACTATTCCCTACCAGCCCACGGGGAATCTCTCTTAAGGTGCTAATACCATGAGGGGGAGCAGGTGACTGCCACGTGGTTCCATCTAAGCCATCCATTGATCCAACTCACTGGAAGATCAACAACTAAAATTTTGAAATATTTAGGCATATGGATATTCAATCTTAACATCTGAACATTTTCTAATGCCCATAAATTCCTAAATATCCATATTTATTTTAATATCCTGACTTGTTAATATCCTGATGATGTGTCCCGGTTGACTTTTCAACTAGATCTTGACTATGGACATACACATATAAATCTTAATGTCTTGACATTTAAATATGAACATCCGGATGATGTCATCCAATTTTATCCCAAAGACTTATTGAAAAATGATGACATCATCTAGACATTTGGGGATGATATATTTTGCAAGTGTTAATGTCCAGACCTCCCAAACATCCTAATGACATCACGTTTCCTCATGACCAATAATTACCTTAAGAGGGATGGTATCATTAGGACATTTAGACTTAGGGATATTTCGTGAAGTCTAATGTCTGGATATTTCTCAATATCCATATCCCTGTCACTTACGTGAACAAAGTCCACGTCTTCCCATGGACCAATAAGACAATGCCACGTGGCATGCTATTGAATTTTCAGACTAGACATTTTTAATGTCCTGCCATTTGAAGATCAAAGGCAAATGCCTTTGGATCTTAACATCCTAATATCCACCCTTGGTCAGCATTGACCAAAAGACTTGATGACATCATATGTATACACATATGAACATTTCAAGAAGTGAGTACATTGCTTAAGTATCTAGACATATATCCCTATCTAGACCTCGTAATAAATGCCACGAAAGGGAGTCAGGTTTTTCAAATTCAAATTAGAAGTTGCCACTTGTAGAAATCTCCTAAGATACCTAAGCGGATATCCCTGACCTAATACAAATTAGCATTTATGATGCCCTAATTTCATGATTTCCACGCATAAAAGGTGAAAATAAATCATTTTAACCTCACAAAAGCATTTAGAGATTGAAATTAAAGAGCTCAGGAAATTTTATAGTGATCTTATGGTGACCATAACCCTGAACAAAATGGTGTATATGACCAACAACAAACAACAAAAGGTGATTGCACAGTAAAAGAACACATCCAGACATATTTTAATCAGGTTTTGAGTGGAGAAAATAGGTATGTAATGGTAAAACCTTATTTTTGTCGTTATTATACCATAGTGAAAGATAAATGCATGCTTAGGGTAAATTTTGTATACATATACATATGTTATGCTCTGTAAACTATAAAATGTTAGGATATTGAGAAAATTGATGGTTAAGCTTGATATGTAGAATGTAGTTTGAGATATGTACATCTGTGAATTGCAGGATACAATGCAAGATAGAAAGAATAGGAATGATGTGGAGTTTAAGAACCCCATGTTCCCATCTCCTAGAGTACTTGGATTTTGGTTTGGAAAAGTGGGGGATACTCATCCTAGGAACATAGACTTGGCTGATTGGACAACTAAATCAGTCGAAGGGGATGAACATCCTATTCTGTAAAAGATATATAATTTTGAGATGTGGAATGTTGCCGAATTTCCTTATGTAGCAGAGGCCATTGAATTAGTGGTGGCATGCACACAGAATTATAACAAAGAGGACAGAAAGGTATAGAACGATGGTAGAGTATATGCGGATTTCTCCATCCAAGGAATTACAGAGGCATTTCAACTGCCTACATGTCCCAATCTGTTCAAAATCCACATTGAAGACCTTGAAAATTAGTATAAAAATAAGACCACAGATTTCCAGAAGATAATGTTCACATGTTGGAGGGCAGCAGACATCAAGGTCAAGGCAGTAGTCAAGATGCCCCAAAATTTGTACAAATTTGACTTCACCCAGAAGTTTAGTATATGATGGTGATGTTGAGCCAGATGACTAGAAACGCTGATGCTGGTAATTTTGAGCCATTTATGTATGGGCTCATCAGGTTGGTAGAGACCTATGACACACGTATACAATGGGCATCCCTGATCAGTGATAGCCTAGATGAGGGTATGAAGAGATTTGGAGGTAAATTATGCATGTTCTATATGTCATCATATGTTGTATATGCATGTGCAGCTCAGGCCACATTCTCTGGTCTATAAACAATGGGAAGGATAGGAAGAAATCTAGGAGACAAGATTGTATGGGATCATTAGCCCTAGCTGGAGAGGAAAGCCTCCATTTAGAATTATAGAAGGGTAAATGATTGTTTTTGTATGCATTTGGTCAGATTGATGGACAATGATAGAGCAAAGAGATTGAGCAATGATGCTCGAGAGTTGATCACAAAGAATAGAACTTGGTTCATACAGTTCACAATGTTTAGATACCTCTAAATGGAAGGGTTTAATGGGAAACCTTTTATGTTGCCAAGATATCCTACAGATAAAATAATTCTACTGGAGTTGACTAGACAAATTATACCTTCATATGAAGCATATATGAAGAGAAATAAGAAAGGTAATGTTAAGTTTCCTTTCATCCTGGCATGGTATGTATGTCCATCTATTGATGTAGCTAAACAATCAGAAGAAAAATTGTATATGCTTCATTTACAACCATTTTCCCTAGCAAGATACTATGATCCTTACTATAGGATGGAAAGATTTGTGAGCAAGAAGTTAGTGCATCAAGTGCACTTAGAAGACTACTGGGTAGATTGTCTAGATGATGTGGAGGTTAGAAGAAGTTATCAAAGGTTAACTCTGAATCAGATCCAAACTTTGGACTGTTTTGATGTTCCCCCTCAATTACATTATGATGATGGTATGTTGATGGCCAAAGAATATGAAGACAAGTAGGTTTATAAAGAAACCATCTCCCCTCCTAATTAGAGTCAGCTTGAGGTCACATCCATTGACCTCATCACAAACAGAGTTATGGAGCTGAAAAGGAAGTGAGTAGATCAGAAGTTGGCTTCCCTAAAAGAAAAAGGAGTGGCACTAACTGTGGATAAAAAGGGAAAGAGATAGGAGCTGTCAGATGTTGAGTTTGATGACTTCTTAATTCATAAGAGGCAGATCATTTAAACCAAGAAGGCCAAACCAGATTACTCAAAGGGACCTAGGGAATTTACTACTAGTGGCATCACTATAGCCACCAGACCCTCACCTCAAAAGGAAATTCTTGTTCCAACAATCACCATAACCACCAGGCAAGTAGAAGAGCCTAAGGACACCAATGAGGATATAGATGAAGGTGATGAAGATGAACCCTTGAAGAGAAAAGGTTAGGATATATTGAAAGGAAGAAATATCCCCAAACAGAAGAGAGGACAAACACCTATTATGAGAGGATCAACTAGTAAACAATTAAGTGTCCTACTCAAGGAAGAAGAAAGTGAAGAGCTTACCAAAATGGAGAAGATGTTTACTACTCAGCAAACTACAACAGATAGAGTTGTAGCAATAATGGTGCTAAGGGATGTGGAGACAATGTCCAAAGAATTTCAACATGATGTCAAAGAAGAATCATTCAAGGAAGCAAGGGAAGAAGAAAAGAAGAAGAAGGCTAGTCAACCTCTGTCACTAGATAAAACCATTGACTTGATAGATGATGAGGTGACAAAGGATTTGATAGCCATTCTAACTAAAGACTTGCTGAGGCACATAGCCCTCACACCTCAAAGCACACCACAAGCACCAAAGAGCACTAGGAATGAAGATGAGTCTGAAGATCCAGAGACAGTGGTGCAAACTATTGGTCTAGATGTATTAGTGGGCACGGTCACTAGCTCAAAATTCATTGACTTGGTGCAGACTATTGGTCTGGATGTGTTAGTGGGCATGGTCATAAGCCCAAGGTAATATAGCTCAATACATGGACATCCATACAGTGTCACCTAAGAAAAATGTCCAAGATATTGAAGGACATACTAAGGCAGATGATAAAGAACAACCAGTGTTAGCATCTGGACAAGTAGGTCCAATGGTCACATCTGGATCAGAGGATCCATAAGATAAAGAAGTGCCAGCATTTGAATATGAGGGTCCAAAGGACAAAGGTAGTGAGGAAGAGATGGAAAGAGTAGGAATAGGTGGTGATCAAAGTACACATCAGGATATTCAAGATCCCAACGACCAAGGGCTTAATATAGGTAATCCTCAGCCCCAAGATAAATAGAATGCATAGGAACAGAATATAAAAACATATCAAGATGTCCATGTTGATACAAATAAACAAGATGAGGATGTCCAGAACAATGTGCCTAATAATCATGAGACAATGAAAGAGATGTCCCAGGATTAGGACACAACGTCTAAAGATGTTGCATAGGATCAGAATCAGTAGCAGGTGCTTGAGGAAGTTCCCACTGATGGGGAACAACAACAAAATGTAAATGAAGATGTTCCAAAAGAGATAGGTAGAAGTACATGATGCTCACATTGAGCAGACAGGCCAACAAGGGCCCATATCTAGTGCACCACATTGGTTGGCACATGAGGTAAGTTAGCCTCAGGTTATTGATGCTTCTAATTTTGATATTTCATCATTGTTTTTTCTTGAGGTTGCAAATCCCAAGCACAAAGCGATGGAAACCTCGACAATAAGTAGAGATCCAACCATGGGGAAGAGAACAACCCAATTAGTTGTACCTACAATTGATAAGAATAAAGGAGAAATAAGTGCCGGTGAATTTTAGGTAACTACTATAGACCTAGGGTACACAACTACAGATCAAGACATACAAGAATTGAGAGAAAGTACTGATGTAGTAGCTACTAGGATTACAAAGGAAAAGGCTAAGATTAAGAAATATAAACGGTAAATTACTCAACTTCATGCCTTTATAAAAGGGTTGGTTGCACCTACTAATGTCTAGATCACACCAACCACACCTCTGGCATTGGTATCTCAGTAGGAGATAACAGGATTGGATGCCCTGAAGCATCAGGCACATGTGATGAACAATTGGTTCACCAAGTTCTTGAAAGAAGGAGAAGAACTAATAAAGACCTCATTATCCAATTGGGACATGCTAAACCACATGAAGGGCAAAGAAGATAAATTGAAGGAGGTTAGACAAAGATTGATTAAAAGTAATCAAGATTTGACTACATTGAAGGATATGAGGAAAGTGGATAATAACACCCTCATAATTAAGAAGATTTTAACATTTCAAACACTACCACATATGGATATCTACTTTGAAGACCTGGGATTTGAGGTTAGCATTTTGAAAAGATGCAACACAAAGATAGGTTATATAAGCATAAAGGCACATGAGCTTTTAGTGGAGGAATTGCCTATTTTGGAGATTTTGGAAGGTGAAGTTGAAGGTAAGATTGAAAATCAAGATGATGAATTTGCAATTAAGGCATTTAGGGACAACTTCAACCTGACAATAGAAGATCCAGTCTGACATTTTTCAGAAGACACTATTAATGAAGCTATGCTTATGAAATCCAAGATAGATGCATATAATGAAGAGTTGGATAGTAGGACAAATAGGTGGATATCCTTGAGGGAGAAATTGAAAGCCTAGAAGCATGCAATTGAGAGGGCCAAGGTGCAAAATAGAACAGAGATAGATAAAGCCCTCAGAGCATATGAGCTTATCCAAGGTATTGGATGCAGGATAACAAAAGGAAAATCCACATAGGAGGAATCCGAAGGAAATGCTGAATGAAGAGGTCATGAAGACCAAGTCAAAGATTCATAGATTATGCCATTTTAGCAGCTATCCTCAACTAAAGATTGCCAAATATGCAATCACATGCCAATTTTTCTAGCTGTCAGATCATCTTGAATTGATCCTAACCATTGGATCTTTGTAACTGAATCTCATCTATGTCCTATAAAAGGATGTTGATTCTCATTTGTAAACTATTAGGAGATTAACTGAGATAGAATTGTTGAGCTAGTGAACACTAAGTGTATATTTTTGTGACTTTATGTTCCCCATGGTTCTTTCTCAAGACCATTTGTAAATGTGCATACTTTTGAATACTGAATGAGAATGAAGATCTAGATTACAATTTCATCATAAATCTTGAGTAATCTTTGTGGATGATATCTGGATGTCACTGTGAATTGTTGCACTCCTCTGTGGTGCATTTCAACTAGTGCATATTGTTGTCATCTAATTCCTTTAAAGATTAGCATATGTTGTGTGTAGTTGTGGAATGTCCTGGCGAAGCATGGTTTGATTTCATCTCATTTTCATGAAAGTGTCTAATGTGCATGTGGATCAATGGTTGAAACTTAGTCATTTCTAATAATTTTATAATTTCATTTTGTTTTCTTTTAAATTTCATAAATAATCATAAACTCCAAATAATGGTAAATGATAAGCAGATACATAGCAAATATGCAGAATTGGCATAAATAATGATCACATATCTTAGCATATTTGCATGAATTTGAAGTACTAAAGTAAAAATTAGTTCAAATTAAGAAAATTATAGAACTAATCAAAGTTAGAATAACCATCATAAATAATCTTAGCTAGAGTACATTATAGAAGAATTGATCAAACTTATGTTAAATATCCATGAATAAATGCATATTCTAGCTAGGGATTATCATATTTGATACAATTTGTTGATATACATGTAGAGCAGGAATACAGGACAATATCCAGATAAGATTTCTTCAAATCTAGACGTAAGGCCCCTAATGGAAAACAAAAGTATCACATTGACCTTTGAGTGACAATAGATTGTTAAGAATTAACGCACAAAGACTTGGGATTATGAATTCTCTGAATTCATCATATCTTTCAAGATAAATAGAGGTTTGATAAGAAACTTTTATTTATTATTGTTGTGACTAATAACCGCATCAATAGTTACTCCCTTTGAGTTCCAAATTGACTCCAATACAAAAATGTGTTTGGCTGCCTCAGTAGTATCCTTCTCAAATATAGGTAACTTGATAGGCGTATCCATGATTGATCTTCTCCCATTCTCTGGTACTTTGTGGTGAGTTTCTTCCAATCTTCTCCTCTGGTTATGCTATCATTTATCAACTCGTTTCCCTTCTCTTCACTTATCTTTTTGTAGTCAGATCTCAAAGTACTCCCCTCCTAAACTTTTACAAAATTGCTCTGGATATCTGGGATTCTCTCTGCTTCTTTGTTTACTCAAATATCTTCCTTCTCAACTAAAATTCTTGACTTTATATGGTACTTAGGGTGGCTCATGGTCTAGGGGTTGTGCCTCTTCATAGCGTCTCTTCAAATTAGGGGATTCTCTTATCTTTGTAAATGACATCATGTAAACACCAAATGATGATTCACATAACCTTCCAAAACCCTCAAAACTCCTCTTAATGTTTACCACATCTTTTCCTCCTTCTCTTATCTCCTTTATGCTTCAGCAAATTAATTACTCTATATATTCCTCATCCATCTTCAAAATCTTCGATGTTAGCTCATATGTTCCGATAGTCTATAGCATAAGCCCTAATTCACCTGTTTCTTCTCTTTCCCTTCCACATTCTTCTCTGACATTACCCATAGTGGTGCACTCCTCAACATTCCCCATAAAACCCTCTATCTCTTCACATTTTGTCATCCTTTCTCCGGTAGCACCCTCCTTGGTGTGCTCAACAACATCCTTCATGACATGCTTGTCTTCTTCCCTCCTTCTGGTAGTACCCTTAGTGGTGCGCTCCTCAAATTCTTCTATCTTTTCTTCTGCATCTTCTATCATCCTTCCTTCCTCCATCATTTGTGTCCTTTCCATTCTTCTATGGTAACATTCTTGTCTCTCCTGAGTTTGCTTCAATCTCTCTTGTTCGCTTATCTCCATTCCATTTTTGATTTCTTTGTCGATCTCTCTTTTCCTCCACTTCTCCCCTTTTGCCATGGGTTTTCCAGATTTGGTGTTCCATTAGTCATCTTATATCCCATGGAATCCTTATTTGAAGAGTCACATCGTTTGAAAGGTCCTTGTGGACCCTAACTCCTTCCCAATTGCCATCCCTAAAAGGAAGCTAGATGTACGAAAATTGCTTCCTAAACTAATCTAATGAGGGGAGAGCTATGCAAATTCATTTTAACCTTTACAGTTGCAGCAATATTAAACTTATATAAGAGATATTATAGTAGCAAACACAAAACAAGAATGTAGATAGAGAGAAGTAGACATAAGATGTATCGTGGGGAAAACCTTCTCAGGTGAAAAACCCCACACTCTAAAACCTACACAATGTATTATCTAAAACAGTTACAATTTACAATACACTTGCAATGCAAGTTATTCCAAGAGTCTTCAAATGTCGAATCTGGAGTTATTCTAGTAGCATAATAGTACCTGTAAAAACACTATGCAACTGCAACTCCAAACTATGAAATATATAGAGATTACAAGGCAAATACTGGAAACATCTTGGGATAGGTGTCCACCTTGGCCACATGACCATTATCCTACATGAAAGGACACTTGTCCTTTCTATAAATACATCCCTTACATCTGTCATACATGGTAGATTTGACTTTCCCAATATGGAGCGCTCCAGGCTAAAAATAGACTATGAGAGATGCTCTTACACATCTTACAGTTGTCATAGATTTTCCCAAGATAACAACCTTTAATGTTGTAAGAGAATCCATCATACAATGCTAAATATAGCATATTCCTCTTACAACATGTCATAGCCGAACTTGGGTACCCAAAGAAACCTTTCCCTCATGCAAAGATCCTCACCGACACTTGTCATCACTTGTCATAGGAATCTCCAAACTTGGCTCTTACACATCATAGATTTTGTCATATGGAATATCCTCTTCCACATACCACAAGATGCCAACACATGGCATAATAGTGCTACCTCAAATGAGACGCCCAAATTCATGTAGGTTTAACTTGACCATCCAAGTCACATTCCAAGTAAGATGACATGTCACCGTGCCACCTCAACTAAGTGACCAAACTAAATGTGCAAGTAATTACAACATTATGCAATAAATTAATATTCAAATAAATAAATAATGCTAGGAATTTGCAAAGGTTGAGACACCTTAATTCCCAACATTCTCCCACTTGTCAAACACCTTGCAAGAGCTAAAAGAAATGACAAGATTTAACTACTAGGGACCAAGAGGCCCATAGACTTCAAACACCATATGAACTTCTTTGTGCCCACTAGTTTCATCAATGCATCTGCAACATTCTTCAAAGTGTCTACTTTCTCCAATATCACCTTCCCATCCTCTACCATGTCTCACACAAAATGAAACTATACATCAATATGCTTTGTTCTGGCATGGAAAGTTAGATTCACTGCTAAGCAAATCAGACTCTGACTGTCACAACAAATAGTAATTTGTCCTACATCAACACCAATATATAAACACAACCTCTTAAGCCAAATGGCTTCCTTACAAGCATAAGTTGCTACCATATAATCAGCTTCTGTTGTGGACAAAGAGACCACAGCTTGTCGCTTACTCATCCAACTAATTGCACCACCGAACATAGTAAACACATAAGCACTGGTGTATCTCCTGCTATCAATGTCACCTGCCTAATCAAAATCCACAAATCCATGAATACATATAGAATGCAGAGGTCTTGTAGGATGACCATGATAACATAGGGAATACTTGGGAGTACCCTGTAAATATCTAAACACTTGCTTTATTGCATCCCAGTGTACCTATCTAGTATTGGCCATAAACTGACTAAGGACTCCCACTACTTGGGCAATGTTTGGTCTTGTATAGACCATAGCATACATCAAGCTACCAACAACACTAGCATAAGGCACTCTTCTCATATCCTCCACCTTAGAAGGAGACTTTGGACAATCATTAAAAGATAACTTTGTCCCCAATGAAACAGGAATAGTTCATGGTCTACAATCTGCCATGATGAATCTATCCAACACAGTCTTCACATACTTACTCTGGCTTAACCAAAGTTTTATGTTTGCTCTATCTCTTCTGATTTCCATTCCCATAATGTACCTGGTTGTCCCTAATTTTTTCATCTCAAATTGTGCTAACAACTGAGACTTCAAATTAGAAATCATATTCTTACCATTCCCAATCAACAACATATCATCAACATATAGTGTAATAATGAGAATACGATCATTGTCAAACTTATAATACACACAATGATCTGATTTCGATCTTAGATATCCAATCGACAACACAAAGGCATCAAATTTCATGTACCAGATCCTAGGAGATTGTTTCAAACCATACAAAGACTTCTTTAACTTGCAAACCAAATTTTCTTTACCTCTTTCTATGTAATGCTCTACTTGTGACATAAATCTCTTCCTCCAAGTCACCATGAAGGAAAGTTATCTTTACATCCATTTGTTCCACTTCTAAATCATAAGCTGCTGCAAGAGATAATATGAACCAAATAGATGTCATCTTTGCAACAGGAGAGAAAATTTCACCATAATAAATTCCCTCTAGCTGTGAGTACCCCTTCGCAACCAATCTGGCCTTATACTTCTCAACACTGCCATCTGTACCAAATTTCTTCTTGAAAACCCATTTGCATCCAACAGGTTTCTGACCATCAGGTAAAGGCACCAAGTCCCAAGTTTAATTCTTTTCCAAAGAAGCCATCTCATCTTCCATGGCCTCATTCCAAGAACCTGCATCTTTCATGCCCATAGACTCTATCATAGTTCTAGGCTCATTAGCATTAATAAGCAAAGAAAAAACACAACTAGAATCAAGCAATGTATAACCAAACCTCTCTGGTTGCTTCCTCTTTCATGTGGACCTCCTCAAAGGCTGAGGTGGAGGTTCTACTTCATCTTTTAAACTTTCAAAGCTCCAAGAGCTCTCCTCATCATCAGGTCCAACAGTGTCTTTCGGTTCAATCTTCTCAGGAGTAGAAGGAAACTGAATCACATCCTCTTTATTTTCTTTCTCTTCTGGCTGTAGAATAGTGGAAGAAGGTGTTAGATCTCTGAAAATAACACTTTTTCTATACAACACTTTTTCAGCCATAGGATCCCAAAGTTTGTATCATTTCACACTGACACCATAGCCAATGAAGATACACTTAACATCCTTGTTCTCTAATTTTGACCTCTTCTCCCTAGGCACATGAGCATATGCCTCACAACCAAAAACATGAAGATGTCTTATTGAAGGCTTCTTACTAGACCACACCTCCATTGGTGTCTTACCAATAAGATCTAATGTAGGAGACCTATTTACCATGTAGCAAGCAGTGGCAACAGCTTTAACCCAAAACTTCTTTTTGAGGCCAGCTCCACTAAGCATACTCCTAGCCTTCTCAATTAATGTCCTGTTCATCCTCTCTGCAACTCCATTTTTTTGCGGGGTGTATCGAGTTGTCTTATGTCTTTCAATCCCATGTTCTTTGCAGAACTTATCAAATTATGTGGAATAGAACTCACCACCATTGTTAGTTCTCAAACACTTAATCTTTTTACTAGTCCGATTCTCAACAAAAGCTTTAAACTCTTTGAACTAACTAAAGACTTCAAATTTGCTTCTGAGAAAATAAATCCATGTCCTTTTATTGTAATCATCTATGAAAGATACAAAATATATAGATTTAGAAATAAAAGGAACATTAACTGGACCAAACACATCAGAATGAATAAGATCTAATACACCAAAAGACTTATACGAACTTGAGTAAAACTGAACACAGTTTTTCTTTCCATATATACAATGTTCACAAAAGTTGAAATTGAGATTACAATCATCTAACCCCTCAATGAGGTTTTTATTTTTCAGGGTTCTAAGACCCTTCTCACCAATATGACCAAGTCTCTTATGCCATAACATTGTCTTCTCAATAGGAAGCTTAACTTCCAAAGCATGAGTAACCTTAGGTACCCAAATGCACTACCATCAGAATTTGATACAACATATCTTTTTAGTTTCTGGTTCCAATGGTGGGGATGAAGTGACTGCAACTCTTTTCTTTGAGTCAGAAGAACTATTACATTGTGAAATGCATGCCTCCAGCAAAAATAGAGTACCTCTCTGAGTACCCTTCGCAAGTAGCATAGCTCTTCTAGTCATCTTGCATCCTTCTTTCGAGAAGACAACTTGCACACCTACATCATTCAATTTACTTATAGAAAGCAGGTTTCATGCCAAGTCTGGGATATGCATAACCCCATAGATCTCCTTCACTCGTCCATCAGGGAACCAAATTGTGACTCTTCCATGGCCAACTATCTTCAGATGAGAATCATCACCTAGGTACACTCTTCCACCATCAAACTCTTCATACTTTGTAAACCAGTCTTGATACGAGGTCATGTGGAAAGATGCACCAGAATCAATCAGCCAAACATCATCAGATGCATGGGTGGCCAAGGCTGCAATGAAGGCATCACCATCATCTTATGACTTGTCAGAATTTGAATATGGGACATTCTTCTTTTTCTCCTCTTTACATTCCTTTTGAAAAATGCCTAGTTTTTCCATAGTTCCAACACAGTACCTTGGACTTTCCAAAAGATTTGGATCTCCCATGGGATTTGGATCTACCCTTCTCAGCTTTCTTGTCTTTCTTTTTCCCTTTCTCCTTGGGTCTTCCACGAACCTCAAGAGATTCTTTGGCTGACTCAAATGACTTTCTCTGCATCTCTTCAGATAATAGTGAAGACACCACTTCATCCATTTTGAAAGTGGATGTGGTACTCCCGATGGCCATAACAAGATGATCCTGCAAATCTGGTAAAGAACAAAGCAGGGTCATACACTGATCCTCCTCCATCTTCACACCAACGGATGTCAATTGTGAAACTAACATATTAAAGGCATTCATGTGATCAGAAACAGATCCTCCATCTTCCATCCTTAAAGAATATAGCTTCTTCTACAGGAGTAACTTGTTTACCAGGGATTTAGCCTAATAAACATCACCAAGTTTCTTCCACAGCTCCTTCAAAGTTTTCTCTTCATGAACATTTAACAAGACGAAATCAGCCAAACAGAGTCTCACAAGACACTTAGCTTTATGATCTTTGAGATCCCAATCATCTTGGGACATTGCCATTGGTTTTACACCAAAAATTGCTTCCCATAGGTCTCTATCAACGAGCATGTCTTCCATTTTGAGTTTCCACAACTTGAAATTGCTTCCATTAAACTGTTCAACCTCTATTCTTCTGGATGTGCCTTCCATCTCCTTCCTATAACAAGATTACAAAATACTCTGCACAAACTCCCACTCAATCTAAGATTAGTACAAAAAACCCTACCTAGCAGCTAGGACCAAAACTAGCCAGGCTCTGATACCAATTGAAAGGAAGCTAGGTGTGCAAAAATTGCTTCCTAAACTAATCTAATGAGGGGAGAGGTATGCAAATTCATTTTAACCTTTACAGTTGCAGAAATATTAAACTTATATCATAGATATTATAGCAGCAAACATAAAACAAGAATGTAGATAGAGAGAAGTAGACACAAGATGTATCGTGGGGAAAACCTTTTCAGGTGAAAAACCCCACAGTACTCTAAAACCTACACAATTTATTATCTGAAATAGTTACAGTTTACAATACACTTGCAATGTAATTTCTTCCAAGAGTCTTCAAACATCAAATTTGGAGTTATTCCATAAGCATAAGAGTACATGTAAAAACACTATGCAACTACAACTCCAAACTATGCAATATATAGAGATTACAAGGCAAATATTGGAAGCATCTTGGGATAGGCGTCCACCTTGGCCACATGGCCATTTTCCTACATCAAAGGACACTTGTCCTTGTTGTAAATACATCCCTTACATCTTTCATACATGGCAGATTTGACTTTCCCAATATGGAGTGCTCCAGGCTAAAAATAGACTCTAACAAATGCTCTTACACATTTTACAGTTGTCATAGATTTTCCCAACATAACAACCTTTAATGTTGTAAGAGAATCCATCATACAATGCTAAATATAGCATATTCCTCTTAAAACATGTCATAGACCAAATTGGGTGCCAAAAGATGCCTTTCCCTCATGCAAAGATCCTCACTGACACTTATCATCACTTGTCATAGGAATCTCCAAACTTGGCTCTTACGCATCATAGATTCTGTCATATGGAATATCCTCTTCCACATACCACAAGATGCCAAAACATGGCATAATAGTGCCACCTCAAATTGGACTCCCAAATTCATGTAGGTTTGACTTGACCATCCAGGTCACATTCCAAGTAAGATGACATGTCACCGTGCCACCTGAAATAAGTGACCAAACTGAATGTGCAAGTAATTACAACATGAGGCAATAAATTAATATTCAAATAAATAAATAATTCTAGGAATTTGCAAAGGTTGAGACACCTTAATTCCCAACAATCCCCTTAAGTGTATGCCCCCTCTCACAGAGGTAGAAACCTAAGGAGTTTTGAATTCCTCTGCAATTTGAAAATTCTTTCCCACCAACTAAACCTTTTCTCTTTTCTAGAACTATGTGCTACTTCTTCAGATCTTTTTCTCTTTCAATCTTTAACTAGCTTCTTCTAGGGTCCCAGCAATGGAACCAAGTGTTAGCTATAAATGTAGAGGATATACCGGTCCAGAGATTCGGTCCTCAATCAAGTCTTTGTAGTTAGTTTATACCCTAGTCAGGTAGCTAGAGATTGACATCAAAACATAAAGAATAACCAAATAGAGTATTACATTCACATCAAAATAAGATAACACACAAAGTTACCCGGTACCGACAGATCTCCATATATACATATTAACAGCAATCAAGAGTACATATCATATGTCCATCCTCCGACAGGTCTAAGTCTCTGCCACACAAGTTACATATATGACTTCTATGTCGTTATTTACATCAGAACATACTCGTATTCTCCTATCCTGCCTGCTTACATTCTACTATCTCCTATATATATATATATATATATATATATATATATATATATATATATATATATATATATATATATATATATATATATATATATATATATATATATATATATATATAGACACACACACACACACACACACACACACACACACACACACACACACACACACACTATCTCTAATATATCTAGGGATGTGGTATTCATCATCTTTTGTCAAATTCTAACCTCCACATAGTGGGTAGTCTCCTTTAGTTGGCTTTGTTCTATGCCAAGTAACCTGCTAACACATACTAAGCACACATACAAATGACTTCAACATACTAATCATACCTCCATGGAATGTCTAGTCTCATGAAATGCAATGATTGCTGAATATGCACAAAAATGGATTTGTTGAAAAGGCTTTAAAAACTTTTAAATAAATGCAATTGGTGGGTGTAAATCCAAATTGCTCAACCTTTTCCAACACCCTCTCTACCTATGCCAAATGAGATCTTTGGAACAGGGTATGGACATCCATCAAAACATCAAGGATATGGGAATTTTGTAAGATGTTGTAGTTGTAACTTCCCTAGGAGACATGAATGTAAAATCTGGAAGCATAGAAAAGGCACATGAATTGTTTGACAAAACACTTCAAAGAGATGTGGTCTCATGGAATGCAATGATTGCATGATGTGCAAAAAATGGATTTGTTGAAAAGGCTTTAGAAACTTTCAAGGAAATGTAATTGGCAGATGTAAAGCCAAATCCCTCAACCTTTGCCAACACCCTCCCTGCCTATGCCAAACTAAGATCTTTGGAACAGGGTATGGACATCCATCAAAACATCAAGGATATGGGAATTTTGTCAGATGTTGTAGTTGTAACTTCCCTAGGAGACATGAATGCAAAATGTGGAATCATAGAAAAGGCACATGAATTGTTTGGCAAAATATCTCCAAGAGATGTGGTCCCATGGAATGTAATGATTGTAGGATATGCACAAAATGGAATTGTAGGATATGAACCAAATGGATTTGTTGAAAAGGCTTTAGAAACTTTCAAGCAAATGTAATTGTTAGGTGTAAAGCCAAATTCCACAACCTTTTCCAGCATCCTCCCTGCCTATGCCAAAATGGGATCTTTGGAATAGGGTATGGCCATCCATCAAAGCATAAAGGATATGGGAATTTTGTCAGAAGTTGTAGTTGCAAATGCCCTAGAAGACATGAATGCAAAATGTGGAAGCATAGACAAGGCACATGACATAATCCCTCAAAGAAATGTGGTCTCATGGAAATGCCATGATTGCAGGATATGCACAAAATGGGTTTGTTGAAAAGGCTTTAGAAACTTTCAAGAAAATACAATTAGCTATTGTAAAGGCAAATTCTTGAACCTTTTCTAGCATTTGCCCTGTCTATGCGAAAATGAGATCTTTGGAATAGGGTATGGACATCCATCAAAACATCAAGGATATGGGAAATTTTTTAGATGTTGTAGTTGCAACTACCCTGTGAGACATGCATGCAAAATGTGGAGGCATAGACAAGGAACATGAATTGTTTGATAGAACACCTCAAAGAAATGTGGTCTCATGGAATACCATGATTGTAGGATATGCACAAATGGATTTGTTGAAAATTCTTTAGAGAGGGAGAGAGGGAGAGAGATAGAGAGGGAGAGAGGGAGAGAGATAGAGAGAGGGAGAAATAGATAGATAAAGAGGGAGAAATAGAGAGAGAGAGAGAGAGAATCTATACATAAAGTGCTTCAAACATTGAAAATCTATATACATACTTAAAGCATTTGAAGTGAAAATAAAGGCATTAGAAGGCTAGGTCACGACAATTGTAGAGAAAGCTATTGAAGCTAAAGATACATAGGTAGAAGCAACTAAAAAAAACTCCTAGAGGTTAAAAAAGATGACTAAAGCAAGAATAGAGTTAGCAATGGGTAAAAGCTAGATGGTAAGTAAGACAACCACCAAGAATGCATTATCAAAGCAAGTGGAAAACTTGGAGGTATAATTGAGCCATGAAAAGGATAAAACTAGTGCCAAGGCTATCGAAATAAGATCACTAAAGGAAGATGCCTCTATCCAAGATTATGAGCTAGTGAAGCTAAATAATCAAGTGGACACCTAGGCCTAGACACTCAAGGGCCTAATAGACAAAGTGGCTGACCTAAAGAATATAATATAAGAATCAAAGGAGAAGGTCAAGAGGTTAAATGATGAAGGGGGTAAATCATAAAACACACAACAACAAAAATGGCACACAAAAAATAGAATATTTCTTTATTGATTTGGACAACTTATTACAATAAGAGGAATCAATCCTCCACAGGCTACAACACACTACAACTACCATCACTAGGCTCTGGAATCTTTTCCCTTCTGTAACCCCAAATCAACTAGGGTTTCTATTTTCCCACCTATTCTTGACTCTACACCTTCCCCCTTAACTCTACTACTACCTAAGGTCCCCAAAATAGTCATAAATAGCATTTTTTGGTAGCCTCCAGCTAAATTTTGAAATTTACAACTCCCTCCAAAAGTAGGTCAACTTCCGGGAAGCATAACTTTTGATCCGGGTGTCCGATTGATGAACAATTTTAAGCACCAGAAATCTCGCGATGTGAACTATCATGCTTGAAATATGTAAACAGATTTCTGTCAACTTTTTGTGATGTTATGGGATGTTTTAGTGACTTATATCTCGTTTCAGAAATTTTCAGGGGCTTTTCAGAAAACAAAAAAATTAATATTTTTCAGCTCATAAATGATCTTTGCCCGATTCCCTCACCAAAGTCTTATATTTCAGTTATGAAGCTTTCTGTAACTTTTTTCTTCAATTTGTGCCCAAATGCAAACTTTCCTCAAAATGACAGTTAAACTTTCCAAAACTGGTAGTTTTCTATTTTTAGCAGTTTGGAAAAATTGAAAGTCCTACATCATTATTCGAGAGATTATGGAACCAAAAACACTAATTATGGAAAGAAATGAAAAAAACTACAATGATTTTGAATTAACTTCTTTTTGGGTGATGCAAGATTGCCCTTACACCACTGGATGCTCCTGCATCATTAAAGGGCCAAATTAAAGAGCTCAAATAATTAGTGGTTTCCCTTGACCACATCAAGGTCTTGTGAAGATCATATTGCAAGGCCAAAATGGAGGACACATCATCTAAGCCTTGTGAATGAGAAGAGCCAAATTTCTAGAACTAGTGAATGAAAAGAGACAAGAAGAAACTATATTCAACATGTGGTCCTTAGCTTCCTTTATCAAAGAGGCTAAATTAGTTTTCAAGACATTGTTAGAGCTAGAGGCCCTTGTACAAACATTTATGGCTCAAGCATAGGAGGTATCCTACGAATGCACCAATGAACTAGAGTTCCACTTTATACTCTTATAGAAGATCAATTTGCCTTTGGATAAATAGTGGGAGAAGCTTCTAGATTCTCCTTAGGTTGACCTACTTCCATTTATGAGCATGGACTATCATTGTTGCAACCTACAAACATTGACTAAAAGTAAATTTAATACACATGATTTGTAACCTTGGTCTTAATTTGATTGACTTGTATATGATCCACCATGAAATCTTCTTCCCTATTCATATACCTATTTGTTGATCCTAGGTGGAATTCATATTCTTGCAAGTGCAATCTTTCTCTATAATTGTTTGTCGATCAAGATATGTGTTTAATGCTAATCTATTGTGCTTGGTCAAGATGTATGTGGCATGATTTGATTGAAGATTTATGTCCTTAGTGCTATATGAATTGAATTGAGACACAAAGATCTATATATGCATAAAAGTAATTTATGTAATTGGGGTGTCTTTCAACTAATTTTAGACACCTATAGCCAAATGATCTAGAGAGAGGGAAGTAGAGAGATAGAGAGTAAGGAAGAGAGAGGGGGAGAGATAAAGATAGAGAGGGAAAGAGAGATAGAGAGAGGGTGAGAGAGGAAGGCTGAGATAAAGAAAGGGATAGATAGAGGGAGACATATAGATAGAGGAGATAGTGATAGAGATAGGGAAGGATATATATATATATATATATATATATATATATATATATAGAGAGAGAGAGAGAGAGAGAGAGAGAGAGAGTTCTCCATTGTCCTAGCCTATGTACTCTATGTAGAGGATAAAAGGAACTATATACATGCATCCTTGATAGAAATCAATCATGATAAGTTCAAAGACACTAGATGCCTTCTACTGTAAATTGACAGAATGACAAGGGAAGCAAAATACCTACCACAATATCAAAGAGTGGAAGAGTTAAAATTGGATACATGGGCTAACTTTCCAATTTTTGTGATGAACTACCATTGGTTAGATTGATACTAAGATGAATGCATGCAAACTTCATGTATTTGGACCAACCCTATAAACATTTTTCTCAATTTATAGCTATATATTGGTATATAAAGGCATTCATTTGATTGCCATCCTAGAAAATCATTAGACATCCTAACACTTCAAGGAGCGCTCGTCATAGGAATCTTTTGATTTGGATCACTAAAAGGAATTTAATTTGCATCAAAGTCATTTTAGGACATCTTCATTGCAGCTCGGGATTATTGTCCCTAATCATTTCCATGATTGGAAAGCATGCCTAATCAAGAGGGCTAATCCAAGAGAACTTGGCCCCTTATGATTTGACAATTTCCCCAAGACATTTTTAAATACTCACTATCCTTTAAAATGCTTGGGAAAGAGTAGAATTTAAGGTGAACTAGGCAACATCTACATGCACAACAGTCCAAATTAGATTAATGGATTGCATAACAGATATGTGTTGTGAAGAAGTGACCCAGAGTTGGGATCAACTTGTGTAGAGGTGAGACATTGCAATATCTATTTTGAGGCACTTACTAGAAAGAGAGGGTTAATTTTCAATTCATACGCTAATCAACTCTACAAATTATCAACTCCCATATCCCTACTTCGATCCAAGAACTAAGTATAATTTCTCTTACAGTTGATTTTCTAAAATAATATTAATTTATTTACATACTTTATCATTCCCGAATCTTGTTTATTTAATCTAAGACATGATGCATTCTTTTTAATTAACCTAAATTAATATTAGAGAAAGTGTGTTTTCCATTTACAATTTTATTTCTTTACAAGTATTTAAATCAAAATAAAAGAAAACAAACACTAAAAAAACCAAAAAAACCAAAATGGCACATGTGATTTAGAAACTTCACACCATATAGCGGTTGTAGAAAATGTCAAATGGGAGAAAAGCAAAGAAGAATGCCGTTGAGGATAATTCAAAATGGCGCGGAGGAGAGATGGAAAAAGCAGAGCTAAATTTAAAAACAAGGCCGTTGAAAAGCTTCTTCATTAACTCTTTATGACTTGCCTGGTTCTGTTTTTTTCTGTTGCGAATGTTTTTCTTGCTTTTATAAAATTGTTTGAGACACTTCTCTGCCAGTGTTTTTTTTCTTACTTTATGTTTTGCTTTCGAATGGATATTTTTCTTTTTGGCTTCAGTCTTTTGCTTTGGCGTGCACGCTGGTCCATCCGTCTTATTGTTTTTCAATGGATTTTTTTGGTTTCGTTTTGCATCTTCTGGCTTTGTTTATGGCGGCAGGCGGCAGCAGAGGAGGCGGCAGAAGAGACAATTTTCCTGTTAATTCAGGTATTCTTCACTACTCACCTTAATACTGTGGGGGTGGGCTTTTCTTTAGCATTCGTGGACTAGTTGCATGTTTAATAGTAATTCTACATAGCTAGTTTGTTTGGATTCGTGGATTTGTTCTTTTGGTAAAAACATAATTATATTGATATGTGGGCATTTTACAAAAAGCCCATTGTCCTCAATAGCAAAAAGAGGCTGAAGAGCAACGGTAGATAGTTTAACAATGCAAGGCATTATGAACAAAACCATAGAGTTTAGCAGCTGATATGAAACAGAGCATTTGAAGGAAAGTCTATATAGAAGAACATAACAAGGAAAAGATAGTAATGTTTGGAACTCAGTGGTTAACCAGAAGCATTTATCTGGTCACATTAAGGCTGATGATGATCAGTTGCATGGAAGGCAATATGGATGAGTTGAAGAAGCCGCAGATAAACTGATGTTGCCAGGCTGATAATCTAATATCAAAAGAGAAAGAGAATGTTCCCTGCCTACATCTTCCTACCTACTATTTACTCTTTCCTGAAGTGCATAGCCTCTACTATTTACAATCCTGTCATGTAGATCCACTTGAGGGAGAGATTGGAAAGTGATATGCTGAATATTGAGAAGGCAAATGAATTTGTACTTCTTCATATTGTTGTGTGATGATGCTTTTGTTTGCTACCAGTAATGAAAGAAAGAGACACTGTAGAGGTAACATGTGATGGTTAATGCCAAGTGGTCTTAAAGAACATTAAGTCCCATAAAGAACATAAATGTGTATTTGTCCTTAGTAGTGGGATGAAGTACAGATACTTGGAAAATAACATGGTAAAGGAAATCATGGAGCTCAAGTCAAATACCTGTGCATAAAAATTGTTGGATTTTGGAGAGGGTCCAAAGGTCCCATGAGTGTTTCCACTTATTTGTTGGGTGAGTCTTCTCCTTCTTATTTTCCAATAGGCTAAGGCGAATGTGCATTCCCCACTGTTTGCTCCATGTTCTGACTGTTCTCCAAGATTCTTCTGTTGTATTCTATCCAAATGTGCCAATTAATGTGTCCTAGGGTTATAGGATAGAGTTGGCCAGTGATCAGCATTTCAGTATTTTATTGTTTTTAAACCCCTGCCTAACTTGTGAGATATCTCCTTCCATATGGTACTGGTAAAAGTGCTGTTTATAAACAGGTGGAATGATTTCGTCATTTGTTTTTGCATTTGGGTTCACCCATATGGGTCTATCCATCCTCTTTTACCACGAATCACTAAGCCATAAGAAAGAACTATTGGATTTTGGATATGATCCAAAGGTCCCACAAGTGTTTCCATTTATTCCTTCAGGAAGCCCTGGATTTTTTTGTATAATGAGAACTTCTTTAAGCCTGCTTTATTGTGATTGTAGAAATTGGTTAATTCTGTAATACTTGTATATTTCAGTTTCCTCTTTATTTTTCTCCTACAATATAGTCTTCCATGTTGTGAGACCTTGCTTTTGTAGTTTCTCGTGTAACTGTGAGCAACTCACAGGTGGGTGTTAATTCCAGCTGTCCTCTCAGAAGTTAATCTTTGTACCTGCTCCTATTTTCCAAGTGATTCCTTGACTTAGTTAGACACTCCTGTCTTAATACGTTGTGCTTTAGTTGCTAGTTGTGGCCTCCAACTGTTTTTTAAAGGGTCAAAAAGATACTTGAATGGGTGATTTTTGCCCAGGGAAGGGGTAGTAGATGGTTCTCAACCTACCTCCATGCTAATCTCATTGCTAATGCAGTATTCAATTCGTGTATGTTTTTGATGTTTAGTCCCCCATTTTGTTTGCTTTTGGATATAACTTGCCAGGCCACTAAAGATTTTAATGACTCTTCTGCCAAACACACTGATTGAGATTACTAGCAATTATATCTAACCACTAATTGTTAAAGTATTTCCTTGTAATGTATAGATTAGTGTGTTTGTTATATTGTTTGAACCTATGAAAACATTCTGCCAAGATAGTAGAATTTCATTTCTTATGCTATCATTTGTATTATTTTATTTTTTTACATATGGTTAATTTTTTAAGATATAAAATTATTTACAGTATTTTTTTTTTGTAATAGACTGCATTTGTTATAATAATTTATTTTTTTAACTACTATCTAAATTTTGATCAATATATTGCTTACTAGTTATATTTTACATTTGTAGTGAAACAAATGTATAGTGGATATATGTGAGCAGCCACTTCATTAAGAATGCGATTTGTTTGGCTGCTATGATTTGTGTTACAGTTATTAGCAGTTGATGTACTTTGTATTATTTTATTTTTTCTACACATGGTTAATTTTTTATAATGTAAAATTATTTCCTTGTTTGTAGTGGACTGTATTTGCTATAGTAATTGATTTTGTAGGCAAATTTTGATTATTATATTGCTCACTAGTTGTATTTTATATTTGTAGGGAAACAGATATACAGGGGATATATGTGAGTGAGCAGCCACTTAACTAAGAAAAATATGGAAGGAGCCTATTTATAGTGGAATTCACCTCAAAATTGTTTGGAAATTTTGAATAAATTGTTGAAAGCAGATTGATTTCTAGAAATGTAATAAGGAAAGATATTTTTAGTTTTTAATAAAATTATTTTTTTGGGGGAAGGGGTTAAATTACCCCTTCCAAAGGTCAGAGGGAATGGCCATTGGCCATGGTCATTCTTAAAAGGCTAGTATCTTTTATAGTTAGTGTGGTGGTTTTATTTTATATTTCGTAACATTTAGTTTCTATTAGAATCATAATGCTGACAACATATAATTAGCACTCTAGTAATAAAACAACAAATCATAAGGCAATCAACTAGTATTGTTAATTATAATTTTGATAAACCATAATAAAATTAATTTTTATTATAATATAACTATTTCTAACTTCATTGAACTACATTTTTTTTCCAAGTCTAGTTTTATCTTGATATTTCAATTACATTGGACCAAATCTTTTTAATCTTAATTATAAATTTTATTTTTGAACATTCTTAATTTATTTTAATTTTTTATTTTGAGGTTGTATGAGGCAAATGATGTGTTTTCCAATTATTAACTTTAACATTCCCTCTATATGAAGTGTGTTTAAATTTTATGATTCACTTTGAGGAAATTGATGTGTTTTCCAATTATTAACTTTAACATTCACTCTATATGAAGTGTGTTTAAATTTTATGATTCACTTAGATTTGATCCTCTTATTATTTAATTTTATGATTCACTTAGATTTGATCCTCTTATTATTTGTGTATGTTTTGTTTGAACTTTCACATTCACTTGTAAAGAGTGTGTAAGCTTTCAGATTCACTTTATGTGTTTATTTTTACATCTTTGATCTTTAATGTTTACTTCAAGTATGTGTAAAAAGTGTGTTTTAACTAACTTGTGTCAAGTGTGTTTGAATTTTGGCATGTTTGAACTTTAGTGTACTTTGTGTGTATCAAGTGTGTTTGAACTAACTTTGTTTGAACTTTAGCATACTTTGTATATATCAAGTGTGTTTGAACTAACTTTGTTTGAACTTTACCATTCACTTTGTATGTATCAAGTGTGTTTGAACATTTGAACTTTAGCATACTTTGTATATATCAAGTGTGTTTGAACTAACTTTGTTTGAACTTTAGCATTCACTTTCTATGTATCATGTGTGTTTGAACTAACTTTGGCACTTGCTTTGTGGATTTGTGTATTTTTTAACTAATTTTAGCTTTCACTTTGTATAAAGCATGTTTAAATTTTACCATTCACTTGGATTTAAACCTCTTATTTTCTGTGTGTGTGTATTTTATGTTTTGATGTTCACATTCACTTTGTGTGAAGAGTGTGTAAGCTTAGACATTAACTTTATGCGTTTGTTTGAACTTTGGCTATTTATGTGTGTGTATGTTATGTTTTGACTTTTAGATTCACTTTGTGTGAAGAGTGGGTAAGCTTTGACATTAACTTTATGTGTTTGTTAGAACTTTGGCTATTTGTGTGTGTCTATGTTATGTTTTAACTTTCACATTCACTTTGTGTGAAGAGTTTGTAAGCTTCGACGTTAAATTTATGTGCTTATTTGAACTTTGGCATCTTTGCTTTAGTGTTTATTTTGTATGTATGTAAAGTGTGTCTGAATTAATTTTTGCATTCACTTGGATTTGATCATTTGTGTGTGCTTGTTTCAACTCATTTTGTGTATGTATTTGTATTTTTGAACTAACTTTAACATTCAGTTTGTATGAAGTGTTTTTAAATTTCACCATTCACTTAGATTTGTATGTACATGTGTGTATGTTATGTTTGAACTTTCACATTCCTTTCTATGAAGAGTGTGTAAGCTTTGACATTCACATTATGTGTTTGTCTGAACTTTGGCATCTTTGATATTTAGCATTTACTTTGCATGTGTGTAAAGTGTGTGTTTGCATTAACTTTGGCATTCACTTGGATTTAATCCCCTCATCTTTGAGCTTTAGTGTTTACCTTGTGTGTGTGAGGTTTGTGTTTCAACTAACTTTGTGTCAAGTGTGTTTGAACTTTGGCATCTTTGACCTTTAGTGTACTTTGTGTGTATCAAGCGTGTTTGAACTAATTTAGTTTGAACTTTAGCATTCAATTTGTATGTGTGTGTGCATGTGCATGTGCATGAAGTGTCTATTAGCATTCACTTTTTGTGTTCATAAACTGTGTGTTTGAATTAACTTTTCCACTCACTTTGTATATGTGTGCCTATGTTTGAACTAACTTTGACACTTTGTGTGTATCAAGTGTGTTTGAACTAGTTTTGTTTGAATTTTGGCATTCACTTTGTATGTGTGTCTTTGTGTACATGCTTTGACATTCATTGTATGTGTTTGTTTGAAATTTGACATGTTTAATCTTTAGAATTTACTTTGTATGCATGAAAAGTGTCTATTTGAACTAACTTTCTCTGAAATGTGCTTGAACTTTAGCATTCACTTTTTGTGTTCATGAAGTATGTGTTCGAATTAACTTTTCCACTCAATTTGTATATGTGTGCCTATTTTTGAACTAACGTTGGCACTTATTTTGTGTATGTGTGTATTTTTGAACTAAGTTTAGCATTCACTTTGTATGAAGTGTGTTTAAATTTTACCAATCACTTAGATTTGATCAACTTTCACACTCACTTTGTGCAAATAGTTTGTAAATTTTAACATTCACTTTATGTGTTTGTTTGAACTTTATCATGTTTAATCTTTAGCATTTACTTTGTATGCATGAAAAATGTCTATTTGAGCTAACTTTGTGTGTGTCAAGTGTTTAAACTTTGACATCTTTGACCTTTAGTGTACTTTGTGTGTGTCAAGTGTGTTTGAACTAGCTTTGTTTGAACTTTAGCAGTCACTTCGTATGTGTGTCTTTGTGTACATGCTTTGACATTCATTGTATGTGTTTGTTTCAACTTTGACATGTTTAATCTTTAGAATTTACTTTGTATGCATGAAAAGTGTCTATTTGAACTAACTTTCTATGAAATGTACTTGAACCTCTACATGTTAGCATTTTGATTATGTGTGCATTTGAACTTTGGCATGCTTGAACTTAAGCATTCATACAAAGTGGTTGAACTTTTTGTTAAGTGTGCTTGAAATTTGGAATGTTTAAACTTTAGCATTCACTTTGTGTGTGTGCAAGACATGTCTTTGAACTAATTTTGACATTCATTTTTTGTTTGCATGAAGTATGTGTTTAAACTAACTTTGCATTCACTTTTTGTGTGCGCAAGTGTTGTGTTTGAACTATCTTTAGCATTCATAACTAACTTTGGCATTCACTTTTTGTGCATGTATGTCTTAACTAACTTTGGCAATCACTTTGTATGAAGTGTGTTTAGACTAAATGAGTTTGAACTTTCACATTTACTTTGTATGGAGAGTTTTTAAACTTTTACATGTTTGAACTTATATGTTTAACACTATGTGTATGAAGTGTGCAAGTGAACTAGTGTTTGGCTTCACTTTGTGTGTGTATGTCTAAACTAACTTTAGCATTCACTTTTGACAGAGTGTGTTAGCCTACCTCCTAAATTTTAATGTCTTACACCTTCATTGTTTCCCTTGCTCCCTATTTGGCTCACTATTAATATCTAATCTAAGACTTCTTTCAATAGGCCTCATTGAGAAACTATGTGTTGTGTTGTGTTTCATGTTCCTTTTATCCTTTATTTTGTGTGTTGGTGTTAAATTTTCATGTTTGGGGGTTCGTGTTCCTATTTTCAATTGTCTTTCTAGGCGAGTTTCAAGGTCTATCTTGCAATTTGCATATTTTGCAAAGTTACTTCATAGCCCCACAGGCCTTCAATGTATTATGTGCATGGATTTCTCTCCCCTATGTGCAAGTTGTTCATTTGTCCCCTATGCTTGCACTTCCTTTATTTGTACTATACCTTGCATGTAGACTTCTTCACCCTACAAGTAGCATTCCTACAACCTACTTCCATACCTCTACACCCCCAAAGGCCTGCACAATTTATCTTGTGGACTTCTTTCTCCCTTTGCAACTTGCAAGTTGCCTCCTCACTCTTAGATCCCACACTTCCTCTAGCTTGCATTGTGCACTTATCCTATATGTTTATAACTTGCAATTTTGCTCTCTAATCTTTGCCTCTCACCATTCCTCTCCTTTGTGGATTTTCTTTCTTTTGCAATATACATATTTGGTAAACTTTGACCCTAATTTTGTAGACTTACAAATATGAGTTGGGCTTGCCCTTGCATGAGGACTTTGTCATTTGAACAAAGTTCAACACCTACTTATAGACATACATAGGAATGACACTAATGCACTTTCTTGGATGTGACTAGGCTTGGGAGAGTGCTCCATGCATGTGAAAGTAGAAAGTCAAGTGGTTGTTGATGAGAGTAGGATGGGAAACCTAAGAATGTGATGCAAAAAGCATGGGTGACCTACAGACTTGTAAGGCACACATTTGACTCCACCATTGTTTCAAGAATGAATATACATGAATAGAAGATATAAGGTGGGGTTGGTCATCTGGCTACAAGAGAGTTTCATTGTAAGGTAGGGATGCTCTTCATTTTATTAGTTTTAGGGCATGTTTGTAATACTGTAAGTTTGATTTTTACTCCATTTTGTAAATGCATCCTTGTGATTCATTGAAGGATATTCTGTGATTGTACAGTTATCAAGATTTTGAATGTCTTTATGAATCTTAGATGGGGCTTTTGTGAAAATCAATTACTCTTTTTAAATTTTCTAATTTGAGTATTATGATTGATTACTTGTTTATCATAGACAAGTTGGAGTTAAGCATGATGCTAACATTTCAATCATGCCACATGCTATTATCCTAGATAAAGATAAGAGTAAACAAAGGGTAAATGTTGAGAATGTAAACAAGGGTTCAACAACAAGAATGGTTGAAAAAAGAAAGGCTCCTACCCAAAATCTAGTGATGTAAAAGAAATTTGCTCACAAAAATAAATAAATTGTGGTGCCTATCAACAATGTTGAACTTCCAAAACAAAAGAGAGCAAGACGAAGTGAAGAAGACAAAGGGCAATGGTGGTTATGTAAATAACAAAACTTATTAGATTAAAGGTCAATCCATCACTATTATCATATAATCATCAAATAAATAGATCACACTCAAACAAAGAAACAAAATTTGATTCTCTTTAACAAACACATGCAAACCCCAAATATATTTGGAAATAAAAGTGACCATATTTATATTTGAGTGTTTAATCCTGAAACACACAAATATAATTATCATGGAATGTGGAAAGTTGATGTCTATTATTGACCATATTTAATATCATATCATCAAAAACATGTATTTCATAGTAAAATCAAACTCTTTTCTCAACCATGTGTTCACACATGTGCCTTCAATGTCGTACTAGTCAATGAATCATCATTAAACTAATAAATATTGGAAGAATCATATAATAAAAATGTTCTAATTTTAGATCTTGCATTGCCCTTCACCCTATAAACAAATGTTAAGGGGGACTAAAGTTTAATGTCATCCTTAATCTAATAGCTCCATAAAATGTTTGTAGCTAAATTTTAGAATGATTCATTCTAAAAACTCTCATGAAGTACATAATTTTGTAGTCTAAAAATTTAGGGTACTTCATTCTAAAAATTATCATAGAGGACATAATTTTGCAACTAAAATATAAGATGCTTCATTCTAATAATTCCTATGAATGATATAAATTTCCAAAAAGAATAGGCCTATTCCAGAAGGAAAAAAAACTTTTATGCTTGATTCCAACTACTCCTATATAAGAAATAATTTCCAACTAAGAATGAGCTTGCGCCACATACTACATAGTAATTTACCATTATTGAATTAGTTTATGAATGAATTCAATTGGTTTAATTAAAATCCCAGGGCAATTTTATAGCTTTTGTCTATGGTATATAAACAACTAATGAATGGCAACAACAACTAAACTTTAAATTAAAATAGATTGTTTACACCTAAATTTTAGGTTATACTTAAACATAAAGGTCACATATGATATTATCAAATGCACATAAGACATCAAACTCTTCATTTACATGTGTTCATTTTAATACTTTTACTAAGTTTTTACATATATAGGATGTGTTCAAACCAGCCATCCCCAATCTAACAATATAAACTACCATCCAACAAGATATCAAATCTTTGTTGGTATGTTTTTAGTAGTTTAACATCTTATATAAACAAAGAGCATGGGGTTGATTAGTATGTTTCTACACTTTGGCATTTGGCATCTTACATGAACAAAGAGTGGAATTATTTTTGCATTTTAAGATCTTACATTAACAAAGAATCCATGTGATAACAAAGGTAAAATACCAAATTAATTTATTAAACATGTATGATTTAGACAAGATAATATAATATGTCAAAGGAAGTATATGCCAATAAAAAGAAACCATCAAATTGCCAATATTGTGAGCATGCTAGATAGTTTCTAAAAATATTATTTCATCATGATTTTGCATGTCATCTAGTTAAATATGCTCAAATTTGTGAATAAACAAAGAAATGACAACCCAATAGAGAAATATATCAACCAAGGGCATTTAGCCCATAAATCATATGTTAATACTAGAGAACCAATAAGAGATGAGAATCAATAACTTGTTGGTAGAGTTTTTTATTATGGGTAAACACTTTTGATTAGGGTTATGAACTAGAAAGAGGGGTTTTGAAAGGGCCCCACCCTTTTACAAAAATAAGACAAGAAATAGCACTAATGCTCTAACATCATGAAACAACAGAAAACAAACCACTCAAAGTCAACAAGACACCAACACACCAGAAACCCCCCAAACAACAAGAGTACAAATGAAACAAATACGATAGATAAAACAACAATAAAGCAACTCAAGGTGGATTAAAACCAAATTAGCAAAGATGGAGGAGACCGAACAAGGGAAATGATTTCGCCTGAGTGTAAACCTACCAGCAGAACAGCTAGCATTCCACCTCTGAATGAACTGGAGAGGAGGAGAGAAGAAATCCATGACACAGAGCACAGCCACTCGGATTCGAGGTTTCTTTAGGGTGAGAATAATAGTTGCCGGGGTTGGCCACCCAACGTATATAAAGATATAACAGTTATAAATATTTCTCTATATAAAAAAAAAACTTAAGCAATGTTTCTCTGTATTTCCAACTGAAGTGAATGTTTGGCAACAGGCATTTGATAAAAGCAAATGCAAAGTCTACAGACTACAGCCGTGACAAAGAATACGAATCAGCAAAATCTCTATTGATAAATGATTTTCAAGCTTTCATGCAAGAACCAAGTCAATTTTTTATATACAGATGCACCTCATTTACTAAATATAATACACAATATTTTTGTTGCCCAGATTATGACAGAGATTAAACCTATAAATCTAAGTTATCTTTGTTCAAAATGCCATGTTTTCACCACTTGATTAAACAAGCATACAAGTGATACTAACAAAGTATATTTTAGTCCCGTAAACCATTATCCAGTGGCAACACAAAGCTTGACCTACATATATGCCTGTCAAGCAGGCAGGGAAGCAGTCCCCACCATTTCTTTTCTGAAAGATCATACGTGAAAATGACATAATGATTGTTTTTTTAAAAGTAAATTTTACCACATGGAGCAACAGTAAAAAAATAATTTAGTAAAAAAATAATTTGGATTTCCATGGTTAAAATATGAAATCATAATATAAGTTAGTCTTGAGTTTCTGAAATACATTTATAACTCTTTAAGTGGAAAAATTGTTTGTTTTCAGGTGGTGCAGTATGCATCAGTCTATTTAGCTCACATTGTAGGAACTGCTACTCTATCTTCTGAGAAATTAGAGAAGATCTCTAGCTACTGTCTGGTATGACAAGTTGCAAGTTTGATTTCTGTTTACTAACCAAGGCAGTGGACAAGTATCACTTGATTCGCCAACAACATAAAGCATAAGCCATGTGACATGACTAAAATTTCTTGGGGAGCAAAAACTATGATATTGGTAGGTGTAAAGGCAAATTGCATAACTTTGCCAACATCCTCCCTGCCTGTTGCAAAATGGGTGCTTTGGAACAGGGTATGGACATCCATCAATGCATAATGGAAGGGTTTTTTTTTTGTTAGATATTGTAGTTGGAAATGCTCTAGTAGACTTGTATGCAAAATGTGGAAGCATAGACAAGGCAGAGAATTGTTTCACAGAATGCTTCAAAGAAATGTGGTCTCATGGATTGCCATGATTGCAGGGTATGCACAAATTGGATTTTTTGAAAAGGCTTTACAAACTTTCAAGCAAATGCAAGTGGCAGATGTAAAGCCAAATTCCAACTTTTGCCAGCATCCTGCCTGCCTATGCCAAAATGGGAGCTTTCGAACAGGGCATGGACATATATCAAAGGATAAAGGAAGACGGAATTTCTGTTAGATGTTATAGTAGCAACTGCCCTGATAGACATGCAAGCAAAATGTGGAAGCAAATGCAACTGGTGGCTGTAAAGACAAATTCCACAACTTCTACCAGCATCCTCCTTGTCTGTGTCAAAATGGGAACTTTGGAACAAGGTATGGACATTCATCAAAGCATAATGGATAGAGAACTTTTGTCAGATGTTGCAGATGTTGTGGTTACAACTTTCATGGTAGATGTGTCTGCAAAATGTGGAAGCCTAGACAAGGAACAAGAATTGTTTGACATAATGCCTCAAAGAGATGTAGTCTATCTAAACAAAGTGCCTCAGCAGTCGGAGCCTGTAAAGTGAAAACCATGTACAAACAACTACTCTGTTTAACCAAGACGTGTACCAGGCAGATATAAAACCCTACATAAAACCATCACTTTAAATTTTATTTTAGGAAATGAAGTGATGAAACTACATATGTTACTTGCCAAGGCTTCTTCCAAGCTTGATTGCGAAACTAAATGTGATCAATGTATCCGCATGAACTCATGCAGAACCTCTCCACTGTCACGTCCTCAATTGTGTGCACCAAATACACTGCATTTGTATGGCTCGCTAGTAGTTGGAGATCTTTGGATTTGACCTAATTTGGTGTTTAGATAAATAAGTTCTTAAATTAACCAGAGGGAAAAATTAATAAATGCATTTTACATATCACTCACATGAACTGAGACTTAAGTGCCACATGCAGAATTCAAGCAATATATCAAAAAATATGACAAGATAAACCTCTAAGGAAGTTTATTACGCTGCATCCAAACATCATAGAACCATATAAACAACTTTAAACATCAAGGCATCCATCACCAATATAACAAATTATATTAAGGCATAACACAATTGAACATTACATTACAATTTTTTAGCGATGGAGCTCCCGCGCGATGGATTTTTGAATGCAGAGAAGGAGCGCGATGGTATTTTGTTTGCAGAGAAAGAGTCCCCTGCCCATGGGGTCCCATCCATGGGCATAGTCCAGCCTCAGGTTGGAGTGACTACTGGTTCAGGGGTCGGTAGTGACGAGGTTCTGCAAGTTCTGAAGGCGATTCCTCCTATGGGAGCCTTTGTTGCACCCAACAGATTTATTGTCCCTTCAGGAGGGTGTGGCTCCTTCAAGGCCCTCTTTCTTGAAGTGGATGAAACGATCTCTCCCATGAAGCTTCCTGCTCACCCTCTAAGAGTAGTTCATGTGCTCTATGTTCTACCTTCCCCGGTTGTGGTGTGCTGGTAGGATGTTTCTAAGAATGAGGAATATTACGAGCGTATTGGGGTTGTTTACAGATTCAACAACCTGTGGCCATCCCTGCTAGATCTTCACAGCTAGGTCTTGGAGACTTGGAAGCCCTTGGTGGTGGGCAACATTGAGTTGTTCCCATGCGCCAGGGGTTTCTTTGTGGTGGCCTTCGATTCCCTTGAGAAGTGGGATAATTTGCTGAACGAACAGGTTTGGATGTGAGGAGTGTATTCCCTATCCATTAAGCCCTAGCTTGCTCCTTCAACCCTATCACCGAACCTCTCAACATCAGGCCAACCTGGGTTAGGCTCCCAAATCTCCCTCTTTAGGGTTGGGAAGATTCCTGCTACGAGGACATTGGAAATGCTACCGGCCGCTTCTTGAGGTGGAATCTACAACCTCTTTCATAGGACACTCCACATTTGCCTGCATTCTAGTCAATATTGACATCTCCAAATCCCTTCATGGAGAGGTAGTTCTGTAGGTCAAGGATAGATCGTGGTTGCAACTGCTTGACTATGATGGCCTCTCGTTCAGATGTAGACAGAGCTTTGTCACGAGCCACCTAACCTCCATTTGTCCCCACTCTCGTCACAAGGGTGCAGCCATCGAGTGGAAGAATGCTTCACATGATCACTTGATCATCAGTGCTTCTGATTCCCTAGCAGATGCTCCCTCGACGGTGGGTGTGCCCTCTCCGGTTGTTGTTTTGTCTCCTTTGTGTCTTGTGGATGCTGTGGTGGTTGTGCTTGTCGCATGTCCCTTGCTTCCTCATGTGACTTCTGATCAGCTGATAGTTGCCCCTTCCCTTGAGGGCGTTGTGGAGCTCCCTGCTCCAGTTTAGTCATCGGGTACCCCAGCTTCTTGTGCTAAGGCTTCCCCCACTTCTTGTGTTCCATCTGTGTTAGTGGAATCTGATGAGGATTCCTCTCTCTCCTTGTTCTGTGGACTTAGACTCTTTGAGTTCAGGGACCATTATTCAGAGAAGGAAGAAAGGTCTTCCTAAGTCTATGTCTATTTTGCACCCTCGAGTCAAAGGCATTCATTTCACTAGGTTGAGTTCTAGTGTTGTCTAGTTCCTGTTGTTTGGTCCTTGTTTTCATAGCGGGGTTGCCTTATGTTGTTCAAGGGTATGGACCCTTTCAAAATCTTGTTTTGTTTTTGAATTTCACTACTTGTGAAACTTGCTTAGTTCACCTTTTGGCTTCTTTGTAAGGGTACGGGCCCTTCCTGATTATCTAATTCAAAGCACAGTTGAATATTACTAAATCCTGAAACCTAACACTTAGAACCTTTGGGCTCTTTTTGTTTGAGAATTTTATGTTTAAGAAATGTAGCAGAATATGTGCTTCCAAAAACGCATTCTGATATTCCTTTGCTTGTGTTGAGAGTTGTTTTTTTTCTCTAACCTCAATTAAGTTTATCTAATAGTTGGATTTTCTCTAATCTCAACTTAGTTTGTTTCTTGTTTTCTTCTTGCATATTGTCGATAGTAATTTTAGATGTTTTGTTGCTTCCCATCTTTCCAATTGATTTTGGTATTATGTGGCAATAAAATTCCCAACATAAACAAAAAGATAGAGATTTAAATAACAGTGTTTTTGAACATCAACATTAATCATTGCCAAAGAAGTGATAAACTAAAATTGCTAACAAAGGAAACTAGAGATGTTGAGCTCCATGTCTAGTCTCTTTTACAGCTATTTTTCTGATAGATGATACTCCTACATTTTGGTCTGAAGTTATTTATTTTTCTCAAATCCTTTTGGATTGACATAGAAACCCTATGTCAGAAATGAATAGGTATGTAGAGAGATCTTACATAGAGATGTCAATTGTTGGTGCCATTGATATCTATGCTCCATTTCAACTTGTGAAATTGATTGATTAAAAAAGTGAAGTATATTAGGTAAAGGGTTTTTCTTGAAGAGAATTTAACAATGTCTTTAAACCAGTGAATATAAAGGAAATTTACAAGCAGTATGCTATAAAACACCAAATTCTATGGGTGGAAACATTTTCAATTAGAACATGGTGTCAATCAAGTTAGATATTGATGGAGCCTTGATGGTAATTTCTCAAACAATGATGCTTCCTTAGATGTTAAAAAATTGTGTTGAATAATCTATGAATTGAGGACTCTAGGATGAGATCCAATCATCGAAGTAATTTGCATATATAGTCTGTAGATTCTATCATGGATAGCCTCAATTTCCTTATAGAGAGTGAGAAATGAGTGAGCATCTAGAGAGATGTCATAAAGAAATGTTAGTTGGTGAAATAATGTTTACCATTTATGCATGCTTGATTTTAAATTATGCAATTATTTGATTAGAAATGAGTGTAGGCTATAAGAGTGTAGGCTCATATGATACAAGGTGTTATCAATGTCTATAATCCTACGAAGGTGGCCACAACCTTATAAAATAAATATATGGTATGCATATAAACCAAATTGTGCAGTTATACACTTTTAGTTATAATATTGTCATTTAATCTTTTGATTGTTATTTCAAAGGGTATCGACTAGATGTTAAGCTCCAAAGTGGGATCTCATGTTCTACATTATGCATTTTGCATATCTTATGCCTATTGCTATTGACACCATAAACATTAAGGGAGAAAAATTGAAGATAGGTATATTTACACTCTTAAAAATACTTGAAAAATAAATGTTTTTATGATGGATAGTTTTTAACATTGAACAAGAGGTTCTACAAAAATATAGGGTTTTTAGAGAAAGAGTTAGAAGATCAGATTGAAGGCATTTTTTAGATCTTCCAAAATAGACAAACATCAATATGATGTATGATTAACCAGGAAATTTAACACAAATTTGGTGGATTGGTTGTAGTATTTTACAAGAGGCTTTGCTTATTTTGTACAAACTTGAGAAAGTGTCAGAAGATCAGATTGAAGCCATTTTATTTTAGCTTCAAAAATATATGGACCTAGTGAAAGGTTAACTAGGAAAGCTGGCATAAATCTGGGTGCAATAAGTTGGTAAATTCACTTCTTTTCATTAGAAATCATAGAGTATTTAGTTAGAGCCTGTTAAATAGAAGGGCAAACTTCTGCACTATGTTAATGTTTGTACATAAAACAAACATGATGAATATTTGATGCACTGTAACACCATGTTCTTTTATTAGAAAGATACATGGCAAGTGTATGCAATGCATTAAATTTGAAGTTAGGAGAGGGGCACAGGTTGTAGAGGGAATTTTGTGTTCTGTTGTAAGCTTTAAAACATAAATTGATAATGATAGAGATTTTGCCTTGATGATCTTGCAAATGTTATCTTAAAAGCATGTTTTTGATTAAGGTAAGTAGGGATTTTGAAAGGGCCCAAACCCTGGTACAAGAGAAAAGATACAACAATGAATCCTAGTAAAACTAAAAAGAACAACTAATAGTAGAGCAACATAGGACTAGCTCAACAATGAGACAAACAGACAAAGGGTCAAGGACCCCAAGCAACACAACAAAAGAAAATTAGGGTGGTTTGAAACAAAATTTCACCAAAGAGCTAAGTACACATCTTCAGCTTGGCAATACCCTCAGATCTCTTCTTTTTGGAAGACCTAGGACAATCCAAAGGGCCACTCGAGGTCCTAGAATTGCATTGCACCTTAGCCAAAGGAGTTTCCATCACATCTCCATTGTCCCTTTTCCCATTATCTTGCATATCAGCCGAAGGAGTCCTCTTTTCAGCACTACTATCTTTAGAAATTTCCCTATTTTCCATTATAAGTACATCCACTAGGGGGGATGCACTACTTTCTCTTCCAAACAAGATGTTGCTTCTTTCTACTTGGACAAGCAACGTCAGAATGACCAGCTTTGTGACAGCTAAAGCAAACAGCATGAGAGTGTTCAAATTCAATCTGCTGAACCCAACTACCAAACTTGGATAATAAGGTAATCCTAGAAGGGAGTGATAGTGATAGATTGTCATTGATGTCAAAAGTATGTTGAGTTGATGTTGCAAAGTTGCAATGTTGTCATAGTTGTTGCAAGACATCAGGAGGAGATGGTTAATGAGGCATTCATCATGAACTTAATATGGTTGAGGTAAATTCAAATGTGTTTTTCAATCAGGTTCAATTTGCATTTGATAGATCAAGGATCTATCAGGAGTTTTGCATCATAATGATATCTTTATATCATTTTGCTTACATATGATGGAGCGTTGTTGGATCATGTGAAATCAGTTATAGGATCCTATTTAGGATGCATGTTCATTTTGTCTTCTGTGGATCTTCAGTGTGTCAGTGTGTAACTAAAGTGAAGGACTTGTTTGTTCAGTAGTTCTTGATGTGATCATCTCATGACAGTTGTTTGTAATATGAATAGTGGCAGCATGACAAGGATGACATTGTTGATAGGTTGAAATCTCCATGAAGGTTAAACAAGAATATCAGTAAATCAACTCACTCTCAAGGAGTGCTTCATTGGCATAGTGGTTCTTTATCAGAAGCTTATTTAGATGATTCTTCACTAATGTTAAAAGGTTGATATAAGTCTTGACAAGATGATGTCACAAACTGGAAGTCTTCAAATCATCAAAGCACTCTTCAAAGCATAATAAAAAGGCATATTGGTTAAGGTTTATTTGGACAGCAGGTGTAGAGGTCACTTGAATTGGACTAATTGATATCCTTTTCTTAGTTCTCCATATTTTTCTTGAGGTCATTATTATCTAAGTCTTTGATTGTCTATCTATCCTAAACTAAGTTCTTCATTCCTTTCCAAGCCTATCACATACCAAATGCTCTTTATGTTATAACAATGAGTTGACCTGCAATGGTAAGTCAAAGTCACTTAAAGTGACCTGTTAGAGGGCTACCATCACATGACAGCAACCGGCCCCTTCACAGTTTTTTACCTATAGAGCAAGTCATCCAAATGGGCGGGCTCTCATTGTGTTTAAATTTGAACATACCACCGCCAAAAGTCACACAGGTTTGCATGTAAAATGGAAGTTTATGCATTAAGGAAAAAGGAAAAGGCTTTTAGTCTTTCCTTGAAACTTTCAAAAGTATTTAGAATCTTTTCTTTGAAGCCCGAAATCAAAGATAGACAATTTCCTTTTTAAAACTTAAGTAATTTCCTTCTAATATTTTTTGGTCGGTCCTTTTTTTAAGGAGTTTTTTTTAATAAGGAGAATTTTATTATCTTTATGAAGAGATTTTTAAGAGGATGACGTTTTCTAAGGACTAATTTTTTTTAGGAGATTGGAGATTATTTTTTTTAAAAGGATTATTTTGAGGTGATTTTCTTTTGAAAGGTAGATTGGATTTGAATGCAGGATTTGCAGAGAAGGAGATAAAAATGAAAAGACTAAATATTCAAAGAGATTTTATTTTTCTCCTACAGGTCCTGATTGAAATGTTAGAGAATATGAAATGATCTTGTCAATAATGTTGCAGAGAATTTAGAGCTATTTATGCAGATTGAAGAGATTGAAGAGTCATCTTCGAAGGAATATAAAGAGATTTTGTTTATACAGAGAATATATTTTCTTTGCAGGATTAAATGGTTTCAATGAAGGGGTTTGACTTCTTGCACATGGAGATCAGAAAGAGATTTTATTTTTCTCTTTCAAGAGCAAATTGAAAAATCTTATTTCAATTAAAGATTTTTCTTAATTATTGTTTTAGATGATTTGTCTGTGCAGCGTAAGTGAAAGGTTTCAAAATTTTTGAAGAAGATTTACATATTTTTGCAAGGGATAATTTGAGATGTCAAATAATATGAAAGGGTTCTAAAATGGACAGAGAAATAATATTTTTTATTACAAGAGATTGATTTTTGAAATAAGAAAAATTGCAGAGAGAAGGTGAAAAGTTTTTGTTTGCAGGATCTTCGTTGAGAGAAGATGAAAATGTTCATACAGAAGAGGAAAGGTGAAAAGATATTCAACTTATATAAAGTTGTTTTTCAGGTGCATTGATGTGTGAATTAAGAAGGATAGAGATGAAACATACAGTGTTGTGAAGTGTTGTTGAGAATCAAGCAGTGTTGGTGTTGTAGAGTGGATCATGATACAGGATTGGAATATCTGAGTTTGTATATGATTTGGGAATGGTCATTTGACAGACACATGAGAGAGAATAAATGTTATGTATTGAAACAGAGAAACCCTCTGAATTTGTGTTTTCAGTTTGTTCTGATTTAGGGGTTGGTGCTCCTTGAAGCTGGTGCTTCTCAACTTTGTTTCCAGTGAGGCACACAGTATGCCAGTGAGGCTTGTAGGTCAGTAAGACCTTTCAATGGTCAGTGAGACATAATATTCAGCCAGTGAGGCTTTGTAAGATGTTTTCAAAGTTAAGCCAGTGAGGCACTTTATGAGTGGTTTTTCTACCCCTGAGGGTTTTCCACTCGGTAAAAAGGTTGTGTCTTGATTTCTTCTATGTGTGTGCATATTATTGGTTTGATCATGTCTTGTTTACATCTGTTATTGTAAGTCTTGTGCACATAAACTCAACAAATCTTTAATATATTCCTTTCTATCTGTCTGTAAGAGAAAGCTTGCAAAAAGTTGTAAAATGTTTGAAAACTAATACAACACAGATTCACCCCCCCTCTCTGTGTTGTCCTAAACTCCTACAATTGGTATCAGAGCAAAGTTCCCTTTTGTAGCTTAATCAACTTGGGTAGGTCATGTGTGTGGAGTTCAATGGGTAAGTGCAGAAGAAATAAGAATAAAAATGTCAAGCTTCATTTTAGTCAAAAGACATCATTCATATCAAATCTAGATGTTGATATAAAGTCAGTGGATAAAGATGTTGTCCAAGTTGAATCCAATATTGTTTCAAATGTTCCTCAGTTTGATGGTTCAAATTTTTCAGTTTGGTATGTTAGAATGCAAGTATATTTATCCTCCTTAGGATATGATGTTTTAATGTCAGTTGAAAATGGTATTTCGACAAATAGCAAAGAAGGCTATATTATCTGCTCTATCTAATGATGTTATTTGTAAAGTTATGGATTGTGTTACAGCTCAGGATATGTGGAGGAGATTGAAAAGGATTTATCAAGTTAATGATAAAGAAGGGGACACTCTAGTGTGTGAAGAAAGTAGCAATGAAAAGAGACTTTCAAATGAAGGAGTTGAAGTTCAATCCCAATCAAATTCAGAAAAAGCTAGCATCACAAGTGATAATAATCAGAGTGATGATGATGAGGATTATAATGAACAAGATTGTGAGATTGATTTGGAAGGAGAGCTCATATATGCTCTAAGTGAGCTCAAGAATTATAAGAAGGAGAACAATAAATTAATGATGTAGTTGCAGCAAGAAAGAGATTTAAAAGATAAAGCTCTTACAGATCTTGAAGATGCTAGAAACCTGATTATAGACTTGAAGAATCAAGCAAGTGAATCAGATAAACTGGTTGTCAGTTTGAAATCAGAAATTGAAAAAGCTAAGAGGATAGATGATGTCTCAATATCTAATCTTGAAGTTGCAAGGATTGAAAATCTAAAACTAGAGAGTGATATTATCAATCTGAGAAAAGAGTATGATGGTCTCAAAGCTTTATCAAAGAAGTATAAGGAGTTTGAAGAAAGCTCAAGCAAGCTACATAAGATGCTTGGTAAACAAAAACTATATGGAGACACTACTGGACTTGGTTTTGAAGAAGGAGAATGTTCAAAAGCAAGAGAGACTCCTAGAAGAAAAATTGATTCAAGTCTTCATGTTGCTGCCAGAGAAAGTAAAAGGAAGAATGAAACAGAACAGAAAATTAGAGATGAATTTGTGCACAATCAAAGAAGGAATTTCAGAAAACCTGCTGCTATAAGACAAGCATACATGTACAGGTATAACTATTCTTTTAATGGTTATTGTTATACTTGTAATCAATTTGGTCGCAAATCAGTAAATTGCAGAAGGAATACTAATATTGTTTGTTACAAGTGCAATAAGGTTGGACATATTCAAAGGAATTGCACAATGAATAGAATGAATGAATCTGCATGGAAGCATAACATATTTGCTCAGGAGATGACAAAAGGGTACTATTAGTCATTTGGTTATGATTATAACGTAGTTTGTTATAATTACAAATCTTTTGGTCATAAAGCACACAGTTGCAGGAGAGCATCACCTAATTTGAAAGGTTGGGAAAAGAAAATTGAAAAGGCACCTATGAAGATTTGGAAGCAGAAAGAAAGTAAAGAGAAGTCAGAATCTAAGCTTGTGCATCTTGCACAAGTCATTACATCTATTGCATAACATAGCATGAAGTAAGGGGGAGTATGTGACAATGATACAGGTGATCTTTAGTTTTGTATGCATACAAGATGTTAAAAGGATGGTCAGGGGTTCAAAGCAAAGAGTTTTGGTTTATGAATGATCCTATTCATATTTTGTTCATAGCATGTTGTTACTGACAATGGTTGAGTTGGTATGTTGTTGCAGTTCAATGAGATCTTGATATGGTGAAGTGTTTGTTGTCATTAAGATATTTCCAAAAGCCCTTGTCAGATATTAGCATGTGTTGGCTAAGGTGGCTGAAAATGACAAATTCAATTCATAGCACTTATCTATGTTTTTGATTTGTGCAAAGTGTTGTTGCAAGCAGAATTTGTTGATGCAATTTGTTTGATTGTTGTTTGTATGACAAAGTCAAGAGGCAGAAGTTCTTGTTGGTTGCAGGATGTAGATTTGACAGTATGTTGTGAAAAGTGTCTTGTGCAGAACAGAAGGATAGTTCAGATGGTCTTCAGTCTTTGTCATGTTAGAAAAGGTGTCAGAATAGTTTGGTTGCAGGATGATAATTCATTTCAAAGAAGTCAATTTGATAGTCATATCAACTACCTTGTTGAGTAATGTTTTATGACATATGTTTTGCATAAGTATTGAAGCTTTCAGGTGATTTGGAGATAGTGTTTCACTTGTTTCATTGATGATCTTCCTCACTAATATGTTTCAAACAGAGTTCTTCAAACTATGACATTGATGGTGATATCCTGAGGAAGTTAAAGGGGAGTTAATCAGAGGATTGAGTTGTCACTATCATTGGGAGTTTTTGAAAAGGTCTTATCAAAAGTAGTAATCATGTCATCTAGAGTTGGGAATTGTGTGATGAGGAGTCTTCATAATTTTTGTTTGCAAATCTGTTTATCAAAGAAGTTTGGTATGTTTATGTTTTCTTTGCAAAAGTGTTCAGAAGGTTAACTGTCAGTAAATGGATGGTATACTTCAGGTTGATATGTTGCTTCAAGACTAATTCAGGAAGTGGATAAGTGTTGAGTTGAGTTGAGTTATGTTGGTTAGTCTTGTCAGTGTTTCCCAATGATATTTCTAAGTAGTAATTTGTTTGTGAACTTTAACACATGGGAGATCTTGGAGATTTGCTATTTCAGGTCAAAAAGTGTTGGTTTAGGAGTTTGTTAAAGAAAGTAATCAAGGATCTCATTGCTGTCAGTGTTTCATCTTCATCTACATGTTTGGTTTGATGATTTGGTTGGTGTGCCTTACATGATGTTTCTTTTAGGTCCTATGCTTCATAGTTTCTTATTACTCACTAGTTGAGAAGTTGTGCAGTATGCAGATGTGTAAGAACAAGAGCTTTAAGAATAACAACAAATTGTAAATATGAGTTATTTTTCTCAAGGGGAGATATTTGCCTTTGTCATCAGATGTCAAAAAGGGGGAGAAAGTAAAATTGCTTCAGATGGTTTTGCCATCAATAACAAAGGGGGAGATTGATAGTGATAGATTGTCATTGATGTCAAAAGTATGTTGAGTTGATGTTGCAAAGTTGCAATGTTGTCATAGTTGTTGCAGGACATCAGGAGGAGATGGTTAATGAGGCATTCATCATGAACTTAATATGGTTGAGGTAAATTCAGATGTGTTTTTCAATCAGGTTCAATTTGCATTTGATAGATCAAGGATCTATCAGGAGTTTTGCATCATAATGATATCTTTATATCATTTTGCTTACATATGATGGAGTGTTGTTGGATCATGTGAAATTAGTTATAGGATCCTATTTAGGATGCATGTTCATTTTGTGTTCTGTGGATCTTCAGTGTGTCAGTGTGTAACTAAAGTGAAGGACTTGTTTGTTCAGTAGTTCTTGATGTGATCATCTCATGACAGTTGTTTGTAATATGAATAGTGGCAGCATGACAAGGATGACATTGTTGATAGGTTGAAATCTCCATGAAGGTTAAACAAGAACATCAGTAAATCAACTCACTCTCAAGGAGTGCTTCATTGGCATAGTGGTTCTTTATCAGAAGCTTATTTAGATGATTCTTCACTAATGTTAAAAGGTTGATATAAGTCTTGACAAGATGATGTCACAAACTGGAAGTCTTCAAATCATCAAAGCATTCTTCAAAGCATAATAAAAAGGCATATTGGTTAAGGTTTATTTGGACAGCAGGTGTAGAGGTCACTTGAATTGGACTAATTGATATCCTTTTCTTAGTTCTCCATATTTTTCTTGAGGTCATTATTATCTAAGTCTTTGATTGTCTATCTATCCTAAACTAAGTTCTTCATTCCTTTCCAAGCCTATCACATACCAAATGCTCTTTATGTTATAACAATGAGTTGACCTGCAATGGTAAGTCAAAGTCACTTAAAGTGACCTGTTAGAGGGCTACCATCACATGACAGCAACCGGCCCCTTCACAGTTTTTTACCTATAGAGCAAGTCATCCAAATGGGCGGGCTCTCATTGTGTTTAAATTTGAACATACCACCGCCAAAAGTCACACAGGTTTGCATGTAAAACGGAAGTTTATGCATTAAGGAAAAAGGAAAAGGCTTTTAGTCTTTCCTTGAAACTTTCAAAAGTATTTAGAATCTTTTCTTTGAAGCCCGAAATCAAAGATAGACAATTTCCTTTTTAAAACTTAAGTAATTTCCTTCTAATATTTTTTGGTCGGTCCTTTTTTTAAGGAGTTTTTTTTAATAAGGAGAATTTTATTATCTTTATGAAGAGATTTTTAAGAGGATGATGTTTTCTAAGGACTAATTTTTTTTAGGAGATTTTTTTTGGAGATTGGAGATTATTTTTTTTAAAAGGATTATTTTGAGGTGATTTTCTTTTGAAAGGCCGATTGGATTTGAATAAAAGATTTACAGAGAAGGAGATAAAAATGAAAAGACTAAATATTCAAAGAGATTTTATTTTTCTCCTATAGGTCCTAATTGAAATGTTAGAGAATATGAAATGATCTTGTCAATAATGTTGCAGAGAATTTAGAGCTATTTATGCAGATTGAAGAGATTGAAGAGTCATCTTCGAAGGAATATAAAGAGATTTTGTTTATACAGAGAATATATTTTCTTTGCAGGATTAAATGGTTTCAATGAAGGGGTTTGATTTCTTGCACATGGAGATCAGAAAGAGATTTTATTTATCTCTTTCAAGAGCAAATTGAAAAATCTTATTTCAATTAAAGATTTTTCTTAATTATTGTTTTAGATGATTTGTCTGTGCAGTGTAAGTGAAAGGTTTCAAAATTTTTGAAGAAGATTTACATATTTTTGCAAGGGATAATTTGAGATGTCAAATAATATGAAAGGGTTCTAAAATGGACAGAGAAATAATATTTTTTATTACAAGAGATTGATTTTTGAAATAAGAAAAATTGCAGAGAGAAGGTGAAAAGTTTTTGTTTGCAGGATCATCGTTGAGAGAAGATGAAAATGTTCATACAGAAGAGGAAAGGTGAAAAGATATTCAACTTATATAAAGTTGTTTTTCAGGTGCATTGATGTGTGAATTAAGAAGGATAGAGATGAAACATACAGTGTTGTGAAGTGTTGTTGAGAATCAAGCAGTGTTGGTGTTGTAGAGTGGATCATGATACAGGATTGGAATATCTGAGTTTGTATATGATTTGGGAATGGTCATTTGATAGACACATGAGAGAGAATAAATGTTATGTATTGAAACAGAGAAACCCTCTGAATTTGTGTTTTCAGTTTGTTCTGATTTAGGGGTTGGTGCTCCTTGAAGCTGGTGCTTCTAAACTTTGTTGCCAGTGAGGCACACAGTATGCCAGTGAGGCTTGTAGGTCAGTAAGACCTTTCAATTGTCAGTGAGACATAATATTCAGCCAGTGAGGCTTTGTAAGATGTTTTCAAAGTTAAGCCAGTGAGGCACTTTATGAGTGGTTTTTCTACCCCTGAGGGTTTTCCACTCGGTAAAAAGGTTGTGTCTTGATTTCTTCTATGTGTGTGCATATTATTGGTTTGATCATGTCTTGTTTACATCTGTTATTGTAAGTCTTGTGCACATAAACTCAACAAATCTTTAATATATTCCTTTCTATCTGTCTGTAAGAGAAAGCTTGCAAAAAGTTGTAAAATGTTTGAAAACTAATACAACACTGATTCACCCCCCCTCTCAGTGTTGTTCTAAACTCCTACAGGGAGTACCTTATCAGCTTCCATAAACACACAAAATCTAGCAAATAGAAGGCATCTTTTAAATTTTGTAACCATATCAACCCCAAAAAAATGCCCAATGAAATTGGCAATACTCATAAAAATCTCGTCATCCCAGTATTCCAGTGGGAGACCTGGCATCCCAACCCAAACTAGAAACTTCTTACTATAAGCCACTAAAGGGTTGAAGCACGGTGACCAGTTTTGTAGGCAAAAACCATTTTTCCCAAGAAACTAAGGACCAACAAGGATCCTTAAGCAATCTTTAGAGTTCGAAAAGGAGAACAAGAAAAAACCATTCGGCAAAGCAACCACCTCAATTTGCCCCCTTAGCCTCCAACTTCTAAGTGTCCACCTTCTAACCACCTCGATATTGGTGCAATTTCTACAAAATCTCCCAACAAGTGAGTTACAAAGCCACCCAGCAGCCTAAAGCCTCTCCCCTAACAGCATCAGCGACAGGTATTTGAGAGATATCAACAATCTCCTCAACCTGTGTGTTAACCTCTAACACAGCTCTAGACTCCTTCCTAACGGCGCCAACAACCTCCTCAAGCAAGACAACTCCTACCTCAGCAGCCGCACTATGTATGCATCCTTCCTCAAACATTGGATTAACAGCTTCAACAGCCCCGCTGGCATTTGTGCAAGAAGAGTGCACACCTCCTTTCAGAGCATTAACACTAGAGACCCTAGAAGAAACGACACCCACAAACGAAGCCATACCCGACAAAACCCCCGAGACAACAGGGGCCTCCTTACTGCCCAAGACAGGCTTGACAGACATGGAGGAAGCAATAGCAAGTTTCTAGAGAAGAATCTCTCATGAAAGCCTATAGCCAGGATCGTCCTACCCAACAAAGGAAGGTTGTCGTGTCTGAGAAAACCACAAATCCAATAGACTTTCATCCTCTTCCTCATCAAAAGAAGTGGCCCACTCATCCAGAATCTCCTCATCTTCATTGTCTAGGTCGTCCTCATCGCCTCCATGTCAACCTCCCTTGCAGCCAGAAACCCTAAAACACCGCTCTCGCTCTCTATTTCTTTATCTTAAAAACATGTTACTCGTGTGTGGCTATGCACATAATACTCCACAAAGGAATGCTATCAAACTTCCCAAGTTTGCAAAATATGTGATTACATATGGCCATCAAAATCTATGAACACAAATCACATATTGGGGTACAAGTGTCTATTGATGGTTTATTATTACAAAAAGCTTATTTCTAACTAGGTTTTGGCTTACGAGTGTATTGTCTTTGAGGCTAATGCCAATCATGCATTTTTTCTCCAATCTTGTATGAGAATTATCACCATATTATGTGAGATATATTGCCTTGATGATCTTGCAAATTTATCTTAAGAGTATGTTACTTGTGTATCAATTTTATGATTATCTGTGTGCATAATACTGCACAAAGGAATGCTATCAAACTTCTTTAATATGCAGCATATGTGATTACATTTTCACCAAAACCGATGAACTCAAAATACATATTGGGGAACAAGTGTATTGGATGGTGTATTATTACCAAAAACTTGTTTATAACTACGCTCTGGGGTACAAGTGTATTGCCCTGAGGATAATGCCAATCATGATTTTTTTTTTCTCTGATCTTGTCTAAGATTGTTAGCATATTATGTTAAAAAGGTTTGAGCGTGCCTATTTCTTTCCAGATTTTGATTCTTAAGTGAGATGCATTACAATATCTCAGTGATGCAAATGTTTAGCAATTCTTGTTTCTTTTTGGATCAGTAAAATAAGCTAATGATGAAAGTTATTATATATTGGGAATGATTTTGGTTTCTCAGTCAATGAAAACTATTAGCCAACGACTTTGGGGGTCTCATTGGAATCAAGGAAATTCACTCATGAATTCTCTAAAACTTCATATTGAAATTCAACTAATTTTCTTTAGTCTTGTGGCATTCTAGTTTTCATAAGGAGTGTGTGTGCATTAGAAATTTATATTGACCACATGTTTTAGAAGCTTTTGGTTGTGAATACACTCAGAACTAAGGTATTCTTTTACTATGCTACATGTGTAGTTTAGCAAATGGGTCATTGGGTTTATGATCTAATATGATGTCAGAAGATTACATGATTGAAATTTATAAAAATAACCTTTTTCCAAGGACTGGAGACGATACATTTGAACAACAGTTATGCATGGGTGGCCCATTACTAAAAAGCAACATTGCAACTATGGTGCTTAAAAGGTTAAAAGCTTGTCTCTAATATTTAGAGATGCACTTGGATAATTTGTTTGATTATTACCTTGTATGAAGTCTGCATTGATAATAAACTTGAGTTTTGATATTTGTTAAAAAAGAAAATGGGATGTTTAGGTTTGGATGTGACAAGATTCTTTCATGTTAAAGTAGGCAAAGGTTTGGAGGATCAACAATCATAGGCTAATTTATAATGATTTACTGTAGCCCATTCTATGGGTAGTGTCGTCCTCAACTACAATATGGTTCAAAGCTGTTGCGTGAGAGTGATTTGCTTCTCTTGGGAATAGCTACCATTGAAGAAGCCCAGACACTTCTATACTAGCTAGAAAATGATGCTGGATTTATCAAGACAGGTCTCTGTGGGCTGAGCATGGGTAAAGAGGATTTCATGGTCTTAATTGATAGTTTAATTTCTATTGTGAATTGGATGGAATATAATCACTATGAACTAAAGTTAATTGAAATATGATTTTGATGCTAATGATTATGACAATTTACAGCTATTACGTATGTGATTTACTTCAATTATTACAATTATTACAATTGAATAGTATAATTAGTATAATTTTGATTATGTTGCTTCTCCATATACACTATGGATATATTAATATTTGTAATAAGTGTGCATGTGTAATCACTAATAGGAGAACATAAGAATCATCAATAACCTAATTTTAACATGCTTCACATTGTGAAGCAATGCCTTTTAACCATGTATTCTGATGAGACAAATGTCATATAGCCTAATGTGGACTAAAACCCCCTTAAGTGTGAACTACATTATTTTAAGTGTTTAAATTTTATTTTTGGAGCCCTAGTTCATATAATAGTGCTAAGGTGTACTTCATGTGTCATAATGTGTGAGTAAGAGTGCAAAGCCTTATAGAAATTTTAAGGGTGAAAACTTGTATAGAAATTTTAAGGTTATTTTTCATTAGTATAAAAAGGTGGAATTTAGTATTGAAATGTTTTTTTTGGACCCCAACCTAAGTATCTATGGGTAGGGTACTTAAAGAATTGTGTAGGATGTGTTTTAGGGGTGTGGATAGGTACTTTAGGGATCTCTAAAAGAGCTCTCATTTATGAAGGCATAGGTGTTTGGCACAAAACACCAAGTCAATTTATGATTTTTCAAATGTGTAGATTGGGAAGTGAATACCATGCCTTTGCAAGGAGACCCATGTGAATTCACATGAGTGACTAGTCATGTCTATTTGAAACCCTTGCAAACTCACATAGGTGGTCATATCCATTTGAGAGCTCTCATTTATGAAGGCATAGGTGTTTGACACAAAACACCAAGTCAATTTATGATTTTTCAAATGTGTAGATTAGGAAGTGAATACCATGCCTTTGCAAGGAGACCCATGTGAATTCACATGAGTAACTAGTCTTGTCCATTTGAAATCTGTGCAAACTCACATAAGTGGTCATATCCATTTGAGACCCGTGTGAATTTATACAAGTAGTCATGTCCATTTTGTGTAATGTGAGGAAGGTGAGTGTAGGGGTTAGAGAGGTGCCATGTGTCTTGCTCACATTGAATAGAGAAGAGTGACATGGCACTCCTATAAAAGCTCTCATTTTGAACTTTTATAAGTTATTCTTCATACATGATGGGAGAGGATTCTTGGGAGAACAATTTGGTCTTGAGAGTTGGAAGAATGGAAGCAAGCTTGGAGGAGGAGAACAATTTCATTTCTAGCAAGCCTCTATGGAGAGATAAGTCCTCTCCCTTAGTTATTTTCTATTTTTGTTTTATGCTTGGATTTGAAATAGAAAATGAGCCTTAAAATTGAGATTATTTTTTGTTGAACTAGGTATGCTTATGTGAGTTGAATACCTGTTATTCTTGTTCATCCTATTGTTGTACTTCTATTTGTTTGATTTCGATTGGGTCCTAGTTAATTCGCAACACAGCAAACTTGACAGCATTTGAACCAGCCAGGGTTGACGCCCTAGGGACGTTTGTAGTGGTCGCAGCTGCACCGGTGGTACGGCGGCCTTGCTACCAAGTTTCTACAAATTGGAAGGAGAAGACACCAATACTATTGATGAAGCACTTGTACCTACAGCTGCTAATCCTGCAAACCCTACAGGCACTCCTCTAGTACCACATATCTAAGCTATGTTCCTTGCACTCTTGCTGGTACGAGAGCTGTTACCTCTTTATCTAACTCACTGTAAGTTTGACGTGAGTCCTTTGCAAGTACAACATTTAATATAAATGCTATACTTGTATCAACCGTCCTTGCCATCTCATCTTTTACTATTACTTTTTTATCTATATAGGAGAGAGGGACCCATAGTGGGTCACCTTAACTTCCCCCCTCCACTTGGCGCACCACATCATCTGAATAAAAATGTTTTTCCACGTAGACGGTGACGTGGACAACCTAAACAGCCGCTGAGTTGTTAGTCCCTGCTGCGGTGGCACTTTGACTTTTAACGTCTGTCTTTTCCGTTTCCGTTTACATTTCCCTGCCATTGGCATCTGTTATTGGTATGGCCACCATGTTACCATCTCCTATATGCCCATACCATACTCAGGTGTCGTGATGGGATGGATGATGGAGACAAAATGTGGGACATTTTGCCGCCTAGATTCAAATATTTTTAAATTTGCCACCCAATCAATTCTTAAATGGGCTTCCCTCCCATATTGTTGTCTTGTTGATGCCATTCTCAGCAGTGCAGGCATTTCAGCGGCTGATTTATTTGAAGACTCGGTATATTTTTGGTGCTTTGGCAGCGAAAGAGTTTTACTTTGCCGCGAATGAAGAAATCAGAATATCTTAGGTTGACAGAGGAGGAAGTAATTGATGTCGCTGAAGAAAGAGGAATGCTGCGTAGATGGCTGTGGTAACAATTTGGAGGACAAGAGTTATTCTCTGCAGAAATTCAAGCTTTACGAAACTTGATTGGTATGTAAATTCTTTTTTCTGCAGTTTTTTAATGTTTTTTTGTTGTACAGATCAGGCTTTCATTAGTGTCAGAGATTCTTACAGGGCATACTTAGATCTTCTGATGATGCCAAGATAAAGTAGGAATTTGGATATGGTGTTTGAGCTAGAGTCCTATCATAGATGAGAAGAAAAAAGGTGAGAAGCGTTAGAGGAGCCCAAAGAGTCTTTTCCCGGGCTACCAATTCAGGCCATTTGAACAAGACTGCCTTTGGTTTTAAAACATCCATTATTTGGAGGGTAAGATAATTTTATTTGAGCACGGAGTAGGGTTTGAGGTTTAGTAGAAATTTGGATTTATATAGTAAACTCTAATGTAGGGTTTCCTTTTTGTATGGTTTATATTTAATTTATTGAAAGAGAAGGGAATAAATTGGTAGATAAATGCAGAAGACCATTGAAGTTTGTGAGAAAAGCAATTAGTTTATTGAAGTTTGTGAGAAAAGCATGAAAGGATTACTTTGTTTCCATGAAACATAAACTAACACACATAATATTATTCATAATAACAAATATATCATGGGAGAAACAATAAATAAATCATTGATTTTATTAATTCTCAATTATCATTTATAGTTCATAAATGGAGATAAAATGCATAACAATTTGTGGGTAAATGCATGGAAATGGTATTAAAAAAGAGGGTCAAAAGTGTCCACATTTTCCCTAAAATCCTCTAAACCTAAACTTGGATGAGTAATTTGAGATGCATGCACTCAAAATTTGAAGATATGGAAAGAACAAGAATTGTAGTGATTTGAATCTAGTTTCTAAACTACTAAAGTTTTAAAAAATAGTTAAGATTAAGAGGGTGAAATGTTGCACGCACACAGGTTTTCAGCAAGGGGTGGGGTTTTTTAGCTTTCAGGGGTGAGGGTGGGGGGGGGGGTTGGGGCTTTTCTTGAGTGTGTGTTGTTCGGTGCAAGTGTGGGGTACGAGGGCTTGAGGGGATTTTCTAATGGCAGGGTTTGTGCCTTTAGGTGAGACATCAGGGGATGCTGCTATGGCAGGGGTTGGTAACGGGTTTCCTCATCCATCCTTGCCTGATGTTGGGGTTTCTAGCACCGGTGCTTTGAAATTGCACAAGATAAACTAATGCTTGGAAAGAGCTCAAGTTTGTTCGAAGCTAGTGATTCAAATAGAGGCAGTAGTTGAGGACCTAGAGTATTATAGCAAACATGTTTTAATCTACAAATTTATGGGATTGAGGACTTCGATGCCTTTGCTGGAACCCTGGATTCGTAAGTCATGGAATTCAAAAGGTGATTTTGAAATCTTGCTAGCTATGAATAACTTCTTTCTGGTGGTCTTTTCCTGTATCTCCAATCATAACAAGGTTTTTGAGGGAGGGCCCTACTGTTATAATCAAGTTGGCCTTTTCATGAAGCCTTGGCATGCACGCTTTAATTCGGTGGAGGAGCTGGCCTCGAAGGTGCCAGTGTGGGTTCATTTTCCTCGGTTGCTATTGGAATGTTGGAGACATGATATTCTACAATCAATTGTGTTACTGCTAGGGAAGCCTATTGGCCTGTCTCAGCAAACTCTGGATAAGCAAATTTTTTCCTATGTCTGAGTCTATGTGGAGATTGATCTGAGCCAACCTCTACCAGATTCTATTGATCTGACTATTGGGTCTAGCTCCTGGACTCAATAGTTAGACTATGAGACTTTACCTTTCAGGTGCTAGTTGTGCCATGAGTATGGCCATCTTCAAAGGAGGTGTCCTTGTCCTTCGGGTGTTGGTGGTTCAGATAATGTGAAGGCTCCGTCTAATCCAAGGGTGGAAAAGGGTAAAGCATGATCACTTCTTGATTTTTTGTTTGTTTTCTTTGGGGCCATTTGGGCCTCTAGCTGCTTTATGCTTTGTACTGCTCTCTTTGATTAATAAAGTTTTTACCCTCTTTTATTAAAAAAAATGTTGCGCGCACACAAAAGTGTTCTTATTTTTCTCACTAAAATATAACATAGTATCTGGTGTGTACCCAAGGTAATTCCAAGCCCAAAAAGGTAGATTAAAAATTTAAGAAAAACTAAAACTCGCTCATGTTTTAGGTTCCACAAAACACGAGCATATTTTATGGAACATAAAATACACTCATGTTTTAAGCTCCACAAAACACAAGCACATTTTGTGGAACATAAAATGTTCTCGTGTTTTGTGGAACATAACACATGCTCATGTTTTAGGTTCCACAAAATGTTAATGTATATATATATATTTCTACACTTACACTTAATCCTTCTTAGGTGTGCCTTTATACAATCTTGACACATGCCTCATTGAGGTGTCAGGCTTGTTAGGTGGTGTCACAGAGGTTCAACCACCCCTCATAGAGGGTCTACATCTTTTTGGTTTGACCCGAAGGGTTCTACAAAGTTTGATCTCTACATTTGTCCACACCCACCACGCAGAAGGATTACAACAGAGGAAGGCACAACTAGAGAGGAGGCAATGCCCAGGCGTAGAGCTTTCTCAGGTTCTCATGTAGGTCATTCCTCATGCTGAGACACCTTCCTCATAGGCCCATTACTAGTAAAATCTAGATTCCATTATAGTGCCCTATTTAACCTTGCTATTTTTGGCCGCCTTTGTCATATTTTTGGGGATTTCATCCCTAAAACACTTTTGCCCTAATTTTGGGCCTCCAAATGTTTTGTGCTTTTTAAATTTCTTTTGCAAAGGCACTTAAAATGTTTTAGTGTTACATATAGGAAATTTTTTTATTGTCTAAAACACTAAAGAATATGAAATACAAATTTGGGGTGGGGGGGTTGCTTAAAAAAATTGGCAAATTAGCTTTAAGGTTCCTTTAAAATTGCTAGTACGAAAATTTGCATTTTTTTAATAAAAAGGCTAAGTATTCACCTGCTTAGACCTATTTAAAGCACTAACTTTATAAAGTGCCACATTTAGGGGGGAAATTAAGGAAAGGGATTTAACCATGCACTAATCTTATAAAGCGTTGCTTTCATGTATTATTCTAGGGGATTTTAAATAGGCATTTTGTTAATCATTGAACTAACATAAAGTTCAAAAAGTGGGGTAAATTATCTAAGTCAACTAATGGGGATAACGAGTCATCCATTTGTCACTACTTTACAAAATTGAAACTACAAGTCTTGGTGCAATGGTATCCTGAGGCACTATCGATGGATTCACCTATTACCACATCTGTACGGACTTATCCCTAAACCAAGTACATATTTGTAGAAAATTGTATAAGAAAATAAGAGTAATCATGTATTAGGAGTGATTGGTTTAAGTGTTATGAACCACACTTAGTGGGTTCCTCTTTCGCACATCAACTGCCCTAGAGCTCTTTGGATTGAACTATGGGAAATGTATGGAGACTCCAATGAACCTCCATTCCCAGATGATCCTACTATAGACATACTTCTTTCCCTTGATGATGCTAATAATCCTTTGTATGACAATGATACTTAAGAGGAACTTGCGTATTGGGAAAGTCTTGACAGTATTGATGACACAAAGATTTACAAAATTGCATCTCCTCTCTTTAGACCTCCTACATTGGTAGATATTCTACCACCTCCTACTATTGCTTCATCATATTCTAGTGTTGCTTCTTTGAAAGCTTCTAATGCTTCTTTGCAACAAGATATTAGTCTTCTCAGCATTTCTAATTGGGATAGATTTCTACCTGACATCACTTGTCTGTTTGTAGAGTCCCACATTGCTAACATGGAAACACAAATTGAGGACATCAATATTCTCTTTGATGAAATTGCATCTCCATTATCCTCTTCAGATATTCATGCTCTACATCTGTTTACACATGGTTCTGGATTGTCATCATCTTCATCTATTAGGCATGCACCTGTTTTGATGATGGCATCCTTCAGCATCGACATGGGGAGACCTAAGCATCCTTCGAAGATGTCACAATGGGCATCACCATCCTTGGATCAGCTTCATCATGATTCAAGATCATACATACATCTTCTCACATGGGAAGATATCTTGCATCTTTAGATGATTTCATTTCTTTCCATGAGAAGGAACATTGTTCGATGTTCTTGGATCTAGATCTGCATCCTTTGTTGATCATCTAGCCTTACTGCAGCAAGACATGTATTATGGGGGGGTCTCAAACCTATCATTTTCTCTCCTATGGGGGAATCATATAGTACCTAGTGAAAGTAGTACTTCTTCACCTGTATAATTTTCATGCATATTTTCTCTCTTTTGGAGGATAGTTTTTTTCCATAGGGTTTTCTACCTTTCTCCACTTCATGAGAGATTACCTTGTAAATGGGTACCTCCCAAACCTAGTAACTACCTTTTTCCCTAGGGTTGTTGGGAGGTTAGGATAGGTGTCATCGAGTTGCCCACTAACTAGCCACTCACACTAGTTTTTAGGGAGGCAACTCGCCATCAATCGTAATTGAGGAATCCTTTCCTCAACTAACTTCCTCTTGTCACCTATATGAACAAGCTTATTTGACTATCAATCAACTTCGATTTGATACTTGCATTCGTCTCATTCATCTTGGCTCAAGTCTACACAAAACACAAGCACATTTTGTCGAACATAAAATCTGATCACTACTTTTTTCACAATTGAAGATAATACCACTACTTTCTTTACAATTGAATATTATACCACTAATTTATTCATAATTGAAGATAATTGTATTCTCTTTTTAAATAACAATAGCAATAATGAACAATGATTTGTACACAAAATTGCATGTAGAAATGCACACTATGTTTTTCAACATGCAATTCACAAGGTTCTCAAACCCAATTATATTAGAACCATCTTCACAATTGTAGATAATTGCATTCATTTTCAAAGAAAAATACTAATAAAAATAATGATTTGTATCGAAATTTGCATGTTGAAATACACACTATATTTTTAACATACAATTCACACTATATTTTTCAACACACATGTCTACTTCTAGGCTCAAAATCCATATGCTCAAATCTTGCCTCTATGCTCTCCTTCTCTTTTATGCTCTCCTAAATTTGATGGATCCATAAGTAGAGATGCCACATATTGGTGTTGGAAATAAGCCACACCTGGATTGATGTATTTTGAAATTAGAAATTATAATGAGGTTACCAAAGCTATTTGGGGAGCATTTTAGCTAGCGGGTGAAGCATCCACATGGTGGATGAACAAAAAGATGGAACTAGGCTTGAGGTCAACAAGCCTTACCTGGGACAGGTTCATAGAACTATTTAGGTAAAGGTGGTTGCCTCAACTATTCTATGATCAGAAACTCATAGATTTCCAAAACCCGAAAATGGCAGATATGACTGTAAATGAGTATTGGGAAAAATTCACCTGATTGTTGAAATATGTGCCATAGTATTAGCATGATGAGAAATACCATGTTTGAAAGTTTATCATGGGGTTAAACACCCAGATTGGGGGCGAGGTTAATATTCACAGTCCTACAACCATGGAACAAGTTTACGAGAAGGTCGTTAGACAAGAATAAAACTTGAAGGCTATATCAGCCTACAAGGAGAGAAATAGAAAAGATACAATTGGTCTTAATCTTCTTAACCCTTAAAGAAAAAGGGGAAGAAATAGGATTCTACTAAGAAGAATGATAAAGCGGCCAAGAATAAACTAAATGAGTCCATGGGAGAGAAAAAGGGGAACAACCACTCCAAGAAGAATGGAAACAATTCTAGCAAACCTCAGGAGAGGCGAGGACTAGTTGGGGGATGTTTCACATGTGGTGGAGATCACTATGCCAATCAGTGTCCCAACAAATCACAAGAAGTGCAACCAAGAGGGAATTCCTTACCTTCCCAGCAAGTGGCATTCCAACAACATATCCATGCAGCCTTGGATAACTGTCAAGATAAGTATCAAATTACCCCAATTGAAACCACATGTATTTTATTTGGAATTTCAATTTCAGTTTTAATTGATACATGTGCCACATAATGTTTCATTTCTCACAAAATTGAAAACAAGATACCTAGAAAAGTAGGATTCATGGCAAATGCTTGGTCTATAGAGTATGCAAATCACACCAAGGCTCAAGTAGAGTAATGTCTGTTTGAAGCTCAGGTTGAACTTCCAAACTTTTCCACATAAGTAAATCTATATGTAGCACCACTTGGCTCATATGATGTCATCCTAGGAATAAATTGGCTATGGAGACATTGAGCCAAAGTAGACTGTTATGCCAAGACAGTAGATTGTTTGGATGATTATGGAAACCAAGTCCATATTCAAGGGAAATCAAGGGAAATTAAACTGAGACAAATTTCTCCCTTACAATTGAAAAGGGCACAGAGAAAAGGATGTCAACTACTTGCTGTTAAGATAGATAAAACAGATGAAATGAAGGAAACCTACTTTCAAGATGATTTGATATTTTATGAATCCCAAAAACATGATGAAGGAGGGATAAAGGAGCCCATAGGTCAGGGTAGATTAGATATGGACAAGCATCCCCTCAGAGAATTTGAGGATGTATTTCCGGATGATCTTCTAGGATTACCCCGTAAGAGAGCTTTTGATTTTTCCATTGATATTATACCTAGGTCATAACCTATTTTTAAAGCCCCTTATAGGATGACCACAACTGAACTAATGGAGTTAAAGGCTCAATTGCAAGAGGTCTTGGATAAAGGGTTGATTAGACCCAGGGTGTCACCATGGGGAGTGCCTGTTATTTTTGTGAAAAAGAAAGATGGCACTTTGCGGTTGTGTATAGATTACCACATGTTAAATAAAGCAACTATCAAGAACAAGTATCCTCTTCCCTACATCAATGATCTTTTTGATTAGGTGAGAAGTGCGATAGTATTTTCCAAGATTGATCTTTGATCAGGATATCACCAATTGAGGGTGAAGGATAAAGACATTCATAAGATAGCCTTTAGAACTAGATATGGAAACTATGAATTCACTATCCTACCTTTTGGGTTGACAAATGCTCTTGCAGTGTTTATGAATCTTATGAATAGTGTGTTTAGAGACTGATTGGATAAGTTTGTCTTGGTATTTCTTGTTGACATTTTAATCTATTCTAAGAATCAAGAGGAACATATACAACAATTGAGAATTGTTCTTCAGAGACTAATAGAGCATAAACTTTATGGTAAGTGTAGACACCCTAAAATGACTAGGTCATCACATCACTTGCATTTCTATCTAATCGCTTGCATTTAAAATTAATTGAATAATCTAATTATTTAATTAATTTCATTAAATTCTTCTAAATCACATACTTTCAACATTAACTAAACAAATCTTCTTTATTTTTAATTTTCATTAAATCAACCTTATTCTTCCACAATTAAATAATTTTTATTATTTAATTAAATCATTATCCTCTTTCAAATTTTAAGTCTCCATTAATTAAATAAATTAATTATTTAATTAATTCATCACAAAATTCTCTCTTATCTATAATTAAATAATTCTACATTATTTAATTAATTCAATTGTTCTTCTAAATTTAAATAAATCATGCAAATTTATTTAAATTATCTCAATCCTCTAAAAATAAATAAAATTAAGTATTTTATTTATAATCTTCTATTCCTCTATCATGCACAATTAAATAAGTAAATTTATTTATTTAATTTTAGTTATCTTCCAATTCCTCTTAAAATATCTTGTTAACTCATGTGCACAATCAATCTTATTTTTAGAACTCTAAAAAAGACAAAATTATAAGTTGAGTTATCTATTCAATCAATCTTGTTTTCATCATATTTTACTAAAAATATCCTTATGGATTGACACATGTGTGCACATTCATCATGGTTATTTGTTTTATCTTCTCCATTGATTCTTTTGAATTATCTGGACCGTTGATCAATCTTCATTGAAACCTATATAAACCCCCCTCATCTCCTTCACAAATTCTCTTCGATCACTTATTCTTAGGCATCCTTTAATAGCGCTTTGAGCATACATCGCATCGATTGAGCAACTTTATGATCTTTTGACATTGATCTTTGAGCACTTTACTTGCTTGTTGCAAACATGGGTTCATAGCATTATTGAACAATCCACATTCAACAAAGGGAACAACACAAATCTGGGTAAAAGCTTTCTTATTTCATTGGATTTATTGATAATGGCTTTTATTTAGATTAGTTCTCTTTATGTTATGGGCTTTTGATTTTATTAGTTTTGATTTAATCGATTTTCCTCATACACATTTTGGCACGCCTGGTGGGACCCACTAATCCCTCTTTTTCTTTTAGAAATTGATTTTTTTAAAGTATAGTATGGAATAGTACAAAAGACATAGCAATGTGCTTTTGGCAGTATAACAAAGCGCTTTTGACGGCACAGTATAGCGCCCCCAGGCGATACTGTAGCGCTTTGGTAGCACAGTAGCGCGCTATTGGTAACACAGTTTAGTGCTATTGGCAGGGTAGTAAGGCGCTTCTCGTATATTAGGGTTTTCTAGATCTTGCTTTATCATTTGCAGGATTTTAACTCTCATAATTGTCATTGATTTGATTGACATGCTAATTTATTTGTCATTCAATTTTCTTTTATACATCCTAAGCTGGCGTATTTAGAAGTATTTACAATTTTTGAGTTAACCTATCTATTGGCGGCATTCTTTGAACTGTTATTAATCCTAGGTTACAAATCTATCAACTATTACATCCTATATCTACGAAGCAAACATGAAATTATCTTTTGACCTAACTTTTTTTGACAAAATACAACTTTTTTTTAGATCTATGACAATAAAATGCTTTTGGTAGCACGTGACGACGCTTCCAGCAGCACCGTACGTCGCTTCTAGATCTAAAGTAGCACTTCTAGTAATATAGTGCATCATCCCTAGTCTAGAGAAACTTGCTTTCGGTAACACAGTGCAGTGCTTTCAGTATTAGAGTTGGTCGCTTTCGGTAAAACAATAACTCACTTTTGGTCAAACTGATTTGTTTTTTCTAACTTGTGAGTTTTGGTGGAATGAACTGACCTATTGTAGCTTCTTATCACTCACACAGAGCAAATAGGTTTTTCTAACATGTTCATGCAGGACAAGCATTGAAGAAATCTTGATTCATTGCACTAAGTCTTAGAAACATATTGCCTTCTTAAGGGACAATTGAACAAATCACTTTGGTAATCTAAGTCTTAGGAACATGTTGCTTTCTTAAGGGACAATGGACATGTATGTGAAAACACCTCAATTTTCTAAGGAACAATGGACATGAATGCCAAACACTTCAATTTCATAAGGGACAATTGACAACTACAAACATGTGTGTGCCTAATTTAGTTGCACCTTATTTTTCTTATAAACGTGACAATTGAACCTTTGTTTGACGTGCTTACTCTTATTTCAGTTATTCCTTTAGAAGGGCCTACTTTTGGATTGTGTTTCATCCAAAAGGGACAACCCTAAGTGGATTTTTCCTTTGAATTGCTATATAAGAGGGATAAGGTGAAAGCCAAGTCCTAATCGACGTCAGCCTTACCTTGTGGTGCCAAACTGAAAAGAGGTGTACTAGCTCTTTGTGGAAACAATTTTTCACATTGAGAAAAGTGTTTGATACTCTTAGTAGGATTGGTTAAAGCTTTTAGTATCTTGTCGCATTACTTGAAAGGTGTTGGTCCCTTAAAGTTACTAAGAACCATTCTAGATAGTGACTACCTGATCTACCTCCGAACGTTGTGGTAATCATCAGTGCAAGGGTAATTGATTTTAGCCCTTAAGATACTCACCATTGGCTCCCTTGAGAAGAGATATTATTCCCTTGGGCATAAAGCTCTTGTGACCTACTTGAGCTTTCTAAGGGGAGGGTGAGATATCCCTACCTATTATCTCGCACAAAGATACAAAATGTCCAACACCTTTATGGAATGATATTTTTATCGATGGAGTATTAAGTTGTGAGCTGATCTACTATAATGAAACCTTGTCTCTAGGGATAAAAAGTGCTTGATATTTGTTTACAATTGTCTTATACCTATGGAAACATTGGGCTTTTTTTTGTAAGACTTGAACATACACTATTGATTGTGTTAGTCCTTTTTTGCCACTTTGTTTGATGTGTTTTCTCTTGCCAAAGAAAATCCAATCAGAAACAAAACCAAATCTATCAAAATTTGCCTTACAAAAGTATCAAACACTACTTCATCGCCTCTGGTATTACAGCAGCTTGCCTTTGGTAGTACAGTAGCTCACCTTTGGTATAACAATACCTCACCTCTAGCAACCCTACTTCAGTGCCCTTGGTATAACAGTAGCTTGCTTTTGGTCACAGTGGCTCGCCTTTGGTATAGCAGTACCTCACCTTTGGTATCTCAGTCCATTGCCTTTGGTATTATAGTAGCACACTTTTGGTTGCATAGTCCTGCGCCTCTAATCAAATAGTATAGCGCCTTTGGTCTAGTAAATTGTGCATCAAAATTTTGTCTTTTCCAAAAAACAAGTAGAATCCCAACTTTTTTTCCAGTGTATTCCATGGTAACCACTAGACTCTAGAAAACTATGAAGTCCAAGCAAGTTGTCCTGAGGAAGCGTAAATCACCTCCTCACACACTGCAATCAGGCTGGTCCAATGTTACTCCCAAAGTTACTCCTAAGACACCCACGGAAAGATTGACCAACTAAACAATCCTCAAGAAGGTAGAGCCCCTTTGGTAAGTACACCTCATTATACCATTGGCATACCTTAGGATTTTGTGCCACAAGGTTATACTATTGATCAAGTCCCATCTCAAGAAGGTAGGGTCCCTTTGGTAAGTACACCTAACTATACCACCGACATGCCTCAGGATTTTGTTCCACAAGGTTATACTGTAGATCAAGCCCCATCTCAAGAAGAGCGACACTTTGAAATAGGTCAATCATCTCAAGAAGATGGGCAAGATCTTGAGGAATTCATACAAGATCCTAGAGCCGTAACCACCTTTGACAAAATCCTTAGTGAGAACCAAGATCATTTCTTTCACTTGCTTGTAGAGCAAGGATCCAAATTACCTCAAGATTTTGATTTATCCAATCTCAAGGACACAAACAACACCCAAAACACCATACATGCAGTCCAAACCATGTCAACAGTGACCACACCCTTACACGAACAAAGCTCACAAGGGAGAATGATTGCACAATATGAGAATCCCCTTTATCAAAACCCAATAGGAAAGAGGGCCATATCACTGCTTCTGACTCCTATGCAAATCTACAAAAATCAATAAGAGGCTCTCCAACGTTAGGTGGAGCAAGCCAAACAAGATGCCATAGCTTGATCAAACATACAACAAACTCCTAGAATGCCCACACCAATCGCAAGTGGAATTTTGGTTACCCCATCGCAATAAGGTTTCCCACCAAATTATAATTTGGGGAACAACTACATAGCCATGCAACAAGGGTCTCAACAAATACCACCCCCAACATCATCAAACCTTCGTATCCCTCAAACAACCAGGGTCATGCAACCCCAACCAAAACATTCTTCCATGCTCATCCTTAATCAACCTCAACCATCACAAAACACATCTACCTATGTCCCCCCTCCACTATGATCATCAGTGCTAAACTTTTTCAACACCTTGCCTATCCACCCTCAACATTCCCAAAACCAAACTTCCCAAAGCTATGTTTCACAACCACAACCTAATCTAATGAACTTTAGCTTTCCGCCACCAAATTCTTTTCTCCAACCATCAGAAAGCCTACATTCTTACCTGGTGCCACCCCCACCTCCTCCAAATCAAAGCACCCAATTCCAACCCAATCTAAACCCAACGTACAACACATACGACCCCAACCAATCATAAGACCCTTATAACACCAATACCTATGGCTTACACTACAATCTCCCGTATGGACAACAACAACTACTTCTAGGACAATAAGAGATGTTTCCAACCCCTCCCATGACTATGGAGCTAAAACTTGCGGAGGTTCAACAACAACTATCAAATCTTACGTTTGGCCACACCAAGAAAAACTTCTCTTTAGAAGAAGTGTGTCCTTATCCTTTTGATCGGTCATTACCCATGATCCCTTTTCCTCAATTTTACTACTCCCAAATTCGATAAATACAAGGGAAAAGGGGACCCAAAAGACCATCTTAGAGAATTCTACCTTGCTTGCTTCGAAGTCTCACATAATGAAACATATCTTATGTGTCTCTTTCCTCTTAATCTTGGAGGTTAAGCTATAGAATGGTTCTCACACCTCCCCACGAGTATCAAGTCTTTTAATGAGCTTGTAGAGAAATTTGCCACCCATTTTTCCTACAACATAGATCATGAGATCTATATGACTAATCTATGCAACAACAAATAGAAAAATGGAGAAACCTTCATTTCTTTCCTTCAATGATGGAGACAAATGGCTAGCAAATTCCCATTCAAGATACCTGAAAAATAGCTTGTTAGCATATTTGTACAGAACCTCAACCAAGAATTAGGTTTTCATTTGCAAATTCTTAGTGCTACAACCTTCGATGAAATCACATACAAAGGAATCAACATTGAAAAGGCTCTCATTGCTAACGCTGTGGTCAAAATATTCAAAGAAACTAAAGACAATGCTCCTCAACAACAAACAAATGATAAACCTAAGTATTGGAACAAAAACAAAAATGTGGTCAACGATGGGGTGGTCAATTCTAAACATGCCCAAACATTGCAAATGCCACTTTAGCTTTCCAAAGCAAGTCAACCTCAACAACAACAACAACAAAAATAACCTTATCAAAACCAATAGCAACAACAACAAGAGCAGCCTCAACAAGATTACCCTATGCGGCATCAATTCACTCCCTTGGGAGAGCCCATAGAGTCTGTCTTATAGAAGCTTTTACACAAAGGGTTCATCACCTTACTAGATGCTCCCCCATATGGTGAACCTGTTTACAAAATTGCACAGTATAGAGAAAATGAATATTGTGAATTCCATAGGAGCAAAGGGCACAGAACCGCATCATGCATGAAACTCAAGCACCTAATCCAAAATCTCATTGAGGGCAACCAAATCTCTTTTGAAGATGAACCACCAGCTTAACACATGAACAAACACCTCAACATGTACAAGGAACCATTCCCTTAGCATGGTCTACCTCCTCCTCAGGATAAAGGTAAAGGTGTCAATAATGCTTCCACTTCCTTTGACTCCATTGTGGGTCATTTTGAAGAGAGTCGAGTGTCTACCCTCACAAATAAAGGCAAATCTACAAATTGCACTATTACAACTCATCGTGGTCGTGTCACCATTCGTGGTCCTACACCTACTCTCCCAACTCAATCTGATTATAATCTTATTGAACATCTAGGGAAAACACCAGCACAGATCTCTATCTTGGACCTTCTACAGTCGTCACCTGCACATAAAGTGGTGTTAGAAAAATCCTGCCAAGAGTCTTCAGTTCCTAACAACATAGCGGTCGTGGATTTCTAAGCTATAGTACGTAACATTGCTTCACCCTACAATGTGGTCTTCTCTGAGAAAGACCTCCCATCCCATGATCCGTGTCACAATGATGCCCTTCATATTGAGGTTTTCATCCATAAGCACAAAATCAAATGCATACTCATAGATGGTGGTGTTGGTCTCAACATCTGTTCTTTAAAGTTACTTAAGCAATTGGGATACTCTAAGGATCATGTCAATACTAATCAAATTATTAAAATCAAGGGATATGATGATGCTGAATGCCGCTCAGAAGGTGTTATCCACTTGCCTATACCATTGGGCCCCGTCATTCTTGAAACCAGTGCCAGGTCCTTGATATTGAGTTGCCTTACAACATTATCCTAGGCCGTCCATGGATCCATGCAATGAAAGTTGTTCCCTCAATGTACCATCAGTCTCTAAAATTCCCATTCAATGATCCGAAGATCACAATCCTAGGAGACCCCAATCCTTTTGAATTCTGTCGTGTCTTGCAAGGTAGTTATAAGAATTGCAACCAAGTGCCTCAAAATGACAAAGCCCTTGAATCCCCACTATATGTCGATCCTAAAAATCTAACACAAGCCTCTACAAGTGAACCTAACCCTCTTCCTGAAATCAAAACTCACATATGTGATATAGGCTTTGGAACCTATGATATCTCAAAATCTTGTTATGTAGGGCAGATGCCTTTATCCCCTAAATCTTACGGCCAACCGTCCATTACCAAAGCAACTAAAAAAGTAGCTATTCCTCCCCCAACATCTTTAACCCAATTCCAACAGGGAAAATTATTGGAAGAGGAAACTATTGAGGACATTTCTTCTTGGCTCTATAAGGAGAAAGAACCGGTCACAATACCAATCAAGCAATATAGAAATGGCTTAAGGATAGTCAAAAACATGGGCTATAAAGGCAAAAGTGACCTTGGGAAATAGAATCAAGGAACAATGGAGCCCATTAGTGTGATAAAGAAACTAGACAAGAAGGGGTTAGGATTTGGTAGAAAGGTACCATGCGCCTTAGACATCGAGGGTATCCTCGACAAGGTGGCTAAAACTTCTCTCGCAGATTCGACGTCCAATGAGGATACCATTGATGACTCTTCCCTCCATATGACTGACCTGTTTACAAAATCCTCCATATTTATGCTATCATCTGTATCCCTAACATCCACCACAAACACCCGGAGAGTAACACTTGTCTATCCTAAACTTATTGATTGGGACCAACAAGGGTCACCTGTTATAGATGTCTTTCAGAATGACAAAGCTGTAGCTAAGTTCATGGGACTTCAGAAGGGTACCCTCTTGGCGATCATAAAGCAGGTTTTGTAATGGAACCAGAGCCAAAAACTTATTTTAGTGAGAATGCCAAATCCTCCAGTCGTAAAAGTAAAAATAAAGAAAGATCTCTAGGTGAAAACGACACTATGGCAGCTCCCGATCACAAAATAGTAAAAACAAAGGACGTATCCAAAGGTGAAAACCCAACTGTGGCACCTGAGGATGGAGGATTTGATCTTCCCCTACCATCTAACTATCAAGAGAAGTCAGCTCTCCTAGTGGAAGATTCTACATAGATAAACCTTGGCACAGAGCAAAATCCAAAGACCACATTCCTGGCAGCATCATTATCAGAAACAAAGTACAAGAATCTTAACAAATTCTTCTTATAGAGAACCATCAACTTTGCATGGGCCTATGCTGATATGCTAGGGTTAGACCCTAAGCTAGTAGTTCACTATCTCACAGTTGATCCAAAAGTTAAACCAATCAAAGCAAAAGCTGAGGAAGATGCACCCACAAATAGCTCTCTTGGTAAAAGTGGAAATACATAAGTTGTTAGATGAAAAGTTCATCTCACCTATTGACTATTCAGATTGGGTCTCAAATATTGTACCTATGTCTAAACCCAATGGGCACATCCACATGTGTAATGATTTTAGAGATCTTAATAAAGCATGTCCCAAAGATGTTTTTCCACTACCTAACATTGACCTCATAGTAGACTTGACAGTAGGTCATGAAATGCTTTCTCTCATGGATGGATTCTCAGGCTACAATCAGATAAGAATAGTAGAAGATCAACATAAAAAAACCTTTACTTGTCCGTGGGGTAATTATTGTTGGTGTGTCATGTCATTTGGTCTAAAGAATGCAGGGACAACTTATCAAAGAGCAATGATAGTAATATTCCATGATCTCTTTCAACATATCTTGGAGGACTATGTGGATGACATACTAGCTAAATCCTCTAGGGCAAATCACATACAAGTTCTAGGATAGATCTTTGATAGGCTCGAAAAATACCAAGTGTGTCTCAATCCAAAGAAGTGTGTCTTTGGTGTAACATCAGGGAAGTTGTTGGTATACATTGTATCTCATAGAGGTATTGAAGTAGACCTCGCAAAAGTAAAGGCTATAATGGAGATGCCTCCACCAAAGAACCTCAAAGAATTAAGGAGCCTTCAAGGAAGGTTGCAATCCATTAGGCATTTCACCTCACAGCTAGCAGATAAATGTCACCATTTCAACACTTGCTCTAAAAGGATGTCTCATTTTGATGGGACAATAAGTGTCAAGCAACATTTGATCAGCTCAAAGAGTATCTAGCTACACCTCCTGTGTTGGTTCCACCAGATGTTGATAAACCTTTGATATTGTACATCTCAACTACAACTTCAGCCCTAGGGGCCTTGCTGGCACAACATGAAGAGTCAGGAAAGGAGCATGCAATCTATTATATCAGTTGAACCTTGGTGGGATATGAACTCAATTATTCACCGATGGAAAGGGCTTGTTTAGTAGTAGTGTTTGCTTCCCAAAAGTTGCGGCATTACATGCTAAACCAACACACAAATCTTATAGCCAAAATTGATCCATTGAAGTATCTACTAGTGAAAGCAACTCTCACAGGTAGACTAGCTAAATGAGTCATGATCCTTAGTGAGTTTGACATTGAGTATATGGATCGTAAAGTAATCAAGGGACAAGCCCTAGCAGATCAACTAGCAGAAGCACCCATGACGGATACACACCCTATGGTAGTAAACTTTTCGGATGAGAATCTATTCACTCTTTCCAACTCAATAATGTGGAAGTTGTACTTTGATGGTTCCTACACACAACATGGATCAGGGGCCGACATCTTATTTATCACACCTCAAAATGACTATATTCCAAAGTCATATCAACTGGCATTCCCTTGCACCAACAACATAGCCAAGTATGAAGCACTCCTCATAGGTCCCAATACAACAGTTCAATGGGACCTCATAGAATTACATGTGCATGGAGACTCACAACTAGTCATTTGACAAGTCACAGATGAGTACCAAACAAAACATGAAAAGTTGGTCCCCTAAAAGCAACTAGTGGATGCCTACAAACCACATTTTTCTAGCATCACATTTGAGAAAATTTCAAGAGAGCATAACAAGGCTACAAATTCTATGGCTTCTGTCAGGTAACTTATAGACATGCCTACAAACACACATAAATGTGAGTTTTTGATCGAGCAGTTGTTGATACCAGCCGTCGATGTTCTAGTTACTAAAATCATCTGCGAACTTGTTGGTCCCAATTTCCCATGGTACGAAGATATCTATGAATACCTTAAAAACAATACCTTTCCTTCTGAACTATCTTCAACCCAACACAAAAAATTTATCCGTTGATCCTCCCGTTACACCATTATGGGTGATACACTATATTGTCAGAGTCTCGATGGTATCCTCTTACGATGTCTTAACGCGGAAGAAGTCGAAGCTACCTTATGAGACATACACGAAGGTGTTTGTGGTGCACATTCTACTAGTCCTAATCTCACTAAGAAGATACTCAAAATAGGGTATTACTGGCCTACAATAGAGCATGATGCTTTACAATTTGCTAAGAAGTGTCTACAATGCTAGCAGCATGGAGATTTGATTCATGCACCAGCTCATGAACTACAACCTGTGACGACTCCATGGCCTTTTTCTCAATGGGGTCTCGACCTCGTAGGACAAATCCACCCATCCTCATCCAATGGCCATAAGTTCATCATTACTACCACTGAGTATTTCAGGAAGTGGGTTGAAGCCATTCCCATGACCTATATCACCAGTAAGCAAATAGCCAAGTTTATCCTTAACTACCTCATTTGTCGGTATGGTATTCCCCAAGCCATTGTCACTGATAATGGGAGACCATTCAAGAATCAAGATGTCCATACCTTGTGCACACAATACAATATCAACGTCACTTTTCAACTCCCTACTATCCACAGAGTAACGGCCAAGCTGAGGCTTCCAATAAAACCATTCTCAAGATCCTCTAGAAAACAGTCAATGAAGCTGGTCCTGATTGGCACTTGCAACTCAATCCTGCCCTATGGGCCTACTGCACTAGTATCAGAACACCAACTGGTGCCACACCATATGCCTTGGTCTATGGATATAAAGCCATCCTACCTATAGAGGTTGAGATCCCATCCCTCAGAGTATCCATGCAGAACCTAATCGTCGAAGAGGAGTACTGTACTTCCAGATTAGTTGAGCTAGAACTACTAGATGAAAGGCACCTTGCCGCGCTCAATCATCTCCATGCTTATCAAAACTGCCTCTGGCGTAATTACAACAAAAAGACCAAAGAAAGACAGTTTCAAATTGGTGATCTTGTACTCAAAGAGAATCAAAGAAATCAAGAAGACTGAGAAAAGAAGGGCACGTTTGAGCCTAACTGGTTAGGTCCCTTTATTGTCACAACAACATATGGATCAGGAGCTTATACTCTAGCTACACCTGACAGAATTCCTCTAGATGAGTCACTTAACAATGTTCATCTCAAGAAGTTCTATGCCTGATCCTCAGAATATTCCAAAAAAAAAATCCGTCCTATGGTGAAAACCTGGTAAACAGGTGCCTTGGATAAGTACCATAGTGAAAACCTGGCAAACAGGTGCTATGTGTAGAGTCAACATCCATCATCTATCGAGTCTTGTTCATTCCATTTTTTTACAATGCAACTCATCCATCCATCCATCCATAATAAAACCATGGACCTTGTTTGTATTTCCATCTCCCTATCTAGGATAGCTTAGAAATTTGTCAGTGTCCATCATTGTCATCCCATGTCTTGATCTGTGTCAAATGGTTATCACTGTCTTGTCCTAGGTCGAGCTTTCTATGTCTTCTCCATCAGTTACCTATGCAATTTCCTCTACTGAACTGGGGGAAACTCTTTCCTTGACCTAGGTCTCAGAGTGGTTCCTTGTTCATGGTTTAGAAGTGCTTCAATATGTCTCATTTCCATAGATAGCACCCTGTAACGGACACATCACTCCTACGATAAGGCTGTTATTTTCCCAACACTTTTCCTACATCATCACACCAACTAGAACTACATATTATCTCATCTCAATCTTAAGGTACCTTGATCCCATGGATATGGGTATGTAGGCAGTCTAGAATATGAAGGAAGTATCCAGTACTTAGGTACATAAGATCTCCTCTTTTCACCTTGACCCATTCATCACTCTATCCAGAACTACATATTATCATTTTTCATCTTTCCTTGTAATGTGCCTTGATCCCGTGGATACAGGATATGTAGGTAGTCTGGAATACGAAGGATGTATCTAGTACTTAGGCACATATGATTCATCATTCTTCACCCATCTCAACCCATGGACATGTCATCTTTCTAGTCTTCCATTTTTCAAAATCCATTCACCTCCACTTGACTAACTCAAGCAGCAAAACAACAAGCTAGTGCATCCTTTCAAAGCAAAGGTCCTTCGCAAAGCCTGAAGCAAAGAAGCTTGCTTACAGAGTCATCTACTGTCCTGCGTATCGATTGCCAACATCACCTAAGTCCAGCTTAACCAAAGCACCAGATCCACAAGTTTGTCTTCTGTAGAATGTTCCATTGTTGAGACCAACACATGCGTCTCCTACAACATGTAGCATTTCTTGCAGCAATGCATTTTTTTTTTTAGGTAGATAGCCCCCTTTAATGGACACATCGCTTCTACGATAAGGCTGTTATCTTTCCTATCCAATCTATCTTGAGCAACCTCTTTGGCAAGAGAATATGTTGGCTGTATGTTTACTTTGTAAGTCAGTCAATCTGCTTTTTGGTTTATCTTTTGTTCCTTTTTCCATTACCTATTCAAAGCTACCTTGATTTATCTATAATCGTGGTATGTTGCGATGTAGTATGGATTGGGGGCATAGTCATTGCTTTTGTATGCCGTGTTTGAGGAATGATCTTTAGCATCTTTCTGGGTAGCATATTTATCTTGTGTGTGTTACGTCCTAGCATCTTACATATTAATATTCTTCTTGCATTTATGTATTGAAGTTTATTTTATGTTCAAAGACTATGGCTCATTCACATGTACCAACAAGGTCATATTATGTCTAAGGGATCTAAGTTCAAACCACTTGCTTGCAGAGTCAACGTCCATGCACTCAGATATTATAGCACCTTGGTCATTTATACCTTGGTGGCAAACTATCCATGTGCCATATAAAAAAAAGGATTGCTCTTTATATACAATTGTGAACCAATGCAACAAGCTCATCAATTTCCTATCCCTTTATGCAACCCTTATATCATTTTCAACACAAATGATCGATCAACAGTCTCCCTCTTCCATCTCCTCTTTTCTTCTCTCTAGTGCATATCTGCAAAACCCACATGTTAGATATCTCAAAGTCATAGCATCTATATCATCATACATCTATAAGCATTATAGACACCCAAAATTGACTCATTATCATTAACATTCAAATATCGCATTATCACACATCTGCATTTGTCTAACACACTTGAGCAATATTTCTAACACATATCTTTTTCTTCTATTAATTAAATAAATTTATATTTATTTAATTAATTCATTAGCCATTTCTTCTATTTCTTCTAAACTATAATTAAACCATCTTCGATTATTTAATAATCTTCATTCTATCTATTTTAAATTAAATACATCTTATTTATTTAATTAAAGATTCCTTTCATAAGCCCACTTTCCAATTAATTAAATAAATTGTATTTATTTAATTAATTTATCTTATCATTTATCTTATGAGCCGACATGTGTGCCCCTTTCATTTAAAAAGATAAGTGGTACTACATCCTTTTATTTAATATCTTTCACATGTAGTACTTTTTATGTACACAAGCACACATGAGCCCTATCTTCCCACCACTTGTCATCTTTATATTCACCTATGCCTATCTTTCAATCTTAGCCATTCACATAGCCACTGAATCTCCACCGTTGATTGATTTTGGTTGAGTTCTATATAAACACCGTCTCATTCCATACTACAATTTATCTAGCATTCATATAGTGTCTACATTATCATCCTGAGCATATTGAGCATTTGAGCATCCAAAGCATCCATTGAGCTTTTATCATTTATCATCCCTCATGGCATTTTTTATCTTCATAATTGTTCATTGTTGAAGAAGAAATCCACATCATAAACAAGGAATCACACAACCTAGGTGATGTTGTGCTTGAATTGCATTACTTTTGATTTCATTTAGATTAGATTGTTTGATGATGGTAGGGTTAGGTTTTCATGGCTATGCTTGATCTTATCAACCTAATTTTTTACCTATCACATTTTGGCACGCCCGGTGGGACTCATGTCCTTGATTAACTTTGATGTTTGAAGTTGTTTTTATGAAGATCAGATTTTTTGAGCACTTACAACAAGTTCCAGCTGCTTTTGAGCAAAAACTAGTTGTTGTTTGCATACTTGTGCCACTTCTGCACTGAAATCTACCACCTATAGCCATTTTCGGATCGCTTATAAGTGGACAATGATCACTTTTTGATTATTCTGCATCATTTTTAGAGTAACAGTGGTCACCTTTGCATTTAACCTAATTGTTTTGATCTTACAGTGGCCACTTTTAGATAATTGAATCACTTTTTGTAGAATTAGGGCTTTTTGTTGCCTATTGTCTCTTTTGCAAGTCTAGGTCACTTATGAGCTGAAACCAATCGCTTTATGTTGTTTTGTGTCACTTCTAAGCCTAAACAATCCGCATCTAGATTTTTTGAGATTGCTTTTAATCTGCAGTAGTTCACCTAAGATAGAAACAGAGATCACTTTTGATAGACAGTGAACCGCCTCTGGTAAACTGTGCACTTTCAGTCTGTAAAATTTGCAGTTTGTTTTCTTGGCTACTAATTGGGTATTTGTGCAGCATCTTATTGATTTGTCCAAGAAAAGGAGGTTATCAAACTACTAACACATCTATTGTAGATTCGATCATTCCAAGACTTGTGGTTTTTCACTAAATTAGGAACATTTGGGCTTGGTGCTTAAAATGAATCATTTCTTGCTTCGTGCTTGATTTATCTTTTTTGATTGCTTGTATGTGATTAATTGTAACCTAAATTTAATAACAAAAGTATCCTCTCTCCTTGCCTATCAAATGGATCTTGGGTGCATGAGAACTTGTTATTATCTTTAGAGGGCCTACCTTCCCGGTGTGAGAAGGGATACGACCCAAGCGGTAACGAGCTAAAGCCAAGTCCTTTCAAACCGCTATATAAGAAAAGTGTTTGTGTCGAAAGCCACAAACAATGGGTGTTGTTGCGTTATACTGACAACCAACCTCCCCCAAAACCCTCCATGGCGTAACCCTTGAAGGTTGGGAGACTCCACAATGGAGAGTAGCACTGCCGCATGTATAGCCACCCAAACGGATGCCCTTATTAGCAACTTTATGTAGTAGCCAAAAACCCTCTATTTGTTGATGCAAAAGGTGGGACCTTTGAAGTGGCACTGATTCACGTGGTTCTTAGAAGAGATAGCAGGGACAATCCTAAGGTTTGGTGAGGGATAGGCCTTTAAGGAAACCTAGATCTTGGTATGTGTGAGAAGTGAGTGTCATGGAGGGGAGCCAATGCTACCAAGCTCCTGAAGCTATCCGCTTTGAATAAGCACGGCAAGGGGATTCAACGAATACAGTCCTTTCCTACCCTAGGTTGTACAAGTTTGTGATTGTTGTGAGTGTGAGTGACTGGAATTACTATTTTCTTATCAAAAATCACAAATCAGACATTTTTCCTGACAAACACAGTCACTTTTAAGCCTAAACTACCTGCATACAGACAACAAAATCACTTTTAACCCATAGTTACTCACCTTTTGCTTGAACTACATTGCCTTTGAACAATAGTTAATTACCTTTTGCATAAACAGAGTCACATATGAATAGTAGTCTGTCACCTCTTTCCTGAATTAGCTCAAATTTAAACAGCAGTCAGTCACCTTTGCTTTGAATCAAGTCACTTTTAAACAATAGTCTTTCACCTTTAGCTTAACCTGAGTCACTTCCAATTAGCAGTAAATTGCTTTTGAGCCAACAGTTATCGCCTATGAACATTTAGATTGCCTTTGGTTAGCACCGTAACCTACTTCGGAACCTAAAGCAGTCCGCATTTGATCTATTACCAGTCGCTTTTAGCATTCTTTGAGTGACATATGAGCTATCACTTGTCGCCTGTGGTCTAATACCAGCAAATCTTAGTGAATCAGCTGAATTAACCACAAATCCAGCTTGCTCAGCTTTAGCATTAGCTTTCAGACCTATCTCTGATCATTAGCAGATACCTGGACTTTGTCTCCTTGTTTTGAGCTTACCAATCAATCATATTTTCATGAGCTTTTCATCTTTTTGAGATCCCAAACCAGCAAACCAAACATCAAATCAATTATTTTGATCCACTAGTAAAACATCAGCTTTAGCTTCAGCAAACATCAACAACATAGCAATCTTTAGCAAACAACTTTTCCCTTGAGTGTGTGAGCTATTCTCTAGGGAAACCAACCAACAACAAATCAGTAAACCAAGCAAAACAACACATCAACCAAAGTGAAACCAGCCAACAACAAATCAGCAACCAAGCAAACCAACCAACAAACCAATCAACAAACCATCATGTTTTGGATCTCAAAACTTTGACAAGCTAAGCTTCAGTTTTCAACATCAACATCATGCCTCAAACTAGGAGCCAATATAGAGCTGAAATGGAAGCCAAATTGCAAGCTAAGATGCAACAACTTAGATTGATAGCTCTTAAGGATGCAACTCAATTCATGACTAGTATGCCTCCTCATATGTTTACACCTCATGGGTATACCCTTGGAGAATCATCCTCACAACAAGTGCAACCCCCAACAACTTTGGAAACTTTCGAAGAACAAACCCAAGAAGACTTATCAGAATTTCAGGACACCCATGTGTGGGATCAAGTTGAGAAACTTGTTCTATCTGAGCCTAATCACAACTTCTTGCAACTTGCTCGCATGGGTGCTAAACTACCAAGAGATTTTGACATATCCGCTATTAGAGAACATGATCCAAACACTCTTGCTTTTGTTGAAAAGGGGCCATCTACTATAGTTACATCATCCCCCACCATATCCCAAGCTCCATCTTCTACCACATATCTTTCATTGCCTATTGTTACTTCATTTGATCTACCACGCTCGAAGCACACTTTAGAACCTTTGATCATACCAATCAATGTGCTCCCTCTCATGTCACAGAATCTAAACATTCCACCTTTCCATGTTCCTCAAGATATTCCTCCTCCTACCATAACCATTTCTATGCCTCAAGTAACACAAGCTGTCCATGTGGCCCAAGTGCAAATGCTCCAAACATCACAAGCTATGCCCATGTCTCATAGTGTGCAAGCCTCTCAAACTATACCAAATCAACCAATCATCCAAGCTTCATGACATCACAATCTACCATGTCTCATATACCAAATACTAATATGCTTTTTACCATCTCTACTAATCCTTCCACTACACCATATAATCCCAATGTTAGTCTTATTGATATGAGTGACCCTCCTATTGTTTCTCAAGCTAATCCTAACTCTACGGTCACTTATGTTGAACAACTTACATCCATTCCATCATACTCTTCCAATCCTTCACACACCATCAATCCATCTTATGCTACCCAAGGCTTGCCTATTGTCACCTAACACATGACACATACCAATCCCCATGTTGTCCAAAATACCAAACCAACTGTTCATCCTTCTTTCGCATCTACCAATCCTTCCATCACTTACCATGTCACAAATCCAACTCCAACTTCCCAACCATTCACTAATGTCAATCCATCTTCCACTTTGCATGTGATGCCAAATCTTGGTGCCCATTCATCCCAATATACTCAAACACCACTTGTGCCTCAAGGACAGCAATCCTCAACTACATATGTGTCGCATCCCAATCCTTTGACATATATTGTGAGTACCCAACCTCAACAAATGGTCATGGTCCCATATATCCCACAACAACAACCTCAATATATACCATAACATGTTTCACCCCCTTTGCAACAACAACAATTATCTTTAGCGGATGTTCAACAAACGATTAACCAAGTGGTAGGACAAGGCAAGAAGAAATTTTCTCTAGACAACATATGCACTTATCCATTTGACAAGTCTCTTCATATGATACCTTTTCCACCACACTTTGAAATTCCACAAATTGACAAATATAAAGGAAAAGGAAATCCAGAAGACCATCTTAGAGCATTCTTTGTGGCATGTCTCGATGTTGCTAATGACGATACATATCTTTTGAGACTATTTCCTTGAAGCTTAGTAGGACAAGCTCTTGAATGGTTCTCTCATTTACCTCCAAGGATTAAGTCTTTTTCAAAGTTAGCCAATAAGTTTCAATCTCACTTCACTTTCAACATTGACCATGAGATAAACATGAATGACCTTGTCAACAATAAACAATGTAATGGTGAATCCTTTTCTTCATTCACTCAACGATGGCGCAATATGGCTAGCAAACTATCATGGAAAATCCCTGAGAAACAACAACTCGATATCTTTGTTCAAAATCTTCATCCTGAGCTCTTATTCCAACTACAATTGCAAGGTGCTAGCACCTTTGATGAACTTGTTTCCAAGGAACCATCATTGAATGAGCTTTAATTGCTAAGGGAAATATCAAGATCCTTCACGATAACAAAGATTATCCTCAAAACTCCAATGATAAGTCTCGCTTTTGGAACAAAAATAAGAATATTGTCAATGATGGTGTTGTCGATGCCAAACACATCCAAAATATGAAAGCTCCTATCAACATCCAAGCTGCTTCTACAAAAACACAACCTTTTCAACGAATGCGACAACTCTAAACTTCCAATCCGCGTCGACAATTTACACCATTAGCGGAACCTATGGAAGTTATCTTTCGAAAGCTTCTCCAAGCAGGAAATATTATCTTACCAGATGGACCACCCAATGGTGAACCGCTCTTCAAAGCTCCTTGGTACAAAGAAAATGAGTATTGCAATTTCCATAGAGTTAAAGGACACAAAACCAATGGTTGTATGCACTTAAAACATGTAATCCAAGATTGCATTAATCAAGGTTTAATCAAGGTCACACCTTCAACAACTCAACCTACACAACAATCAACATCGAACTATGATCTAGAGACTTTCAAGAATCCACTTCCATCTCATGACAAAACAAGTAACCCTCATGTTGGAAATGCCATTCAGTATACCTATGAATCATCTACCATCAGCTGCATTGACCATGCTCGCATTTCTACCATTACTATCTAAGGTAAAGCACCTGACTGCACTATAACCACTCACAGAGGTTGAGTTACTATTCAAGGAGCACCTATTCATCCTCCTTGACCATCCATAACTATAATATCTTGGATCACCTTGGCAAAACACCCGCGCACATATCCATTCTTGAGTTGCTTCGCATATCCCCTGCTCATAAAGCTATCCTTGACAAAGCTCTACAAGAATCTTTGGTGCCTAACAATATTGATATCTCACAATTCCAATCTATGGTCACTAGCATTGTAGCCCCTTGTCATTTAACCTTTTCTGACAAAGATCTTTAGCCCTCCATCCATCCTTCACATAATGAAGCCCTCCACATTGAAGTATTTGTCAAACAATGCCGTATCAAACGAATCTTGGTAGATGGTGGAGCTGGTCTTAATATATGTTCTTTGAAATTGATAAAACAACTGGGATATTTTGAGAAAGATGTTGACACCTCCAAGGTTATTACTATCAGAGCATATGATGATGCCGAGAGAGATACAGAAGGAATTATTTTCTTGCCTATCCAAGTTGGGCCGATTACTATAGAAACCCATTGTCAGGTCTTGGATATTGATCTTCCTTATAACATCATCCTTGGTCATCCATGGATACATCCCCTCAAGGCAATTCCTTCCACATACCATCAATGCCTTAAATTCCCACACAACGGTGTTGAAGTTACTATCCAAGCTGATCCTAATCCATTTGAATTTTGTCGTGCCTTCCAAGCTAAATATCAGAGCCCAAACCACATTCCTATCAACACCAAGGCATATCTATCTTCATATTATGTAGATCCATCCAACCTACTCAATCCCTCATCTAGAAAATCCCCTTCCAACCTCCATATCAAGTACACTGAACATGGCCCTGGTGAATACACATTGCAAGGATCTTCATCCACATCCATTTCTGATATACAAGCTGGATCTTCTTTGGTAAGAGAGCCTTCTAACTCTGATACCATCAACGACTCCCTTCATATCACCAACCTTTTTCCAGGATCCTCCATCTTCATGCTATCTGCAACCCCTTCATCTCCATCCAATTAGGAACTCAAGTCTAGTTCTCCAAGCACTCCTAGTCCTACTATCAAACGCCAGCCTCCCCAAGCTAAAGATGTTGGTAATCCTCCCATCCATCCTAAGTCCACTATTTCCTGTAAAAAACTCCATCATAAACCCCATAAGCATGTGACCATACATCTTCTGCTATCCAATTTACCTCCACTTCTTCCAACTCCTAAACTTCCGCCATCAACTTTACTTCCATATTCTCCACTTCCATCATCCTATAACTTGCAAAAGCATGTGATCGTACATCTTCCACCATCCAATTTACCTCCACTACTTCCAACTCCTAATATCCCTCCATTTTCCTCACTGCCATTACTACCAATGCCTAATTATCCATTTATCCATCATCACCATTACATTCCTAATCGTGACCCACAAATGCACATACCGTCTAACCATAAAGCTTCCCTTCATTCAACCCCCTCTTCTATCAAATCCATGGGATTCGAAAGCAAAAATTTGGATGACTCTACCTCTAAAGCTAAAAAGCCTACTAAGAATCCTAAAGATTCTCATGCCTTAGGGTATCAAAGAAAAGAATCACAACCTAATATATCTAAAAAGCTAGCTGAGCCTATAGCTCCACAAGAAGAGCCCATGCCCAAAATGGTCTGGGTTCCTAAGCAAACAAACAAGTAGGCCAAATGAGGCATCCTTATCTATATCTCAAACAAAAGAATCTCGATTGTCTTCTTCCATCTCACATTCCAATTCCTTCCAAACACCCCATTTCATCTAAAAATCCCACAAGAAAAGCAAAATAATAAAAATACTAAGTACCTGTGGGTTTCTCCATCACTCCATCACCCATCCCCTAAGCAAGCATCTCTTTCACTCCCTACACTGACCTTCCCATCAAAAGCTTCAATGTTTAGCGGTGTGTGCAACCGTTCGTCATGGTTTCCTTCCATCCCACATTTTCACATACCTCCATCCTTCATCCATTATCTTACATATCTCCCCTGTCACCTTCCTATGGTCCATGCTTTTGCATAAGCCTTCCATAATCCACTATCCCATTCATTTATCCTTGCATGAGCCCTCCATCTATCCTTGTGTGAACCTTCAATCATCCTTATCCTAATCCACTATCTTACCTAATCCATCTCTCACATGCAATCCCTTATCAACATCTATGAACATAATTACATGGTCCGTGTAATGACATCCATCTCTAACGAGACTACCAACATCCATTGAACTAGACACTTGAGTCCCTCCTATCCATTACCATGGTGAAAACCTGGCAAACAGGTGCCATGTGTAATCGGTTATCCAAAAAAAAAAAAAAACTCTCCATCCAATAGTGAAAACCACTTTGTGTTGCTTTGGATAGCAAAAAAATCATAGTCTAAGATAAATAATCCGTCCTCTAGTGAAAACCTAGTAAACAGGGACCTTGGATAAGTACCATAGTGAAAACCTGACAAACAGGCGCTATGTGTAGTGACTAGCTTCCATCGTCTGCTTGGTTCATTTGATCATCACTTGTTCTACCATACTTCGTCATCCTATTCACCATAGTCCATATCATAATCCATATTTCATCACAATAAATAACCTTTTCCACCTTCATCTCTATCAATGCTAGCTATCATACTTGAGACATTGTTGTGATAACTATATCTTTGACACCTTAGCATCTTGACCGCACGCCTTCTCCATCGTTGCTCCTTCATAATAAACATCATCCTGCACTGGGGGCATTTTGTTGAGTCTTATTTGGAAGTGGATACTGCTATCTCTAGCTCATAACACATCAATCACTTTAGCTCACAACACAACAAACTTTCAACTTCAACCATAGCGTTCATCCAACAACAAATGTGGCCCAACATTTTGCAATTAGGCTTCATATCTTTCCAATCAATTTGCACTCATCTAACATCTGAAAATTGCAAGACATCACTTTACTAGTGTAATAAGCAAGAACTACATCCTAGCTCTATCGTTAAAGCCTTGATCCCATGGATATAGGGTATGTAGGCAATCTGAGATGTGAAGGAAGCACTCTAATTCAGGCTAGGACGATAGCTGCTTTTTTTTCATCATCCATCTTTCATCTTTCTTCTAATCATCCTTCAATCTTTCATCACACATTCTTCTATCTTTCATCACACACATCATCAATAAAACCCAAAACTACATATTTATCATGTCTCATCTTCATCATAAATGTGCTTTGATCCTGTGGATATAGGGTATGTAGGCAGTCTGGAATATGAAGGAAGTTTCCAGTACTCAAGCACAGATGATCAACCCCATCTTCTTCATCTTCATTCATCTTCCATCTTCTGCTCTTTGATCAGCTCAAGTAGGAAGAAAACTATGTGTATACTGAAAGCTCAAGCACTTTAACCAATCAAGAATAAGCCAAAAGCTATTTGTCTGCGTGCCTTAAGCCAACATTTGCTATAGCAATTTATCAACATCTTTAGCCTTCAATAGGATGCAACTTCCCTCTCAACAAGGTGCCAGCTTAAATCAATCCAAGAGCACCTGAATTTGGCAAGAGAATGTGATGATAGTATCTTTTGTTTTATCTTTTGTCCCTTTCTATGCCTAATCAAGACTGTCTTGATCTATCTATATCTTGGTATGTTGCGATGAAGAAAGGAATGGGGCATGGTCATATTGCTTTTGTATGCCGTGTTTGCGGGATGATCTTATCCTCTTCCTATGCATATTGGTATATTGTACATATTGGGATTAGCATCTTACATATCAATATCTCTAGCATCTAAGAAGCTAAACAGTCTCTTATGCACTTGAGACTATTCTATGTTAAGACTAGCTCCATACATATAACCAGCAAGCTATCACTATGTGTAGTGGAGATAAGTTCAAACCATTGCTTGTAGCGTCAAAATCCATCTCACAACACTAGTTGTTATTCATATCTTGTGCATGTTGGCTCAACATCTTGACTTCATGTGTTCAGACAAGATTGTAGCATGCTAGTTTCGCATTGGATATCTTGACACCTTGGTCTTCTCTACCTTGGTGCATAACATCCACATGCTATATCAAACATAAGGATTGCATTTCCTTTCATTTTGACTAATTACTTAAAAATCTGCCTATCACATCATCTATTCATCCTATTATTCGCCTATATAGCCTTCAACCAAGATCAATCATTTCCATCGTCTTTCTCCAAATTTTTTATCCTGCACAACACATGTGTTAGACATACATAAGTTCATCATATCATCTCATTACCATCTATCTATATGCATAAGCTCATTTATATCATAACTATTTACATATTTGCATTATCATACCATTTCCATCCATATCATTTGCATAAATATCCATACATAATCCCTGCCAAATACAAATAAAACGTGCATAACCATCATAATACCAACAAGTGCATCCACTATAACATCATATAGATCACCAATACTCCATCATATATGTGTGTGTGTGTGTGTGTGTGTGTGTGTGTGTGTGTGTGTGTGTGTGTGTGTGTGTGTGTGTGTGTGTGTGTGTGTGTGTGTGAATATACAAATGTCTACATATACAAGCTAAGCCATAAAGAATGCATGTACAATCGACTCTAGGCCTCATCATGATACAATATAAACAAGGTAGCCCTAGCAACTACTAGCAGCACCCTCGCCCTAACCACTACCACTCTCTACAACCTGTCACATAGCTCCTCCATCCTCGCCATCAGGATCTCTAAGCCCTCTACTCCAATGTCTGGTGTCTCGAATAATATCCTGAACGCAACTGGACCCAAATCAGGATCATAATCAACTCAGTCTCCATCTATCGAAATTCACAGAATCTGAAACACATCCTCCAACGTGATCATCGCCTCTCTTGTTGAAAACAAGAAAGCACTATGCTCACTCATCCATCGCTCCACCATTGCTATCATCAATCCTTGATGTGCTTGCACCGGCTCCAATCTCAACACATGCTCTAATTCAAGGATCTCTAACACTAGCCACTCCTCTGCATCCAGTAATCGCACTAATCGCAAATCCCTAGGATGTGGCCCCTATGATAACAAAGGCGGTAGTATATCCTACATCATTCCAGTCATCATGTCAGTCCCTTCCACTACTTAACTGCTATCAAAATTTGACCGTTTATTGCTTTTCTAGCCTCTAACTACCATAAGCGGTTTAGTTTTCCACATGCGCCTATCTGTTGATTAAAAGCGATCCCTTTTACCATATGCATCTCTATCTTCTTCATAAGCGATCTATTCTACATATGCACTCACTGTTGGACTACATGCGAGCTTAACTCCCTATGCGCATCACCTTAGCCTCTAAGCGAGCTATCTACCATATGCGAACACTTATTCTTTCTATGCGAGCTTAACCTCTATATGTGCCTACTGTTTGCCCATAAGCGACTTGTTTCTATCTATATGTGCATTTAGCCTATCTTTTTCCTAGCTGATTGGAAGCGACCTCATTTTTCTAGAAGTGACCAAGCCGTGCCTATAAGCGATCTCCACTACCAATAGCAACCTATCTTCCTACGTAAGCAACCTGCACTAGCTATCCTAAGAACTATTCACTTCTAGTGAAGTGTGTACATTTATGACACTTCTAGCCTATCCAAATCATGCTTTTAGCAAAAGTTTCGATACATACCGGTACGCCTGATCCCTCTGGTCGCCCATGTGTCCTCACCTGCTCAGCGTGATGATCTTTACATGGAATCACCATCTTGATAGCTCTCCAACTCTCGTTGCACACCACCTCTAAGGAGCTCTCGATTTCTATAGTTTTCTAAGCACAACTGAGCACAAATGAGCCTATTTGCCATTGTTGAACTTACTTATAGTCCTATCCAAACCCTAATTCTTCTATGCCATAGCCTATTTTCAGCTGTTTCATCCCATTTTCTGCCACCCAACCCCTATTTTCTTCGTGTCAACCTTGAGTCCTAGCTTTTCCTTCTATCACGAGCCAACCCAACCCTTCCTAGTTAGCCTGGCTTACCTCTTGAGGGGGCATCACCTGCCAGTTACACTGGGGCATAAATTTGTTTATCAAGTGAAATATCATATCTTCTTTGACACAATGCTCTATCGAACATTGTATCAAAGAGGGGAAAAATGTAGACACCCAAAATTGACTCATTATCATTAACATTCAAATATCGCATTATCACACATCTGCATTTGTCTAACACACTTGAGCAATATTTCTAACACATATCTATTTCTTCTATTAATTAAATAAATTTATATTTATTTAATTAATTCATTAGCTATTTCTTCTATTTCTTCTAAACTATAATTAAACCATCTTCAATTATTTAATTATCTTCATTCTATCTATTTTTAATTAAATAAATCTTATTTATTTAATTAAAAATTCCTTTCATAAGCCCACTGTCCAATTAATTAAATAAATTGTATTTATTTAATTAATTTATCTTATGCACCGACATGTGTGCCCCTTTCATTTAAAAAGATAAGTGGTACTACATCCTTTTAATTAATATCTTTCACATGTAGTACTTTTTATGTACACAAGCACACATGAGCCCTATCTTCCCGCCACTTGTCATCTTTACATTCACCTATGCCTATCTTTCAATCTTAGCCATTCACATAGCCACCGAATCTCCACCGCTGACTAATTTTAGTTGAGTTCTATATAAACACCCTCTCATTCCATACTACAATCTATCTAGCATTCATATAGGGTCTACATTATCATCTTGAGCATATTGAGCATTTGAGCATCCATAGCATCCATTGAGCTTTTATCATTTATCATCCATCATGGCAGTTTTTATCTTCATAATTGTTCATTGTTGAAGAAGCAATCCACATCGTAAACAAGGAATCACACAATCTAGGTGATGTTGTGCTTGAATTGCATTACTTTTAATTTCATTTAGATTAGATTCTTTGATGATGGCAGGGTTAGGTTTTCATGGCTATGCTTGATCTTATCAACTTGATTTTTTACTTATCACAAGCATCATGTTATCATATGTCATACATCTATAAGCATCACATAAATCCATAATCATACATACATATCATCACATCCATGTCATCAATAAAGGTGCATACACAAAAAGCATGAACATCAATGAGTAGAATATGTCATCATATATATCAAGTGAAGGTCATCAAAATACAAATTGTATGTGTCTACATCAATAGTCCATCTATGTACATCAATAAAGTACATCAAGGCTATCAAGAGCCCGCAAAATAATTCATCAGGATGCACGTAGACATTAGTCAAAATATACAACTATCGATAATAATACAAAAATGATACAAAAATGATACAATGTACAAATATGTATGCTCTAGTGGGTAGAGCTACCCTCCTACTATGGCCCCTGTCCTCCACCTGTGCTTGGTGTAGGTCCCCTTGATGGTCCTCCTCCCCCTGCTGGTCCTCAACCTAGTGGCACAAAGGGTCCTCTAACTGAAGACAATGACTATCCTATCCTATGGGACCCGGATGCTCTAGACCTACTCCGCTCTCTGTAACTAGGTGCCTGCTGAGCTGCTGGCACCGCACCAATGTAGAGTCCCCTATAATACTCAGCCTCTCTGGCTGCTGACACTAACTCTCCCTACACCTGGATGAGCTCACTGTATAATGTCCTCTTATCAACACCTAGTGCACGGCGTGCCTCATCTCTCTCCCGCCTCACTCTCTGTAGTGTGGCCTCTACTGTCAGCCATAGTTGTGCCTCTTCATCTCTCTCCCTAATAACCTGGGCTAACTACTTGTCATCCCCTGCTGGGGTAGGTGTGGCCTGCACCTATGCCTGCACTTGTGCCTAGATCTGTACCTATGCCTATGCTTGTACCAGGGCTACCTATGCCGCTGCTACTATTTGTGTCTACACCTATGCTAGGGCCTCAGCCTGTCTCACCTTTGCCCTTGCTACATCCCTGTCTCTCCTCAACCTCACCATCTGAAGCTCTAATCATGTCCTCTATGCTATCTCCTCCTGTAATAGCCGCTCGGCCCGCTATAAATCAATCTCTACAATTGGATCCTCCTCGTGAGCCATCTCCACATCTACTTGCTGGCCTCCAGCCTCTCCACCTGCTTGCTATTGAGCATCTTTGGCCTGTTGCCTTATCCTCACCTCCACACCTGGGACCAATACCTCCCCCACTGCCCTTGCCACACCTGGTGTAGTTAGTCTCACTGGCCTGTGTGTCTGCCAGTACCTATCATACTCTGGTAGTGTCCCTAGATCTGCCAATCTTGAATCCCAATCCCATCTTACTGGGACAAGTCCCCGCAACTCTGTCAAAGTTGTAGCCACTGGAATCTTTGCATCCCAGTCCCCAACCTCCCGCCATGTCCTAGCATGTGTCACCTCTCCAACTAGAAATCCCTGTGGCAGTCCAAACTGTCTGAGTACCTACTCTAGAAGGTATCTCTCAATGGTATCTATCTGCCTCCAAAATAGGTATCAAGCCTAGCGGCAGTACATCAGCTGCTCATGCTCATCCTCCCACTCCTCACATAATAACCATGGCCTCCAAACAAATACGTCCATCTCATCAATCTGTCGCCTCTAGTGGTTAACAGATCCAAGCCGCCTGTGTGTAATCACTCCCTCATATAGAAATGCATAGGGGTCCCCCCTCTCCTGACGGTGCTGTGTAATGGGTTTGATCACTAGAATGTGCTCCCACACCCACACCTATAGTAGAGTCACCCCTGTTGAGAGACTCCAGCCTCTCCTGTATACACAATCATGCATATCTCGGTATAGCTGCCCAAGCACACATGAACCCCATGCATACTAAATGCCATGTGTAAACATCCTAGATAGGATAGTCCTTCATCCAACCGATAATCCTCTAGATCACCTGTCTGGGCACATGAAGCCATTAATCAGTGAGGATACTATCAATCTAATCCTGTCGCACAGTCTCAGCATGTATGCCCACCGAATCTCATCGTCATCTATCATCAGGTCATTTGTGCAGAATACCTGTACCAGGCCTGCCTTGCCTCATGCTGGGTCACAATCAAATCGCTCCCCATCAATCCAAATCTTGAGGATGTGATAAACATCCTCCAGCGTAACTATGGCCTCCCCTGTCAAAAAGTGAAATGAGCATGTCTCACTGTGGAATCTCTAGTAGGGCAAGATTCGCCCTAATGTGTGTAAGGTGCACCACATGCCATAATCCTATGTGCTCTAGGAACACATCCTCCTCCCATGTCAATTGTACCACCTCGTGTGCTATAGGGTGGTGTCACTCTCTCGACATCAGCGGCAGCATCATCCTCTGCATCCTCAAAACCACTTGTTAGATCTTTTTAACCATTTCTCCAAGTTCCTACCAACATCTACCCAATGACACAAAGCCCTAAGACTAGTTCTACTCTTCTCTAACCTAGGTGGTCAAACCCTCAGTCAACCCTAACTAGTTTACTCTCTACACTTAACCAAAAGTGCTTTGTTTTAGCCTAGCACATTATACTATTTTACCAGACCCACCTTATAGTTTATGCAAAAGTGCTTCACTATCCTCTATCAAAGGCGACTTGTTTTCCACAAGTGTGCTACCCTGTGCCTCCAACTGCGCCTCACTGCGCTCCCAAAGGCGACTTAATTTTCTTTCTTCCCTACCAACAGCGCCTAACTACCTAGCCAATCATGCTCTACTGCTCTGCCAAGTGTGCTGCGGGACCCTACGAACTACGCTGCGGCACGACAGCTAAAAACTAGTAGTGTTGCGGCATCACCAGAAGCGCTGTAGTGCACCAAAAGTGCCTCAACTGACTACCATACGCACCATTCTATCCTGCAACACTTTTGGCTGACCTAGGGACCTACTTAGACCTAACCCTAAAACTACCCTACAATGTCAATTACAAAGAGATTTTCAGACACTTACCGCTGCCGGAGCTCCTGTTGGCCTCCCATACGTCCACACTAGCTCCACCCAATGCCTATGCGCTGGGGTTGGCATCTCTCTCCTCGCTGCAGGCTCCTTCCACTCAACTCTCACACCTTAGGTTTGGAGGCTCTGCACTCTAAATTTAGCAACTCTTAGTGGGCAAATGAGGAGTATGGTCCCCATGGGACATATTTATAGCATCCCTCCCTCATTTTTTTCTTCCCACCCCATTTTTCTCTCTGCTACCTATCTCCACCACAATCATCTAGTCGAGTGTCAACCCAGTTCTCCTGTCACTTCCCTATCTTCCCGCTTGAGGGGGCATATGTTGGGGCAACTAGCTACACTGAGGCATCAATGAATTGTATCATATCTTCAACAATCATTTTCTTTGACGCAACGCTGTAAACTGCATTGCATCAAAGAGGGGCAAAATGTAGACACCCTAAAATAACCAGGTCATCACATCACTTGCATTTCTGTCTAATCACTTGCATTTAACATTAATTGAATAATCTAATTATTTAATTAATTTCATTAAATTCTTCTAAATCACATACTTTCAACATTAATTAAACAAATCTTCTTTATTTTTAATTTTCATTAAATCAACCTTATTCTTCCACGATTAAATAATTTTTATTATTTAATTAAATCATTATCCTCTTTCAAATTTCAAGTCTCCATTAATTAAATAAATAAATTATTTAATTAATTCATCACAAAATTCTCTCTTATCTATAATTAAATAATTCTACATTATTTAATTAAATCAATTGTTCTTCTAAATTTAAATAAATCATGCAAATTTATTTAAATTATCTCAATCCTCTAAAAATAAATAAAATTAAGTATTTTATTTAAAATCTTCTATTCCTCTATCATGCATAATTAAATAAGTAAATTTATTTATTTAATTTCAGTTATCTTCCAATTCCTTTTAAAATATCTTGTTAACTCATGTGCACAATCAGTCTTATTTTTAGAACTTTAAAAAAAGGCAAAATTATAAGTTGAGTTATCTATTCAACCAATCTTGTTTTCATCCTATTTTACTAAAAATATCCTTATGGATTGACACATGTTGTGTGCACATTCATCATGGTTATTTGTTTTATCTCCTCTATTGATTCTTCTGAATTATCTAGACCGTTGATCGATCTTCATTGAAACCTATATAAACCCCCCTCATCTCCTTCACAAACTCTCTTCGATCACTTATTCTCAGGCATCCTTTAACAACGCTATGAGCATACATTGCATCGATTGAGCAACTTTATGATCTTTTGACATTGATCTTTGAGTACTTTGAGCATTTTACTTGCTTGTTGCAAACATGGTTTCGCAGTGCTATTGAGCAATCCACATTCAACAAAGGGAACAACACAAATCTGGGTAAAAGCTTTCTTATTTCATTGGATTTATTGATAATGGCTTTTATTTAGATTAGTTCTCTTTATGTTATGGGATTTTGATTTTATTAGTTTTGATTTAATCAATTTTCCTCATACACAGTAAGCTCTCTAAGTGTACCTTCTTTTAGAAAGAAGTACAATATTTGGGTCATATAATTTTAGCTAAGGGAATAGATGTAGACCCAACCAAGATTAAGGCTATTTCTAAATGGCCTGAACTAAGAAATGTTCATGAGGTCTGAAGTTTTATGGGCCTTGCTGGTTATTACAGGAAGTTTGTGAAAAAATTCTCTAAAATACCACATCCTATAACTTCCTTGCAAAGAAAGGGCAAGAATATTGAATGGTCAAAAAAGTGCCAAGAGGCCTTTGACTCGTTGAAGGAAAAATTGACTTCAGCTCCAATTTTGAAAGTAACTGACCTGGAAGGTCAATTTGAAGTCATTACTAATGCCTTAGGGGAAGGCTTAGGTGGTTTATTGGTCCAAGATGGACATGTTATTGCGTATGAATTATGCAAACTGAAAAACTATGAACAAAACTATGCCCCACATGATTTAGAACTGGCAGTAGTCATGCACACACTCCAAATGTGGAGACATTATTTGCTTGGAAAACCTTTTGAGTTGAAAACATATCACTAGGGACTCAAATATCTATTCACTCAACCCCATCTTAATGCTCACCAAAGAAGATGGTTAGAATTTATCTCAGATTATGATTTTGAGATTAAATATATTCAGGGAAAAGAGAACCGAGTGGTATATGCTTTAGGTAGGAGAAGGCATATCTCCTCTATGGTCTCTATACATTCTGATTTTAGATATTAGGTGTTACAACAATCTAAGGGAGATGAGTTGTACGAGAAGGTAAAACATGCCCTTGAGAAAGATTCACAAAATCCAAAATATGAAGGATTCAACCTTGAACCAGATGGGTTATTAAGGTTCAAAGGAAGGATGTATGTACCTAACTCAGCAGAGTTAAGAAATATGGTTTGGAAAGAGGTTCATTCTGAACCATATTCTGGGCATCCTGGAGTAACCAAGTTACTTACTGATGTGAAACCTTTATACTTTTGGAAAGGAATGAAGAGGGATGTTGCAAATTTTGTAGCTACTTGCATTGAATGCCAAAGGCTGAAGGCAGAACACCAACACCGAACAAGATTATTATACCCTCATGAAATTCTAGAGTGGAAATGGCAGATTATAAGCATGGATTTTGTGCAAGGGCTTCCTATGTCAAGGAATATGCATAATGCTATTTTGGTTTTGGTGGACAGACTCACCAAACCAACCCATTTTATTCCAAGAAACTTGACTGATGGGGCACCCATTTGTGATAGGTAAAAAATTAGGTTAATAAGATCAAGCATAGCCATGAAAACCTAACCCTACCATCATCAAAGAATCTAATCTAAATGAAATCAAAGAGTAATGGAATTCAAGCACAACATCACCTAGATTGTGTGATTCCTTGTTTATAATGTGGATTGCTTCTTCAACAATGAACAATTATGAAGATAAAAGCTGCCATGATAGATGATAATGATAAAAGCTCAATGGATGCTATGAATGCTCAAATGCTCAAAATGCTCAGGATGATAATGTAGATGCTATATGAATGCTGGATAGATGTAGTATAAAATGAGAGGATGTTTATATAGAATTCAACCAAAATCAATCAACGGTGGAGATTCAAAGGCTATGTGAATGGCTAAGATTAAAAGATAGGCATAGGTGAATGTGAAGATGACAAGTGGTGGGAAGATAGGGCTCATGTGTGACCGTGTACATAAAAAGTACTACATGTGAAAGATATTAAATAAAAGGATGTAGTACCACTTATCTTTTTTAAATGAAAGAGGCACAGATGTCAGCTCATAAGATAAATGATAAGATAAATTAATTAAATAAATACAATTTATTTAATTAATTGGAAAGTCGGCTTATGAAAGATATCTTTAATTAAATAAATAAGATTTATTTAATTAAAAATACATAGAATGAAGATAATTAAATAATTGAAGATTGTTTAATTATGGTTTAGAGGAAATAGCTAATGAATTAATTAAATAAATATAAATTTTATTTAATTAATAGAAGAAATATATGTGTTAGGGATATTGCTCAAGTGTGTTAGACAAATGCAGATGTGTGATAATGCGATATTTGAATGTTAATGATAATGAGTCAATTTTGGGTGTCTACATTTTTCCCCTCTTTGATACAATGTTCGATAGAGCGTTGTGTCAAAGAAGATATGATATTTCACTTGATAAACAAAGTTATGCCCCAGTGTAACTGGTAGGTGGTGCCCCCTCGAGAGGTAAGCTAGGCTAACTAGGAAGGGCTGGGTTGGCTTGCGATAGATGAAAACTAGAAAGAAGGTTGACATGAAGAAAATAGGGGTTGGGTGGGGAACAAATGGGATGAAGCAGTTGAAAAGAGGCTTTGGCATAGAAGAATTAGGGTTTTGATAGGGCTATAAGTAGGTTATGTAATGGCAAATAGGCTCATTTGTGCTCAGAAAGCTATAGAGATCTAGAGCTCTCCTTAGAATTGTTGTGCGTCGAGAGTTGGAGAGCTATCAAGATGGTGATTCCATGCAAAGATCATCATGACGAGCGAGTGAGGACACATGGGCAACCAAAGGGATCAGGCATACTGGTATGTATCGAAACTTTTGCTAAAAGCATGTTTTTGATAGGCTAGAACGTCATAAATGCACACACTTCACCAGAAGCGACTAGGTCTTAGAATAGGCAGTTGAGGTGACTTGTGTAGGAAGATAGGTCACTAGTGGTAGTTTAAATCACTTATAGGCATGGCTTGGTCGCTTCTAGAAAAACTAGGTCACATCTAGTCGACTAGCAAAGATAAAGGCTAAATCCGCATATAGATAGAAACGGGTCGCATATAGGCAGACAGTAGGTGCATATAGGGTATTAGCTCACATACAAAGGATAAGTGCTCGCATATGGTAGATAGCTTGCTTGTAGGCTAAGGTGAAGCACATAGGGAGTGTAGCTCGCATGTAGTCCAACAAGGATCGCATACGCAGAATAGATCACTTATAAACAAGATAGAAATGCTTATGGTAAAAGAGGTCACTTTTGATCAACATATAGGCACATATGGAAAACTGAACTGGTTATGGTAGATAGAGGCTAGGAGGGCAAATAAACAATCAAATTTTGACAGCATTGAAGTAGCGTAAGGGACTGACATGATGAATGGAATGATGCAGGATATACTACCGCCATTGTTATCAAAGGAGCCACATCCGAGGGATTTGTGATTACTGGATGCAGAGGAGCGGCTAGTGTTAGAGATCCTCGGATTAGAGCATGTGTCGAGATTGGAGCCAGTGCAAGCACATCAAGGACTGATGACAGCTATGGTGGAGCGATGGATGAGTGAGCATAGTGCTTTCTTGTTACCGATGGGAGAGACTACGATCACATTGGAGGATGTGTTTTGGATTCTACAGATTCTGACAGATGGAGACCGAGTTGATTACTATCCATATTTGGGTCCAGCTGCATTCAAGAGATTATTTGGGACACCAGACATTGGAGTAGAGGGCTCAGAGATTCTAATGGGGAGGATGGAGGAGCTATGTGATAGACTACAACGAGTAGTAGTGGCTATCATCAGATGGCTAGTGAGAGATAGACGAGCTAGAGGCTTTCCAATAGGATGGGGGCAGTGATGGAGGGGATGTTCTCCTATGGAACAAGATATGCGTGGCCGGAGTGTGTGTTGGGATAGCTCTATCATTACCTACATGATTGTGCGTATATGTTTGGAGCTAGTATGTCAGCAGGAGTTACAGTTTTGCACGTATGGGCTTATGAGCATATCCCAGTGAAGAGGCCAGAGGGATGGGTGGCGAGAGCTGCAAGAGAGCCTTATACTAGGATGTATAGAGGAGCTCTGACATACTGACAGCGTCGAGGAGTGATGTATTGGTGGAGGAGATAGGATGAGTTGGATAGCTTTGTATGAAGGCCATGGCTTGGATGTGAGAGATGGGAGGAGGAGGATGTAGAGCTTGTCTATGCCAGGTAGGTGAGATATATTTTTAGACATGGAATATATATTATAGAGCACTATTTGCCAGAGGGGGTTTTGAGACAGTTTGGGGTGGCACAGGCAGTACCAGTTGGTGATGTCATTTTTGGGAGGACAAGACAAGAGGTTTTTGATTGGGGACCAGAGGTTGTGGTTGAGACTATTTTAGCGGAGAGAGATGGACTACAACCAATAGTATGGCAGTGAGGACAAGGTCCTATAGATCCAGGGATGCTACCAGACTATGATGCATACTGGGCGATAGCTAGACTAACATGGTTGATGTGCGTTGGAGAGATTGGGGAGATAGAGATGGAGAGACCAGTTAGGAGGAGGCGACGACGGGATCCACCAGTGTAGGTGGTTGTACTAGTAGTACTAGGGATACAGATGCCAGGATAGATACCAGGACAGCCTCAGATACTTGCACAGCCTTAGGGGCAGATATTGGTGGGTGATGATGTTGGGATTATGCAACTGCGGAGACGGATTAGAGAGGAGAGGAGATGGAGGTAGCGAGCACACATGAGGTTGAGGAGAGTGGAGATAGACAAACATCAGGTGATGATTGGCTTACGGCATGTGAGAGCTCAAGCTCAAACATATCAAGCTCAGCTACAGTTGAGAGCATAGGCTGGAGATGGACAGGATGATGGTACACTTGTGAGGGTGATAGGAGAGAGAGATGCAGCGAGACAGAGTGAGCAGATGATGAGACTAGAGTGAGATACAGCTGTACAACAAGTGCAGGATATGAGAGCAGAGAGAGATATCACTGTGTAGCAACTACAGGGGATGACTAGTGAGCGAGACAGAGCAGGGACTACACTGGGGATAGATGGGGCTATGATGTACTTGGCGACATAGTTGACACAGGTACATGAAGAGCTGTGGAGAGTACAGGGTGAGGCTGAGTACTACAAAGGATTATATTATGGGGTTGTGCTAGCAGAGCAGAGGCATCCTAGCTTCAGGAGTAGGTTAGGGGCTTCAGGTTCATGGAGGTTAGGTGGCTCTTGATTAGTAGCCTCAGTGATGGGGCCACCAAGAGATAGAGGGCTAGGTGTAGGACCCAATGGTGGTGGTCAGGGCGAGGGAGCTGCCAGTAGTCACTAGGGCTACCTTGTTTTATGTTGTATCATGACGAGGCCTAGAGCTAATTGTACATACATTCTTTATGGCTCAGCTTGTATATGTAAACACTTGTATATTGACACCTGTATATATATATATATATATATATATATATATATATGATCAAGTATTGTTGATCTATATGATGTTGTAATGGATGCACTTGTTGGTATTATGATGGTTATGCATGTTGTATTTGTTTGGCATGGATTATGTATGGATGTTTATGCAAACGACATGTATGGAAATGGTATGATAATGCAAATATGTAAATGGTAATGATATGGATGGATGTATGCATATAGATAGATGGTAATGAGATGATATATGTCTAACACACTTGTTTTGTAGGATAAAAGATGTGGAGAAAGGCAATAGAAATGATTGATCTTGGCTGAGTTCTATATAGGCAAATAATAAATGGATAAATGATGTGATGGGTAGCTTTTTGAAGTAATTGCTCAAAAATGAGAAGAAATGCAATCCTTATGATTGATATAGCATGTGGATGTTATTCACCAAGGTATAGAAGACCAAGGTGTTGAGATATCTGATGTGAAACTAGCATGCTACAATCTTGTCTGAACACATGAGGTCAAGATGTTGAACCAACATGCACAAGATATGAATAATAGGTAGTGTTATGAGATGGACTTTGACGCTACAAGAAATGGTTTGAGCTTACCTCCACTACACATAGTGATAGCTTGTTTGTTATATGTATGGAGCTAGTCTTGACATAGAATAGTCTCAAGTGCATAAGAGACTGTTTAGCTTCTCAGATGCTAGAGATATTGATATGTAAGATGCTAATCCTAACACGGACAAGATACCAATACACATAGGAAGAGGATAAGATCATCCCGCAAACACTCATATGAAAGTAATATGACCATGCCCCATTCCTTACTTCATCTCAACATACCAAGATATAGATAGATCAAGGAAGTCTTGATTAGGCATAGAAAAGGGACAAAAGATAAAACAAAAGATACTGTCATCATGTTCTCTTGCCAAATTTAGGTGCTCTTAGATATTTTTAAACTGGCACCTTATTGAGAGGAAAGATGCATCCTATTGAAGGCTAAAGATGTTGATATACTGCTATAGCAAATGTTGGCTTAAGGCATGCGAACAAATAGCGTCTCGCTTATTCTTGATTGGTTAAAGTGCTTGAGCTTTCAATATACACATAGCTTGCTTCCTGCTTGAGCTAATCAAAGAGAAGAAGATGGAAGATGAGAGAAGATGAAGAAGATGGGGTGGATCCTCTATGCTTGAGTACTTGAAACTTCCTTCATATTCCAAACTGCCTACATACCCTGTATCCACGAGATCAAAGAACATTTATGATGAAGATGAGACATGATGAATATGTAGTTCTGGGTGCTATTGATGATGTGAGTGATGAAAAAAAGGGGAATGTGAGGTGAAAGATTGAAGATGATTAGAAGAAAGATGAAAGATAGATGATGAAAGAAGGGGCTATCATCTTAGCCTAAATCAGAGTGCTTCCTTCACATCTCAGATTGCCTACATACCCTGTATCCATGGGATCAAAGCTTTAATAATACAGCTGGGATGTAGTTCTTGCTTATTACGCTGGTGAGGTGATGTCTTGTGATTTTTGGATGTCAGATGAGCACGAAATGATTGCAAAGATATGAAGCTTGATTGTAAAATGTTTTGCCACATTGGTTGTTGGATGAATGCTATGGTTGAAGTTGAAAGTTTGATGTGTTATGAGCTAAAGTGTTTGATGTGTTATGAGCTAGAGATAGCAGTACCCACTTCCAAATAAGACTCAACAAGATGCCCCTGGTGCGAGATGAGGTTTATGATACGAGAGCGATGATGGAGAAAGTGTGTAGTCAAGATGCTAAGGCACCAAAAGATATAGTTATCACAACAATGTCTCAAGTATGATAGCTGGCATTGATAGAGACGAAGGTGAAAAAGGTTATTTATTGCGATAGTAGGTGGATTATGATATGGATTATGTTGGATAAGATGGCAAAGTATGGTAGGATGAGTGATGATCAAACGAACCAAGAAGATGATGGAAGATGGTCACTACACATAGCGCTTGTTTGCCAGGTTTTCACTATGGTACATATCCAAGGTGCCTATTTACTAGGTTTTCACCAGAGGATGAATTATTTATCTTAGACTATTATTTTTTTGTTATCCAAAGTGCCACAAAGTGGTTTTCACTATTGGATGGTTTTTTTTTGGGATAGCTGAGATTTAAAGATAAAACTTCTTGAGATGATGCTGTTGACTGGTTCATCCAAGGGAATGCCTTCAGGTGTTGAGAGAGTGTATGCACCTGATCCATAAATTATTGTGATGATGAAAGGACTAAGCCAATTTGGTTCAAACTTGCCCTATTTCTCACGATGTTGCTGATTCTTTTGATTTTCTTTAAGAACAAGATCTCCAACTTGAAATCGGTGTTCTTTGATTCTTTTGTTGTAGCTGTGGCGTAGACAGTTCTGATAGACTTGGAGATGGTTGGTGCTATAAGATGCCTTTCATCTAGAAGCTCAAGATCATGGAGTCTGGACACTCGATACTCTTCTTCTGAGATGGTATGTTGTAAGGATACTTGCAGTGAGGGGATATCAACCTCAATAGGTAAAATAGCTTCAATGCCATAGACAAGAGCATAAGGTGTGGCTCTAGTGGGAGTTCTGATACTTGTTCTATATGCCCATAATGCAGGATGGAGTTGTAGATGCTAATCTCGACCCGCTTCGTTGACCATCTTTTTAAGGATTTTGATGATTGTTTTATTAGAAGCCGTAGCTTGGCCATTGCTCTGAGGATAGTAGGGAGTAGAGAATTGATGTTGGATATGAAACTTGTTGCAAAGATCTCTAACTTCTTGATTCTTAAAGGGACGACCATTACCGGTGACAATAGCTTGAGGAACTCCACAACGGCAAATGATATAGTGTAAAATAAACTTAGATATTTGCTTTCCTGTGATATAAGTCATTGGTATGGCTTCCACCCACTTGGTGAAGTATTATGTGGCGGTGATAATGAACTTATACCCATTTGATGAAGTAGGATGGATTTTACTTATGAGGTCAAGTCCCCACTATAAAAAAGGCCATGGAGTAGTGATAAGCTAGAGCTCATGTGCTGGTGCATGTATTAAATCTCCATGTTTTTGGCATTGTAAACATCTCTTTGCAAATTGTTGTGCATATTTTTCCATGGTTGGCCAATAGTATCCTACTCGTAGAAGTTTCTTAACAAGGCCAGGGCTAGTGGAATGCGAGCCACAGACACCTTCATGTACATCACGTAAGGCCATTTTTGCTTCCTCATAATCAAGACACCTAAGAAGGATACCATCGAGACTCTGGTGATAGAGGGTGTCTCCTAAGATAGTATAACGAGAGGCTCGACAGATAAGGGTTTTGCGTTGGTTGTTAGATAGTTGCAGTGGAAAGGTTTTATTATGGAGATATTCATATAAATCCTCATACCACAGAGAATTGGGACCAACAATGTCACATATAAGCTCAGACTATGGAACTTCAAATGCTAGAATCAAAAGCTATTTGACCAAAAACTCACATTTATGGGTATTAGATGGCATGTCTAGGAGAGACCCAATCATATCCATAGCATCTGCTGCTCTATTTTGTAGTCTTGGGATTTGTTCAAAAGTGATATTGTCAAAGTATCTTTTAAAATCATCAACCATTAGCTTGTATGGAAGAAGCTTCTCATCTTTTGTTTGATATTCATCTAAGACCTATTTGATAACCAATTGAGAATCACCAAAGACTTGTAACTGTTTGATAGCCCAATGTACTACCATGCGTAATCCTATGATTAAAGTTTCATACTCTGCTATGTTATTGGTACATGGAAATGCAATTCTGTATGATTTGGGTATACAATATCCTTGAGGGGTAACAAACAAGATGCCTGCTCCTGATCCATGTGTGTATGATCCATCAAAATATAGCTGCCATTGTGTTGGAGAAGTTAAATTGAACAATCCTTCATCAAGGAATTCTGGATATATTGGATGGATATCTGTGATGGGTGCTGTAGCTAATTGATCAGTGATGACTTGTCCTTTGATGGCTTTTTGATCCACATATTGTATGTCAAATTCACTTAAAATCATGACCCATTTTGCTAATCTTCCCATGAGAATTGCTTTAGAAAGAAGATATTTGAGTGGATCAACATTTGATATGAGCTTTGTTGTTTGGTTCAGCATATAGTGTTGCAACTTTTGAGAAGCAAACACTAATGCTAAACATGTTTTTTCCATAGATGAATAATTGAGTTCATATCCCACAAGAGTTCTACTGATGTAATAGATGGTTTGTTCTTTTCCTGAATCATCATGTTGAGCTAAAAGGGCACCCAATGCTATTGTTGTTGATGATATATAGAGCAATAATGGGCGGTCAAGCACAAGAGGTACTAACACAGGCAGTGTTGCCAGATATTCTTTTATTTTATCAAAATCTTGTTGATAGTTTTAATCCCACTTAAAAGGTTCAATCTTACGAAGAAGATGCTAAAAAGGATGACATTTATCTACTAGTTGTGAGATGAATCTACAGATGGACTGTAACCTGCCTTGTAAACTGCGAAGCTGCTTGAGATTTGTTGGCGAAGGCATTTCCATGATAGCTTTTACTTTAGCTAGATCCACTTCTATTCCTCATTGAGACATAATATATCCCAATAGTTTTCCAGATGTTACACCAAATACACATTTCTTTGGGTTCAATTTGACTTGATACTTTTCAAATCAATCAAAGATTTGTGCTAATACCTGTAGATGTCCTTCTCTTGTATTAGATTTTCCTAGGATGTCATCAACATAATCTTCCATGATAGCATGAAAAAGGTCATGAAAGCTAACTGTTATTGCTCATTGATAAGTAGCTCCAGTGTTCTTGAGACCAAAAGGCATTACAACCCAACAATATGTGCCCCATGGACAAATAAAAGATGTTTTATCTTGATTTTCCTTTGCTATTTTGATTTGATTAGACCCTGAAAATCCATCCATCAAAGATAGCATTTCATATCTAGCTGTAAGATCTACAATGTTGTCTATGCTTGGTAGTGGAAAGTTATCCTTAGGGCATGCTTTATTAAGATCTCTAAAATATGTACAAGAGTGAACTCATCCATCAGGTTTTGCTACAGGTACCAAATTTGAAACCCATTCTAGATAATCAATAGGATTTATGAACTTTGCTTCTAACAGTTTTTAAATCTTTGTCTTGACCAATAAAGCTACTTGTGGATGCATTTTGCACAATTTTTGTTTGACAGGTTTTGCATTAGGAGATACTGCTAGATGATGTACCACAAGTGATGGATCTAGACTTGGCATGTTAGCATAAGTCCATGCAAAATTTATAGCTCTTCTCAGAAAAAATGCTGTGAAGTTTCTTCTTTCTTGCTTTGAAAGTGATGTTGCCCAAAAAGTGATCTTTAGATTCTGCTCTGTACCCAAGTTCATGTCTTGTGATTGTTCAACTAGCACTGTTGATTTCTCATGATAATCAGTAGCTATAGGAAGATCAAATCCCTCATCCTTAGGCACCTCGAAGAGGTTTTCACCTTCAAATAGGTCCTTTATTTTTACTTTTTCATGGTCAAGAGACGCCTTTCGATTTTCACCTAGTGACCTATTTTGTTTGATTTTGTTTATTTCACTTTTGTGACTGAAGGATTTGATACTTCAGCTAAAGTATTCTAGTTTAAGCAAGTCCATCATGAAACCTACTTTGTGATCACCTAATGGAATGCCCTGTCGCAAGCCCATAAATTCTGCAATAGCTTCATCATTTTCAAATGTATCTAATATCGGTGCCCCCTATTGGTCCCAATCGACAAGGTTAGGATATACAAGTGAGAGGTTAATGGAGGAATTATTATGGCTAGAGGAGGCTGCGGAGATCATGAAGATGGAGTGTTCTTGGAAAAGGTTGGTAATATGAAAGGGGGAGTCATCGATAGTATCTAAATTAGAAGTATCTCCTACCGAGGAAGGTCCAACGTCAATATAAAAAATACACTTAATGTCCTTGAGTCGCGATACCTCTGGCTGATAACCCAGGCCTTGCTTATAAAACTTCTTAGACACAATTATAGGTTCAAGAGGTCCTTGTTCTTGTGATCCCAATCCACCATGTCCTTTGTAGCCCATATTCTTTATAATGCGGAACCCATTATATATCTCTCTACTTCCAGTTGGACTTGGTCATTTTCATCAAAGAATATCCAAGAGTCTATATCATCAATGTCTTCATCATCCAGGAAGCTGCCTTTAAGGAATACGGTAGGTGGAGCTTTGATGACAGCAGGGTCTGAAGTTGGTTTGGATGTGGAATGTTTACCATAGGATTTAGGAGATAATGGAAGGGTGCCTACACAACAAGATTCTTACAGTGTGTTTTCACTAGGGCCATGTTCGGTGTAAATGATACAGAGATTGCAAGGGGTTTTACTAGATGATGGCTTGAGTAGGTCGGATGGATCTACATAAGATGAATATGGATATGCCTCGGTGTTGATAGGAATGTGGTTTGGGCTCTGATATTTAGCTTGGAAGGCATGACAAAATTCAAATGGATTGGGATCAGCTTGGATAGTAACTTCAACACCGTTGTGTGGAAATTTAAGGCATTGATGGTATGTGGAAGGAACTGCCTTGAGGGCATGTATCCATGGACGACCAAGGATGATGTTATAAGGAAGGTCAATATCAAGGACCTGACAATGGGTTTCTGTGGTGATCGGCCCAACTTGGATAGGCAAGAAAATAATTCCTTCTATATCTCTCTCAACATCATCATATGCTCTGATAGTAATAACCTTGGAGGTGTCAACATCTTTCTCAGAATACCCCAATTGTTTTATCAATTTTAAAGAACATATGTTAAGACCAGCTCCACCATCTACCAAGATTCATTTGATATGACATTGTTTGATAAACACTTCAATGTGGAGGGCTTCATTGTGTAAAGGTGGATGGAGGGCTGAAGATCTTTATCAGAAAAGGTTAAATGACAAGGGGCTGCAATGCTAGCAACCATAGATTGGAATTGTGAGATATCAATATTGTTGGGCACCAAAGATTCTTGTAGAGCTTTGTTAAGGATAGATTTATGAGCAGGGGATATGCGAAGCAACTCAAGAATGGATATGTGTGTGGGTGTTTTGCCAAGGTGATCCAAGATATTATAGTTAGGGAATGGTCAAGGAGGATGAATAGGTGCTCCTTGAATAGTGACTCAACCTCTTCGAGTGGTTACAGTGCAATCAAGTGCTTTTCCTTGGATAGTAATGGTAGAAATGTGAGCATGGTCAATGCGGCCAATGGCAAACGATTCATAGGTATACTGAATGGTATTTCTAGCATGAGGGTTACTTGTTTTGTCATGAGATGGAATTGGATTTTTGAAAGTCTCTAGATCATAGTTCAATGTTGATTGTTGTGCAGGTTGAGTTGTTGAAGGTGTAACTTTGATTAAACCTTGATTGATGCAATCTTGGATGACATGTTTTAAGCACATACAACCATTTGTTTTGTGTCCTTTAACTCTATGGAAATTATAATACTCATTTTCTTTGTACCAAGGAGCTTTGAAGAGCGGTTCACCATTTGGTTGTACCAAGGAGCTTTGAAGAGCGGTTCACCATTTGGTGGTGCATTCGATAAGATAATATCACCCGCTTGGAGAAGATTTCGAAAGATAACTTCCATGTGTTGGTGTGAACATATAATTCACACATGTTAAGTTGACTTAGTGAGTCTTCTAGATGTCTAGGTGTTTCTAGTTGTGTGTTGAGTTGTTGATAGTTGGAGTGAGTTGTCTTATCCTCCACATGTGCAATTAGTTATCATCCTCTAATTGGCACATGTTGTTGGAATAACTCCACCTTTTACTCCACCCTTCTAGCTCTCACCTTGCCTTTATAAGCAAGGCTCTCTCATTGTATTTCATACAGCATATGACAGTCTAATACAGTTGCTCCATTATTTTAGCATCTTCTCTTGTCATCTTTGTGTGGAAGGTTGTCTTGATTGCAGGTGATCCTGGCTTACTGAGTCACATTGACTCTTACATGGTATCAGAGTCTAATCTGCAATTCCCTTCCCTCATTGGAGAGGTTCTGCTTGGAGCTATGTGTTAGGTGCATTTTGGAGTGTGTTGCTATAAATCAGACTTCACCATTGTGTCCGGAGCAACCGAAATAGTCAAGATTGCCTTTTGTTTCGTCCAAATCAGACATCGGAGGCAAAATTGACAAGGGTTTCACTTTGGGGATCTTTAGCGTGATCCAGTAGGTATCAGTAATTTCAGAGTAGTTTAGCCCAAATCAGACATTGCCATTGCATCCAGAGTGGCCAAATCAGTACAGATCGACTGTAAAATCATCCAAATCAGACAAAGTTGAACCAAAAGGCAATTTTTTTTTGCTTCTTGGCCATACGGAATCTCTGCAGAGAATATTCTCTATGTCAGTGGCATATTCCAGGATCTTTGTACTGCATCGTCCTTGCGTAGGCAGAATCATCATAGGTCACGATTCTTTTTGGCCACCAGGTAAATCATTTCTTTTCTATGTAAAGTTTTATTTACTGCGGGTTAAATCAAATTTCTATAGATTCTGTATCGTACCCTATTGCAAGGTACAACCTGCGAAATCTGTAGGTCACAAATCTTGACCTAGGTAGTCAAATCTGCCCGCTTTCAGATCTTGGCAGTTATCTTCTATCTCTGGCCATGTTTGATCTTACCAGAGGATAATCTACAAATCTCGGCCAAAGACAAACTCCTGGCATTCGACGATGTCCTACGACAGTCATTAATCTGCATGGTTTGGTGGTTTAATAACAATCAGTGGTTATTTGTTTTGGTTTAGCCTCAGTCGGCATTCTTTACCCGGCTGTGGTTATTGGCATTTGCAAACAGTTTTTCTGGTGACCATCCCTTACAAGGTGACCACCACGGGCTATTGTCTCACGCCATTCAATTTTCATGCCAGAAGATTTTCTAATACTCGTTGGTTGTTCACATTGACTGGCGGTGTTCTCCATTTCGGAGCGGCCTGAGCATACTCCCCACGGGAGTTCAAGACCCAGTGGCATACACATCGGTAGCAGTTGGTAGTTGTATTGGTGTTTGTTGTTTTCCATGGTGGACATTCAATTTGCAATTGTCGGTTTATGATCTTCATTTGGTGTTTTGTGTTCCTTAAATCTCTGCAGTGAGAGTTCGTAAGTGTTCTGGTCAACATATACCAGCAGCCCCTACATCGGCAAAGATCTTGTAATAAGCGGATCTTCCCATTGGCGGATTCTTTGAGATCAACCCTCAGCGAATAATAGATCTCGGCCGGGAAAATCTTCAAAACTCGTCGGTTGTTCCTCAGATCTGGTGGATAAGGGAGATATTGTTTAGTCGGCACTTGAAGATTTTGGTGATCTTTAAATTTCCACATTTGGCATTTGATCTCCTAGCAAGATCTACAAGATAACTTTGGCGATTGTCATTCCATACTTTGGCGGTCCTTTGGATGGCGACTGGCATTTAAACGGCTGCCTTGATGGATAATCGGTGGCGTTTCTTTGGTCTGTCGACCAAACAGCTTTCCCGGCAGACATCTTAACATCACCAAATATCTGCAGGATCATTTTCCTTGTCAGCATCTATCTTTGGTAGCATTTTATCCACAGGTCTACATTGGCCATAGAAATTTCGACGGTGTGAAAACAACATCTAAACCAACAGATATTAAACCTTTGGTGGTTAATAAATCCCACACATGAAAACCGGTGTTTTAATCCTGACAAGTAATGTTTTTTTTTCTCTGATGGTATTTTTTCCAGTAGGACTGGCATTTTTCGTTTCCAGCAGAGCATATTCCATTTTCTGTGAGAATATTCCGTTGATAGGAGGGCCTATTTTGCCCTCAAAGTCCTAAAGTAGGGGTTTTTTTCATTTTTTCACAACTTTTTCCCACGGTGTCAAAATCAAGCAAACGAGATATCGTTGGAAAGCTGACAGAGAGCTCTTTGTAGTGGTATTAGTCATTTTCTTTGATTTTTCTATTTGATAGGATTTATTGCAGGTCGAAGACAAATCTTCCTTTTTGGCTCCTGAGCTCATAACTTTTTGCCACGATCTCCAATTTTCGTGATTCAAGTGGCATTGGAAAGGATTCAAGAGTTCTACACAGCCATCTATGCACTTTTCTCAGATTTTGCTCCGAGTTCATTTAATTTCATTTGTCAATTTTTTGGCATTTGATTGATAACTTGGGCATTTTCATACTTGAGAGGGTGAAATTTGTTTTGAGAGGATTTGTTTGCTATAATACATCATTGTGAGTGATTGTAATCTCACTTGGATCTCTTTTTTAAGAGATTTTGATTGTTTTCCCCATTTTGGTCCTTTGAGGACAATTGTAAATCGCACTAAGTATAAAGTGCCACAACAAATTGGGGGGGCTCTCTTGGATAGTAAAGGGGTGTTGTTGTGTTGTTGTCTTGCTTTTTCATCATGGATGTGCCTCAATTTCCACTTTTAACTCCATATAATTATATTGAATGGAAGAAAAACATGGAGTTTGTGTTGTGTAAACAAAAGTTACACAGAATAACTTTAGGCACAGATCCTGAACCCACAAGTGCTACTGAGAGAAGAAAATGGTTAGACAGAAGAGATGAGGCTTTTGGCACCCTTTGTCTTGCTATTTCTCTAGATTTGAGATTTCATGTTGAGTCTTGTACTACACCAAATGAGATATGGACAACACTAGACAATCTATTTGGCAAGCAAGATAAAATAAGAAGGTTCAAATTGGAAAATGAGCTAATTGCACTTAATCCTCAAGATTTTGAACAAATCGAAGACTTCTTCACAAAGTTTAAATCTCTCAGGTTGCAACTCAAACAAAGTGGTCTTGAGAAAGAAGATGAACAATTGATTCTATTTATTCTTGCAAAGTTGGGTCCTGCATATTCAGTTTATGTTTCTACCTTTTATGCTACAATGGATGCCTTTGGTACTAAGTTTACCATGCCTTCACTTGAGGAGTTTGCTACACAACTCACAAGAGAACAAGCTAAGCTACTACACATGGGCACATTGAAGTCACCTAGAAAATAGGCTCTAGTTGCAACACAAAGCACAAAAGATCCCAAGGCTTCACATACTAAGGAAAAGAAACACAAGGATTCACAGTCTAATAAGCAAGAGAAAGAATCAAAGAAAACCCCCAACTCTTCTTCTAAAGAGGAGTCCAATAAGAAGAAGAAGCCAAAGTGTTCTTATTGTAAAAAATTGGGTCATGATGAAAGTAAATGTTATGAGAAAAAGTTTGAAGAGATGTCACAACTTCTTCAAAAACATAACATTGAGTATTCTCCATCAACAATAGTTTTACCCAAGTCTTCTTCTTCGCCACAATCATCATCTACATCTACAGGAACAACAAGATTTGCTAATTGGTCAGACAAAGGAAAAGGACAGGCACTCTTTGCATCAACAAGTCTATAGTCAGAGAGATGGCTTCTCGATTCTGGAGCTTCTCATCATATGGCATCTTCACAGGGGATGTTCTCTTCATTTCAGTCATGTACTTCACCACCTATTTTGATGGGTAACAATACATACATGCATGCAAGTGGCAAAGGAACAATTGATGTTGGTGACTCGTGTACATTCAACAATGTGTTGTGTGTACCTTCCTTGACAACCAATCTCCTTTCCATCTATCAGATTACTCATTCTGGTGCAGGGAAGACAGTTGAGTTCACTCCTGAATCTGTGATCATACGGGACTTGGAGAGCAGAGGTATCATCGCTGTTGGGATGGCTGATCATGCATCTCGCCTATATACTTTCTCCCATTTTGTTTCTGATGATGATGTAGATCCATTGGTTGACATTCACACTCATGCAGCAAGTGTGAATCATATTTCTAGGGAGAAGTTTAGTCACTTGAACCTTGGTGTTCTTGCATCTACTTTGGTTCCTAAGACTAGTTTTGAGCTTCCTCCTTCTCCTGCATCTTCATAGATTGGTATTGACAGAGCTTCATCCACTTCAGTTGAGCAGGATATTGTTTGTCTTCCAGATACAGGTTTGTGGGATGAGTACTTGACAGGTATTGCAGCCTTGTTTCGTGAGTCCTATCTTGATGACTTGGAGGACATCATTGATGACATTCATCTCCTCTTTGAAGGAGTTGAATCTTCTACTTCAAATGAGCAGGCATCATCTTCTCCACTTCACTTGTCACAGTTTGGCACTGAGTTGGAGAATCTTGAGCATCATTCGGAGGATTCTTTGTCTTTGGAGATTGATGATCTTGAGTTTTCATCTTGTCTTGGATTGTCGCATGTAGCACTTGATTATGTGGCATCTTTTGGTTGTGACATGTGGACACTTGAGCAGTTTTCAGAGACAGCATACATCATGAGGCTTTTTCCCTCATTCCTTGAGATGGAGTTTCTTCGACATCAGCCTTTGGACTTGTTTCTTCCTAAGGGGAAGAATGTTGTTTGCAGGCTTTGGATTCTCTTCAGCATTCTTCTTCGAGCATTCACCATTGGCACAGGGGCTACTTCATTATGGGGGGGACCTATAGTCTCACACTTGCTCTCCTATGGGGGGGTAATTGATTGTATATATGTGTTGGATGTATTCCTTGGGGGGTCTTGAGTCCTCCTTCCATCACATCTTTCATTTGTTTTTTGCATTCTCACTTTTGGAGAGGAGTTTTGTCCCATGAGGTTTTCTTCTTTTCTCCACTTGAGATTTGTTGTACATGGGTACCTAACATGGCCTAGTAGCTGGGACCCATCCATCATTGCATCTTTGTTTTAGTCAACTACTCCCTAAGTTGCACTTAAGGGGGGGTGTTGGTGTGAACATATAATTCACACATGTTAAGTTGACTTAGTGAGTCTTCTAGATGTCTAGGTGTTTCTAGTTGTGTGTTGAGTTGTTGATAGTTAGAGTGAGTTGTCTTATCCTCCACATGTGCAATTAGTTATCATCCTCTAATTGGCACATGTTGTTGGAATAACTCCACCTTTCACTCCACCCTTCTAGCTCTCACCTTGCCTTTATAAGCAAGGCTCTCTCATTGTATTTCATATAGCATATGACAGTCTAATACAGTTGCTCCATTGTTTTAGCATCTTCTCTTGTCATCTTTGTGTGGAAGGTTGTCTTGATTGCAGGTGATCCTAGCTTGCTGAGTCACATTGACTCTTACACCATGGGTTCCGCTAATGGTGTAAATTGTCAACACAGATTGGAAGATTAGCCTTGTCGCATTCGTTGAAAAGGTTGTGTTGTTGTAGAAGCAGCTTGGATGTTGATAGGAGCTTTCATATTTTGGATGTGCTTTGCATCGACAATGCCATCGTTGACAATATTCTTATTCTTGTTCCAAAAGTGAGACTTATCATTGGAGTTTTGAGGATAGTCTTTGTTATCGTGAAAGATCTTGATAGCTCCTTTAGCAATTAAGGCTCATTTAATGATGGTTCCTTTGGAAACAAGTTCATTAAAGGTGCTAGCACTTTGCAATTATAGTTGGAATGATAGCTCGAAATGAAGATTTTGAACAAAGATATCGAGTTGTTGCTTCTCAGGGATTTCCCATGATAGTTTGCTAGCCATATTACACCATCATTGAGTAAATGACAAAAAAGCTTCACCATTGCGTTGTTTATTGTTGACAAGGTCATTCATGTTTATCTCATGGTCAATGTTGAAAGCGAAGTGTGAGTGAAACTTATTGGCTAACTTTGAAAAAGACTTAATTCCTAAAGGTAAATGAGAGAACCATTCAAGAGCTTGTCCTGCTAAGCTTCAAGGAAATAGTCTCAAAAGATATGTATCATCATAAGCAACATTGAGACATACCACAAAGAATGCTCTGAGATTGTCTTTCAGATTTCCTTTACCTTGTACTTGTCAAATTGTGGAATTTCAAAGTGTGGTGGAAAAGGTATCATATGAAGAGACTTGTCAAATGGATAAGCACGTATGTTGTCTAGAGAAGATGTCTTCTTGCCTTATCCTACCGCTTGGTTAATCATTTGTTGAAAATTTGAAAAAGATAATTGCCATTGTTGCAAAGGGGATGAAACATGGTATGGTGTATATTGAGGTTGCTGTTGTGGGATATATGGAGCCATGACCATTTGTTGGGGTTGCATACTCACAATATATGTCAAAGGATTGGGTTGTGACACATATGTAGTTGAGGATTGTTGTCCTTGAGGCACAAGTGGTGGTTGAGTATATTGGGACGAATGGGCACCAAGATTTTGCAGCACATGCAAAGTGGAAGATGGATTGACATTAGTTAATGGTTGGGAAGTTGGAGTTGGATTTGTGACATGGTAAGTGATGGAAGGATTGGTAGGTGTGAAAGAAGGATGGACACTTGGGTGGGTATTTTGGACAACATGGGGATTGGTATGTGTCATGTGTTGGGTGACAATGGGCAAGCCTTGGGTAGCATAAGATGGATTGATGGTGTGTGAAGGATTGGAGGAGTATGATGGAATGGATGTAAGTTGCTCAACATAAGTGATCGTAGAGCTAGGATTAGCTTGAGAAACCATAGGAGGGTCACTCATATCAATAAGACTAACATTGGGATTATATGGTGTAGTGGAAGGATTAGTAGAGATGGTAGAAAGTGTATTAGCAGTTGGTGTATGGGATATGGTAGATTGTGATGGTCATGAAGGTTGGACTATTGGTTGTGTTGGTATAGTTTGGGAGGCTTGAACACTATGAGACATAGGGATAGCTTGTGATGTTTGGGAAGGCTGTGCTTGGGCCACATGGATAGTTTGTGTTGTTTGAGGCATGGAAATGGTCATGGTAGGTGGAGGAATATGTTGAGGAACATGGAAAGGTGGAATGTTCAGATTCTGTGACATGAGAGGGAGCACATTAGTTGGCATTATCAAAGGATCTAGAGTGTGCTCTGAGCGTGGTAGATCAAATGAAGCAACAATAGGCAATGAAGAAGATGTGTTGGAAGATGGAGCTTGTGATATGATGGGAAACAATGTGACTATAGTGGATGGTCCCTTTGCAACAACAGCGGGAGTGTTTGGATCTTGCTCTTTAATAGCAGATATATCAAAATCTCTTAGTAGTTTAGTTCCCATGCGAACAAGTTGCAAGAAGAAGTGATTAGGCTCAAATATAATAAGTCTCAACTTGATCCCACACATGGGTGTCCCAAAATTCCAATGAGTCATCTTGAGATTGTTCTTCAAAAGTCTCAAACGCTATTGGAGGTTGCACTTGTTGTGAGGATGATTCTCCAAGAGTATACCCATGAGGTGTAAACATATGAGGAGGCATACCAGTTGTAAATTGAGTTGCGTAAGGTTAAGAGGTGTAGATCGAAGTTGTTGCATCTCAGCTTGCAATTTGGCTTCCATTTCAGCTCTATATTTAGCTTCCATTTTATCTCTATATTGACTCCTAGTTTGAGGCATGATGTTGATGTTAAAAACCAAAGCCTAGCTTGTCAATGTTTTGAGACCCAAAAGATGATTGTTTGTTGATTGGTTGGTTGGTTGGTTTGCTTGGTTACTGATTTGTTGTTGGCTAGTTTGCTTTGGTTGATGTGTTGTTTTGCTTGGTTTGTTGATTTGTTGTTGGCTGGTTTCCCTGGAGAATAGCTCACACACTCAAGGGAAAAGTTGTTTGCTAAGGATTGCTATGTTGCTGATGTTTGTTGAAGCTAAAGTTGATGTTTTACTGATGGATCAAAACAATTGATTTGGTGTTTGGTTTGCTAGTTTGGGATCTCAAAAAGATGAAAAGCTCATGAAGTGCGATTGATTAATAAGCTCAAAACAAGGAGACAAAAGCCAGGTATCTGCTAATGATTAGAGATAGTTCTGAAAGCCAATGCTGAAGTTGAGCAAGCTAGATTTGTGGCTAATTCGGCTGAGTCACTAAGATTTGCTGGTATTAGACCACAAGCGACAAGTGATAGCTCATATCTGACTCAGAGAATGCTAAAGGCAACTAGTAATAGCTCAAATGCGGACTAGTTTGAGTTTTGAAGTAGATTACAGTGTTAACCAAAGGTGATCCAAATGTTCAGAGGCGATAATTGTTGGTTCAAAAGTGATTTACTGCTGATTGAAAGTGACTCAGGTTAAGCTCAAGGTGAAAGACTGCTATTTAAAGGCGACCTGATTTAGAGTAGAGGTGACTGACTATTGTTTAGATGCAACTCTGTTTATGCAAAAGGTGATTTACTGTTGTTCAAAGGTGAGTCAGTTCAGGCAAAAAGTGAATAACTGTGGTTTAAGAGTGAATTATCTGTATGCGGGTAGTTTAGGCTTAAAAGTGACTGTGTCTATCAAGAAAGAAGTCTAATTTGTGATTTTTGACAAGAAAATAGTAATTGCAATCACTCACACTCACAACAATCTCAAACTTGTACAACCTAGGCTAGGAAAGGACTGTAATTGTTGAATCCCCTGGCCATACTCATTCAAAGCAGATAGCTTCAGGGTCTTGGTTGTACCAGCTCCCCTCCACGGCACTCACTTCTCACACATACCAAGATCTAGGTTTCCTTAAAGGCCTTTCCCTCACCAAACCTTAGGATTGTCCCTGCTATCTCTTCTAAGAACTACATGAATCGGGGCCACTTTAAAGGTCCCACCTTTTGTATCAACAAATAGAAGTTTTTTGGCTACTACACAAAGTTGCTAATAAGGGCATCTGTTCAAGTGGCTATACATGTGGCAGCACTACTCTCCATTGTGGAGTCTCCCAGCCTTCAAGGGTTACACCTTGGAGGGTTTTGGAGGAGGTTCGCTGTCGGTATAACACAACAACACCTGTTGTTTGTGGCTTTCGACACACACTTTTCTTATAGTGGTTTGAAAGAACATGGCTTTAGCCTGTTATCGTTTGGGTCATATCCCTTCTCACACTGGGAAGGTAGACCCTCTAAAGATAATAACAAGTTCTCATACACCCAAGATCCTTTTGATAGGCAAGAGGAGAGATAGTTTTGTTATTAAATTTGGGTTACAATCAATCACATGCAAGCACTCAAAAAAGATAAATCAACCACGGAGCAAGCAATAATTCATTTTAAGCACCAAGCCCAAATGTTCCTAATTTAGTGAAAAACCACAAGTCTTGGACCAATCAGATCTGTAATAGATATGTTAGTAGTTTGATAACCTCCTTTTCTTGGACAAATAGATAAGACGCTGCACAAATACCCAATTAGTAGCCAAGAAAACAAACTAAAAATTTATACAAGCTAAAAGCATGCAGTTTACTAGAGGTGATTTACTGTCTATCAGAAGCAACCTTTGTTTCTATCACAAGTGAACTACTGTAGATCAAAAGTGATTTTGAAAATTCTAGATGTAGATTGTTGAGGTTCATAAGTGATTCACAAAAGAATGAGGTGACCGGTTAAGGATTATAAGTAACCTGGATCTGCAACAGAGACAATACGCAACAAAAAACCCTAATTCTAAAAAGAGCAATTCATTTATCTAAAAGCGGCCACTATAAGATCAAAAGTGATTAGGTTAAATGTAAAGGTGACCATTGTTAGTCTAAAAATGATGTAGAATAAACAAAAAGCGATCACTGTCCACTTATAAGCGATCCAGAAATGGCTAAAGGTGATAGATGTTAGTGCAGAAGCGACGCAGGTATGCAAACAATGACAATTTTTTGCTCAAAAGCGGCTGGAACTTGCCATAAGTGCTAAAAAAAATATGATCTTCATAAAAACAACTTTAAACAACAAAGTTAATCAAGGACTTGAGTCCCACCGGGCATGCCAAAATGTGATAGGTAAAAAATTAGGTTAATAAGATCAAGCATAGCCATGAAAACCTAACCCTACCATCATCAAAGAATCTAATCGAAATGAAATCAAAGGAGTAATGCAATTCAAGCACAACATCACCTAGATTGTGTGATTCCTTGTTTATGATGTGGATTGCTTCTTCAACAATGAACAATTATGAAGGTAAAAGCTACCATGATAGATGATAATGATAAATGCTCAATGGATGCTATGAATGTGCAAATTCTCAAAATGCTCAGGATGATAATGTAGACCCTATATGAATGTTGGATAGATGTAGTATGAAATGAGAGGATGTTTATATCGAACTCAACCAAATTCAATCAATGGTGGAGATTCGGAGGCTATGTGAATGGCTAAGATTAAAGGATAGGCATATGTGAATGTGAAGATGATAAGTGGCAGGAAGATAGGGCTCATGTGTGACTGTGTACATAAAAATACTACATGTGAAAGATATTAAATAAAAGTATGTAGTACCACTTATCTTTTTTAAATGAAAGAGGCACACATGTCGGCTCATAAGATAAATGATAAGATAAATTAATTAAATAAATAAGATTTATTTAATTAAAAATAGATAGAATGAAGATAATTAAATAATTGAATATTGTTTAATTATGGTTTAGAGGAAATAGCTAATGAATTAATTAAATAAATATAAATTTTATTTAATTAATAGAAGAAATATATGTGTTAGGGATATTGTTCAAGTGTGTTAGACAAATGCAGATGCGTGATAATGCGATATTTGAATGTTAATGATAATGAGTCAATTTTGGGTGTCTACACCATCATCGCTTGAAAATTTTTTCAAGAGATTTTCAGGCTCCATGGCATTCCTGAGAAGATTATCTCAGATAGGGATGCGCGGATGACATCTATGTCTTGGCAAACTTTATTCTCTTCACTTGGAACATAATTGAATATAATCTCTTCTTATCATTCTGAAATGGATGGACAAACTAAAAGGGTGAACCAAGTGTTGAAGGATTTATTAAGGATGTATTGCATGAACCAACAATACAAATGGGAGGATTATCTTCCTCTAGTGGAATTTGCCTACAATACCTCTTACCAGTCAGCTATTAAGATGGCACCATTTGAGACATTGTATGGACAAAAGTGTCAAACCCCTATAAGCTGGGATGAGCTTGAAGATAGGATTAATCTTGGTCCTGAAATGCTATCTAAAATGTAAGAACAAGTCCATTTAATTAAAAAGAGGTTAGCGGAAGCCAATGATAGACAAAAGAGTTACACAGATACTAAACGTGTTAAAAGGCATTTCAATGTGGGAGATAAAGTTCTCCTAAGGGTAAAACCCCAAAAAAGTTCCATCAAATTTGGAAAAATGTCAAAATTGGTACCAAGATATGTGGGTCCGTTTGAGGTTCTAGAAGAAGTCAACCCAGTGGCATATAAAATTGCTCTACCAGTAGCACTTGCCATGATGCATAATGTGTTTCATGTTTCTTATTTGAAAAAGTTTAATTCTACTGATAATCAAATTCCTATGCCCCGCATGTTATTGTGTATGAATCGCGCAAACTAAAAAACTATGAACAAAACTATGCCCCACATGATTTAGAACTAGCAGTAGTCATGTACGCACTCCAAATGTGGAGACATTATTTTCTTGGAAAACCTTTTGAGTTGAAAACGGATCACTAGGGACTTAAATATGTGTTCACTCAACCCCATCTTAATGCTCACCAAAGAAGATGGTTAATATTTATCTCAGATTATGATTTTGAGATTAAATATATTAAGGGAAAAGAGAACCAAGTGGTAGATGCTTTAAGTAGGAGAAGGCATATTTCGTCTATGGTCTCTATACATTCTGATCTTAGATATCAGGTGTTACAACAATCTAAGGGAGATGAGTTGTATGAGCAAGTAAAACAGGCCCTTGCAAAAGATTCACAGAATCCAAAATATGAAGGATTCAACCTTGAACCAGATGGGTTATTAAGGTTCAAAGGAAGGATGTATGTACCTAACTCAGCAGAGTTAAGGAATATGGTTTGGAAAGAGGTTCACTTTGCACCATATTATGGGCATCCTGGAGTAACAAAGTTACTCATTGATATGAAACCTTTATAGTTTTGGAAAGGAATGAAGAGGGATGTTGCAAATTTTGTAGCTACTTGCATTGAATGTCAAAGAGTGAAGACAGAACACCAACACCCAATGAGATTATTATACCCTCTTGAAATTCCAGAGTGGAAATGGTAGATTATAAGCATGGATTTTGTGCAAGGGCTTCCTATGTCAAGGAACAAGCATAATTCTATTTTGGTTGTGGTGGACAGACTCACCAAAGCAACCCATTTTATTCCAGGAAACTTGATTGATGGGGCACCCATCATTGCTCAAAAATTTGTTCAAGAGATTTTCAGGCTCCATGACATTCCTAAGAAGATTATCTCAGATAGGGATGTGCGGATGACATCTAGGTCTTGGCAAACCTTGTTCTCTTCACTTGGAACACAATTGAATATAAGCTCTTCTTATCATCCTAAAATGGATGAACAAACTAAAAGGGTGAACCAAGTGTTGGAGGATTTATTAAGGATGTATTGCATGGACCAACAATACAAATGGGAGGATTATCTTCCTCTAGTGGAATTTGCCTACAATAACTCTTACCAGTCAGCTATTAAGATGGCACAATTTAAGGCATTGTATGGACGAAAGTGCCAAACCCCTATAAGCTGGGATGAGCTTGAAGATAGGGTTAGCCTTGGTCTTGAAATGCTATCTAAAATGGAAGAACAAGTCCATTTAATTTAAAAGAGGTTAGAGGAAGCCAACGATAGACAAAAGAGTTACGCAGATGCTAAACGTATTGAAAGGCATTTCAATGTGGGAGATAAAGTTCTCCTAAGGGTAAAACTCTAGAAAAGTTCCATCAAATTTGGAAAAATGTCAAAACTAGCACCAAGATATGTGGGTCCATTTGAGGTTCTAGAAGAAGTCAATCCAGTGGCATACAAAATTGCTCTACCACCAGCACTTGCCATGATGCATAATGTGTTTCATGTTTCTTATTTAAAAAAGTTTAATTCTGTTGATAATCAAATTCCTATGCTTGATTGGAACCTTTTACAGGTGAAAGACCCAAGAGTGGTGATAATCGAGCCCATCAAGGTGATTGAAATGCATAAGCTACACTTACGTAATAAGGAAATAATGCAGTGCAAGGTCCAGTGGGACCAATATTGGGTGGAAAATGCCACCTGGGAAAATTATGATGACTTCCATGCTAGATTTCCTCATCTTTTCTAAGACATGTGTTATTATGCTTTTAAAAACATTTTCATGTTATATTGGTTTATTTATAAGACAATTAATCATCGGGGACGATGATTCTTATGGGGGGAGATATGTTACATCCCCAACCCACAACCAGACTTAGTCATTAACTTAGTATGGTAATCTAGAGGATTAGACATAGTTAATTGATTTGATATTCTGGAAATATCTGATTTAACTTTTGATTATGAAAAGTTATTATTGATGATCTACTTTATAAATTTGTTATATTAAGCTATGAAATATAATGATGATGATACATTGATCATGATCTCGTGGTCCTGAGTGTGAACAGGAAATTGAATATCCTTCAAAGAAGGAAGGAGAGTATCATCCTAGAGGGAAGGTTAAACATTGTGAAAACAAAGGGTTGAAAAGCCATCTGAGTGTCGACTATTATGTCCTTCTTTCCTTAGTTATCTTGTTCTCTAAGAATTGTTATGTCCTTGATGCCATTAAGACTAGTCATGGAGACCAGTCGATGTTTTGGAAGCATCATCTCGTGTTGAGGGGACAATCTTGTAGAGAGATGGAAGTCTCTCGTAACCTTTTGGTTCTCTAAGATAGTATTCTTAAGCCTCTCAACTAAGGATGATAGTCAAATTTAGAGAAGAATCTCTTGATGACATTCGACATCTAGATGTGGTCTTGTGTGCTTCCTTGTTTCCATTTTAATCCTAATAGTAAGGATTTCAAACCCTTTTGTAGGACAAATTGCCATGATAATAATAATATCATTATCTCGTATGTTATTTTGTTTGATTTTAAGTCGAAATGCTTTATATTAGCTGGTCATCTTAGTAGAGGATGGAGAACTTTTAGCTCATCCACCTTCGAGCATGTTGCCCGATGATAGCCACCTTTTGAGGAACCGATCAGGGCATGTATGATTTCGCACGAGGTGGGGATTAACCAGTCGAAGATAGTGCTATCGAAGGAGGTAGAAGTCAATTGTTTTTGTGTGGTGGAGTCTTTGGACTTTGGGAAAAAAGAGAACAATAGAGAAAGAGTGGAGACTGATATAGAGTCAAACACCCTTATAGCAGTGTGGAACTATTGCAACGAATCTGCACTATCGTGCACATGTATCACATGTATATAACCTATTCTCCATTATCGATTTAAACATTTTAACAAAGAACTGAGTTGAATATTATTTAAAAATCTCTTTTGGAGGGAGCTCAAGGCTACTACAACCGAGCATATTATTTTCTAATTCAATTAACCGATGGCTCTAAGCCATTTGACTGAGTTTCCTTATTATCATTATAACATATTAGAGCTCATAGCCCTATTAGCTAAGCTATTTCTACCTGTATATCATTGGTTGTAATGTTGGGATTTGAATGTTTGAAATCTATGTATAGTTTATAGGACGTATGGCCAAATATATACCATTGAACTCTTGTTAAGACTATATACAAAGCCAAAAGGCTCAAGATTTATCATGTCTTTCTGCTAATGAAGGAAAAGCTTGAGGCTAGAAGCCGAGCTACAAAATCTATTATTTTAAAGACTGTGTCTTGTGCTCTAGGCTGAAAGGTTGAGTCTCATTTAAAAGACTATGTCTTATGCTCTAGGCTGAGAGGCCAAGTCTCATTAAAAAGATTGTGTTTTGAATTCTAGGTTGCAAGGCTAAATTATTTTAACAAGACTGTATTATTGCTCAAGGCCGCAAGGCCAAGACTTTTGGAATGATTGTGTTTTATTGATCAAGGCCATTTGGGCGAGTCTTTGATATGAAACTCTTTCTAAGTTAGTGTTAGGGTCGCACGACTCAACTGTAACTTTGTTACATCATAAACTATGTAAATTAACCAGATCCCGAGCCATATCGACTGGGTTGGTAAAGAAATGTTATCTCATTTTTTTCTGACTTCAATAGAGCATAAGTTCTCGAGTGGAGCAAATGATGGCTTCATATTGATTTAAACTCAAGATAATAAAACAGTCTTATGACTGTGGATTTTGCTGTGTAGGCATTATTGAATAACGTTATGAACACCCGATTGTGATGATAGTCAGGATAACATTCGAATATTAGAGTGTTGACAACTCTTCAAATTGATACCAATCAAGCTTATATGATAAGTTGATTATGGAACACTTTCTGTGTTATATTGATTACCAAATTATATACTTGTATCCTCAAGTATAGAGGAAGTAAAACCATTGTGAATATGGTCCCGTTATGAAACCATTGAAATGAATTTATATAGAATTCTTATACACTCATTATGAGTCTACATGTAATACCTTTTGTTAATGATATAAGTTATGAATTAGTATACTTTTACTCTATCAAAGGAAGAGTATGCCTTGGGTACATGTATACCATTTCATTCTATGAAATGACTTGTTCCAAAACTATGAACCATGTGTGACCTAGGGGTCAAATGGTCAACCAATGTGAAATGAACAAATTGTGTGATGAGGAGTCACTGATAACTTATAACCAACCTATGGAGGGAGTCAAATGTCCAAGCATGGATAATGATTCGAATTAATCCCACTTATCCAAGACCTATGGTATTGGGTTGATAATAATGACTGTAGGACATGACAACTCATAAGTCGAGTTAGGGTGGTGGACATATGACGATGTTCATGATGTCATGCATTTGTATGAAAACTTTGGCCAAAGTGATGCATCCATCTATGCATACATCATCGGTCCATAGTGTTCCAGATGGCCTAGTGTCTCCAATAGTGTCATACAAGTTAGAGGGGATCTATAGTGTGTGACCGTGAGACATTAGGAAGGACACAACACTAGATACTCAGATGGCTAACCTATTGGGGTTCTAATGTCTAACCTTCATGTTAAGGGTAGGGCCTCTTCTAGTTAGGAAGATGAGCAGGGGACCACAGGTCATGGTTGGAGGAAAAGTACCAAGATGATGCTCTCCTTCTCAAGCATGAGACAAGCCAAGTCTTATGGAGACAGATGTCATTGGTTCCAGATACAGTAATTATATTTTGTGACCAGTTGGTCTAATGTGATGTAAAAACTTGATTAAGATGCCTAGAGCATATATTGTATTTGATTAGTGATGGTTACTCACTAAAGATTGTAAATGTTTACTAGATTGTAGGTTATGTTATATCTTGTTTTGATTAACATGCTTAATTGATGAAAAATAATATGTTTCTTTTGGTTCAAATTTTGATTATCTCTATCAATTCTTAATTAATGCATTGATTAAGTTACAAGTTAAAGTTAAATCTTGTGTATTATGGAAAGTGATGTTACAGTTAAAAAGGAGCTCATTTGATAGATAATTCACTTTGCATTCAAGATATCAAGAGTCTAAGGAGAGATGAAGCAAATTTCTAAATGACTACAATGATTTCCAAAGCATCTCAAAGAAAATCAAGTGAACCCTAATTCAGAAAAAGAGGTATTTTTTTGTTTTGAAACCCTACTTTAAACTTATTTGAATTCCTACAGAAATTGCTACACACATGTTATTGAAATCATTGAGAGACCATAACCTAAATTCAAGAAACATCCACACAAATCCACAGAAGTTGATCCTGACAATGCTTTTTTGGAAGTGCCCTATGGTGTGATGCATGAAGAAGACATTAGGGCCTACATCCACATTTCTCTAGATGAACATAATATAGCAAACTTGGAGAATTATGTTTAAATCATTTGTGTGGTGGGGATTACGTATTGAAGGAGGAATACAAAGCCCTAGAAAAGAAGAAATTTGTGCAATACATAGACTTTCCATCATTTATTGAGGACTCATGGGTCTGGTACATACTAAGCAGAGTACACGATGAGGTTATGTGGCTCAATACACCATTCATGATCACAAAGGACACTATAAGGGTGGTCATAGGGTTGAATTCTACTAGCACAATACCTCTATTGAAGGCAGTGAAAAATAACACAGTGACAAAAGCCACCAGAGCCAAATTCGATAAAAGGGCATTGAAAATCAATGACATTGAAGACCATGTAGTCAGGTTTGCATCCATGGTGATAGGCTACGAAATCTACTTCACAAATCAGGAAAACTCTATTTTTGATACTGCTATATACATAGCTTATGAGATGGTGAAGAAGAATGCAGAGTATAACCTATGTGAACTACTCTGGCAACAACTAATGGAGAATCTGAAGAAGACAAAAGAAAGCAAGTATCCCTTCAAATTTGGTAAGTTGATCATGTGCCTATTTTTCTATTTGATGCAAGAATTACCAAGAATGAAGTTGATCTGGTCCAATAGTCAACCCATTGCTATTCAAAATAGAAATCACCTGAATGGCATAGGAAACAAAGATACACAGAATGCAACTTTGTGGGGCTATTTTAAGAATTTTCAAAAAGCTATGCATTCTAGACAAAGGATACCTAAATCAATTGTTGAGAAATATAAAAATGATATATGTTTCATTGTCAACAAAGATCAATGTATGATGGAGGTTGTTTAGCCTAGAAATGGATTTTGTATTTTTAACATACAAAAAAATAATAAGATATAATAAATAAATAGTTAAACAATAATCAAGATTTGAGCATATGGATTTTGTCTCCAATTTCTTAAGGAACCTGGGCCACTCTACCTGCAAGCATCTCATTGAACTATTAGTATATTTTTTTAAAAACTTATAGCCAAAGCAATTAAACATTTAACTTTAGCATTTCTAACTTCCATTAATCACATAATCTAATATATCAAAACAATAATATTTATTTTTTGTGAAAATTAAACGTATAATCATTAATATTTCATAATCATTTATTTTATTAAATAAACTTATTATTTCATTTAAAAAACTAAATAAATAAGTATCTAAACATTTATTTCCACAATCCAAATAATGATATCCATAGTCCATCAACACACACACACATCAAAAATATAATATCAAGTCAAAAATCTAGGATAATACTAACTAGGCCTCACATTCTCCTCCTATAGAATTAGGCTTCCTTCTAGAAGCTATCAAAATGATAAGGAAATAAATATTTCATCTTGATTGTATCCTCCCATGTAGCAGAAGACTCATCATAGGGGTTCGGTTGGACCCTAATGTGATCTAGTTGTCATCCTCGTAGGGCTAGTGTTCATTGATCCAAGATGTGAACTGGTTCCAATGTTAGTTGTCCATCCTATGCCACCTATAAAGCATCCCACTCCAATATATGAGAAGAATCTGGTACATACTTCTTAAGCAAAGATAAATGAAAAATATTGTTGTTATGAGACAGGTTGGTTGGCAAGGCTAAGCGATATGCAACTAGGCCTATCCTCTCTATGATCTCAAAAGGGCCAACAAATTTGGATGACAACTTAGAGCCCTTTCCATAATGGATAGAACTCTTATGTGGTCACACATGCAAGAAAACTCTCTCTGATCTGGAACCCATGATCAACTCTCCTGATGTTAGCATACTGCTTATGTGGATCTTGAGCTATCTACAACTGATCATGAATCTGAGTCACCTATTGTTCCATATCTCGAACAAGATCATGCCCAATACCGACCTGATACTCTAGCCAGTCCTAACTCAAAGGAGTCCTACAAAGTCTACCATAAAGAGCCTCAAAAGGTGCCACCCAAGAGAAATGTGATGTCCATTGTTGTAAGGAAACTCTACTCGATACAAGTAGTCCTCCCAATGAGACTCCTGATCCATAACATACATCCTGGGCATATCCTCCAAAACCTAGTTCACTCTCTCAGTCTGACCATCTGTCTCTAGATGATAAGCAGTGATAAAATTGAGTTGAGTACCTAAGTCTTGTTGAAGAGTGGTCCAAAAGGATGAAGTGAAGGCTAGATCTTTATTAGAGATAATCCTCCTTGACACTCCATGAAATCAAACTATGTCATGAAGAAAAACTCTGGTTAATGAGGTGGTATTATAGAAAGAACACATCAGAGAAAAGTGTACACCTTAGTTAACTTGTCTATAGTCACCATAATCACATCATGTCTACGTGTGATCAAAGGTAAACCCACAATGAAATCCATAGACATCACATCCCATTTCCACTTTGGAATAACATGAGGGTCTAATAGGCCAGCCAAATGTTGATGTTCTACTTTTACTCTATAGCACTCAAGACAATGACTGACAAACTCTGCAATATCCTCCCACATCCCTACCCAAAAGTACAGCTTCTGAAGATTTGCATGCATTTTATTAACACCAAGATGAGCTGCATAAGGTACTTTATGAGCCTCAGCTAGAATTAACCCTCTAAGGTTGACAAAATGAGGAACATAGATACACCCATGATATCGAAGCAACCCATCAGCATCAACTGAATATCCCTCAAACTTGTCCTTCAAGGGACTTTGGAATTGAATAATCTCACGGTATAATGCATCCTGAGGCAACAACTATAGAATACGTCCTCTGAGATCTATCTTAATTGTCAAGGCTAGCAACTCATGTTGTCGCCTACTAAGGGCATCAACTACAACATTCTCCGTCCCCTTAATATAATGAATCTCAAAATCATACTTACATAGAAATTCCATCCATCTACACTATCAAGAATTCAAATTAGACTGAGAGAAGATATACTACAAACTCTGATGATCAGAATGCAAGTCAAATCTATGCCCGAGAAGGAAATGTCACCATTTGGTCAAAGCATGAAACACTACAGCCAGTTCCAAATCATGTGTCAGGTAGTTGAGCTCATGACTCCTCAACTTGTGAGACTCAAAGGCTATCACATGACCCTCTTGCATAAGAACAACTCTAATACCCTCGATCGACACATTATTGTAAACAACAAAATCATCAATAGGATTTGGAATAGCTAATATAGGTGCATTAGTGAGTGTCTCTTTCAAAATTTCTTGCCTTGCCTCTGGAGAGAAGTAATTGGATGAGTAATCTTGGAGAAGCCTTCCACGAACCTTTTGTAGTAACCAACTAAACCCATGAAAATCCTAACCTCAGCTACATTAGTGGGAGAGGGCCATTCCAAAATAGCCTAAATGTTAGAGGGATCCGTAGAGATTCCATCACCTAAAATAATATGCCCTAGGTATTGGATCTTTGTCTGGAAGAATTCACACTTAGAGATGTTTGAATATAATTGATTCTCTCTTAGACATTGCAACACCTACCACAAATGCATTCCTTATGCTCCTCTGTGATGTGAGAATAGATCAAAATGTCATCTAGAAAGATTACCTTGAATCAATCCAAAAAATTATGAAAAACACCATTCATTAGGCTCATAAAAATTGTTGGAGCATTAGTCAAACCAAAAGGAACAACAGTAAACTCATAATGGCCATATCATGTGCAAAACATTGTCTTATGGATGTCAGCTTCAACAATCCTTAACTGATGATATCTAGACTTGAGGTCTATTTTAGAGAAAATCTTCACTCCTTGAATTTGGTCGAATAGATCATCTATCCTTGGCTAGAGGATAACGATTCTTTATGGTGAGCTTTTTTAACTATCTATAATCTATGCAAAGTCGAAGTGTCCCATCTTTCTTCTTCACAAAAATCACAGGTGCACCCCAAGATGATACACTAGGATGAATATTACCTTTTTTCTAAAAGTTCCTCCAATTGTAGCTTGAGCTCCTAAAGTTCTTCTGTAGTCATTCTATAAGGGGCCTTAGAAATGGATTGTGCTCTTGGAACAAAGTTGATATGAAAATCAATCTCCATTCGTGGCAGCATCCTAGAAAGTTGAGAGGGAAAGACATTAGCAAACTCTCAAAGAATAGGATGATCATCTAAAGAAGTATATGGCTTGTCCTCTGACCTGTCACTCATGGAAATGGAAAAGAATTGGCATCCTTTTCTCATACATTGCTTAAGATGCATGGCTGAAATCATCCTAAGCGACACCGGTCTCTTAATTCCTGAGACTACCACCTTTTTGCCCATATCATCTAAACACTCTATAGACTTGTATCGATAATCTAATTTGGCCTCATGAGGATTCATCCAATCCATACCTATAAGTATATCATATGACCCTAATGGTATCACCCTAAAATCTATTTTGGTAGAAAAAGAGCTAAGCTCTAATTGGCAATCCCTAACCAAAGAATTGACGAACATCCTAGCACTAGAAGCTAACTCAACATCCCAATTAATATCTTTCTTAGTAGCCACTAGCTTGCACTTCTCCACTATGGATGGGGAAATAAAAGAATCTATAGCTCTAGAATCAAAACGTACAGAGACAACAACCTTACCAACTTTTCCAGAGACCTCTATAACAGATGTTTGATGGTCTGCTTGCCAATTATCAATAGCTACAAAGACTCGATGAGATATACCCACATCTCCCACTGTAGGCTCTGAAGTTGCTTCTTGCTAAACCGCTGAAGCTACATTGTTTTGAAAAAATCTTGAGCAATGTGTCCCCTGTCTCTGCAGTTATAACAAGGACCCTTAGGAGGTGCCAGAAATTGAAAAACTAATCTACTAGAGCTAGCCTAACTGCCACAAGAACTCTGTTGAGGGTGAGATGATCACATGAATTATGTCTGAGTTCTTTGATCTCCTCTCTGTGATGGAACTTGCCAAGACCTAACCAAACCTCCTTGAGCTGACTTTGCTTTCTGACTCTGTTGTGACTGTTGTGGTGCTGATCTAGCAGGGAAAGAGTTTTCGCTACCCCCACCTCTAGGAGGTGCAAAATAATGGAATTGATTGTGATTTTGATGCTGATGCAGATACTGATGATGATCATGATGCTTCAACTAGATCTCCTTTGCAATAAGTGCTTTCTCCATTGCCTACTTCACAGTAGTAGGCTTAGATAAACATATCAGTCCTGCAATGCTATGATTAAGCCCTTTGATGAAATGGTTTACTATTAGCTTCTCATCTTGAATGTAGTTGACATAACTACTAAGTTAACATTCGACAGATTTAAGAAACATAACTAAAAATTTAAAGCACATAAATCAAAGAAACATATGATTCATCACTGTTGAAACCATAATAAACTTCATAGCAGTACTTCCATATTAGCAGAGATTCAAATATGCATTTAAACAATTTACACACTATATATATATATACACACACACACAAATAAATATATGTAATGATTTCATGTTATTGTTGTCAAATATGAAATAATAATTGTAACGCATTATACCTCATGGTATTCGCATAGCAAATGATAGTATTGATAAATATTATCTCTTTAATGAGATGTGCCAGACTATGGTGGCTTTGAGTTGCCCACAGTTGGCAGCGTCTCTTTCTTTAGGAGCCATGGCTCCCATGGCTATGTCGTGGTAGCCACGACTACCAATTTTCTTACTATAGTTTCAAATTTAGAACAATAGTGATACAATATATCATATACACCGACCATAATGTTTATGAATAGATCAATAAAATCATTATTCTCAGATTCATTTTCTATGATAGTCTTCAATTACAATAAATGCATTTACATTTCAAGAATGATAAAAAGAATACTCTTTGACTGCATTTCTAAATGTAATATGCATCTTAATCAAATATCGACTATTGCATTTTGTCATGGAATAAGAAAAGTATTTACTTGATATTAACCTAAACAATGAGTTCTTTCGCTACAACCCTTGTATCATACAGACTATTTTCTTTTTCTGATTATACAACATACAGTTTTGGATCAGCGACATAAATGAATAATAGAATAAGAATACACTATCTTTATCAATCTGCAACCTTGATATGAAAATCTCTTCATAAACCTATAAACAACAAAATAGAGTAGCCCAGTCTTTCTCTCCACCCATCCAGAGGATTGATGATTCCAGTCCACCCGTGAGTTGGAAACAAAATCCATAGCTCTAAATAAATAACAATAAAACCAAAAATTAGAAAACAACTAAGGACTTTCGACTCACACACATATGGAATCCGCACCTGAATTTCTGGTTAAGGGGAAGAAGGGAGAAATTCCTCTTGGGGCACAACTATAACTCCCTTTTTCTTCACACAACTCCATACTCCATTTATCACAGCCAACTATACATCCTCCCAACTCCCATTCATTCTTCCAATCTCCCATCAAAGTTTTACTCTCAATCTCCCTTTATCCCAACACAACCAACCCACAACACCATCACAAACTCCACAAAACCCCAAGAAAGACTCCACACCCTCCTCAAGCCCACATGAGGGAAACTCTCAACTGTCTTGGAGGGCAATTCCCTTTGCACACCCGAAACCCACAAACATACAAACATGACAACACAAATTTTCACTACTAACACATCACCTGAATTCAACATTTACAAAATTAACTAAACATTAAACTTTCACAAGAAATCTTTCATACCTTGGCTGTCCAAATTAGGATCAACTCCACTAATTTCACCAAAAAAATGCACAACTGGACTCCAACCTACCATCCATGATCAAGCCTTCATTCTTACCCCAAAATTCCTCTTCTTTTCCATCCAAGGAGCATTCAATAGCTAGAAGAACCAAGAGAAATCACCATTCCCAAGAAAGCTACAACACTTCTATTTCCAAGAATGAGGAAAATGATTCACATTTCCCTCTTTGAAATATAATCTTTTACCCAACTCTTTGCATTCCCTTCTCACAAATTAAAGTTCAAATACTTATTCCAATTCAAATAAACATAATAAAATATCACATACTTTCAACACAAACCCCCCTTACAAAAAAAGAATAAGAAACAATAAATAAATAGTTAAACAATAATAAAGATGTGAGCATATGGGTTTTGTCTCTAATTTCTTAAGGAACCTGGGCCACTCTACCTGTAAACATCTCATTGAACCATCAATTTTTTTTAAACTTATAGCTGAAGCAATTAAATATTTAACTTTAACATTTCTAACTTCCATTAATCACATAATCTAATATATCAATACAATAATATTTATTTTTGTGAAAATTAAACATATAATTATTAATATTTCATAATCATTTATTTTATTAAATAAATGTATTATTTCATTTAAACAACTAAATAAATAAATATCTAAACATTTATTTCTAGAATCCAAATAATGATATCCATAATCCATCAACATACCCACACACATCAAAAATACAATTGCAAGTCAAATATCTAGGATAATACTAACTAGGCCTCACAGGGATGTCTTGCAGTATGAGGGGTGTTAGGCATGGGTAGTTGGGAAAGGAATTAGATTGTGTGGGGTGTTGTGTTGTATCTAATTTAAATCTTGTCTATTCATCCTATGCCTAAACTCCTCTTTTCACAATCCTAGAGCACTTCACTTCTTGAGGTATGATGACTTCTAAGTTTCTAACCTTTGCCTTTGCACAATCTCATAGCATGAATATTGAAGCTCTAGTTGCCATACATTACTTTGGGCACAACATGAATTATATAATACCTAAAATTATAATTGACTACTATTTATACAACTATAATGGCGAGCTCTGGACATATCCTCATAGACATGTTTGGGTCATAGATGGAGTATGGCAATACAATTTTAGAAAATTGCCATCTACCTTTTCTGAACATGTTTTAATGTAGTTAGCTTCATATGATAAAGGAAATCCTTAAATATATTGGATGTGTTTCAAATTTCCTTTTCAACACATATTAGAGATTGTTTACCATCTTGCATGTCTATTCTAGCGATTCTAGTTTTTCCAAACATAATAACTGTGATAAACATGTGAAAACATCCATGATATTCAATCATATGTCTTAGATAAGGTCCACCTCAAAATTTGGTAGATTGTCATCTGCTTTATTTTGTAGGCACATTTGAATGCATTTTATTCATCTTTAATTTCTATTTGTAGTTATATTTCTATGTATTGCATTTGGACTTTTAGTGAATTTTTTTGTGTACTTTCTTGTTATTTAATTTTTTTATGTGCATTTGGACTATATTAGTAGATTTATTTATGTAATTTTTTTCTCTACATTCTTTTTGTTTGAATTCTTTAATCTTTTGTACTATTTAGTGTGCTTTGTTATCTTTTTGATGATTGTACAGGTGTTGTCAAAAAGTAATGAGAGAAGGGAGATAATGACGTGCTTTATTTTGGGACCTTCCAAAAATGATCTCACTAAAGTGGAAGGGAGCAAGATTGAGAAGTGTTATGTTTTTGTAGGGAAATTAGCCAAAAACAATGTTATCTAACTAGGGTTTCTTGTAGCTAAGTCTAATTATAGGGCTTCATCAAAAGCTTCTTCCAAGTGTGTCATGTCTATATTTGTGAATGTTGCTTCTTAGGAAGAAAAAAATCCCCTGATTGGATTCTTTATCTCCTATAAAAAGGGTGTCTTAGAATGTTAGACACTCTAGGTAGAAGAAGATATCTGTCAGAAGGTTATCGATGTGGTTATGACAACTTTGTAAAAGAGCTAAGAACCTTAACAAAGAGGTGGCTCCAGAAACAAAATCAGCCTTAAAGTTGTGTTGTGCACTTAGTTATGTAACTTGCCTCATTTCTACATTAACATTGACATTATTTGCATTTTTTATTATACATTGATAGGAAAATCTACACATGTGAGAGTTGGAAATTCACAAATAGAGGGATTTGTCCTATAGTATGTACATTCCTTTCATAAGAAGGTATCAATCTCAGTGAGTCAGAAGGAGGGATCTGGATGTGAGGCAGGAGGTGCATGGGATGGATAGCTTTACTATTTGAAAGATGAAGGTGAGTAAATTTTCAAGTGCATGTTTTGTCAAGTCAATCCCATGTACACAATCAAACTTGTATGACATATTAAGTTGTTGACGATCATGATCAAACTCACGATGGTCAAAAGTGAACTACAAAATTTTTTAGACAACAAAAAACTTGAGATAGTCATCTGACACCAATCGTTAATATTCTAGGGATGAAAAATTAATTTAGAAGATCATCAGCATCACTATTCTATCATTAGTTCCAAGGTTAGGTAGTCTCATTCCTCGCATTTATTATTTTTGTATTTAATATAATTATTTGTCCCAACTCTAATCGATCTATGTTAATTTATGCCTAATTGATTACATTTCTTTAATTAGCCTAGATGATTTATGTAGAGTGTTTTTTCAATGGTGAAATTTTCATAGTCATGCCAATTCCCATTTAATTATAGTCCCATTTCAATGGAACAACTCGATACAATTACAAATCAACAAATGGCACACTCTTCTGTAAAGCTAGGCCCATTCCCCGATCTACTACTTATCTCCAAATTACCACTCATTCCCATACATTGGTTTATATCCTATCCTCATTTGCACATAGTCACGTCATATGACATTTAGTATGCCTATCGTTGCATCCCATGTTTAGACATTCATTCCCCACATCGATATTAAAGCATTTTGTTGTTCCGTGTCAATCCTACAACACGAGATTGTTCCCGCACCTTGCGGAATTAACCTATCAAATCCAAAATTCAAAATTCAAATTTTACAAACTCCTACCTCGTACAAGCCCACTTGGTAAACATTTTGCTTGATTTATAGCTATATATTGGTATATAAAGGCATTCATTTGATTGCCATCTTAGAAAATCATTAGACATCGTAACACTTCAAGGAGCATTCGTCATAGGAATCTTTTGATTTGGATCACTAAAAGGAATTTAATTTGTATCAAAGTCATTTTAGAACATCTTCATTGCTTGGAATTATTATCCTTGATCATTTCGATGATTGGAAAACATGCCTAATCAAGAGGGCTGACCTAAGAGAACTTGGCCCCTTATGATTTGACAATTTCCCCAAGGCATTTTTAAATACTCATAGTCCTTTAAAATGCTTGGCAAGGAGCAGGATTCAAGGTTAACTAGGCAACATCTACATGCACAACAATCCAAATTAGATTAGTGGATTGCATAATAGATATGTGTTGTGAAGAAGCGACCCAGAACTTTGTGGGATCGACCTATGTAGAGGTCAGACATTTTCAATTCATATGCTAATCAACTTTGCAAATTATCAACTTCTGCATCCCTACTTCGATCCAAGAACTAAATATAGTTTCTCTTACAGTTGATTTTCTAAAATAATATTAATTTATTTACATACTTTATCAATCCCGAATCTTGTTTATTTAATCTAAGACCCAGTACATTCTTTTTAATTAGCCTAAATTAACATTAGAGAAAGTGTGTTTCCCATTTACAATTTTATTTCTCTAAAGTATTTAAATCAAAATCAAAAGAAAACAAACACTCAAATAAAACCAAAAGAAAACAGACACTCAAATAAAACCAAAATGGCACGTGATTAGAAACTTCACACCATAGAGCAGTTGTAGAAAATGTCAAATCGGAGAAAAGCAAAGAAGAATGCCGTTGAGGATAATTCAAAATTGGGAACGGCGCGGAGGAAAGATGGAAAAAACAGAGATAAATTTAAAAACAAAGCCGTTGAAAAGCTTCTTCATTAACTCTTTATAGCTTGCCTGGTTCTGTTTTTTTCTGTTGCAAATGTTTTTTCTTCCTTTTGTAAAATTGTTTGAGACACTTCTCTGCCCGTGTTTGGTTTCTGACTTTATGTTTTGCTTTCGAATGGACATTTTTCTTTTGTGCTTCAGTCTTTTGCTGTGGCGTGCACGCTGGTCCATCCCTCTTATTGTTTTTCAATGGATTTTTTGGTTTGGTTTTGTATTTTTTTGGCTTTGTTTATGGCGGCAGGCGGCAGCAGAAGAGACAATTTTCTTGTTAATACAGGTATTCTTCACTACTCGCCTTAATACTGTGGGCTTTTCTTTAGCATTCGTGGACTAGTTGTATGTTTAATAGTAATTCTACATAGCTAGTTTGTTTGGATTCAGTTGTATGTTTAAAAGTAATTCTACATAGCTAGTTTGTTTGGATTCGTGGATTTGTTCTTTTGGTAAAAACCTAATTATATTGATATGTGGGCCTTTTACAAAAAGCCCATTGTCCTCAATAGCAAAAAGAGGCTAAGAGCAATAGTAGATAGTTACAAACGACTTTCATGCAGAAGCATTATGAACAAAACCATAGAGATTAACATCTGATATGAAACAGAGCATTTGAAGGAAAGTCTATATAGAAGAACATAACAAGGAAAAGATAGTAAAGTTTGGAACTCAGTAGTTAAGCAGAAGCATTTATCTGGTACCAAGTTGAAGAAGCCTCAGATAAATTGATGTTGCCAGGCTGATAATCTAATATCAAAAGAGAAAGAGCATGTTCCCTGCCTACATCTTCCTACCTACTATTTACACTTTCCTAGAAGTGCATAACCTCTGCTATTTACAATCCTGTCATGTAGATCCACTTGAGGGAGAGATTGGAAAGTGATATACTGAATATTGAGAAGGCAAATGAATTTGTACTTGTTCATATTGTTGTGTGATGATGCTTTTGTTTGCTACCAGTAATGAAAGAAAGAGACATGTGATGATTAATGCCATGTGGTCTTAAAGAACATTAAGTCCCATAAAGAACATGAATGTGTATTTGTCCTTAGCAGTGTCAAGTTTGGGTTAGTTTTAATGCTGTATTCTTTAATGTTAATGCTAAGGGGATGAAATATAGATACTTGGAAAATAACATGGTAAAGGAAATCATGGAGCTCAAGTCAAATACCTGTGCATAAAAGAAGATGTATTTTGGAGAGGGTCCAAAGGTCCCATGAGTGTTTCCACTTTTATATTGGGTGAGTCTTGTCCTTCCTATTTTCCACTGTTTGATAGCCACGTTGGCTATGTTGGTTGTTATTACCGTAACTGTTTGCTCCACTGTTTGATAGCCACGTTCTGACTCTTCTCCAAGATTCTTCTGATGCATTCTATCCAAATGTGCCATATAATGTGTCCCAGGGTTATATGATAGAGCTGGCCAGTGATCAGCATTTCAGTATTTTAGTTTTTTTAAACCCCTGCCTAACTTGTGAGCTATCTCCTTCCATATGGTATTGGTAAAAGTGCAGTTTATAAACAGGTAAAATGATTTCGTCATTGTTTTTGCATTTGGGTTCACCGATTTGGGCCTATCCATCCTCTTTTACCACGAATCACTAAGCCATAAGAAAGAACTATTGGATCATATAACAAAAATACCTAAGCTTTGTCATGTTCTCCAGAATGTGTAACTCCGACTTTATCATGAGCTCACCGCAGTCCATTAAACTAAGATATTCCAGGAATGTCAGCTTCTTCAAATTTAGGTGTTGAAGATTTGTACACCGTTTTATATAATGAGAACTTTAAGCCTTCTGCATTGTGATTGTAGAAATTGTATATTCCAGTTTCCTCTTTATTTTTCTCCTACAATATAGTCTTCCATGTAGTGAGACCTGGCTTTTGTAGTTTCTCTTGTAGCCACTGTAACTGTGGACAACTCACATGTGGGTGTTAATTCGTGGGTGTTAATTCGTGTATATTTTTGATGTAACTTCCTTTTCGATATAACTCTTCTGCCAAACACACTGATTGATTACTGGCAATTATATCTAACCACTAATTGTTAAAGTATTTCCTTGTAATGTATAGATTAGTGTGTTTGTTATATTGTTTGAACTTATGAAAACATTCTAGCAATGTAGTAGAATGTCATTTGTTATGCTATCATTTGTATTATTTTATTTTTTTACTTTGTATTATTTTATTTTTTTACATATGGTTAATTTTTTATGATGTAAAATTATTTCCAACATTTCTTTGTAATGAACTGCATTTGCTATAATAATTCATTTTCTTGACTACTAGTTGTATTTTACATTTGTAGGAAACAAATGTACAGTGGATATATGTGAGTAGTCACTTCACTAAGAATGCCAGTTGTTTGGATGTACCTCTCGTGTGTTGCTGCTTTGATTTATATTTTATTTTTTCTACACAGTTAATTTTATATAATGCAAAATTAGTTCCTTCAAATAGACTGTATTTGCTATAGTAATTGATTTTCTAGCCAATTTTTTATTAATATATTACTCACTAGATGTATTTTATATTTGTAGGGAAACAAATGTACAGGGGATATATGTGAGTAGCCACTTAAGTAAGACTATATGGAAGGAGCCTATTTATAGTGGTGAATTCACCTCAAAATTGTTTGGAAATTTTAAATAATTGCTGAAATCGGATTGATTTCTAGAAATGTAATAAGTAAAGATATTTTTAGTTTTAATAAAAAAAAAAAATTGGGGGGAAGGGGTTAAATTACCCCTTCCAAAGGCAGGGGGGAATGGCCATTGACCATGGTCATTCTTAAAAGGCCAGTATCTTTTGTAGTTAGTGTGGTGATTTTATTTTATATTGCTTAACATTTAGTGTTCTATTAGAATCATAATGCTAACAACATATAATTAGCACTCTAACACTCAGAAAAATCTCTAACTAATAAATCATCACAAATCATAATGCAATTAATTTTCATTACAATATTTAATTATAGTTTTGATAAACCATAATAACATTAATTTTTATTATAATATAACTATTTCTAACTTCAATGAACTACAATTTTTTTCCAATTTTAGTTTCATCTTGATGATATTTCAATTACATTGGACCAAATGGTTTGTATGAGACAAATGATGTGTTTTCCACTTATTGTATAATTTGCTTATTGTGTGTGTGTTGTGTTTAAACTTTGTGTGAAGACTATGCAAGTTTTGACATTCACTTTGTGTTTTTTTGAACTTTGATATCTTTGATCTTTAGCATTCACTTGTATTTGATTCACTTATTGTTTGTGTGTGTTTATTTGAACTCACTTTGTGTATGTGTATATTTTGAACTAACTTTATCATTCACTTTATATGAAGTGTGCTTGATTCACTTAGGTTTGATCCTCTTATTATTTGTGTATGTTTTGTTTAAACTTTCACATTCACTCTATGTGAAGAGTGTGCAAGCTTTGAAATTCATTTTATGTGTTTACTTTTGCATCTTTGATCTTTAATGTTTACTTCAAGTATGTGTAAAAAGTGTGTTTTAACTAACTTGTGTCAAGTGTGTTTGAACTAACTTTGTTTGAACTTTAGCATACTTTGTATGTATCAAGTGAGTTTGAACTAACTTTGTTTGAACTTTAGTATTCACTTTGTATGTATCAAGTGTGTTTGAAGTGACTTTGGCCCTTGCTTTGTGGATTTGGGTATTTTTCTAAACTAATTTTAGCTTTCACTTTGTATAAAGCATGTTTAAATTTTACCATTCACTTAGATTTAATCCTCTTATTATTTGTGTGTGTATGTTATGTTTTGACTTTCACATTCACTTTGTGTGAAGAGTGTGTAAGCTTCAACATTAAATTTATGTGTGTGTTTGAACTTTGTCTATTTATGTGTGTGTATGTTATGTTTTGACTTTCACATTCACTTTGTGTGAAGAGTGTGTAAGCTTCGACATCAACTTTATGTGTGTTTGAAGTTTGGCTATTTATGTGTGCGTATGTTATGTTTTGACTTTCACATTCACTTTGTGTGTAGAGCGTTTATGTGTTTGTTTGAACTTTGGCTATTTATATTTGATCTTTAGCATTCACTTGGATTTGATTCACATATTGTTCTTGTGTGTTTGTTTGAACTCACTTTGTGTATGTGTGTATTTTGAACTATCTTTATCATTCACTTTATATGAAGTGTGTTTAAATTTTATGATTTAAACTTAGATTTGATCCTCTTATTATTTGTGTATGTTTTGTTTTAACTTTCACATTCACTCTATGTGAAGAGTATGAAGACTATGCAAGTTTTGACATTCATTTATGTGTTCTTTTGAACTTTGATATCTTTGATCTTTAGCATTCATTTGAATTTGATTCACTTATTGTTTGTGTGTGTTTGTTTGAACTCATTTTGTGTATGTGTGTATTTTGAACTAACTTTATCATTCACTTCATATGAAGTGTGTTTAAATTTTATGATTCACTTAGATTTGATCCTCTTATTATTTGTGTATGTTTTGTTTAAACTTTCACATTCACTCTATGTGAAGAGTGTTTATTTATATGTGTGTATGTTATGTTTTGATTTTCACATTCACTTTGTGTGAAGAGTGTGTAAGCTTCAACATTAACTTTATTTGTTTGTTTGAACTTTGGCTATTTATGTTTGTGTATGTTCTGCTTTGACTTTCACATTCACTTTATGCAAAGAGTGTGTAAGCTTTGACATCAACTTTATGTGTTTATTTAAACTTTAGCTATTTATGTGTGCTTATGTTATGTTTTGACTTTCACATTCACTTTGTGTGTAGAGTGTTTATGTGTTTGTTTGAACTTTGGCTATTTATCTTTGATCTTTAGCATTCACTTGGATTTGATTCACTTATTGTTTGTAACTCACTTTGTGTATGTGTATTTTGAACTAGCTTTATCATTCACTTTATATGAAGTGTGTTTAAATTTTATGATTCACTTAGATTTGATCCTCTTATTATTTGTGTTTATTTTGTTTGAACTTTCACATTCTCTCTATGTGAAGAGTGTGTAAGCTTTGAGATTCACTTTATGTGTTTACTTTTGCATCTTTGATCTTTAATGCTTACTTCAAGTATGTGTAAAATGTGTGTTTGAACTAACTTTGTTTAAACTTTAGCTTTCACTTTGTATATATCAAGTATATTTGAATTGACTTTGGCACTTGATTTGTGGATTTGTGGATTTTTAACTAATTTTAGCTTCCACTTTGTATAAACTGTGTTTAAATGTTACCATTCACTTAGATTTAATCCTCTTATAATATTTATGTGTGTGTATATTGTTATGTTTTGACTTTCACATTCACTTTGTGTGAAGAGTGTGTAAGCTTAACATTAAATTTACGTGTTTGTTTGAACTTTGGCTATTTATGCCTATGTATGTTATTTTTTGACTTTCACATTCACTTGGTGTGAAGAGTGTGTAAGGTTTGACATTAAATTTATGTGTTTGTTTGAACTTTGGCTATTTATGTGTGCATATGTTATGTTTTGACTTTCACATTCACTTTGTGTGTAGAGTGTTTATTTGTTTGTTTGAACTTTTGCTATTTATTTTTTATTTGTAGCATTCACTTGGATTTGATTCACTTATTGTTTGTGTGTGTTTGTTTGAACTCACTTTGTGTATGTGTGTATTTTAAACTAAATTTATCTTTTACTTTATATGAAGTGTGTTTAAATTTTATGATTCACTTAGATTTGATCCTCTTATTATTTGTGTATGTTTTGTTTGAACTTTCACATTCATTGTACATGAAGAGTGTGTAAGCTTTCAGATTCACTTTATGTATTTACTTTTGCATCTTTGATCTTTAATGTTTACTTCAAGTATGTGTAAAAAGTGTGTTTTAACTAACTTGTGTCAAATGTGTTTGAACTAACTTTGTTTGAACTTTAGCATACTTTGTATGTAACAAGTGTGTTTGAACTAACTTTGTTTGAACTTTAGCATTCACTTTGTATGTATCAAGTTTGTTTGAACTGACTTTGGCACTTGCTTTGTGGATTTGTGTATTTTTAAACTAATATTAGCTTTCACTTTGTATAAAGTGCATTTAAATTTTAGCATTCACTTAGATTTAATCCTCTTATTATTTATGTGTGTGTTATGTTTTGACTTTCACATTCACTTTGTGTGAAGAGTGTGTAAGCTTCGACATCAACTTTATGTGTTTGTTTGAACTTTAGCTATTTATGTGTGTGTATGTTATGTTTTGACTCACATTCACTTTGTGTGAAAAGTGTGTAAGCTTCGACATTAACTTTATGTGTTTGTTACAACTTTGGCAAGCTCCAACATCAACTTTATGTGTTTGTTTGAACTTTATCTATTTATGTGTGTGTATGTTATGTTGTAAGCTTTGACATTAACTTTATGTGTGGCTATGTTATGTTTTGACTTTCACATTCACTTTGTGTGAAGAGTGTGTAAGCTTCGACATTAACTTTATGTGTTTGTTAGAAATTTGGCTATTTATGTGTGTGTATGTTATGTTTTGACTTCCACATTCACTTTGTGTGAAGAGTGTGTAAGCTTTGATGTTAACTTTATGTGTTTATTTGAACTTTGGCATCTATGCTTTAGTGTTTATTTTGTTTGTATGTAAAGTGTGTTTGAATTAACTTGTGCATTCACTTGGATTTGATTCACTTATCATTTGTGTGTGTGCTTGTTTAAACTCACTTTGTGTATGTAGGCGTATTTTTTAACTAACTTTAGCATTCACTTAGATTTGATCCTCTTATTGATTGTGTGTACATGTGTGTATTTTATGTTTGAACTTTCACATTCACTTTGTGTAAAGAGTGTGTAAGCTTTGACATTCACATTATGTGTTTGTTTGAACTTTGGCATCTTTGATCTTTAACATTTACTTTGTATGTGTGTAAAGTATGTGTTTGAACTAACTTTGGTATTCACTTGGATTTGATCCGCTTATCTATGAGTGTTAGTGTTTACTTTGTGTGTGTGAAGTGTGTGTTTGAACTTTGGCATCTTTGAGCTTTATTGTACTTTGTGTGTATCAAGTGTGTTTGAACTTTAACATTCGATTTGTATGTGTCTGTCTATTGGCATTCTCTTTTTGTATTCATGAAGTGTGTGTTTGAATTAACTTTTGCACTCAATTTGTATATGTGTGCCGTTGTTTGAACTAATTTTGACACTTATTTTGTGTATGTGTGTATTTTTGAACTAAGTTTAGGATTCACTTTGTATGACGTGTGTTTAAAGTTTACCAATCACTTAGATTTGATCCTCCTATTATTATTTTTTGTGTGTTTGTATGTTTCAACTTTCACATTCACTTTGTGCAAATAGTTTGTAAATTTTAGAATTCACTTAATGTGTTTGTTTGAACTTTGTCATGTTTAATCTTTAGCATTTATTTTGTATGCATGAAAAAATGTCTATTTGAGCTAACTTTGTGTGTGTGAAGTGTGTGTTGGAACTAAATTTGTGTCAAGTGTATGAACTTCGAAATCTTTGACCTTTAGTGTACTTTGTGTGTATCAAGTGTGTTTGAACTAGCTTTGTTTGAACTTTAGTATTCACTTTGTATGTGTGTCTTTGTGTGCATGCTTTGACATTCACTGTATGTGTTTGTTTAAACTTTGGCATGTTTAACCTTTAGAATTTACTTTGTATGCATGAAAAGTGTCTATTTGTTCAAACTAACTTTCTATGAAATGTGCTTGAACTTTAGCATGTTTGGTTTTTACCATTCACTTTGTGTGAAGTGTGTTTGGATTTTTACATGTTAGCATTTCAATTATGTGTGCATTTGAACTTTGGCATGCTTGAACTTAAGCATTCATACAAAGTGGTTGAACTTTGTGTTAAGTGTACTTGAAATTTGGAATGTTTAAACTTTAGCATTCACTTTGTGTGTGTGCAAGACATGTCTTTGAACTAATTTTGGTATTCATTTTTTGTTTGCATGAAGTATGTGTTTAAACTAACTTTGGCATTCACTTTTTGTGTGAGCAAGTGTTGTGTTTGAACTAACTTTGGCATTCACTTTTTTGCATGTATGCCTTAACTAACTTTGGCATTCACTTTGTATGAAATGTCTTTAGACTAAATGAGTTTGAACTTTCACATTTACTTTGTATGGAGAGTTTTTAAACTTATACATGTTTGAACTTATGTGTTTAACATTATGTGTATGAATTGTGCAAGTGAAATAGATTTTGGCTTCACTTTATGTGTGTATGTCTAAACTAACTTCAACATTCACTTTTGATGGAGTGTGTTAGCCTACCTCCTAAATTTTAATGTCTTACACCTTCATTGTTGCCCTTGATCTATTTGGATCACTATTGATATCTAATCTAAGACTTCTTTCAATAGGCCTCATTGAGAAATTATGTTATGTGTTGTGCTTCATGTCCCTTTTATCCTTTATTTTGTGCATTGGTGTTAAATTTTCATGTTTGGGGGTTCGTCTTCTTATTTGCAAGTGTCTTTCTAGGCGAGTTTCAAGGTATATCTTGCAATTTGCATATTTTGCAAAGTTACTTCATAGCCCCATGGGCCTTCAATTTATTATGTGCATGGATTCCTCTCCCCTATGCACAAGTTCATTTACCCCATATGCTTGTGTTGGAAACATAGTTGTCATTGCACCAAAAGGTCAGCCTATTAATGCCCGATACAACCGCCAGAGTTAATGAATCCACAAGAGGCAGTTAAGCCATGTCACGAATCCCATGAGAGATTTATGGCTCACTGCCTACAACTTGCACTTCCTTTATTTGTACTATTCCTTGTATATAGACTTCTTCACCCTACAAGTAGCATTCATCCTACTTCTATACCTCTGCATCCCCAAAGACTTGCACAATTTATCTTGTGGACTTCTTTCTCCCTTTGTAACTTGCAAGTTGCCTCCTCACTCTTAGATCCCACACTTCCACTAGCTTGCATTGTGCAGTTATCCTATATGTTTGTAACTTGTGATTTTGTGCTCCAATCTTTACCTCTCATCATTTATCTCCTTTGTGGATTTTCTTGCTTTTGTAATATACATATTTGGTAAACTTTGACCCTAACTTTGTAGACTTACAAATTTGAATTGGGCTTGCCCTCGCATAAGGACTTCGTCATTTGAACAAAGGTCAACACCTACTTATAGGCATGCATAGGAATGACATTAATGCGCTTTGTTGGATGTGACTAGGCTTGGGAGAGTGATCTATACATGTGCAAGTAGAAAGTCAAGTGGTTGTTGATGAGAGTAGGATGAGAAACCTAAGAATGTGATGCAACAAGCATAGGTGACCTACAGACTTGTAAGGCACACATTTAACTCCACCCTTGTTTCAAGAATTAATATACATGAATAGAATATATAAGGTGGGGTTGGTCATTTGGCTACAAGAGAGTTTCATTGTAAGTTAGGGATGCCCTTCATTTTATTAGTTTTAAGACATGTTTGTAATACTACAAGTTTGAGCTTTACTCAATTTTGTAAATACATCCTTGTGATTCATTGATGGAGATCCTATGATTATATAGTTATCAAGATTTTGAATGCCTTTATGAATCTTAGATGGGCTTTTTGTGAAAATCAATTACTCTTATTACATTTTGGAATTTGAGTATTATGATTGATTACTTGTTTATCATAGACAAGTTGGAGTTAGACATGATGCTAACATTGCAATCATGCCACATGCTATTGTCTTGGATAAAGATAAGAGTAAACAAAGGGAAAATGTTGAGAATGTAAACAAGGGTTCAACAACAAGAATGGTTGAAAAAAGAAGAGCTCCTACCCAAAATCTAGTGATGTAAAAGAAATTTTCTCACAAAGAAAAATAAGATGCGGTACCTATCAACAATGTTGAACTTCTAGAAAAAAAGAGAGCAAGATAAAGTGAAGAGAGCATCTTCGTAAGGAAAAGATAGTATAAAGGACAATGGTGGTTATATAAATAACAAATCTCAATAGATTAAAGGCCAATCCATCACTATTATCATATAAGCATCAAATAAAGCACTCAAATAAAGAAACAAAATTTGATTGTCTTTAACAAACACATTCAAACCCCAAATACATTTGGAAATAATAGTGAGCATATTTATATTTGAGTGTTTAATCCTTCATTTTCTAATTCTAGTCCCCCAGTTTGGATTGAATTATGAAATGATGTAAGGAGCAGCAAAGGCATATATTACCCATTGAGAAAATGGGGCCTATCTAACAAAACAAACATTTGAATACACACACACGGTTGTAGAGGAAAATAAACTTTTCCTTTATGTAATCTATCTAATCAATTTTATGCACACAACTCATAATAAATTAACCTAGATTGGTGGTATTTAAGAACACCTTGAGAGGATTGCCGTTATGTTGCTAGGAGACATGTTATCATAGGTTAACCCTTGGAAAACTTGTGTAAAGGATTTAAAACAACATGCTTCAATTGTGCAAATGCATCTAAAATGAATGTGTAAATCTAAATTCCTTTTAATCAATGGCATAGGAAACTACAAGGAATGTCAATTCTTATCCACACATTATAAGCTACAAAGAAATTGATTACAATTTGAAATCATTCATGAGAGAATTTGTGCATAAATTCGATTCTTCTTTATTGAATTTTGTGCATAAGTCTTTGTGAAGGATTTCATGATTAGAAGTGGCACTTGCAACTAAACATCTGACAAAAATCCACTTCCAATTATGCTTTGATGGATGTCCATGTCCTCATCCAAAGCTTCAGTTTGTGCACAGGCAAGGATGATGCTGGCAAAGGTTGAGGAGTTGGGCTTTACACCCGCCAGTTAGAAATCTGACACGGTGCACATTATTATAGTGTAAGCCTATTTTTTAGATTGCTTCATTTAGCATCATCAACAATCTCCACAAGAACATTGTCCTTGTTTAAAATGATGGAAAGGGTTCACATCTCACAAAAAATTCTCTTGTGACAATCTTGGAGATAAATTTTGTTGCAGTGTAGCAATCAACACATACTCAAAGGTTCTTAACAACTCCAATAGTTGTTCCATGGGGCATGTTTAACAAACCAAATGCAATTTCCAACTTTTCACCATGGTGGCAGAGCAATAATTCTTATTCCCATCCTTCCACAGCATTAAGTAAATTCTTGAATCTGGAAAATACCTTGCCGCCTTCATCTTCCAAGCCAATTTGTCCAACTTTGTAGAGGTCTCCTTTGTCTATGGATGTGATTTGTCTCCTACACTAAAAGCATGTACTATTTTATTCCCTTCAATCCAACTACATTTGGGGATTTTTTTAATTCCTCTATCTTTCATCAATCTCCTTACCTCACCACACCTGCCCACTTCTGGATAGATGTTTGAGAGAATAAATAAGTTGTTCAGCATTTTTAGGATCCAAATAAAAAAGTAGTGTTGTTGTAAATACTCCTAAGCCTATATTTATATGTGATCTACAAGCACCAAGAAAACACATCCATACAACCAACACAGATTTAATAGGCATCTCAATGATAAAGTTTAGGGTGTCTTCAAGATAGCCAGCATGGGCAAGGAGGTCAACCATGCACACATAATGATCAACTGTAGGTGTAATGCAATAAGGGTTACAAATGTGATTGAAGTATGTACAACTCTAATCCACTAAACCTGCATGGCTGCATGCACCTAGAATACAAGAAAAGCTTACAATGTTAGGATATGTTCCAGATTGCTTAATTAATTCAAAGATTTTGAGAGTGTCCTTACAAAATCCATTTTGTGCATATCCTGCAATAATTGCATTCCATGAGATGACATCTCTTTGAGGAATTCTATCAAACAGTTCATGTTTTTTCTCTATGATTCCATATTTTGTATACATGTCTATGAGAGCATTTCAAACTATAATATCTCACAAGAATCCCCCTACCATTATGCTTTGAAGGATGTCCATACCCTGTTCCAAAGCTCCCATTTGGGCACATGCAGGGAGGATGTTGGCAAAGGTTGTGGAATTTAGATTTACAGCTGACAATTGCATTTTCTTGAAAGTTTCTAAAGCCTGTTCAACAAATACATTTTGTGAAATCCTGTAATCATTGCATACAATGAGCAGATACAGAATGTCAACATACCAATAGTGACAAGGAATACAGATTTTTACTAGATGAGGCTGCAAAGAGGACTCAGTTGTAATCCTATAGTGCCAACTTTCTTATCACTCTGATTAAATATCTCTACTGTATTCCTGTGTGATTAATAAAAAAAGGCAATGATCTTCAAATGATGACTGATTTTCAACTTAGACTTTCTCTTCCAGATCTACCCTCCAACAGAGATAACAATGTCCTCGTTTCCAAAGGGATTTGAACCTGATGCTGATCGCTGACCTTTAAAACTGATGGTATTTCACTCTAATTACTGTTGCTCTATAGATGATAAGAGATGCAGACGGTTGTGAAAGGCAAATCGACCTAGTCAATGAAGCCTGCCTCAATGATGGATGATGGCCTTCAAGTCCAATGAACTCTCTCTAATATCTGTCCACGCACTGACTTGGCTGTGTTCTCTAATTTGTTATGGAAGAACTGTTCAATGAAGATGCATCACTATATTTGCTTAGAAAGGAGCTGCACTTCAAGACTCAGGATACATTAAGCTCTCCCTTCTAACTCAATTCCCTTCAAACATATAATATACAAATGTCACAATGAATATTAGAAGCTTTCCTTAAGAGGTAGCGATAGCTGTCTCACAACCTTTATTTGACATCTAGTGCCTTAGAATCCTCACACATGGAATTATAACTGATGCCTTTTCTAAATACTTTCCCGAGCCTTCACAACTTTGCACCTTCAAGGATATCACCATATGTGCCTTAAAATGATGTGGTCAAAAGATTCAATAATACCTCATGTTTGTTGAAGAATCCTCACACATGGAATTATAACTGATGCCTTTTCTAAATACTTTCCCGAGCCTTCACAACTTTGCACCTTCAAGGATATCACCATATGTGCCTTAAAATGATGTGGCCAAAAGATTCAATAATACCTCATGTTTGTTGAATGTCTAAAGGCTACGAATATTGTCAATGGAACCATGATTTCTAACAATCTCTATTAATATTTGTTTATCAAATATCAATCTGTATTTACCTTTATAAACTACATATAGTCTTCAAGACGGTGGATGAAAATACGACTCACGATTTCTTTGTCTTCAGATGTCTTTCCAACGCATAGATAAATCTCTGATTTCCTTTGTATTATAATCTTCTTGCAAAGGTTGTGCTAGGACCCACAAATCTTGTCAGGGTTTATCTCCTAGGCAGAGACCAACTTCAAATTCTAACTCTTTAATCATACGATGCTTAGAGAAATTCTTGTTTAATTCATATTTCACATTTATCTAAAATACTGTAGATAACATATATATAAATTTCTGAATATCCAATCCCACACAAATATTAGAAAATATATAACTCACTAAATTTGCATAATCACTTATTCAGAAATGTCCATATAGATTGTCACGCCATTATGTGTTCCCACAAAAGATTTCATAGATATTGGCAAAATAGTCTTAATTGAGATCAATCATAAAGCTACTGAAATGGCTAAGAAGGCTAAAAAAGTGGCCATGAAGCTATTTTGAGAAGTTGTCTTTGTTGTTAATAGTTTTATATGATTTTGGATGCTATTTTTTGAAATGTTTTTGTTAATGAATTATCATACGAACTTTACAGATTGTTGGGAGTAACGTTGATGAAGCACAGAAAAGGTTTGGTAGGCATTTTGAAATGGAGGATGAATTTGTGAGTCATCCCACCAGAAGATCCATAGATATATTGTAGGAAAAACTACAGGGTAAGGCTCTTTGATATCCACATTATGTAATTTTACAGTGTATTTACTATTATGCATTTTATACTAATTAAACATTTGTGCTTTTCATTTTTGGCTGATAAAACAACTTTTTAATGTCTAAAATGGAATATTCTTCTTATTTTTTTAAGATGATTTGTCCAATGATGATTGGAAACTTGTGAAATTGAAAAGGCTGTTAAAAATTCCTTGAGCTACTACTAATGATGCATTGTGCAATGGAACTTTGGATTGGAGCAAAACCTTCTGATGAAAATGGGAAAATGCACCCTACAACATTACAAACACCACAATTAGGATAACAAATGGTGAACTTTGTTGATACCAGAACAACAACTTCTGCATCATAAGCTTCTTCTATGCTAGAAGTCAAGTCTCATAGTTTCTTATGTAATGCTGTCACTTGCTGTTATTTTGGCAGCTCTTTGCTGCCTTTATCCCTTGTATTTTTTTTCATTATTTCAATATAAAAAAAATATAGTTTTCCAAATTTATTTGCTTTTATGTTTTAATTCAAATTTAATAATATGTTTTTTCTGCATTATAAAATTTATGGTATTTAATAAATTATTCATATCATGACTAAATTTACTACCAATTAATGGAAACCAGTAAATAAAAATGACTACCATAACTAAATAAATGACCAATTAACAACAATAAATGATTAAAATGACCAAATATACTACCAATGGACAAAAATTAGTTAATACAAATGACTAAATATACTACCAAATATAGAACCAATAGACGAAAATCAGTGACTAAATAAATGACTAAATATTCTACCGATTGACGATAATTAATGATTACAATGACTAAATAAATGACCAGTTAACAACAGTCAATGACTAAATTAATGACTGAATATACTACCAAATTACCAAATATCTACCAAATTAATGACTAAATATACTACCAAATTGATGACTAAATATACTACCAAATTAATGACTAAAATTTATGTAGTCATAAATTTGGTCATGAGATAAATGATCGGTAATAAACTACCAATGGTCACGTGGCCAAACTACTGATCACATGGCCAATTTTTGGTATTTTTTTAGTCATTTATTTCTGTTTTTCTACTAGGGCATATACGTAACTGAACAATTCAAGTCTACAAGTTAAGTAAACAAATAAATATATATAATTTTTTTTTAAAAAAATCAACACTTACCAGCACATCTATCAAACCATATCCTATGTTGTGAAGCATCTATTTGACATCCTCTCAGGTCTTCAAAAAATATTGCAAAACAATGGGCTACATGGCTTCTATCATGACCTGTATCATCACCGATATAAAAGTGAACCTCTTTGATGATAATTCATTCATTTTTGCTACTTTGTACACCATCCACATGTTCTTTGGCATGCCTATAACAAACTTGTACAAATATTATAACTTGCTCTGAATGATAATATTGACTTTGAATCTTAGTTTGAGGACTAAATGTATAGTTCTTAGAGAAATCAACAATAGAGAGAATACAATAGAGAGAAATCAACAATAGTTCTTAGCTTTCCATCTAGCACCATGACAATGTTCAATATGTGGATATATGATTTTGTAAAATTTATTCATAAACTCGTTGCAAGACAATTCACTCTGTTTGAGAACAATTTTTCTTCTCTCAACTCCTAACTTTATTGAATATTTCTCATATTCAAATCTCTTCCACATAACTTGCATTGAATGATCAATATTGTCAACATGTACAAGATTCTTCAAATTTCCACAATCATTACATATATTTTTTATACACTGCACTTTGAATTCATCTGAATCTTCTAATTTTTCACATAGAAGAGACTTCACAAATTGTGTTGTACTTATAGGGATGACTCTATTTGGATTAATTAATGCCATAGCTTTTTTATATGAATGTAGGTGTAGATGAGATTTGACATGATTTTGACAACAAGTCTCATGCGTGCCTTATTTATACATACAAAACTTGGTCGTAGTCTCTCAAACATCCTTTGACAAATCTTCACATCTAAAAATTCTTGCTTGAATGCTTCAAAAAGTTCACTTTGTGTTGTATGTATAAAATATTTTGGATGTGAAATTTTTGTACCATCTTCACCTTTTATTTATATAGTTTCCCTTCTATTGGAAGAAACACGAAAGTGGCTGGTCCAATATTCAATCACCTATTCCTTTACATCTTCTGAGATTCTATCTTTTCAAGGAACCCTGTAAATATTTACATAATTATTCTCAATATTTCCATCTAATCTATTTCTCTTTGCAATATAGCTTTGAACAGTTCTCCTAGAAACATTGAGTAATTGAGAAATTACTTGAACTTGTCTTCTATGTGATAATTTCTTACTAGAAATTATAGTCATCAATGCTCTATGTGTAGCACTTAAATCAACAACTTGACTCTTGATTTAAATAGAATTCAGTGCTTCTTGCAGCTTTTCAACTATTGTTTACTTTAATGAACCTGATGACTTTTTCTTATTATCAACCCCTAACAACTCCAAAACACGGGTCATCTCTTTCCTCCTAAATAACTTTGCAAATAACTGTGCTCTTCCAATTATAGACTTATTTTCAAAAAAATCTTCCCATATTCTTTTAGAGTGCAATTTTACTGTGCTTTCAGATAACATATCTTCAGATGAAATACTATTGAAAAGAGAATCCTCATCCATCTCCATCAGATTTTCCATACCAAGGAAAAAATTTATATCACCACCTTCAATTTGTTCTGGTACTTGTACTCCTTGGTCATCAACAATTTCCATGGGTTGTTCTTGAGTAGATGTTCCTTCATCGACATTTGCAGTATCTCTTCTTCGATCATACAACCTTTTTCTTATCTTTTTATTGCCCATCACAAATTGCTCAAATTTAAATTCATCTCCTTACAAAAATAACACATACAAATACTTTAACCTCTATTTTTGAAGATCTACCTACATTCAATAAATCAATGATTTAATCAATTACACATTTTAGATTATGGTACCTAAGAATACAACTCTACCCCTGTCAAAATCATTTTTTTTTCTCCAAATTTATGTAATTTAATAATTAAAAAAGCCAAAATAGGCATTAAAAAAAAGATTTTCAGTCCAAATTAGTTTCATATGATGGTGTCTATCGAAATCAATCTTTTTGTTCTCCAAATTTTTTGTAATTCAATAATTAAAAAAAAATTAAAAAGCAAAAAAAAAAATTAAAAAAAAGCACACAGATAGTTTCGACCGAATTGGATTAGGCCGAATTCCATTCGGCCAAATCTGTCTAGGTGGCATCCCACTTGGCAACCAAGTCACCATTTTAAAAAAAAATTTGAAACTTTCAATTTTTGCTAAATATTTCTGCAATCAATATTATTTTTTTTTAAAAAGAAAAATACACTTTTGTAGAACTTGCAGTGCTGAATCTAGATATATATATTTTTATATTTTGATTAATTTTAGTATATAAATATTTTAAAATAATGCAAGTAGGTTGTTCAAGTTCAAAAAGAGGTTGATTTAAAATTTTAAAAAAATAGTAAAACATGATAAAAAAAAAAAATGGAAAATATATGATGCCCTAGAGGAGAGAATTCTCTTCAAAAGGGTATAATTTATTTTTTTAAAATGAAAAAAAATTAAACAATAGTTGACATCAACTGAAAACTATCAAATTTGGGTAAGTTTGACTTTAAAATGTTATTATGAGAAAAATATAGATCAAAAATTCAAATTTTTTTCCATGCCCTAGATATTGAAGTCATCTATTTGGGGAAAAAAATTAGGAGAAAATGAAGTTTTTTTTCTATTTGTTTCTTGACGTCAACTGAATGTCACTTTTTCTTGAAATTTTTATCATTACAAAATTTGCTCTTAAATTGATAAATAAAATATCAAAATAATTTTAAAAAAATCTAAAAATTTATAGGAATAAACTTCAACAAGAGATCTACATTTTCTTAGTTTACATCATTTTGAAATTCAAAACATAAAGACCACTTTTATGTGGTCAAAGTTGAGAATTTTTTTCATTTGGCTGATTCTTTTATAAAGTGTGACACAGGTTTGTACTTTAATTATTTAGTTTAGTGAAGCATAATTTAATGTTTTATTATTAGTAATACAAATATGATTAGCAAAAAAGAGCACCAACTGTATATTCATCTTTACAAATAGGATTACAAATATATAAGATACTTGACTCTTCTTTTCAAATGTGTAATACACTCAATATAATTTTAAAATAATGCATTCCATAATCTATTTTGTTCTACTTTTCTCTATATGTTCTACTCTATTTTGTATGCTTTTCTTTGTTCTATTTTATTTTGTATGCTCTATTGTGTTCTTATGCTTTGCTTTGCTTTGTATGCTCTGCTTTGTATGCCCCGATGTTCTCTCTATACTTTGCTCTATATGCTCATGTTGAGGTGCATTTTCTGGTGTTTCAAGTACATAATCTATTGATCTTGAATTTTTATCTTCAACATTAAAATTAGTATTAGCATTTCACTTATTAAGTTCTTGTCTTTCTTCTCTTTCAAGGACACTGAGTTGTTGAGATGTTTGTGCATGACTTATTCTCATCATATTTGGTTGTTGCTAATTTTGTAATTCTAATTGTTGAATTGTTATTTTAGCTCTACGTCTACGATATCTTTCTCTCTCAACCTCATTTCGTTGTATCCTTTGTTCTTCTCTTTTTGCATTTGTCATTAGTTGGAATTGTCATCTTCGATATTTCCTCTTATATTGTCTTTGATATTCCCTTTGGTATTGTCTTCATTCCTCCTCAGATTCAAAATTCAACCTAGGTGGAGCCATACCTATATAATAGTTGAAAACAAATATTTCAAAGTCTAAAGTTATAACATTGACATTAATTTGTAAAAATTCCATGCCATTGGTGTTTAAAGTCGACATAATTAGAAAGATTACACACTTTCAAGTTAAGTTTCAAATTGTAATTCTAACTCTAACCCTAATGATTTTTCTATAAAAATATTTTCCCTAATTATAACCCTAACTCTAATTCTATCACTAACCCTAATTAAAGCATTTATATTAATACATATTTCTTGTCAAATAGTGCTCTAGATAAAGAAACATCTTATATTCTAATTCGATCACAAACTAATTCACATTTTATTTAATAAATAGATTGAAATTGTAATAAGTGAACAGAGTAAAAGTGATCTTACTAATTAAATAATGAGTTTTTGAGTAGATGACATCCAAATTGTCAATTGTCTTGTAAATGTCAATATACCAGTGATGAAACTATATTTACCATGATTCAATTTTGCCTATTGATATTAATAATAGGGTGAAATTGAGTTGCCTATTTTTAGGTTTTTATTCAAAGCCTCAAAGAACAATATAATATTTTAATCAAAATATACAATCTACGATATACAATCACAATATAGTATTTTAATATTGTATATTTTAATCAAAATATTAATATTGTATTTTAATATAGTATATTAATATACGGTGTAGTATTTTAATCAAAATATACAATATAAAGAGAAACTATATTAATATGTGGTATTTTTATTCAAAGGCTCAAGAAACTATATTAATTATGCTCAAAATATTCAATCATCAAAGATACTAGTATGATTCTTAAGAGTATAAGTAGAGTAATAAAAAATTTCAATACAAAGAGTGATTAGAACTCCAAATGACAAAATGGAGAGAAAATGATCAAGCATTCATGAACTTGATAATAGTCTTAGAACAATGAGTGACTGTACGCTCTCCAAGCTCTTGAGGAAGACAAACCCTGATAGTTGTCTGAATCTCTTGTATATTGATGATATTTTTTTTTGTGGCAAGCAAAGTTGGTTGTCTCGCTAGTAATTTTCTCAAACATGTCATTGATAAACTTGTCCATAATTCTCATAGCCTTGCTAGAAATGTTGATATTAGGGTGCACTTCTTGAGAATTTTAAACAAGTAGATCTTAAAGATCAGTTTGTTTTTTTTTTGGTACCTTTCTCATTTTTAACTTTTTTAGCGACCTTGTTTTCAACCTTATGAACGTCTTTTTTCTCTGAAAATTTTTCAATCATGACCTTTTTCTTTGTGATGAGCTAATTTTCTGTCCTTTTTTCCATGAATAAGAACTACAAAAATCATAGAGCCAAATTTAAAATGAAATTTAAGTTTAAATTAAAAATGAAATTAGAAACCATTACAAAACTCTAAAAAATTTAATTTAAATTCTATTAAAAAATAGGAAAACTTAATTTAAATTTAAAATTTTATAAAATCTAAATTAAAAATTAAATTTAACTTGAAATTAAATTATGTTCAAACTAAATTAAATTAAAAATAGCTTGAAACTAAAATTAAATTAAATTTATACTTATTTAAAAAAAAAATCTCAATCATTTTAAAAAAAAAATTCAGATGCAAAATGTAGTAAGGATGGAAATATTCTATTTCTCATTGTTTGCCTTCTCCATATAAAGTTAAGATAAGAATTGAACTATGAAACATTTATATCAAAAATCTTTTAACCATCTCAATTTAAATGCTTTAAAAACTAAAGATAATTGGTTTAAATGATTTGAAAAACTAACAATAATTTTATTATTAAATGTTAAAAGTAAAACTACTCAAGAGAAGCTGTAATAAGATCAATTAAGAAAGTTTCATATTGCAACAACTACCATTTCCAAGCAAAAACACATACTTCATAACCTAACTAAAGAAAATTTACAAGTTTTTTTCAACATGGTAATCTCTTATTTTCAACCCATGATCTTAGAGTTAGTATTGGGATGAGCATTTGTTCTCCTATTTATTCTCAAATACATAATATAAAAAACATCGTTAAAATTTTCAGATTAAGTAATATAAATAATTTAAATTAAATACTTTATTAAATTAAAATACTTTATTAAATCAAAATTTCAGAAATAGAAATAATATAAATAAAATACTTTCTTAATATTTGGTTTAAATCTAATTACTCTACAAAGATGGTTATGTGCCATTTCTTGAGCTTATCTCCCAATCTTTCCTTTCCTTCCTTGATGGGTTTTTGTGTGGCACTCGGAGTGAGGGCTTAAATTTGACAGTCCACCTTGCTTGTCAAGGATTTTTTTTCCTACAGTTTAGTCTTTAGTATTGTCTGTCACATGACAATTAATTTTTTTAAATGCAAGTCAAAATTTTATATATAAAGTTGGAGCTTTATGAAGAAATGGTCTAGCTATGCATCCATATTAAAAACCCAGATGGATGAATGCTCTACCAAATGAATATAAAGTGCATTTAGAATGAATATATTCTATAAAAACAAATGTATTTCTTAAATAATAGAAGTTCTTATTAAAAATTTAAAAATAAAAGAAAAAAACTAGAAATTGAGAATGAATATATTCTATAAAAAACAAATTTATTTCTTAAATAATAGAAGTTCCTATTAAAACATTTAGAAATAAAAACAAAAAACTAGAAATTTAGAATGAATATATTCTATTAAAAAAAAATCTATTTCTTAAATAATAGAAGTTCCTATTAAAAAATTTAAAAATAAAAGCAAAAAACTATAAATTTAGAATGAATATATTCTATAAAAAATAAATCTATAAAAAGAATTCTTAAATAATAGAAGTTCCTATTAAAAAAATTTAAAATAAATGGAAAATATATATATTATATAATTTAGAATGAATATATAATTATATTTATAAAAAACAAATGTAAAAATTTGGGATATATTCTATTAAAAAACAAATCTAAAAGATATATATATTTAGAATGAATATATAATTATATTCATAAAAAATAAATCTAAAAATTTGGGATATATCCTATTAAAAAACAAATCTAGGAGATATATATATATATATATACAATCAGATTTTCATATTAATTATTTTTTTTACAGTTTTTAAACTAAATTACTTGTATATCAATACAGTCAAATATTTATTTTTATTGTATTTTACAGCTAAAATCTTTAAATACAGCTATACAACTATCAAATTTAAGCCCTACTCGGAGTGAACGCTGAAATAGCATAAGAAGTTAGTGTGTTAACGTTATCTCCGTTGATAATGGTGTTCACTGTGATAAGCATGTGTGCAGGAATAGATATTTATGAATATCTTAAACAATTAGTGCTAAGGCATGTTTGGAAGGATGCCAAATTTGAAAAAGGTGATGTGGCATCATGCAAAGTAAAGGGTGACAATATTTTTTCATTTGGTGTAGTGTTGATTGAAGTGCACAAATATAGGAAAAGGGACAAACCTTTAGATACAAAGTGCATGAGTTCAACAATTACACAATATAAATTGCAATGCACTACATGCAAAGTGCCTAGCATGAAGTTGCTACTCACTGAGGCAGATTATTCATTTGTACCATAGGTATATAGATGCATTACATAGTCCTTAGAGTTGAAGATTTGTGTTTGGAAAGCAAAATAAGACCCTGCACATCCATTCATGCCTCAGCACTAATGCATTGGTATCACCAAGGAAACTCACATCTACTTTCTATTGATTTGGATATTTTGCGGTATCAACTTTCTAACCAAGATAAAAAAATAAATGAAATATCTAGCTTGATTTCATCAGGAAACAATTTTTGATGGTCCATCAATTCTTATATGGGGAAATGAAAGTCATATGCCAATAAGAATACATAGAGATCATAGACAAGGCATATGATCTATTGAGAGGACATCTCAAAGAATATGATGATTGCAGGATCTTCAGAAAATGGATTCGTTAACTTTAGAAACTTTCTAGAAATGAAATTAGCAGGTATAAAGCCTTTGAAAGACTTAAAAAAAAACAATAGTATATGAACTGTTCCACAAAATGCCTAAGAGAGAAGCGGTCTCATTGAATGCCATGAAAGATATGCAGAAAATAAATTGGGAAACAAAATAGAATTACCATATTTAAAATAGATACATAGAAGAACATACCAGCTAACAAACAATGAAAAAGAACTGATGAAAAAATAGTCAATTCTTTTGTTTTCCTATTCACACTCCCCTTTACCAAACCTCAACTCTTACAATTTGATATGGTCACATGAGTGGTTTGATATGTGTTCTTATTCGGGAGTATGTATTTATAAATTTTCACATTCAACCACCTCCTCTTCAAGAAACTGAAATATGGTGTGTCTCCTCAATGTAACTGACACCATAAACCATCCACCTTCCACTCTATCCGCCATGCATTTTTTCTATTTTGATTTAGTAAGCATGAGTTTTTCACAGTCCATGATAGTATTACGTGAAGAGCTTTTGGATTCAACTGTGTGTGTGTTTTTGCAACATTTCAGATCATAAACAATGATCCGTCATCAGGAAGAGGAGTTATGGTTTAGATGACAGACAAGACCTTTTTAAAGGGATAAGAGGAGAAGAAATGAAAGGTCTTGTCCTTTCGTATTTCGTTCCTTTCATTTCTTCTCCTCTTATCCCTTTAAAAAGGTCTTGTCTGCCATCTAAACCATAACACCTATGGTTTAGATGGCAGACAAGACCTTTTTAAAGGGATAAGAGGAGAAGAAATGAAAGGTCTTGTCCTTTCATATTTCGTTCCTTTCATTTCTTCTCCTCCTATCCCTTTAAAAAGGTCTTGTCTGCCATCTAAACCATAACACCTCTTCGTGATGATGGATCATTGTATATGATCCAAAACATCAATGCAAAAACAACACAATTGGATCGAGAAGCTTCACGTAATATTTTGATTTAATTTAGCTTTTTTATTTTTTTTAGATTAGAATCTTATTTGCTATTTTTTATATTGGAATTTTATAAATTTACGCATAAATCCCAGAATCTTTTAGCTCTTCTCCTCCACCTATGAATGTAGGAACACTTCTCGACATAATAATTTACTTACATGCGTAATCCATATACATAGGGGAGAGGGAACAGTCTATCCAGCCATCAGGATGGCATGCACATCCTGATGACCATGCCCATGTAATAGTTTTGGACATACAAACCTTGAAGTTTTCATTGCTCCCACATCCATAATAGTTAATACATGTTTGCCACGGAATATTTCTACACGTTGCCTTGTCAGAAATTTACGGAGTATCGCTGCATGTAAATGAAAATATATGAAATTATTAATAATATCATAGATTGTGGTTTACCCTATAAGCAGTTAGAATTTATGGAAAGTGTAAAATAATTAATAATATCAATTAATAATGATAATATTAAATGATAAAGTTGTTAATATATTTTATTAGTTATTATTTTTAAAAAATGAAATTGATTCATAATATTGATACTATAGTCAACTGAAAATAGGAAATTACATAGTTTTGTGCCAAGACATAGTTGAGTATTCTACTTCTATTCTGCTACTATCTTCAAACTGTCTATCACCCTATACTGTTCCAAAAAGACCTCGCAGGGTCGAATAAAAACTAGAGACCTCATAGTGTCTAGTGTCAAACCATGACTGACACCTATTAACATATTCTCTAGGCTTCCATAAACCAAAAAGGAGCCATAAAACTATAGACAGAAGACTAAAGGATTACATTACTGAGATTAGACACCTTCCACCTTATCAAAATTTAGCAGTTGCAAATTAAAATGTGCCACCCAGTCGAAACCTTCCACTGGCTCGATACTTGGCACCTTCTTGATGAAGTTGATAGCAGTCTGAGCAATGTCCTTTGCCACCAACAATTCAAAACCTTTGATATCCAGAATGAAGGGATATAATTTTACTACTACCTCTGGATTCTCAAGGAGAGCCATATCCTTGGGATGTGGGACTCCAACTCTCAAATTAGCTACTTGCAGAATTAAATCCAGGTCCCCCAAATGCTCTGTATAGAAGATGTCTTTCATGATGATTTCCACTTCTGCCATGGGCGTTTCAAGCTCCAAAAGCATGGCCAGAACCCTCAAAGATATATCAGTGTCTACCCTGTAACGTTCATCATTCTGTAAGAAATACTTTCCCATGACCATTCTAATTGCTCCCACCATCAACTCGTCTAAATGACGAAGCATCCTCTGCAACCAAAGGTCAGAAACATGGCCAAGAAAAGCCATCTGGCGCTTTCTGCTAACTAACCTGACTGGAGTTTCTATACCGCCACAACTAATTACTTCGGTGGAGAAGACAATTGTAAATCTGAAAGGCATCGAGACTACGCCGAATGTTTGCTAAAACTACAAACCTGTATCCTTTTATGATTTTCATTCCCTCAGAAGCTTCTTGATACACCAACCTTCCGGATTGTTCCCTTCCCTTGCGATCATTAAAAAGAATGAATTTGACCCTGAACTCACACGTTGCCTCGGCCTTGCCACCTAAGAAGATGAGGTGGCAAGGCTCCCTCCCAACCTCCCACGGAGCGGCCTTTTAATTTCTATTTTTTTAATATATATTTATAATTATAATATTAAATAATAAATTTGTTAACATATTTTATTAGATATCACACACACACACACACACACACACACACACACACACACATATAAGTATTATGGCATGAGCATTCTTCATTTTTGTTTTAAACATTAAAACATCAAAATTTTAAAATATATATTAATACCTCTAAATGAAATTATTGAAAAGTGACATAGAAGCATATAAGATTTACTGCACTTTTCACAATAAAAACAAAACAAAAGATTTACCAAAATAATTTTGAAAAGTAAAATTAAAAGTTACATACAAAAATAAAACAAGTGTATTACCAAAAACTAACAATGTAAATAAAATAAAATAATTCTTAAATAAAAATAAAAATTTATGTATGCATGTATATATATAGTAAATAAAATAATTCTAAAGTAAAATAAAACAAATCTGAAGTAAAATATAGACTTTCACAAATTCTCAAATTAAAATAGCAATATAAATAAAATAAAATAATTCTTAAATAAAAATTAAAATTTTTGTGTGCATGTATATATATAGTAAATAAAATAATTCTAAAGTAAAATAAAACAACTCTTGAGTAAACTAGCCTTTCACAAATTCACAAATTCTGGTTGAAAGAATGAACCATGATTGAAAATAAAAGATATAAGTTTAAGACAATCAATAGAATGTTTGAAGTGCACTCATTTATTATAATTTTAAAAGTATGGAACTAGTAGTTGTAAGAGAGGACCCAATAGTTGAACAAAATATGTCCATTACGTTCAAAAAACAACAAATCATATGATGTCACATTGACAAACCAAAAAACATGACTAAATTCACCACTATTGGTCTAACTTTTTTTAGAGGTCTATTATGATCCCTTCAAAAAAACGTGTCGTCCACGTGACACATTGATGTCTAGCGTGTTAAAACGAAATATTTAGGTTGTCCAAATCACCGTCTATGCAGAAAAGACATTTCTTTTTTTAATTCAGAGGACATGGCGCACCAAGTAAAGGGGAAATTAGGGTGACCCACTATGTGTCCCTCTCCCCTATACAGAAAAAAAATTAATAGTAAAAGATGAGATGGCAAGGACAGTTGATACAAGTATAGCATTTATGTTAAATGCTGTACTTGCAAAGGACTCACGTCAAACGCACAGTGAGTTATATAAAGAGGCAGCAGCTCTCGTACCAGCAGTAGTGCAAGGACCACAGCTTAGATAATCTGCCCGGATACGAGGGCAAGTTTGTGGTACTGGAGGATTAGCAGCTGCAGGTACAAGTGCTTCATCAATAGTATTGGTGTCTTCCCCTTTCAGCTTGCCCGGAGAATGCAGAAACTTGGTAGCAAGGCCGCCGTACCCACAGCTGCATCTGCGACCACTGCAAACGTCCCTAGGGCGTCAACCCCGGCTGGTTCAGATGCTGTCAAGTTTGCTGTGTTGCGAATTAACTAGGACCCAATCAAAATCAAACAAATAGAAGCACAACAATAGGATGAACAAGAATAACAGGTATTCAACTCACATAACCATACCTACTTAGTTCAACAAAAAATAATCTCAATTTTAAGACTCATTTTCTATTTCAAATCCAAGCATAAAACAAAAATAGAAAATAACAAGAGAGGACTTATCTCTCCATAGAGGCTTGCTAGAAATGAAATTGTTCTCCTCCAAGCTTGCTTCTATTCTTCCAACTCCCAAGACTAAATTGTTCTCCCAAGAATCCTCTCCCATCATGTATGAAGAATAACTTATAAAAGCTCAAAATGAGAGCTTTTATAGGAGTGCCATGTCACTCTTCTCTATTCAATGCGAGGAAGACACATGGCACCTCTCTAACCCCTACACTCACCTTCCTCACATCACACAAAATGGACATGACTACTCGTATAAATTCACATGGGTCTCAAATGGATATGACCACTTCTGTGAGTTTGCATGGATTTCAAATGGACAAGACTAGTTACTCATGTGAATTCACATGGGTCTCCTTGTAAAGGCATGGTATTCACTTCCTAATCTACACATTTGAAAAATCATAAATTTACTTGGTTTTGTGCCAAACACCTATGCCTTCATAAATGAGAGCTCTTTTAGAGATCCCTTAAAGTACCTATCCACGCCCCTAAAACACATCCTACACAATTCTTTAAGTACCCTACCCATAGATACTTAGGTTGGGGTCCAAAAAAAAACATTTCAATACTAAATTCCACCTTTTTATACTAATGAAAAATAACCTTAAAATTTCTATATGAGTTTTCACCCTTAAAATTTCTATATGGGTTTGCACTCTTACTCACACATTATAACACATGAAGTACACCTCATCACTATTACATGAACTAGGGCTCCAAAAATAAAATTTAAACACTTAAAATAATGTAGTTCACACTTAAGGGGGTTTTAGTCTACATTAGGCTATATGACATTTGTCTCATCAGAATACATGGTTAAAAGGCATTGCTTCACAATGTGAAGCATGTTAAAATTAGGTTCTTGATGATTCTTATGTTATCCTATTGGTGATTACACATGCACACTAATTACAAATATTAATATACCCATAGTGTATATGGAGAAGCAACATAATCAGAATTATACTAATTATACTATTCAATTGTAATAATTAAAGTAAATCACATACTTAATAGCTGTGAATTGTCATAATCATTAACATCAAAATCATATTTCAATTAACTTTAGTGCATACTGATTATATTCCATCCAATTCACAATAGAAATTAAACTATCAATTAAGACCATGAAATCCTCTTTACCCATGCTCAACCCACAGAGACATGTCTTGATAAATCCATCATCATTTTCTAGCTAGTATAGAAGTGTCTAGGCTTCTTCAATGGTAGCTATTCCCAAGAGAAGCAAATCACTCTCACGCAACAGCTTTGAACCATATTGTAGTTGAGGACGACGCTGCCCATAGAATGGGCTACAGTAAATCATTATAAATCAGCCTATGATTGTTGATCCTCCAAACCTTTGCCTACTTTCACATGAAAGAATCTTATCACATCCATACCTAAACACCCCATTTTCTTTTTTAACAAATAGCAAAACTCAAGTGTATTATCAATGCAGACTTCATACAAGGTAATAATCAAACAAATTATCCAAGTGCATCTCTAAATATTAGAGACAAGCTTTTAACCTTTCAAGCACCATAGTTGCAATGTTGCTTTTTAGTAATGGGCCACCCATGCATAACCGTTGTTTAAATGTATCATCTCCAATCCCTGGGAAAAGGTTATTTTTATAAATTTCAATCATGTAATCTTCTGACATCATATTAGATCATAAACCCAATGACCCATCTGCTAAACTACACATGCAGCATAGTAAAAGAATACCTTAGTTCTAAGTTTATTCATAACTAAAAGCTTCTGAAACATGCGGTCAATATAAATTTCTAATGCACACACACTCCTTATGAAAACTAGAATGTCATAGGACTAAAGAAAATTAGTTGAATTTCAATATGAAGTTTTAGAGAATTCATGAGTGAATTTCCTTGATTCTAATGAAACCCCCAAAGTCATTGGAGAATGGTTTTCATTCACTAAGAGACCAAAATCATTCCCAATATATAATAACTTTCATCATTAGCTTATTTTACTGATCCAAACAGAAACAAGAATTGCTAAACATCTGCATCACTGAGATATTGTAATGCATCTCACTTAAGAATCAAAATATGGAAAGAAATAGGCATGCTCAAACCTTTTTAACATAATATGCTAACAATCTCAAACAAGATCAGAGAAAAAAAAAATCATAATTGGCATTAGCCTTAGGACAATACACTTGTACCCCAAAGTGTAGTTATAAACAAGCTTTTGGTAACAATACACCATCCGATACACTTGTTCCCCAATGTGTATTTTGAGTTCATCAGTTTTGGTGAAAATGTAATCACATATGCTGCATATTGAAGAAGTTTGATAGCATTCCTTTGTGCAGTATTATGCACACAGATAATCATAAAATTGATACACAAGTAACATACTCTTAAGATAAATTTGCAAGATCATCAAGGCAATATATCTCACATAATATGGTGATAATTCCCATACAAGATTGGAGAAAAAAATGCATGATTGGCATTAGGTCAAAGACAATACACTCATAAGCCAAAACCTAGTTAGAAATAAGCTTTTTGTAATAATAAACCATCAATAGACACTTGCACCCCAATATGTGATTTGTGTTCATAGATTTTGATGGCCATATGTAATCACATATTCTGTAAACTTGGGAAGTTTGATAGCATTCCTTTGTGGAGTATTATGTGCATAGCCACACATGAGTAACATGCTTTTAAGATAAAGAAATGGAGAGCGAGAGCAATGTTTTAGGGTTTCTAGCTACAGGCGAGGTTGACATGGAGACGATGAGGATGGCCCAGACGATGAAGATGAGGAGATTCTGGATGAGTGGGCGACCTCTTTTGATGAGGCAGAGGATGAAATTATGTTAGATTTGTGGTTTTCTTGGACGCGGAAGCCCTCCTTTGTTGGGCAGGGTGATCTTGGTTGTAGGCTTTCATGAGGGTTTCTTCTCCAAAAACTTGCTGCTGCTTCCTCCATGTTTGTCAAGCATGTCTTGGGCAGTAAGGAGGCCTCTGTTGTCTCGTGGGTTTTGCTGGGTATGGCTTCATCCGTGGGCGTCATTTCATCTAGGGTCTCTAGTGTTAACAGTCTGAAAGGAGGTGTGCACTCTTCTTGCACAAATGCCAGTGGAGCTATTGAAGCTGTTAATCCAATGTTTGAGGAATGATGCATGCACGGTGCGGCTGCTGAGGTAGGAGTTGTCCTGCTTGAGGAGGTTGTTGGTGTTGTTAGGAAGGAGTCTAGAGCAGCATTAGACGTTAACACATAGGCTGAGGGGATTGTTGATATCTCTCAAATACCTACCATTAATGCTGCTAGGGGAGAGGCTTTAGCAGATAACCAAATCATCATACCTGATTCGCTTATTGAAAGGGCTACTGGGCAGCTCTGTAACTCACTTGTTGGGAGATTTTGTAGAAATTGCCCCAATATCGAGGTGGTTAGAAGGTGGACACTTCAAAGTTGGAGGCTAAGGGGGCAAATTGAGGTGGTTGCTTTGACGAATGGTTTCTTCTTGTTCTCCTTTTCAAACTCTGAAGATTGCTCAAGGATCCTTGTTGGTCCTTAGTTTCTTGGGAAAAATGGTCTTTGCCTACAAAACTAGTCACCGTGCTTCACCCCTTTAGTGGCTTGCAGTAAGAAGTTTCTAGTTTGGGTTAGGTTGCCAGGTCTCCCACTGGAATACTAGGACGAGGAGATTTTTATGAGTATTGTGATGCAGAGAAGAACCAGTTGGAGCATAAATACAGGTTGTGGAATCCTTGGAAAGCCCACAAAATAGCCACTTGAGAGGCTTTCGGCAAGACCTTTGAATTGTCTCACCGAAACAATCCCCCTCTTGCCTATCGGCAAGACAGTATTCTATCAGGCGACCTAAATTCTCCTTCGCCGATCCATATTTCTCCTCGACGAGCCGACCATCGGCCAGACCCCACAACTCTCACTCCGATGAGCATCCTAGCACATAGCTATCGGCAAGACTTGGACCATCGGCAGCACATTTTCCGCATCCCCCGACAACACATCTCCCACCAATGAGCCTTCCATCAGCAAGACTTCTCGAATCTCACCCCGATCGGTGAGAGTTCCTTCCGTCGGTCCAAAGTAACTTTCCTATGCCGATGGCATTACTCACACTGACGAGCTACATACCAACTTTGTCATCGGTAGGACTTGCTTCTTCGGCCACACTTGTTTCTTGTTCTCCGATGGGCTGTCTTAAGCCGATGACTTCGTACATTTATTCTTTGACCTTCTACAGCCAGACTCTTACACTAATGCAGGACATACATAACATATTCACCATGAGTACAAAATGCTTGATCCCTCCTCTATCACAACCAGATATCTAAGTGCAGGAAATCCACAAAATGACCTCACATGAAATTGCGATATACACACACTGTTTGTCATATCCACTTGCTGTATACACACAAATCCTTCTCTACAACAATTCGTAACCGAACAACATAGAAAAGCTAACAATTCAACCAACACAGAAAAACTACTAATCCAGCACTGAATTGGAAATAACTAACAACCGGGGGTCATTCCACTGATTTCGGAGAAATTCTCCAGTGGAATGACCCCAAACAAGATTCACTGTGATTGCACCAGAACACAAAATTCCTTCTATTCCTTCTAATTCAGAATGTACATACAGTTACTTTTCACTCTGTCTCTCACTGCTATCTAACAAACATGAACTGCCTATTTAAAGACACTTAACAGGACAGTTACAATACGTGGTGGAATGTGAATCAACCACCGACCACCGTTTACAAAACAAACAGTTCGGTTACATGCTTTTGACCCTTTTTGACACGTACACTTGTGTCATATGGCTCGAAGGCCTTTACAACCGATCATTCTTGAAATGTGAGGAACTTTTAGATTTTCGAGGGTGCTCCTGCACCATATTGCCAATTCTATTGGGCAATTTTCTAGGGGCGATATGGTTACAAAATTTAAAAGACGCTTTCTATTTGCTAGATTTTGTGTGTTTGTGGAAGTTGATAAGGTACTCCCTTCTAGGATTACCTTATTATCCAAGTTTGGTAGTTGGGTTCAGCAGATTGAGTTTGAACACTCTCATGTTGTTTGCTTTAGCTATCACAAATCTGGTCATTTTGACGTTGCTTGGCCAAGTAGGAAGAAGCAACATCTTGTTTGGAAGAGAAAGGAGTGCATCCCCCCTAGTGGATGTACTTATAATGGAAAATAGGGGAATTTCTGAAGATAGTAGTGCTATAAAGAGGACTCCTTCGGCTGATATGCAAGATAATGGGAAAAGGGACAATGGAGATATGATGGAGACTCCTTTGGCTGAGGTGCAATGCGATTTTGGGACCTCGAGTGGCCCTTTGGATTGTCCTAGGTCTTCCAAAAAGAAGAGATCTGAGGGTATTGTCAAGTTGAAGATGTGTACTCAGCTCTTTGGTGAAATTTGGTTTCAAACCACCCTGATTTTCTTTCGTTGGGTTGCTTGGGGTCCTTGAACCTTTGTCTATTTGTCTCGTTGTTGAGCTAGTCCTGCATTGCTCTACTATTAGTTGTTCTTGTAGGAGTCAAGGACAACACTGAGAGGGGGGGTGAATCAGTGTTGTGTGAATTTTCAAATCTTTTTCAAACTTTAACTTGGAGAGCATAAGGAGAGAAAGTAATCATTGAATTGTCAAACACATATGCACATAACTTTGTCAAACACATATGCACATAACTGAGAATGATAAACAAAACTCATGAGTAAAACATACAACCATAGAAAGATGACCAATATGAATCAAGACACAAGAATTACTGGAGTGGAAAACCCTCTCTGGGTAGAAAAACCACTCATGAAGTGCCTCACTGGCTTAACTTTGAAAACATCTTACAAAGCCTCACTGGCTGAATATTATGTCTCACTGACTATTGAGGTCTCACTGACTTACAAGCCTCACTGGCATACTATTTAGAAGCACCAGCTTCAAGGAGCACCAACCCCTATTACAGAACAAACTGAAAACACAAATTCAGAGGGTTTCTTTGTTTCAATACATAACTTTTATTCTCTCTTATGTGTTCAAATGGTCATTCCATTCAAAAATCAATTCTTCATCCAGATATGCTCAACAACACTACTTTTCTCTGTATATTTCATCTCTGCCTTACCAGTCATACAATCAATGCACCTGATTATTATTGCAATTGCATATTGTCTTTCTGATCACCTTGTCAATCTCTGTATCTGTATTTGATCCCTGTCAGTTCATCATAGATCTGCACAACATCACTTCACTCATCTTGTTAATCCACAAGACACTTTAATCAAAGCATCTGTAATGTCATTAAATAAAATCTGAATATCTTTCACAACCCATCACAATGCACTTTCTGAAAAACCTTTCATATTCTCTTCTCTATATTTAAAACAAAATATCTTCCCGTCAATTCTATGCATTAAAAAATCTTTTGATCTTCCTCTTCTCTGTACATGATCCTTCACATTCTTTGACATTTCAATTTGGACAATTTCTGTATTCAATATTATCCCTGCATAAAACATTTAGCAACAATATATCTCCAAAAACAACTTCAATTAAATTCAATCATTTTGCCCCTGTCAAAAATAAAACAATAACTCTTCAAATTCCTTTGTGCATTCACTTTCATCTTCATTGCATGATCCTTCATATCCATTAAAAAAAATCACTGGATTGCTTCAATTTTTCATGCCAAAAATGAAGAGCCATCACAAATTGATTCACCTGCAAAAGATTTTTCATATTCCTCTGTATAAATATTTTCACCCTCTCAAACAAAATCATCTTTGTCTTTAAAAACTATTCAAATTCTTCCCACAGCAAATCAATCTATCCTCTGTCAAAAACCAAATCCTCATTATCATCTTCAATAAATCTCATTTTCTCTGCAAAGAACTTCTTAAAAAAATCCTAGCCAATGTCTCAAGATATTCTTCATTTTGAAAAAAATCTCCAATTCTTCATCAATATTTGCCTTCAAAAAAATCTCCTTAGAAACATCTCTTAGAGTTGATAAAAAAATTTCTAATTTAAAAAAAAAACTTATCACCTTTAAAAAGAAATTGATCTTAAAAATCTCCATTTTTAAAAATTCTAAATGGTATGGACCAACCACTTTAGAAAATAAAGAAAGTTTCTAAAAAAATTTAAAGCCATAAAAGGCTTGGAGATTGGGTTTCAAGACTTACTAAACTTCTCACAAAATTTTAATAGTATTTTTCCTTAATGCATCGGGCGGGCTCCTCTTAGCCTTTTTAAACTTTTGGCAGTGGAAAATTTAAATTCAAACATCTTAAAAACCCGCCCATGTAGATAACCTGCTCTATCGGTGGAAAGGGGCCGGTTGCCCTATGACTTTAAACCCTCCAAGCGGTGTTTTTATAAGATGCAAACCTTTTATCATAGGTCACTTTCAAAATATAAGAAAAGTGAAATAGGCACTAGATGGGCAGAGAAGTAAACAAAGAGTATGTTTTAGATACAAGATAAATATCTTCTAAACCTCCAACTTCAACTATACCTCTTGCATAGTGTATAAAATTCCACTTCATAAGAATGATATTCAAAAGATTAACAATGCTTTATCAACTGATTATTATGAACCAACCTTACTTTGACCATGGGTGACAATACCTATGAACTAGTATATAACTCCTGTAATCAATTCTATCAGTCCTTGATATAGAGTATGTCACACAAAATGAAAACAATCCAATCCTCATTATAGTGAAAGTCAGACAACATGATGAAGGCTACTGAGATCAAATGACTAAGTCATTACCACTACAATTCATCTGTAAAGATTATGGCCAAAAACAACACACAAGATGATATAAACTCTACACAGGATGATGTGAACTCTTTGCTCCTCCTGATCCTTTAACAAGTATGTATCTCTGCACTGCATAACCAAACATGATATGCACTTCATCAAGTATGAAATGAATCACAACTTCTAAGCAAACTCTGTCCAAACATAGATGAGCACACATGAATGATGAACATTTGTCCAAACATGAATGATGAACATTTGTCAACACTTGACAACCCTAAATCACCTTGTGACTTCACTTACCAAAGAACATAAGAAAACACATTGAAGGCCAAACCTGATCAACCAAGTCCTGATGACATCAAACAAACTGAGGACACCTTTTTGACATCAATGACAACTTAACTCCATCAGTTCTTTCTAGTTTTGTTGGGCTTCAATGCTGTATCTTTTCTCTTGTACAAGGGTCTGGGCCCTTTCAAAATCCCTGCTTACCTTAATCAAAAACATGCTTTTAAGATAACATTTGCAAGATCATCAAGGCTAAATCTCTATCATTATCAACTTATGTTTTAAAGCTTACAATAGAACACAAAATTCCCTCTACAACCTGTGCCCCTATCCTAACTTCAAATTTAATGCATTGCATACACTTACCACATATCTTGCTAATAAAAGAACATGGTGTTACAGTGCAGCAAATATTCATCATGTTTGTTTTATGTACAAACATTAACATAGTACAAAAGTTTGCCCTTCTATTCAACAGGCTCTAACTAAATACTCTGTGATTTCTAATGAAAAGAAGTGAATTTACCAACATATTGCACCCAGATTTATGCTACCTTTCCTGGTTAACCGTTCACTAGGTCCATATATTTTTGAAGTTAAAATAAAATGGATTCAATTTCATCTTCTGACACTTTCTCAAGTTTGTACAAAATAAGCAAAGCCTCTTGTAAAATACTACAACCAGTCCACCAAATTTGTGTCAAATTTCCTGGTTAATCATACATCATATTGATGTCTGTCTATTTTGGAAGATCTAAAAAATGCCTTCAATCTGATCTTCTGACTCTTTCTCTGAAAACCCTATATTTTTGTAGAACCTCTTGTTCAATGTTAAAAACTATCCATCACAGAAACATTTCTTTTTCAAGTATTTTTAAGAGTGTAAATATACCTATCTTTAATTTTTCTCCCTTGATCTTTATGGTGTCAATAGCCCTAGGCATAAGATATGCAAAATGTATAATGTAGAACATGAGATCCCACTTTGGAGTTTAACGTCTAGTCGATACCCTTTTGAAATAACAATCAAAAGATTAAATGGCAATATTATAACTGAAAGTGTATAACTACAAAATTTGGTTTATATGCATACCATACATTTATAATATAAGGTTGTGGCCATCTTCATAGAATTATAAATATTGATAACACCTTTTATGGTATGAGCCTACACTCTTATAGCCCACTCATTTCTAATCAAATAATTGCATAATTTAAAATCAAGCATGCATAAATAGTAAACATTATTTTACCAATTGACATCTCTGCATGACATCTCTCTAGATGTTCACTCATTTCTCACTCTCTATGAGGAAATTGAGGCTATCCATGATAACATCTACATAATGTATATGCAAATTACTTTGATGATTGGATCTCATCCTAGAGTCCTCAATTCATACATTATTCAACACGATTTTTTAACATCTAAGGAAGCATCATTGTTTGAGAAATTACCATCAAGGTTCCATCAATATCTAACTTAATTGACACTATGTTCTAATTGAAAGTGTTTCTACCGATAGAATTTGGTGTTTTACAACATACTGCTTGTAAATTTCCTTTATACTCACTGGTTTAGACATTGTTAAATTCTCTTCAAGCAAAACCCTTTACCTAATATACTTTACTTTTTTAATCAATCAATTTCACAAGTTGAAATGGAGCATAGATATCAATGGCACCAACAGTTGACATCTCTATGTAGCATCTCTCTACATACCTACTCATTTCTGACATAGGGTTTCTGTGTCAATCCAAAGGAAATCCAAAAGGATTTGAGAAAAATAAATAACTTCAGTCCAAAATGTAGGAGTATCATCTGTCAGAAAAATAGCTGCAAAAGAGACTAGAGATGGAACTCAACATCTCTAGTTTCCTCTGTCAGCAATTTCAGTTTATCACTTCCTTGGCAATGATTAATGTTGATGTTCAAAAACACTATTATTTAAATCTCTATCTTTTTATTTATGTCAGGAATTTTATTGCCACACAATGCCAAAATCAATTGGAAAGATGGGAAGCAACAAAACATCTAAAATTACTATCGACAATATGCGAGAAGAAAACAAGAAACAAACTGAGTTAAGATTAGAGAAAATCCAACTGTTAGACAAACTTAATTGAGGTTAGAGAAAAAAACAACTCTCAACACAAGCCGCGGAATATCAGAATGAGTTTTTGGAAGCACATATTCTATTGCATTTCTTAAACATAAAATTCTCAAAGAAAAAGAGCCCAAAGGTTCTTAGTGTCAGGTTTTAGGATTTAGTAATATTCAGCTATGCTTTGAATTAGATAATCAGGAAGGGCCTGTACCCTTACAAAGAAGCCAAAAGGTGAACTAAGTGAGTTTCACAAGCAATGAAATTAGGAAATAAAACAATATTTTGAAACGGCCCGTACCCTTGAACAACATAAGGCAACCCCGCTGCGAAAATGAGGACCAAACAACAGGAACTAGATGACACTAGAACTCGACCTAGAGAAATGAATACCTTTGACTCAAGGGTGCAAAGTAGACATAGACTTAGGAAGACCTTTCTTCCTTCTTTGAATAATGGTCCATGAACTCAAAGAGTCTAAGTCCACAGAACAAGGAGAGAGAGAAAGGGGAATCCTCATCAAATTCCACTAACACAAATGGAACACGAGAAGTGGGGGTACCCGATGATTGAACTATCTACATTTGAATGGGAGGCCCTCATACTCAAGTAGTTGTAACTACAACTTATCCCTGACCTATAGAACCACCCCCCATGAAGGGGTTTGGAGATTTCAATATCGACTAGAATGCGGGCAAACGTGGAGTGTCCTATGAAAGAGGTTGTAGAATCCATCATCAAGAAGTGGCCGATAGCATTTCCAATGTCCTCGTAGCAGGAATCTCCCAACACTAAAGAGGGAGATTTGGGAGCCTAACCCAGGTTGGCATGATGTTGAGAGGCTCGGTGATAGGGTTGAAGGAGCAAGACTAGGGTTTAATGGATAGGGAATGTACTCCCCACATCAAAACCTATTCGTTCAGCACATTATCCTACTCCTCAGGGGAATCAAAGGACACCACAAAGAAACCCCTGGCACATGGGAACAACTCAAGTTTGGCCACCACCAAGGGCTTCCAAGTCTCCAAGACCCAGTTGTGAAGATCCAACAGGGATGGCCACAGGTTGTTGAATCTGTAAATAACCCCAATATGCTCATAATATTCCTCATTCTCAATAACATCCTACTAGCACACCACAATTGGGGGAGGTAGAATAGAGGGCATAGGAACTACTCTTAGAGGGTGAGCAGGAATCTTCGTCGAAGAAATCGTTTCATCCACTTCAAGAAAGAGGGCCCTGAAGGAGCCACGCCCTCCTAAAGGGACACTAAATCTATTGGGCATTGAAGGAAAGCCCTTTACAGGAACAACAAAGGTTGCCATAGGAGGAACCGCCTTCAGAACATACAGAACCTCATCACTAGCGACCCCCAGACTAGTAGCCGCTCCAACCTGAGGTTGGACTACACCCATGGATGGGACCTCGATGGCACAAGACTCTTGCTCTGCAAACGAAATACCATCGCGCTCCTTCTCTGCATTCAAAAATCCATCATGCAGGAGCTCCATCTCTAAAAAATTTTAATGTATTATTCAGTTGTGTTATGCCTTAATATAATTTGTTACATTGGTGATGGATGTCTTGATGTTCAAAGCTATTTGTATGGTTCTATGATGTTTGGATACAACATGATTAACTTCCTAAGAGGCTTATCTTGTCATATTTTTTGATATATTGCTTCAATTCTACATGGCACTTAAGTCTCAGTTCATGTGAGTGATGTGTAAACTACATTTATTAATTTTTCCCTCTGGCTAATTTAAGAACTTATTTATCTAAACACCAAATTAGGTCAAATCCAAAGATCTCCAACTACTAGCGAGCCATACAAATGTAGTATATTTGGTGCACACAACTGAGGACATGACAGTGGAGAGGTTCTGCATGAGCTCATGCAGATACATTGATCACATTTAGTTTTGCAATCAAGTTTGGAAGTAGCCTTGGCAAGTAACATATGTAGTTTCATCACTTCATTTCCTAACATAAAATTTAAAGTGATGGTTTTATGTAGGGTTTTATATTTGCTTGGTACACATCTTGGTTAAATAGAGTTGTTGTTTGTACATGGTTTTGACTTTACAGGGTCCGACTACTGTGGCACTTACTTTAGATAGACCACATCTCTTTGAGGCATTATGTCAAACAATTCTTGTGCCTTATCTAGGCCTCCACATTTTGCATACACATCTACCATGAAAGTTGTAACTACAACATCTGCAACATCTGACAAAATTTCTATATCCATTATGCTTTGATGGATGTCCACACCCCGTTCCAAAGTTCCCATTTTGACACAGGCAAGGAGGATGCTGGTAGAAGTTGTGGAATTTGTCTTTATAGCCACCAGTTGCATTTGTTTCAACATTTTCTTGCATGTCTACCAAGGCAGTTGCTACTATAACATCTAAAAAAAATTATGTCTTCCTTTATCCTTTAATATATGTCCATGCCCTATTCCAAAGCTCCCATTTGTTGGGATATGGTGTTATACACCATTCCATAATTTGATATATTTTATAATGTTGTAATTAAATAATTATTTAGTTCTGATGCACCTAGGTGGTGTGGTTAATCACACTATGTAATTATTTGGGTCCACTTTATGTTGTATTGTAACATTGGGATATTATTTGTATTATTTGATTTATTGGGAAAAGTTAGTACCAATAGTCAAATGTGGGGTCAAGTGGTTTTGTGTTACCCATGGTTTGGGGCAAATGGTTTTCTCAATGTAATGTGTGAGCTTATATTATAAAAGCAAGCACAATGTTATTTTTGAGGTTGGCTAGATTATTCATTATAGGTGAATGGGAGGTTTTGTGAGAGGCTGTCATTGTATTGAGCTCTCTCCTATAAGTGCATATTGTGAAGCATGGCAAACTTGATATGTGGATTCATGCTTGTACACATGGAGGTTGCATTGGAGGTGCTTGAAGCTTTAGGTGTATTCATTGTAACTCTTATATTGCTTTACTACTGAATAATATATGGAGTATGGATGCTTTTGGAGGCTAGGTTTTTCCCTGCAAAGGGTTTTCCCAGGGTACATCTTGTGTTCCCTTGTTGCTTGTTCATTTGATCTTTGCATTATGGTTATTTCTGCATCTTGTTTCTCCTATTGGGTAATGTGAAATTGATTTAATTAGACATGCAAATTTCTAACAGTTGGTATCAGAGCCATGTTTATGGTTGAGGGAGGTGTGAGCTCCCTGAATGCGTATAACCCTTGTATGTGTAGATCAGGTGCAAAATAGAAGCCATGGCAATGCATGGAAGAATTGAAAGCATTACAAAGTTTTGTATAGGTTGTATTGTAGATTGGGGGTTCTAGGTATTGAAGATTTGTTGTGCATGTTGTAGATCTGGTAATTGAAAAATCATGGCTGAAGAGGATTTTTCTGGTTTGGCTTCATGAGTTTTTTGAGGAAAAAATTTTATAGATGACCTCCTAGGAAAAAATGAACCTTGCCATTGAGTCCAAGAGGCTTGAGAGATGAAGATTCATATAAAATTTGCCTATGTTTGGTTACTGGACAAAAATGCAAAATTTTTTAGACTCCAGGTTCGCCGATACGACTGTACGGCCGTTGCAGTGTGCAAAGGTATGCTAAATAAATTTTTTTTCCTATGCAATGTCTTTTCTAATTTTCTATGGTTTTGAAAAAAAAAATTGATCAAAAATTAAAACTATAGAAATGCTTTTCGAAAAAAATTTAAGATATGGAAAAAAAAGAAAAAAAAAAGAAAAAAATTATTGGGAGCGGGGGGGGTAGGCGGTACGTAGACTACCGTACCCCCTACCCCCTATGCAAAAGTTGTAGAGGGTACCAATGGGATACCGCCAACGTACATCGGTCGGCCCCCCCATCCCCCATCTTCCCACCGGCAGTCTGCAAGTCCCCCTCACGGGGGTTTTAAACTTTAGAAAAATTTATTAAAAACTTTGAAGGCAGCTGGGAAATTTCGGCGGGGGACATTTTAATTTTTTTTTATGGTAGTTAAAAAGTATTATTGTCAACGATTATAACATTTGACATTTCAGACTTTAATAAAAAATATTAAACCTCCTATGAAATGCATTTCAAGTCCGATGAAGACATTAAAACAATTTCAAATCAGCCTGTCAAAGACATGATGATGTCAGTAGTTAGCCCCACCACATCAGGTCTACCATCTTCCCAGTTAGCGCATAGTGACACTTGCATCAGCGATGACGTCAACATTGCACCAAGGCCCACAGGGGTCCACTTTTAGCCCTAGGAGTGCCTTTTCTTCCGAGGGGCATAACTTTCACCTATAGTATTAGGTTTTTGACTTCTTATAGGCGTCAGAATGCTCTCTCTATGAACTACGTAGTGGTATAGGTTTCATGACCATATTTTTCTATTTACATCAGAATTTAGTGCCTAAAACCTGCATTGCTCTAGTACATATTTATGCTCATAACTTTTGCATACGGAGTCAGATTTGTGATTTTGGATAGGCGTTGGAGAGATCTTGCAGTGTACTACAGTTTGAATCATGTATATTTTCAGTTTGGTGTGTAGAGAGAGTTTTGTACTTGTTTGATCATTTGTAGGAGCTTGAGATTTAGAGTGTGTTTATGAGTGCATTCAAATGGATATTTGGACACAAACTTGTGGGAGTTCTTGTTGTTATGAGACCATCAGTATGGTATAGTAGGTTTTCAGATTTGGTGCTTCCTAATACAAGCTTATAGGTGTTTTTTTAGAGTTACGACTTTGATGGAGACATGTATAGGTTGTCTTCTATTTTGAGGACATGGTTGATACTCGTGTGAGACTTGGAGTCTCGTTTTAGTGGGAGTTGAGTATAGGTATAGTGATGATGATGATTATGGTGTCATGGATATGCAGGCACACTTTTGCATTGGCACGACATGATCATGAATGCAATTGACAGGTATGGGCTATGATGTTCAATTCATGATTACAGGTGGTGTTGTTTTAGGGGATTGTTCTTATTTCCTGGATGATTGATTAGTTCCTTGACTATGGTTACTTGTTTGTGGACTTGTTGGCAAATCTAATCTAGAGTTGATTTGGTGTTTGAGTCTTGGAGTCTACAATTTATCTTCTTTGATATCTTAGTTTGGATATTACCATTGTGATGATGAGTTTGTATGTGACATTTGTTTTGGATCTACGAGTTATGTAGTTTTGTAGGATGATCACCTATTTAGCTATAGTGAGATGACTCGGATGTGGACTATCTATATCCACCAGATTGATTCAGTGTTTATGTAGACTTTGTTAGTTGGCCTTGTCTGTGGTCATTTGTGCATAGGTATGTTGCTTTGGGATTAGAGGATGGATGATTAGAGTGCCTGGATAGTCAGTTGTTGGGACTTGCAGCATGTTTATCATGATGTCATGGAGAGCTTGGATACATGGTTTTATGTTAGCTTTTGACAATGATGAGTTTATCTTGTTGTTTGGAGATTTTGGTTTTACTAGACCTTTTGGGAGCTATTAATGTTATAATGGGATTCCTTGATTGGTTTGGAGCCATGGATAATCTTCATTCAGGAGACGGTTACTTTGTTGTCATGGATAGCTCGGTATCACAGTTTCAGTGGGAGCTTTCGCAACATGTTGGATTCATCATACGTGATGGATGATCTTCTGCAGTGGATGTTGGTGTCATGGAGGAGCTCTTCATTTTGAGAGTTCTTTGACATTTTCAGTTCTATTGATAGTAGATAGTTATCTTCATATGTTTGGAGATGTTGACATCTTGGTTTACCATGGAGGACTTATTTGAGTCTTTGATTGAGGTGTCGGTTTATGATTTGTCAGCTTGACATGTTTAGCCTTTGTTTAGAGATGTTAATATTATGTCATGGTTTACTCTTGATGCTAGATTAGAGTTTTGGCATGATACATGTTCTCTTGAGATAGGATGTATGCATCATTGTACGCTTTGTTGCATGTGATCTCTTTGCAGGAGATGGTTAGATCATGATGTCATGATGGGATTCTTGATTATGCAGATGTGCAGTAGAAGCATTGATAGTGGTCTTATTTGTTCTCCTGGCATTGAGTACTTTGATCATTTGCTTGATAACTTCATGATGGTGCTATGTTGCATTTGGAGTTTGGCATGTATTGGTCAGTTACGGGTGCTCACGGTTACTTGGAGATGTAGGTGAGGATAGAATTCTCTTTTGATTAGAGACACTTGTTGAGATGGTTACTCTTTGGAAGTTTCAACAGATAGACTAAGGAGCCTTACACCTAGATATAGACATGAGTTCATTATAGACTTAGAGGAGATTGTTCTTAGAGAGAGCCATTGTGGCTTGGTGTATCCTGGAGGAGCATTCTCATTCCCCACTCTTGGTCTACTCGGTGGTTTATCATCTATGAGGTATTGCCCATCCTTTTAGATGTATTTTGCTTTATGTTTCATCTTCTCATAGATATAGATCTTGAGCTACAATTATGTGTTTGATCTACCTTGATTAGAGAGGCTTACATCTATGTTGGTTACATGTTATATATGTTCATTTGATCTTATGAGATTGAATGGTTGGGTGTTGTTGAGGCTTTTCATTTGGGGTTGTAGAAGAGATCATACTTGACACAGCTTAGCACTTTAAGGTGTTTGTAGAAGGACATTATGATTTATAGGTATTCTCTCTTTGTCTTATGGCTATTTCCTAGAGGATCATGTTGATATGGTTGGACTTGGGAGAGTTATGGTGACATGTTGTGAGATAGTCTACAAGGATTTATCATGCATGTGTGGATCATTGTGATTGTTCTTGGTACTACATTGGCTTGTTGATTAGCCACACCTTGGTTTGAGTGATATTTGATAGACTTGGTATGTCTTGGATTTATTTTCAGATTTGACATTACCCATGTAGTGGGAGTTCCTAGATGTATGTATTCTTCATTGGCAGGTATTATTCATGGAGCTTGTTATTGCAGTAAATGGGTTAGATATGTTATTGGAATGCATTTATTGATGTTGTTGATACCTATGAGGTATGGATGGTAGGATGTATTAGCATATGTTGTGGGTACTATTTCCATTCATGTGGGTTTTTTACCTTTGATAGTAGCTTGGAGCCTTATGTTATCACTTGGATTTGATGCTTGTGTTCTTTAGATTGGTGCATCTTCACCTTGGCATGTTCCTTTTCTTCCATAGGTGGCATGTTGGAGGATGAGAGGAGTTCTTTCTTGAGATTGTGGTCAATTTGATTTTATTGCAGGTATCTTGATGGAGCACGAGAGCATGCCAGAGATTCATGTGATTTCATGTGTTGCCTATGATGATGTATTTCATTGATTGACCCTTATGCAATGTATACAACAAGTGGGAGAATGTTGGGATATGGTGTTGTACACCATTGCATAATTTGATAAATTTTATAATGTTGTAATTAAATAATTATTTAGTTGTGATGGACCTAGGTGGTGTGGTTAATCACACTATGTAATTATTTGGTCCACTTTATGTTGTATTGTAACATTGGGATATTATTTTTATTATTTAATTTATTAGGAAAAGTTAGTACCAATAGTCAAATGTGGGATCAAGTGGATTTGTGTTACCCATGGTTTTGGCGCACATGGTTTTCTCAATGTAATGTGTGAGCTTATATTATAAAAGCAAGCACAATGTTATTTTTCAGGTTGGCTAGATTATTCATTGTAGGTGAACGAGAGGTTTTGTGAGCTCGGTTGTTATTTTATTGAGCTCTCTCCTGTAAGTGCATATTGTGAAGCACGGAAAGTGATGTGTGGATTCATGCTTGTATATATGGAGGTTGAATTAGAGGTTGGAACTTCTAATATTGGGGCATAAATATTAGAAGAAATCCAAGAAGTGTCATCCCTTAGGTGAAAAAACTAAGTTGCAACATGGTTAGAATCCTTATATAATGCCACCCCTTTAACCACTTTAGGATTCCAGAAAGTGGCAATGCCACCAGAATCCCCTTCAACACTAACCCCATGAAAATTGCTATCCTTAAAGAACCTATTATTAAATTTACTTATCTTAACAACTTGTAGTTTAGTTTCCTGAATTAGTAAGTTATCTGGTTTATGCTCCTAGATAAGGTTCATAAGGAGATCTTGCTTATGGGTATTATTCATCCCCCTGACATTCCAAGAGATTATCTTCATTTCCTCAAATTGGGAGTGCTTTTAGAGCACATGCTTGGGATGGTTTGATGTAAACCATTAGCAATTTCTCTCTTAATGACTCTCTCCCTTGTATCTCTTGAAGTGAGTTTACCTTGGGTTTTAGGATCCGATCCAAAATCTACATTTTTCTTGTTTCTAGTAAGGATCCCCCTTCTTTTCCCACCTAGGGGAGTTGATATCAACTTTATATTGTTCTTTTTCCCTTTAGCCTTGGATTGGATGTTCACATTAGTGAGTTCCTTCTTCTCATATGGTTCCTTACTCTTTCGCTCCAAGCCTAACTCTCTACTGGTATTAACCATATTGGCTCCCCCTGGTATAAAGACTTTAGAGGAGAGAGACTACTCTCCAGATCATCCTCAATCATCATTTCATCCCTAGACTACTCCTCTACCCCAAGAACAAATTGGGGAGGGGTTTCCTTCTAAGGGAAGGAACTTTCATACTCCTTTAACACATATTGACCATCCAACTATGTTTTCTCATCAACAACACTCAACTCTTTATCTATAATTATTTCATCTTCTTCAAAAGTAGGGTTTTGTTTCAATGAGGTAAGATCCAATGGCTTTTCTGTATTTTAATTTTGAACCTCAAGGAGGCTCTCCATCTGGGTGGGAGGATCTCCCATTAACATATCCACTTTCCAACCAGTCCTTTTTCCTTCCAAATGTGATGCTACGGTTTGGGTTTCTAGATAGGACACTACTTTGTCCAATGACCAACTTTATTACATTTGAAATAGGAAAAGGGGATGGACTCAAACTCCACTAATTACTTCTAGACCCCTAACTTAGACTTGATGTTAATCAAAGAAGGGAGGTTGGCAGATTGTTCAATGCACATTCATATCATCATAAAACCAACCTCCTTCTTGAGACTATCATAGCATCAATGGTTAGGAGTTGGCCGAAGGCACTAGTGATACCATTAAATACCTGTTCATTGAAAAATTCCATAGGTAGAATAGTAAAATTTACCCACACTATGGAAATATTAAACAAGATTTTAGTTGGGTCAAACCTTGTATCCCATTTTCTCAAAACCAAGGTTGTCTTGTTGATAAACCAAGGTTCCTCTGTCAAGATGTTACATAGGTCTTCTTCACAAGAAAATGGAAAGGATAAACACCCTTTTAGCATGGATGCGATATCCATCTGACCTTTAGTCCTCCATCTCTTAGTGGCCCAAGCCCTAACTCTTTTAATATTAGGTCTTGGCCCCATGAATCCTCCTATCAAAGTCAACTCCATATTAGAGACACCTTTATCAAAAATGCAATCTAGGATACAAATGGAGAGCTCTCCCAAGCAAGGATCATAATCTACCTTCACCAGAGGGGAAGAGATTTTCCCTTTGGGTTTTGACCCTAAAAGAGACAACCAACAAATGGGTCTTGATTGCTTCACCGGTGAGTCTCCCATCACCTGACCATTATTCATTACATTCTTGGATCCCTCAAATTGAGCATCCATAGTGCTTTGACCAAAAACTGACAGACCTTGACCAAAAACTTTGGGAACCCCTAAAGTTTCTATCTCATAAAGGCCAACCACATGTGATGTCCCGCCTAGGTCACGTGGTTTGTCCAAGAAATCTAGCAATAACACAACAAAGCTTTTCATCACATCTAGATTTAGCACTCCATCATCCTTCCCTATAGATCTTTCTCCTCTATCAGCCTTCCCATCCAAAACCCTACTCCTGTGCACTAAACACATGCTATCTCTTGTTGCATCTATCATCTTCTATTGTATACTATGAGAAGAAAGTTAACATGCATTTATTTAGTTAATGGTAAAAGGAAGATAGTTGAGGGATGTCTAGAGATGGTTAGTGATGGTTTAGAGATGTTTAGGGATGAACATGGATTAATTGGAGATGTTTAGGTATGAATTAGGGATGTTTAGGGATAAGACAAAGAGTGGACAATTTTAGGTGTCTACAGAATCTTGTCACATGTCTTACAAATTAGCCCAAATAATAATATAAAGTAACACTTCAATAGGAAGGTATCAAGCCTTTCTTGGACATATGCTTCACCATATATGTTGGTATTTTTGGTGCCTTTTAGTTGTATTTCAGATATGAACTGTACCCTAAACTTTTAGCCTATTGGTTGAACTCATACTGTACACATTATTATTAGGAAGCTATAATCAATTTAAAAAAAGGTTGAAGCCTTAGAGGGTTCATAATTAGCTTTACCAAATGACAAGAAAACACTATAATATCCTAATAAAAATGAACATGTACTCATTAAGCCTTATAGGAATTTCATACAAGACTTAAGTAATTTATATCACACACTAGAATCATAGTATTCAAAAATTAAGCCTATCTCTAAGGTGATGGGTCAAATTTTACACAAGTAGTTTACACAAAGTATTATAATATTTAACTATTAACATATCATATATAGTTGTCCATACTTTACAACTTAATGCCTTAAGATAAATTATTAACAAGTCTCTTAACCCCTAACCAAGAATTTGATGACTGTCAACTGACACCCAACAATCATTAATGCTTCCTATTATGTATCTTTGATGGAGTCCTTAAGCAATCTCTACCCCTTTCTCCTATGGATATAATGGGTAAACAAAGATCACAAAGTTCATTACAACAATAAAATATAATTGTAGTTAGATTCATGAATTTAGAGATAATATCCATTCATCTTCATTGCAACCAAAGTTACTCATTAATTCATAGAATGTAGGAACATGTGTTACCAATTTATTATTAGAGTGTAGAGGACTTTTCTTGGAGGCCAACCCAAGTATCATGCCTACTTATCCTCCTATCTAACATTACAATGAGCTGTTCAAATTCATAGGGCTATTGGTGAGGTGTGTGGCCATTTAGAGGTCTTCAACCCATTTGACTGGTGCATGGATTCTACCATCTAAGCAATTTTGTAGCTAATTTCTAGAAACAATCTAAGAAAACCATGGAATCCACCACTTAGCCAATCTAGAAAATATGGCATCCACTACTTTGCCAATCTAGAACTCAATATCACTAGCTTGACTAGTTGACACATCCACATGCATGCATACATATAGACACACACAAGTCTCTAAACATTTGGGGGGCTACAACCACTCCAATGGGCCCTAGAACATGTCAACAAGGAAATACCTTGATCACAATGTAACACCTTTCTATATACCAAAGCAACACTATCCAACTTTAAAATGAGATAGCAATCATCCTAAGAACACCTTGATAATCAAGGCAACACCTCATTATGGCAAGACACACTATTCAACTTGTAACTAAGATAGAAAATATCCCATCTCTACTAGGATGACTATCGTTTGGATTTTCGATTCACCAAAATAACCACTATGTTACTTTATGCTTGAATGACAATGGAGTTCTTCTCTCTATAAAATGGAAACTATACAACTCCATTGAGGCCTGAAGGTCAATGATCAACAATTTAGTCCATAAAGTCTTCCTTGCCATTGGATCACATGCATACTGTGATACAATAGATCAAACTCATATGCAAGGATCCTAACTTAAACATGAGACCATGAGAATTATGAATTCACAAACATAGAATGGTATATTCACACAACAACCACATTAAGAACTCTAGCATGGACATAGATCATCACAATTTAATAACATCACAAGTCACACACATAATGCACATCCACAAAATATTATTTCATTAGTTTCTACCTAAGCATATACCTCATCTAAACCTTCCTCAACTTCCCTAATCTCAGATATTTTTCACTAATTTACATGATGAATTGTAGCTACAATTATGGTATCAAAATTACTCTAGGAGTTGAATATGTAGCTACATTTTGCATACATGTCTACCCAACCAATTGCAACTATCTCTAACAAAATTCCTTTATCCTATATGCTTTGATGGATGTCCATACCCTATTCCAAAGCTCCCATTTGGCATAGCCTAGGAGGATGCTGTAAAATTTTTTAGAGTTTGACTTTACACCTGCCAATTAAATTTGGTTGAAAGTTTGTTTTCAATAAATCCATTTTGTTAATATCCTGCAATCAGGGTGTTCCATGAGAACAAATTTCTTTGAGGCATTCTGTCAAATAGTTCACATGCCTTATATATGCTTCCACATTTTACATCTCTATATCTTTATCTCTCTCTCTATATCCTCCAGGCCGCAGCTTAATATGGACCACAATTCCATTTGAATTTTATTCAGTAAACTTGCTTTCTATGAGAGTTGTTTCCACTAAGGCATGGGAATTTTGTTCTCGAGCCTCTGCCTCTCTTAAAATGTTATTGAGTATTTCTCAGCAATGAAATTTCTTATAGTTTGTCTCAACTAAAACCAGATGCCCTGCTATATAGGAGTGTTGTTGGGTCTTTCTCTTTGAATTAGCAAACGGTTTGCTAGTTCCTATGCACAGGCAGATTTGGTCAACAAATACAGGAGGTTGCATGAGCTGCCTCCCCTTCACTTTTGGTTCTGCTACACCAAGGGGTGTATCCCTATAGCTAAAGATTTGTCTTTGACTCACCCAATAGAAATATTTAGCTTTACCACAACAAGAAGAATACTCTCATGTCTGGACCAAGATTTGCATGATAAATCATAAGTTTGGTAGTGTTCTTGGACATATCTAACTGGTTAGGAATGAGAGTATGCAGGGGTCCTATTTCTACTCATACAAACTAATAGGTTGAAGTTTTGAAATGATTTGTATGATATTTTGGATGCAAGACAGGGGGTTTTGGATCATTTTTACTACACAAAGGCAGACCAGTGCCTATCTTAGGGCAAGGAGTCAACTAGACATATACAAAAGAATGATTTGGACTGGAAATCAAGTTTCAAGGGGTTAGGACTGGTATTTGTCTTAGAAAAACCACCCAAGACTGAGTATTTAGGTACCTCTACTTACACATATCCCAGCTAACATGCATTCTTCTTCATACTTAACCTAAAATAGTTTAATCCACTCCTTGAATGGAAGTCACAGATCAAGCATGCAATACAAAAAGTCTATATTCTAGAATTTGAGTAACCCTTAGCAACTAGATTCAAAAGAAGGGATGCATACAACAAATGGAGACAAACAACTAAACACATGCAACAATGCATTTTTCATATAAACACAACATGAAACAGAACATGTGTGCAACGTGCATTCAAATGCAACTCATAAACTCCAAAATGAGACAGAATCAGCCAAGAAACGCTCTATTTTTCGTTATTCTCTACAAAAATTGCCCAAGTCTTCCACACCCCGAAAAATGAGTAACACGGTTCTGATATAAACCAAGAACCTGTACTCAACAATCAAGTACAATGGTCATTTCAAAATTCTGCCAGATACAGTGCACCATGAGGATGGCACCTAAAACATTCAATGCAGCTGAGAGAAGAAGAGGAAAGAGCAGGTGAGATTGGGGATGTACCGCCGCCTGGAGATTTTTCATTAAAAATGGTAGTTGGCTTGTCCCTTCAGACCCATACCTCTACAATTCTGCCATTAATGGCCAACCTACCCATTTCAAGATGTAGTGGTTCGCCGTTTCTGAAGCTTCTTCTATCTGGAATGTAGTCGTGAACACATACAAATTGATCTCCTTCCACGAAAACTTGAAACATGTCATCGATTTCCTTCTTCCCATTGAGATCTGCAGCTTCAATTAGATCGAACAATCCTAGTTTCCCACTTTGAAAAGTCTCCCACTAGTGAGATCGCGCCATGTAGGCGCCCTTTTTCCATCGCTGACTTTTCCCTTTTCCATTTTACCCTTTTCGCCTTCAAAAATCTTTGCATGTGCAGTTGTGTATACATACAACTGACTTGGACACATGGCAGCATCTGATTGGTTCTCTATCGCTGTGTCTTTACATCTTCATCGGCCGTCGGAAAGACCCTGGAAGTGTCCGTCAATATGCATTGTCTTGTTGACGAGCCATTGTATCCATTGCATCTTTTCTTGCATCTGAAGTTGTATATGTGCAATTGTATACACATACAATCGCCACATAAAAGCACAGGCCCCAAATCTTTATAAAACAAACTGAAATCGCATTCGGGTCTAGCTTGTATCTTCCCTTTTGCACATTGGCATATACAAGCACTTCACCATACAAACTGCGGACTCAACGGTGAATATGCCATATTTGATTTGCCAGTCAGGTCCGCCTTGTATATTGCTTTGAATATGACCCTAGTATGTACCGATATACAATGCAAACATACATACAAGGAAAACATACAATCACCTCTGCCTGTATCAACTAGAATGCATATTCATTTCAGGTCCCGGCCCTATATCTCGTGATTATATATCTCATTGTATATGCGATTGTATGCGCAAAGATACAATCACCCTTCATACAATTTGTGGGCCCCAGACTTTGTATCTCCTCCTTTGCATCTTGTCTTTGCATATTTACTTTTTCCATTATTGGCCATCGGAAAGACTATTAGTTGAGCTACCGATGCATATTGTTTTGCCGATGATCCTCTTGCATATTTTCCTTGTATGCCACCGATTGATCTTTCCTTGCATGTGGCGAATGTATAAGACCCTTGCATCTTTTCCTTTGCATATCGACCTTGCACATCTGCCTTGTATATTTCATTGTATATGCCAGTTGTATGTCAAACATACATGCAAAATATACATGATTCAATCCTTTTCATACAAGCGCAGAATATACCAGGAATCTGCGATGGAAACCTCAATGTACATCAACTTTTCATGCCCAAAATTGCACATACAAGCCCGATATGCATATAAAGATGCATACAACCAATTTTTGCACTTTTTGAAGCTGATTTGACTTATTTTTCAGGCCCACCAATGTACATTTGCACTTGCACATTCAAATGTACATACAAACAACAATGCATATACAAAGATACATGCATGAAAAAGTGAAGGCCGACAGACTTAGAAAATTTGAAGGTTTTATAATGAAAATGCTTGCGGATTTTTAGCTCGAAACCTTAACTCCAGGTGCATGCACCAATAAGTGCCATAGGAACCACACTTTAAGTTTGAAGAAATAATTTTGAATGGAAAAATTATCTGCGATGAACACTCTATGACAAATGGAATTATTGCATACACAAATTCAGCCTTTGCGATTAAAAACTTTCACTTGTTGTTTTTGTCAGCCTGGTAATGATTTTATTTAAGATTTTCTATGCATCCCAATTGCTCCAATTACAATATTCCTAAAGAAAAAGAAAAGACTGTTGTAGTGACGTTTCATATTTTGCTGCTTTTTCCCACATTTGGGAATGTAATTGTCAGTAGTTCATGCACCTTATGTTTGGTTCCATGTTTTACATTCAGGGGAAAATGAATAGAAGTTGAAGTGATAGGGTAGGACAACTAGTTGTTGCTTTTGGTGAAACAGTGATGAAGTTCTAGATTTCTATCTGTTGTATTTATCATAAGCCTTTAGAAGATGTTTGGATCAGTCATGTTGTTGATAAATATGCAAAGAAACTCCAAACTTGCATACTTGTCATAAATGGTGACATGTTTATACTTTAAAAGTGTGTTTGTGGAAAATCTGAACCCTCAGTGATATGAATGTGAGTGTAGATTCGCTTGCTCTCTGAATGGACTTTCTTGGGAATTCAATAGGTGCAATATTGAAGGTATGTAGAAGCATCTATAGGAACATTGTGTGTGGTAAACAAAATGTGTTAAACCTCCTTTAGCCTACCCTCTTTTATATTGATTCAAGATTGAGATTAGCAATGGATAACATTGTATGATTATGTGTTGGTAATCATTCAACCACAATAGAACACCACCATCTTCTTTAGATTCAAGTACCATTGCTAATTTTTCTCATCTAGATATTGAATTGATTGTTAATCAACTATTTGGTTTAGGCATCTTATTATGGCAATGTGTCCTAGCCAATGAAAAGGGTAATTTTGATCTTAGTTCAAGTTGCATCATAAAGTAAACCTAAATTATGATGGACTACATAAACATCTTCACATCCTTTTACACACTAGATAAATTTACATAAGTAATGATTAGTGAGTTCTAAATTGTACTTAAGAGATTTGGCTCATAGTTTGATGTTTTTTTAATGATGCTGATATGTCCAGTGAGAGGAAATATGATTAGAACTGGTGATAGGTTTGATACCTTTTCTAAACATTTTGTGTACCTTGAGATGGACATTTTGACACTAATGATTGTCATTTGCCTTATATTATATTGCATGATAATTCAGATGGTTTTATATATATATATATATATATATATATATATATATATATATATATATATATATATATATATATATATATATGAATGATTAGTAATCTAGATTGTATCTAACGGGTATAGTTTTGGTGAAGTATGAAATCTTACCATGTTATGTTATAATTGAAATGAGAATATGGCTAATGTTAATGATAAGTCTAGATTAATATTGAGAGCATTTCTATTTGTTGAAAAAAAAATATAGAAACTATTCCTTTTGTTAATATTATCATGCTTCTTTTATGAATGAAAGTGGTATAACCTAAGTTAAGTTTGAAACGAATGTCGACACTAGTTGATCCTTCTTAAAATGAAGACCATGTTAGCGAATGAATTTATCCTTCTAACCCAGTAAGTGAAAATACTTAGGATAAAAGACATTAGGTAGCAAAGGTAATGTTGGAATGAAAATCTCAGTTGGACAACCTAAAAGTTGTTGATTAAGGTTCCAAGAATGACGAATCTTAAGGACTCTAGCATAAAATTGTTGTCCTCTTAATGTACTTATTATCTAATAACAAGATATAGAACATATTGTTATTCTTTTCTATATATTTTTTATAACACATTATTGAATACAATTATCACTATTATTAGTCGAAAGACTTTTCCATTGGATTTGATTATTAAGATTTTAGTATGTGATGATTAGGACATCTTTGTCTGCTTCAACAGTCATTGCATGGTATTGTTGGAGGCATTTGACTTGTCGATTGTCTTATATGGACTAAACTTATAAATGTTGTGGATTGATATGCATCCATCTATGCCAACCATATGTTGATTTTTTTAAATATTTAGACTAGTATTGTTTATAGAATCCCTAAGAGAGTGGACGAGTGCTAAATATAGACATTCAAAGAATAGTAGGTTAATTTTCTATCCTAAAACTAATATGTCATATATATAGCATATTCAAAGATTCTTTGGCCAAATCTTAGAAATCAAATTTAGGTATAGTACTTTGTTTGATTTATTATTCTTTTCCATATCATGTTTCTAAGGACATGTGCATTAGATATATGTATGCATACATATAAATTTGCTAGATTGTTAGTGATACATGCTATACCATATTCCTTCATGCATGTCGGCTTTAGTTTTATAGATCTTTCAAGAAGGGACAAGCTTCTCTAGTATGTGAGTAAGGCTGAGGAAGCATATTGCTTTGTGGTAGAGCATAATATCACTCTGATGATGCTTTCTCTCTCTTCACTAGTTCAAAGATATTTACTATGGTATTCCATTAGATGATGTTTATTTTAATGCTTTTGTAATGAGCTTATAAAGCCTTATTAGATGTAAAGGATTAAGTTCTAATTGCATATCAAGAGCTATGTTATTTGGCTTGTTGTTAGATATTCTTTAGAAAAAAATAGCATCTCTGATTACTTTTATGGGTGATTATTCCTATTTAGAATTTAATTTGTTTAATTTATTGTTTAAAAGTGGATCTAACATTACAAAAAATAGATAATTTGCTATGAAAAATTAAGATAAATATCTTCCAAGAAAATGCAATTAGCAAGTCTGAAGCTAAAACACTCCAAACTCTTTTTTTCACTTACCAAATACTCTAAAGCTAAATCCAGGACATTTGCCAGCATCCTCTGTCTGTCAAAACATGGACATCAATCAAACCATAGTGCAAGGGGTTTTTTTCTAGGTACCAACCATGACTCTGATACCTACACATTGAAGAATTTACGTGTAAAATGATTGATTATGTTGTTGACAACCACCCTCTCAACAAAGAAAAAGCCTTTAGACCTAGAAACTTGTAATTGCCATAAAATTGCTCTCGCTCCATGCAATTATGAATGATTGTATAGATAAAATAAAGATTCATGTTATGATAAAAAGGATCTATTAACTGCTCCGAGAGAGCTCACATAATTGAGAAGGCAACATGAAATTTTCATGGCATGTACCATGATTTGAATGGTAATGTGTTCATACCATTAGCCTTGAAATGCTATAAACATTATAGTGTTATATGGTGCGTGATTATGTATGGTGTAGTCATGATCCTACTTGTGTGGTAGTCATGAAAAGTCATATGAAAGAGAGGGTTGTTCACAATTGATGCTTCACTTATTACCAACTGACTACAGTCATTCAAATGAACGGCCTGCACATTTATGTAAAAGTTCTTTTTCTCAAAAACCCATAACATAAATTGCACTCTACTCCTAGTGCAGATGGTAAATGGATGTAGAAATTTACCATTGGTCTTTTAGTATCAAGTTACAATTTGCTTGTGGTAGGCCAGAGTACAATGAATCAATTGGTGTAAAACCCAACAATTATTAAAATATTTGAAGCAATCCAAAGACAATTTACAACAAAAGATTCTTTGAAACTTAAATATTTCAAGGTTATTTGAGATTCTGTTGTTGTATATCCACCAATGCCTTTTAGAGCACTTTATTTATTTACATGAATATTGTTTGTCTAGCATTCAAGCCACCATACTTTTCCTTGTCTATTAATAGTACCATTTTTAGCGAAACTAAGTTGAAATAGAAACCATGTTAATTGATTGTTCCAATTTGTTGGGTCTAGAGGTGCAACTATAGTTCCTTCCACCTACAAAATATAGGAATTTGACTTAATTGAAGTCTAAACTTAAAAGGATTGTAGTGCCATAATAAACTTGAGTCTAAGAAAATTATATATTAATATGTAATTGAGGTTGTGGGATTACTGAAATATAGATAAGAAATTGAAACTTTTCTCAAAATATTGCTACAAGAGTATTTTCTTCAATGATTAGCTTTCTCAAGAAAAAATATTAGAAAATTTAAAAACAAGGGTAAAATATAAACCCATTTGTGATGGTAGCCCAAAAAAATGACTATCAAAACAATAAACATTTATCACATTTTGAAAATGGATGCTACCCAATTACTATACTAAGCATTGTATTCAAGGGACAAAATAAAAATGATAAAATTTTTGAGGAACTAAAAATATAAAACTACGGTGCAATATTTGATTGTTGACATAACTTGTTGAATTTGACACTAAAACAAATAGAATCTTATATAATAAATATTTTATAACTCAATATCTTGTTTGTAGTTGTAAAATTGAAGGCAAATCCAAGCTGACAAAAACTTGTGTATAACTTCTATGTACAAGTTCTTCATGCACATTAAAAAAAGCCAACTCTACAAATCATCCCCACTCTCACTCCCTAAAACCTAAGCAAACAGATATTGTCAATCAATACTTACATGAAAAGATAAGCCTGGTACACAAGATCCTTGCAAAACTAAAATGTTTAGTAAAAATGTCTTACTTCTCGGCATCACCAAAGTTGTAGATGAAGCTTTACAATCTATAGTCCATGCATTTGCAAATGCCTACAAAACCCACATACATTTGCTTCACAATATTTCTCAGGGGCTAATGATATTTAACCAACTATTAAAGTTCAAAGTTGGAACACAACTTAAATTCAAGAATCCCACAAGAAAAATAAAAGAGTGAACACTATTGAAGATAACTCTAAAACTAAGAGCAATCAAGGAATAATTGATGATTTAGGACCTTAGTGCTATCTTGTACTCCATTGCCCACTACACGATATATTTCCACATTAAAGATTGAAGCATCATCAATGCCAACACTACTTAGAGGAAAATAAGCTTCTGCAGGCATGTAAAACATGATGAGGAAAGTTAAGAGTATAGAATGATAAATTGCCCTAGTTGGGGATTTTTATTAGATGTTATCGTTGCACCTACCCTGGTATGCATGTAAGCAAAATGTGGAAGCATAGACAAGGCATGCGAAGTGTTTTCTAGTATGCCACATCCAAATGCAATTCTGCTTGTAAGAAACATTTTGTCCTACTTGTAACCAACAAATAAAACATTAAAAACCAATTTAATAATTTGTTTCCTCTTTTTTTTATTGGATGAAGTTTTTTCTACAATTTAGACTACTCAAAAATAGTTCTCAATGAGAAAAAGAACTAACAACCAATCAAAAATCCACTTTGTGTCAAGAGCTTTGCATTTAATAAGACTTGATCCCTAGTGGGCTCACTTAGAACCTTTCAACTTCACTCATAGACCAAGGACCCTTTGACATATATACATTTCTATTTTTATTTAGGAAAAAAGAAACCATTTAAAATAAACAATTAATTATTTACTTACATGCATTTTTACACCAAGAGGCGTTCTACAATCACAACATGGGTGGAGTTGAAGCGATTCCAAGATTCTGTGTAATTTTATAAGATTCCAATCTCAAAAAAAAAGAAAAAGAGATTTAGATGCATGATATAATTAAGATAGAGGATCATAATCAAACACCACAATAAATACACCACTAAATATTGCAGGTGCGAGTAATTTATAAATGCTAAGAATAAGAAATAGAATGAGAAATGAAACGCTTGCATTTTAACTGCCACTAATTTATAAAAAAATAAAAAAATAAAAACCAAAAACCAACTGTAGATATATTTTTTTAAATATAAATATATTAAGATACAAGATGAGACGGCAAGAACAGTTGATACAAGTATAGCATTTATATTAAATGTTGTACTTGCAAAGGACTCCTGTTAAATGCACAGCGACTCAATGAAGAGGCCACAGCTCATGTACCAGCAACACCACAGCTTAGACAATCTGCCCGGATACGATGGCAAGTCTGCGGTGCTGGAGGAGTGCCTTTAGCGTTTGCAGGATTAGCAGCTGTAGGTACGATGGCAAGTCTTCTCCTTCCAGCTTGCCCGGAGAATGCAGAAAGTTTGCTGCGTTGCGAATTAACTAGGACCCAATCAAAATCAAACAAATAGAAGCACAACAATAGGATGAACAAGAATAACAGGTATTCAACTCACATAAGCATACCTACTCAGTTCAACAAAAAATAGTCTCAATTTTAAGACTCATTTTCTATTTAAAATCCAAGCATAAAACAAAAATAGAAAATAACAAGAGAGAAGACTTATCTCTACATAGAGGCTTCCTAGAAATGAAATCCTTCAAGCTTGCTTCCATTCTTCCAACTCCCAAGACCAAATTGTTCTCCCAAGAATCCTCTCCCATCATGTGTGAAGAATAACTTATAAAAGCTCAAAATGAGAGCTTTTATAGGAGTGTCATGTCACTCTTCTCTATTCAATGTGAGGAAGACACATGGCACCTCTCTAACCCCTACTCTCACCTTCCTCACATCACACAAAATGGACATGACTACTCATATAAATTCACATGGGTCTTAAATGGATATGACCACTTATCTGAGTTTGCACAGGTTTTAAATGGACAAGACTAGTTACTCGTGAATTCCCATGGGTCTCCTTGCAAAGGCATGGTATTCATTTCCTCAATCTACACATTTGAAAAATCATAAATTGACTTGGTGTTTTGAGCCAAACATCCATGCCTTCATAAATGGGAGCTCTTTTTAAGATCCTTTAAAGTACCTATCCATACCCCTAAAACACATCCTACACAATTCTTAAAGTACCCTACCAATAGATACTTAGGTTGGAGTCCAAAAAAAAAAACATTTCAATACTAAATTCCACCTTTTTATACTAATGAAAAATGACATTAAATTTTCTATACAGGTTTGCACTCTTACCCACACATTATGACACATGAAATACACCAAGCACTATCACATGAATTAGGGCTCCAAACATAAAATTCAAACACTTAAAATAATGTAGTTCACACTTAAGGGGGTTTCAGTCCACATTAGGCTATGAAAATACATGGTTAAAACACGTTGCTTCACAATGTGAAGCAAGTTAAAATTAGGTTCTTGATAATTATTACATTCTCCTATTGGTGATTACACATGCACAGTTATTACAAACATTAATATATCCATAGTGTATACAGTCAAGTAACATAATCAAAATTATACTATTCAATTGTAATAATTGAAGTAAATCACATGCTTAATAACTGCGAATTGTCATAATCATTAGCATAAAATCATATTTCAATTAACTTTAGTTCATACTGATTATATTCCATCCAATTCACAATAGAAATTAAACTATCAATTAAGACCATGAAATCCTCTTTGCCCATGCTCAGCGCACAGAGACCTGTCTTGATAAATCCAGCATCATTTTCTATCTAGTATAAAAGTGTCTGGGCTTCTTCAATGGTAGCTATTCCCAAGAGAAGCAAATCACTCTCACGCAACAACTTTGAATCATATTGTAGCTGAGGACGACGCTGCCCATAGAATGGGCTACAGTAAATCATTATAAATCAGCCTATGATTGTTGATCCTCCAAACCTTTGCCTACTTGCACGTGAAAGAATCTTGTCACATCCATACCTAAACATCCCATTTTATTTTTTAACAAATATCAAAACTCAAGTTTATTATCAATACAGACTTCATACAAGGTAATAATCAAACAAATTATCCAAGTGCATCTCTAAATATTAGAGAAAAGCTTTTAACCTTTCAAGCACCATAGTTGTAATGTTGCTTTTTAGTAATAGGCCACCCATGCGTAACTGTCGTTCAGATGTATAGTCTCCAATCCCTGGCGAAAAGGTTATTTTTATAAATTTGAATCATGTAATCTTCTGACATCATATTAGATCATATAAACCTAATGACCCATCTCCTAAACTACACACATGTAGCATAATAAAAGAATACCTTAGCTCCGAGTTTAGTCACATCTAAAAGCTTCTGAAACATGCGGTCAATATAAATTTCTAATGCACACACACTCCTTACGAAAACTAGAATGTCACAGGACTTAAGAAAATTAGTTGAATCCCAGTATGAAGTTTTAGAGAATTCATGAGTGAATTTTGTTGATTCCAATGAAACTCCCAAAGTCGTTAGTTAATGGTTTTCATTCACTGAGAGACCAATCATTCCCAACATATAATAACTTCCATTATTAGCTTATTTTACTAATCCAAATAGAAATAAGAATTGCTAAACATCTACATCACTGAGATATTGTAATGCATCTCACTTAAGAATCAAAATTTCGAAAGAAATAGGCATGCTCGAACCTTTTTAGCATAACATGCTAACAATCTTAGACAAGATCAGAGAAAAAAAATTCATGATTGGCATTAGCCTCAGGACAATACACTTGTACCCCAAAGCGTAGTTATAAACAAGCTTTTGGGAAGCGGCGGTTGCAGTCTATCGTATGGAGCAGGGAGATGCCCTCATAGGGGACCTGTTTAATCTCGCAGCTCTGCGTACCTCCCCCACACAGCAAGCAATATACAGGGCCTTACAAGCCAGCATCTTATCACTGAGCAGTGTAGAGGTAGATGAGGCACTGTGGTCACACTCTTTTTTACTCATAAAGAAAAAATCAGAACACATCAAGGATGTGTTCACGGCTGTTTGTTTCCTTCATCTTCACGCGCCTGATCTTGCGTCGAGCTTGCCTAGGTATGCTTTGGTGGATCCCGGTGATGGTGCTCAACCTTCTCTGGATGTAGAGCTGGATGAAAATGACACACATGCTGCTCCTCCAGCGGCTTAAGGTGGTGTTTTTTTGTTTATACTACTTGATGGCACTACGGGGGTGGCGAGTCTTTTTGGTGCCAGTGTGTGGATGGGCGGCTGTCAGGGTGTGTGGTTTGGTGCATGTGTGTGGTTGGGTAGCTGTCAGGTTGTTTCCGGTCTTTTGGTTTAAGTTTGGTGGTGGTTCTTGGCTAGTTGTTATCGGGTGACTTCTTCCTTTTGTTTCTTGTTTTTGCCTTGTTTATATTCTAGGCCAGGATGTTTTCTATTATCCGTTTATGCTTTTCTTTGTTTTTACAGACTGGGCTTTGGTTTATATTGTTGTATATTTTCATATTAAACTCTAATATATGGGTGCCCTCTCCCCTTTTCTGTTTTTTTTAAAAAAAACACACCATCTAATACACTTGTTCCCCAACATGTGATTTGAGTTCATTGGTTTTGGTGAAAATGTAATCACATATGCTGCATATTGAAGAAGTTTGATAGCATTCCTTTGTGCAGTATTATGCGCATAGATAATCTTAAAATTGATACACAAGTAACATACTCTTAAGACAATTTCTCATTTTGAAATGGATGAGAGTGCTACTTTGAACCCGACCATTGTCCCTGTGTTCGCTGGCCTGACCACTGCTATAGCAAACACTATGGTTGTCTCGTCCTTTGCTCAGGGGGTACGCATGCTGCTGGCGTTCCTACTGGATGGGATGGGGTTCCAAAAAATGCAGTGAAAAAAGATGTGAATAGTGTGTAGGTAGAAGTTGGTGCTCCCTCTATGGTTCCTTCTAAGAACGTGAATATTGGTGTGAACTATGCGCATGCTAAGACAGGGACTAGTCTGTCTATTCATGGGCAGCATGCTCCTGGTGGCCCTTTGTGGACATTTGCAGTAGTGACTGGTTTAGGTGCTTATCATTCATCCCAGGGGGTTCCGTCCAATCCCTTGTGCCCTTCTTCTCCTGTTGTGGTGTGTGGCCCTAAGGTCACATAAAATGAAGAGTTTTACCACAATAGAGGAGTGATGTGTAGGTTCAATGGATTATGGCCTTCTTTGCTTGATCTTCACAATTGGGTCATGGAGTCATGGAAGTCATTTGTTGCTGGTAAGACTGAGCTTTTTCCCTGTGCACGTGGATTCTTCATCGTGACTTTTGCTTCTTCCAAGTAGTGAGATTTAGTGCTTGATAGTAGGGTTTGGATGTGGGGGGAACACTCCCTTTCCATTAAACCCTAGACTCTTTCTCTCAATCCCCTTATTGAGCTACTTAATATCAAGCTGATTTGGGTGTGTCTCCTGAATCTCCCCCTCCAATTTTGGGAGGATTCTTGGTACGAGGGCATTGGCAGCGCCATCAGCCATTTTTTGAAGGTAGATTCTACTACCTCCTTCATGGGGTACTCCAGGGTTGCCCAAATTTTGGTAGATATTGACATCTCCAAAAACCTTTTTGGAGATGTTTTGATGGTAGGGGAATGGCCTTGGAAACAACTGTTGGACTATGAGGGTATCCCCTTTAGATGTCGGCATTATTTTGCTATTGGTCATGTGGCTTCCAGTTGTTCTCTATCGTGCCGCAAAGGTGTTGCAACTTAGTGGAAGGATGCTCTTTTGGATCACTTGACTATTAGTGCTTCCTAAGAGGTTGATTTGTCTATTGGGGATGATTCCTCTCAGGAGGATGAGCTCCCTCTTTAGACTGTTCTTGAGGGGGTGGTGGTGGCTATTCCAAACCCATTGACTTCATTTGATTCTTCTAATCATCTTTCAGCTACCATGTCGGCTCCCTCTACCTTGAGCCAGATCACTACTGCTTCAACTACTTTTCTTCCTTTAGTTTTGCCTAGTTTAGACTTGTCAATTCTGTGCACAGTGTCTTCAGGCCAGGCTACTTTTTCCTCTACTTCAGTCACTCTTTCGATTGTGCCTGACCTTCTAAGTCAGCCTCTTTGTTTGTGCCTTCCTTGGCTGCTACTACTCGGGAGGATCCCCCCTCTTGCCTCATTCTGAGGATTTTGACTCAGAGGTTTGTTGGACTATGGTTCAACATAGAAAGAAAGGGCTCCCCAAATCTATTGCGGAGCAACACCCTAGGGCTAAGGGTGTTAGGTTTGCTTGTTTGGGATCTGCTATTGTGTAGATCCCCTGTCTGATTTTTTTGCTGTCAGTGTGCGTCCGATGCACTATTTTAGTTGCCTTTTGGGCTGTTGGTTTCTTTCAGCTTGGCTGCTATTGTTCTATTGTGCCCTACGTTTTCTACCCTTGGGGCCTGGGTTGTAAAGGGTTCAACCTCTATAAGCTGCTTATCTTAATCAAAAACATCCTCTTAAGATAAATTTGTAAGATCATCAAGGCAATATATCTCACATAATATGGTGATAATTCTCATACAAGATTGGAGAAAAAAATGCATGATTGGCATTAGCCTCAAAGACAATGCACGTGTAAGCCAAAACCTAGTTAGAAATAAGCTTTTTGTAATAGTAAACCATCAATAGACACTTGTACCCCAATATGTGATTTGTGTTCATAGATATTGATGGCAATATGTAATCACATATTCTGCAAACTTGGGAAGTTTGATAGCATTCCTTTGTGCAATATTATGTGCACAGCTACACATGAGTAACATGCTTTTAAGATAACATTTGTAAGATCATCAAGCCAATATCTCTATCATTATCAATTTATCATTTTATGTTTTAAAGCTTACAACAGAACACAAAATTCCCTCTATAACCTATGCCCCTCTCCTAACTTCAAATTTAATGCATTGAATACACTTACTACGTATCTTACTAATAAAAGAACATGGTGTTACAGTGCAGCAAATATTCATCATGTTTGTTTTATGTACAAACATTTTCATAGTGCAAAAGTTTGCCCTTCTATTCAACAGGCTCTAACTAAATACTCTGTGATTTATAATGAAAAGAAGTTAATTTACCAACATCTTGCACCCAGATTTATGACAACTTTCCTGGTTAACCTTTGGCTTTCACTAGGTCCATATATTTTTGAAGTTAAAATAAAATGGCTTCAATCTAATCTTCTGACACTTTCTCAAGTTTGTACAAAATAAGCAAAGCCTCATGTAAAATACTACAACCAATCCACCAAATTTGAGTCAAATTTCCTGGTTAATCATACATCATATTGATGTCCATCTATTTTAGAAGATCTAAAAAATGCCTTCAACTGGTCTTCTGACTCTTTCTCTGAAAACCCTACATTTTTGCAGAACCTCTTGTTCAATGCTAAAAACTATCCATCATAGAAACATTTTTTTTTCAAGTATTTTTAAGAGTGTAAATATACTTATCTTCAATTATTCTCCCTTAATATTTATGGTGTCAATAGCCATAGGCATAAGATATCCAAAATGTATAATGTAGAACATGAGATCCCACTTTGGAGTTTAATGTCTAGTCGATACCCTCTGAAATAAAAATCAAAAGATTGAATGAAATTATATTATAACTGAAAGTGTATAACTACAAAATTTGGTTTATATACACACCATACATTTATTTTATAAGGTTGTGGCCATCTTCATAGGATTATAGACATTGATAACACCTTATATGCTATGAGCCTACACTCTTATAGCCTACTCATTTCTAATCAAATTATTGTATAATTTAAAATAAAGCATGCCTAAATAGTAAACATTATTTCACCAACAAATGCATCTCTGTATAACATCTCTCTACATGCTCACTCATTTCTCACTCTCTATGAGGAAATTGAAGCTATCCATGACAAAATCTATAGACTGTATATGCAAATTACTTCAACGATTGGATCTCATCCTGGAGTCCTCAATTCATACATTATTCAACACAATTTTTTAACATCTAAGGAAGCATCCTTTTTTGAGAAATTACCATCAAGACTCCATCTATTTTTAACTTGATTGACACCGTGTTCTAATTGAAAGTGTTTCCACCCATAAAATTTGGTGTTTTATAGGCATACTGCTTGTAGATTTCCTTTATACTCACTGGTTTAAAGACATTGTTAAAATCTCTTCAAGAAAAACCCTTTACCTAATATATTTCACTTGTTTTAATCAATCAATTTCACATGTTGAAATGAAGCATGACTATCAATGGCACCAGCAGTTGACATCTCTATGTAGCATCTCTCTACATACCTACTCATTTCTGACATAGGGTTTCAATGTCAATCGAGAGGAAATCCAAATGGCTTTGAGAAAAATAAATAACTTCAGACCAAAATATAGGAGTATCATCTGTCAGAAAAATAGTTGTAAAAGAGACTAGACATGGAGCTCAACATCTCCAGTTTCCTCTGTCAGCAATTTCAGTTTATCACTTCCTTGGCAATGATTAATGTTGATGTTCAAATACACTATTATTTAAATCTCTATATTTTTGTTTATGTCGGGAATTTTATTGCCACACAATGCCAAAATTAATTGGAAAGATGGAAAGCCGAAAAACATCTAGAATTACTATTGACAATATGCGAGAAGAAAACAAGAAACAAGCTGAGTTGATATTAGAGAAAATCCAACTGTCAGACAAACCCAATTGAAGTTAGAGAAAAAAACAACTCTTATCACAAGCCAATGAATATCAGAATGTGTTTTGGGAAGCGCATATTCTGTTGCATTTCTTAAACATAAAATTCTCAAACAAAAAGAGCATAAAGGTTCTTAGTGTTAGGTTTCAGGATTTGGTAATGTTGAGCTGTGTTATGCCTTAATATAATTTGTTATATTGGTGATGGATGCGTTGAAGTTAAAAGCTATTTATATGGTTCTATGATGTTTGGATGCAACATGATTAACTTCCTAAAAGGTTTATCTTGTCATGTTTTTGATTTATTGCTTAATCCTACATGGCACTCAAGTCTCGGTTCATGTGAGTGATGTGTAAAATGCTTTTATTAATTTTTCCCTCTGGTTAATTTAAGAACTTATTTATCTAAACACCAAATTAGGTCAAATCCAAAGATCTCCAGCTACTAGCAAGCCATACAAATCAGTGTATTTGGTGCACACAACTGAGGATGTGGCAGTGGAGAGGTTCTGCATGAGCTCATGCAGATACATTGAATCTAAATCATTGATACATTTAGTTTTGCAATCAACTTTGGAAGCAGCCTTGGCAGCTAACATATGTAGTTTCATCACTTCATTTCCTGAAATAAAATTTAAAGTGGTGGTTTTATGTAGGGTTTTATATCTATGGTACACATCTTGGTTAAACAGAGTTGTTGTTTTTACATGGTTTTCACTTTACAAGCTCTCACTGCTAAGGCACTTTCTTTAGATTGACCACATCTCTTTGAGGCATTATGTCAAACAATTCTTGTGCCTTGTCTAGGCTTCCACATTTTGCATACACATCTACCAAGAAAGTTGTAACTACAACATCTGTAACATCTGACAAAAGTGCTCTGTCCATTATGCTTTGATGGATGTCCATACCCTGTTCCAAAGTTCCCATTTTGACACAAGCAAGGAGGATGCTGGCAAAAGTTGTGTAATTTATCATTACAGCTGCTAGTTGCATTTGGTTCCACATTTTGCTTACATGTCTACCAGGGTAGTTGCAACTATAACATCTAACAAAAAATTTGCCTTCTTTTATCCTTTGATATATGTCCATGCCCTATTCCAAAGCTCCCATTTTGGCATAGGTAGGCAGAATGCTGGAGAAATGTTGTGGAATTTGGCTTTACAACTGCCACTTGCATTTGGTTGAAAGTTTGTAAAGCCTTTTTAAAAAATCCAATTTGTGCATACCCTGCAATCATGGCAATCCATGAGACCACATTTCTTTGAAGCATTCTATGAAACAATTCTCTGTCTTGTCTATGCTTCCACATTTTGCATACATGTCTACTAAAGCATTTCCAACTATAATATCTAACAAAAAACCCCCTTCCATTACCCACTTCCAAAGCATCCATTTTGACAAAGGCAGGGAGGATGTTGGCAAAGGTTATGGAATTTTGATTTACACCTACCAATTACATAGTTCCCCCCCCCCGCCCCCCCACCCCAAGAAATTTTAGTCACATCACATGTCTTATGTTTTATGCTATTGGCGAATCAACTGATACTTGTCCACTACCTTGGTTAGTAAATAGAAATCAAACTTGCAACTTGTCATACTAGACTGTAGCTAGAGAGCTTCTCCAATTTCTCAAAAGATAGAGTAGAAATTCCTACTTGTATGTAAGCTAAATAGACTACACAACCTGAAAATAAACAATTTTTCCACTTGAAAGAGTTATACATGTATTTTAGAAATTCTAAGACTGACTTATATTATGATTTCATATTTTTTTACTATTGCTCTATGTGGTAAAATTTACTTTTACAAAAACTATCCTTATGTCATTTTCATGTATGATCTTTTAGAAAAGAAATGGTGGCGACTGCCTCCTAGCCTGCTTGACAGTCACATATATAGGTCAAGCTTTGTGTTTCCATTGGTTAATGGTTGACATAACTAAAATATACTTTGTTAGTATCACTTGTATGCTTATTTAATCAAGTCATGAAAGCATGGAACTTTGAACAAAGATAACCTAGATTTATAGGTTTAATCTTTGTCATAATTTGGGCAACAAAAATATATTGTATTATATTTAGTAAATGAGGTGCATCTGTATATAAAAAATTGACTTGGTTCTAGAATGAAAGCTTGGAAATCATTTATCAATATAATATATTGACATTAGAGATTTTGTTGCTTCATATTCTTTGTGATGGTTGTAGTCTTGTAGACTTTGCATTTGCTTTAATCAAATGTTTGTTGCCAAACATTCACTTCAGTTGGGAATAGAGAGAAACATTGCTTGAGTTTTTTTTGATATAGAGAAACATTTAAAACTATTATATCTTCATTTATGTTGGGTGGCCACCCTCGGTAACTATTATTCTTGCCCTAAGGAAATGGAAGCGGGCACCCCTCAAATCTGAGTGGATGGATTTCTTCTCTCCTCCTATGCACAAGAGACACACCAAAATTTTATGTGGAAAACCCTAAAAGGGAAAAACCATGGTGAGGACTACCTCACAATATAAAGTAGTATCAATACTGAATTATGAAGAGGCTCACTGCTCAGGGCTCACTACCCAAAAGAATGCTCACTACAATATGTACATTGCCAAAAGGGGTGGCTCACTACCAAAATGGCTCATTGCCATGAACTGATATGATAGCATCTACCACATGCCTGAGTTAAGTTCCAATGAAGAACAATACATATCACCTTTGTTGCCTCACAACACAAACATCTTCATCTTAGCATCTTCGCTCCTTCACACAAATATTTTACACTCATTTATATCAATCATCAACCTTGGAACATACATCAAGGTCGGCAACACATTCTACAACCTTTTGAACAGTCTCCAAGGTCAACAAACATACACAATTCAAATTAGGTCTAGACCTATTTACAGTCTTGTGAAGCAAAGAGATAGAAGAAAAATATTTCATAGATTAGTTCAGACCTAAATACATCTTCACATGCTTCAACATTCTTCAACATGCTTCCACAATCCACAAAGCACATCTGCAAAGAGTGTAAACAACTAGGTTGGCCAAAACTGGTGTTAACACTAGGATCTTTAGGCACATGCTTCTAATAGCACAACCATAATGTGTGGACCAAGCACAAGCCTTCAACAAAATCTGGAGGCATCCATGAACAACCTTAAGTCACCTGAGAACCAACAAAATTATCTGCAACACCTTTCACCTGAAGAAAGTTCACTATCTATTCACAAACAACACAGTCAAACTCTGCTACACAATAACTTGCTTTCTGGAGGATCAAATCACAAATCCTTTGGAATGAAGATAGCTAAGGACCTTATAAACATATGTCCAGAATTGTACTCCTTGAAACCATTCTGTAGAGAAATGCGAAGCAAAATACTTTCTCCCAAACATCTCTGTACAACCTAGAAACTATGTTAATTACAGTCTTTAAACTGGTGAACATAACAGTAATCCGGACCGCCAAATTCTAGATTTAGCATTTTAAAACTCTTCTCTAAAACATATCCAAATCTCACACTCCAGTTTCCAACATAGAAGAAATGTGGAGCAAAAACTCACATAGTATCCTGCAAGCTAGAATACTCTACAACACATTGTTTCCTCTGGAGAGCAAATTTTCTCAAAAGCACTTGGAAACTCAGCAAAGAGAGCAGTATACCAACATCATCAACACTTATATAAGGCATTCAAATCACTTTAACATGACAACTCAATCAAGCAACAATCAACAATATCAGAAGACACAGTTGACACCAATAACAACACAAGCATGTTGACATCAATGACAACATCGGTTAGCACATACTTGTAACAAAATGTTGCATTAATGGATTACCTATATGATTGGTGAATTATTTTATGGTGTTAACTATTAATTACTCCTTGATGAGTGAGTGGACATGTGTTGAGTTATTTTGGCTTGTGAGCCTAATTTTATCTTAGATTAATCTTGGTCTGGTTAATAATTTCTAGTAAGTAACAATGTGCATCATTTCATTGTAATTGTAATTCCCTTGAATGTGATGTTTGAGTGAAGTACCATTCATGTGTATAAAAGTAAACTCTATTGGATTCCTTAGGCAATGTCATAGAAAACCTTGTAATGATCTTCTTATGTAATGGAGACTCCTTTGGCTGAGGTGCAATACGATTCTGGGACCTCAAGTGGCCCTTTGGATTGTCATAGGTCTTCAAAAAAGAAGAGATCTGAGGGTATTGTCAAGATGAAGATGTGTACTTAGCTGTTTGGTGAAATTTGGTTGCAAACCACCCTAACTTTCTTTTGTTGGGTTGCTTGGGGTCCTGGACCCTTTGTCTGTTTGTCTCATTGTTGAGCTAGTCATGCATTGCTCTACTATTAGTTGTTCTTTCTAGTTTTGTTGGGCTTCCTTGCTATATCTCTTCTCTTGTACAAGGGTCTGGGCCCTTTCAAAATCCCTACTTACCTTAATCAAAAACATGCTTTTAAGATAACATTTGCAAGATCATCAAGACAAAATCTCTATCATTATCAACTTATGTTTTAAAGCTTACAACATAACACAAAATTCCCTCTACAACCTGTACCCTTGTCCTAACTTCAAATTTAATGCACTGCATACACTTCCCACATATCTTGCTAATAAAAGAACATGGTGTTACAGTGCAGAAAATATTCATCATGTTTGTTTTATGTACAAACATTAACATAGTGCAGAAGTTTTCCCTTCTATTCAATAGGCTCTAACTAAATACTATGTGATTTCTAATGAAAAGAAGTGAATTTACCAACATATTGCACCCAGATTTATGCCAGCTTTCCTGGTTAACCTTTCACTAGGTCCATATATTTTTTAAGTTAAAACAAAATGGATTGAATCTGATCTTTTGACACTTTCTCAAGTTTGTACAAAATAAGCAAAGCCTCTTGTAAAATACTACAACCAGTCCACCAAATTTGTGTCAAATTTTTTAGTTAATCATACATCATATTGATGTCTGTCTATTTTGGAAGATCTAAAAAATGCCTTCAATCTGATATTCTAACTCTTTCTCTGTAAACCCTGTATTTTTGTAGAACCTCTTGTTCAATGTTAAAAACTATCCATCATAGAAACATTTCTTTTTCAAGTATTTTGAAGAGTGTAAATATACCTATCTTCAATTTTTCTCCCTTAATCTTTATGGTGTCAATAGCCCTATGCATAAGATATGTAAAATGTATAATGTAGAACATGAGATCCCACTTTTGAGCTTAACATCTAGTCGATACCCTTTTGAAATAACAATCAAAAGATTAAATGACAATATTATAACTGAAAGTGTATAACTACAAATTTTGGTTTATATGCACACCATACATTTATTTTAAAAGGTTGTGGCCATCTTCATAGGATTATAGACATTGATAACACCTTGTATGGTATGAGCCTATACTCTTATAGCCCACTCATTTCTAATCAAATAATTGCATAATTTAAAATCAAGCATGCATAAATAGTAAACATTATTTCACCAATTGCCATCTCTGCATGACATCTCTCTAGATGCTCACTCATTTCTCACTCTCTATGAGGAAATTGAGGCTATCCATGACAGAATCTACATACTATATAAGCAAATTACTTTGATGATTGGATCTCATCCTAGAGTCCTCAATTCATGCATTATTCAACACAATTTTTTAACATCTAAGGAAGCATCATTGTTTGAGAAATTACCATCAAGGCTCCATCAATATATAACTTGATTGACACCGTGTTCTAATTGAAAGTGTTTCCACCCATAGAATTTGGTGTTTTACAACATACTACTTATAAATTTCCTTTATACTCACTGGATTAGACATTGTTAAATTCTCTTCAAGAAAAACCCTTTACCTAATATACTTCACTTTTTTAATCAATCAATTTCACAAGTTGAATGGAGCATAGACATCAGTCCAAAATGTAGGAGTATCATCTATCAGAAAAATAGCTACAAAAGGGACTAGGCATGGAACTCAACATCTCTAGTTTGCTCTGTCAGCAAATTCAGTTTATCACTTCCTTGGCAATGATTAATGTTGATGTTCAAAAACACTGTTATTTAAATCTCTATCTTTTTTTTTATGTTAGGAATTTTATTGCCACACAATGCCAAAATCAATTGGAAAGATGGGAAGCAACAAAACATCTGAAATTACTATAGACAATATGCGAGAAGAAAACAAGAAACAAATTGAGTTGAGATTGGAGAAAATCCAACTATTAGACAAACTTAATTCAGGTTAGAGAAAAAACAACTCTTAACACAAGCCAAGGAATATCAGAATGAGTTTTTGGAAGCACATATTCTGCTGCATTTTTTAAACATAAAATTCTCAAACAAAAAGAGCCCAAAGGTTCTTAGTGTTAGGTTTAAGGATTTGGTAATATTTAGTTGTGCTTTGAATTAGATAATTAGGAAGGGCACGTACCCTTACAAAGAAGCCAAAAGGTGAGCTAAGTGAGTTTCATAGGCAATGAAATTAGGAAATAAAACAAGATTTTGAAAGGGCCCGTACCCTTGAACAACATAAGGTAGCCCCATTGCGAAAATAAGGACCGAACAATAGGAACTAGACGACACTAGAACTCAACCTAGCGAAATGAATGCCTTTGACTCAAGGGTGCAAAGTAGACATAGACTTAGGAAGACCTTTCTTCCTTCTCTAAATAATTGTCCATGAACTCAAAGAGTCTAAGTCCATAGAACAAGGAGAGAGAGAGGAGAATCCTCATCAAATTCCACTAACACGAAGGGAACACAAGAAGTGGGGGAAGCTTTAGTACAAGAAGTTGGGGTACCCGATGACTGAACTATCTACATTTGAACAAGAGGCCCTCATAGTCAAGCAATTGTGACCATGACCTATCCCTGATCTACAGAACCCCCCCCCCATGAACGGGTTTGGAGATGTCAATATTGACTAGAATACGGGGAAACATGGAGTGTCCTATGAAAGAGGTTGTAGAATCCACTGTCAAGAAGTGGCCGATAGCATTTCCAATGTCCTCGTAGCAGGAATCTTCCCAACACTAAAGAGAGAGATTTAGGAGCCTAACCCAAATGGCATGATGTTGAGAGGCTCAGTGATAGGGTTAAAGGAGCAAGACTAGGGTTTAATGGATAGGGAATGTACTCCCCACATCCAAACCCATTCATTCAGCACCTTATCCGACTCCTCAGGGGAATCGAAGGCCAACACAAAGAAACCCCTAGCACATGGGAACAACTCAATTTTGCCCACCACCAAGGGCTTCCAAATCTCCAAGACCTAGCTGTGAAGATCCGGTAGGGATGGCCACACATTGTTGAATCTGTAAACAACCCCAATATGCTCATAATATTCCTCATTCTCAGTAACATCCTACTGGTACACCACAAATGGGGGAGGTAGAATAGAAGGCACATGAACTACTCTTGGAGGGTGAGCAGGAATCTTCTTGGAAGAGATCGTTTCATTTACTTGAAGAAGGAGGGCCCTGAAGGAGCCACGCCCTCCTGAAGGGACCCTAAATCTATTGGGCATCAGAGGAAAGCCCTTTAGAGGCGCAACAAAGGCTCCCATGAGAGGAACTGCCTTTAGAACATGTAGAACCTGGTCTCTAGCAACCCCCAAACTAGTTGCCGCTCCACCCTGAAGTTAGACTACACCCGTGGATGGGACCACGAGGGCAGGGGACTCTTACTTTGAAAATGAAATATCATCTAGCTCCTTCTCTGCATTCAAAAATCCATCACACAGGTGCTCCATCACTAAAAAATTGTAATGTAATGTTCAGTTGTTTTATGCCTTAATATAATTTGTTATATTGGTGATGGATGCCTTGATGTTCAAAGCTATTTATATGGTTCTATGATTTTTGGATGTAGCATGATTGACTTCCCAAGAGGTTTATCTTTTCATATTTTTTGATATATTGCTTCAATTCTGCATGGCACTTAAGTCTCAGTTCATGTGAGTTATGTGTACACTGCATTTATTAATTTTTCCCTCTGGTTAATTTAAGAACTTATTTATCTAAACACCAAATTAGGTCAAATCCAAATATCTCCAACTACTAGTGAGCCATACAAATGTAGTATATTTGGTGCACACAACTGAGGACATGACAGTGGAGAGGTTCTGCATGAGCTCATGTAGATACATTGATCACATTTAGTATCGCAATCAAGTTTGGAAGTAGCCTTGGCAAGTAACATATGTAGTTTCATCACTTTATTTCCTAAAATAAAATTTAAAGTGATGGTTTTATGTAGGGTTTTATATCTACCTGGTACACATCTTGGTTAAATAGAGTTGTTTGTACATGGTTTTCACTTTACATGCTACGACTACTAAGGCACTTACTTTAGATAGATCACATCTCTTTGAGGCATTATGTCAAACAATTCTTGTGCCTTATCTAGGCTTCCACATTTTGCATACACATCTACCATGAAAGTTGTAACTACAACATCTGACAAAATTTCTATATCCATTATGTTTTGATGGATGTCCATACCCCATTCCAAAGTTTGCATTTTGACACAGGCAAGGAGGATGCTGGTAGAAGTTGTGGAATTTGTCTTTACAAACACAAAATGCATTTGCTTCCACATTTTTCTTGCATGTCTACCAGGGCAGTTGCCTCTATAACATTCTGAAAAAAATTCCGCCTTCCTTTATCCTTTAATATATGCCCATGCCATGTTACAAGGCTCCCATTTGTTGGGATATGGTGTTATACACCATTGCATAATTTGATATATTTTATAATGTTGTAATTAAATAATTATTTAGTTGTGATGCACCTAGGTGGTGTGGTTAATTACACTATGTAATTATTTGGGTCCACTTTATGTTGTACTGTAACATTGGGATATTATTTGTATTATTTGATTTATTGGGAAAAGTTAATACCAATAGTCAAATGTGGGGTCAAGTGGGTATGTGTTACCTATGGTTTTGGGGTACATGGTTTTATCAATGTAATGTGTGAGCTTATATTATAAAAGAAAGCACAATGTTATTTTTGAGGTTGGCTAGATTATTCATTATAGGTGAATGAGAGGTTTTGTGAGAGGCTGTCATTGTATTGAGATCTCTCCTGTAAGTGCATATTGTGAAGCATGGCAAACTTGATATGTGGATTCATGCTTGTACACATGGAGGTTGCATTGGAGGTGCTTGATGCTTTAGGTGTATTCATTGTAACTCTTGTATTGCTTTACTATTGAATAATATATGGAGTATGGATGCTTTTGCAGGCTGGGTTTTTCCATGCAAAAGGTTTTCCTAGGGTATATCTTGTATTCCCTTGTTGCTTGTTCATTTGATCTTTGCATTATGGTTATTTCCACATCTTGTTTCTCCTATTGGGTTATGTAGAATTGATTTAATTAGACATGCAAATTTCTAATAGTTGGTATCAGAGCCATGTTTATGGTTGAGGGAGGTGTGAGCTCCCTAGATGTGTATAACTGTTGTGTGTGTAGATCAGGTGCAAAATAGAAGCCATGGCAAAGCATGAAAGGATTGAAGGCATTACAAGGTTTTGTGCAAGTTGTATTGCAGATTTGGTGTTCTAGGTATTAGAGATTTGTTGTGCATGTTGTAGATCTGGTAATTGAAAATTCATAGCTGAAGAGGGTTTTGAGGAGGAAATTTCACATATGACCTCCTAGGACAAAATGAACCTTGCCATTAAGTCCAAAAGGCCTGAGAGACAAAGATTCATATAAAATTTGCCTATGTTTGGTTACTAGACAAAAATACAAAATTTTTTAGACTCTAGGTTCGCCGATATGACCATACGACTGTCGCAGTGTGCAAAGGTATGTTGAATAATTTTTTTTTCCTGTACAATGTCTTTTTTAATTTTCTATGGTTTTGAAAAAAAAAAGTTATCAAAAATTAAAACTATAGAAAGGCTTTTTGAAAAAAATTCAAGATATGGAAAAAAAGTAAAGAACAACAATTATTTTTTTTTTTTTTTTGGGGGGGGGGAGTAGGTGGTACGTAGACTGCCATACACCCCTATCCCCTATGCAAAATTTGCAGAGGGTACTGACGGGGTACTGCCAACGTACGTCGGTTGGCCCTGCATGTCCCCCATCTTGCTACCAACAGTCTGCAAGTCCCCCCCACGGGGGTTTTAAACTTTAAAAAATTTTGAAGGTGGCTGAGAAATTTTGGCGGGGAACATTTAAATTTTTTTTATGGCAGTTAAAAAGTATTAATGTCAATGATTATAACATTTGACATTTCAGACTTTAATAAAAAAATTTAAACCTCCTATGAAATGCATTTCAAGTCCAATGAAGACATTAAAACAATTTTGAAAAAAAATTCAAATCAGCCTGTCAAATACATATGATGATGTCAGTAGTTAGCCCCACCACATCAGCACTACCATCTTTCCCAGTCAATGCACAATCATGCTTGCGTCAGTGATGACATCAACATTGTACAAGGCCCACCAGTGGTCCACTTTTAGCCCTAGGAGTGCCTTTTCTTCCGAGGGGCATAACTTTCACATACAGTATCAGTTCTTTGACTTCTTTTAGGCATCGGAAAGCTCTCTCTGAGAACTACGTAGTGGTGTAGGTTTCATGACCATATTTTTCTATTTGTGTTAGGATTTGATGCGTAAATCTCGCATTGTTCTGGTACATATTTATGCTCATAACTTTTGCATACGGAGTCAGATTTGTGATTTCAAATAGGCGTTGGAGAGATCTTGCAGTGTACTATAGTTTGAATCATGTAGATTTTTAGTTTGGTGTGCAAAGAGAGTTTTGTACTTGTTTTGATCACTTGTAGGAGCTTGAGATTTAGAGTGCATTTAAGATTGCATTCAAATGGATATTTGGGCACAAACTTGTGGGAGTTCTTGTTATGAGACTATTAGTATGGTATAGCAGGTTTTCATATTTGGAGCTTCCTAATATAGGTTTACAGGTGGTTTTCTAGAGTTACGACTTTGATGGAGACATGTATAGGTTGTCTTCTATTTTGAGGACATGGTTGATACTCGTGTGAGACTTGGAGTCTCGTTTCAGTGGGAGTTAAGTATAGGTATAGTGATGATGATGATTATTGTGTCATGGATATGCAGGCACACTTTTGCATTGGCACAACATGATCATGTATGCGATTGATAGGTATGGGATATGATGTTCGACTCATGATTATAGGTGGTGTTGTTTTAAGGGATTGTTCTTATCTCCTGGATGATTGATTAGTTCCTTGACTATGGTTACTTGTTTGTGGACTTGTTGGCAAATCTAATCTAGATTTGATTTGGTGTTTGAGTCTTGGAGTCTATAGTTTATCTTCTTTGATATCTCAGTTTGCATATTACCGGTATAATGATGAGTTTGTATGTGACATTTTTTTTGGATCTACGAGTTATGTAGTTTTGTAGGCTGATTACCTATTTAGCTACAGTGAGATGACTCAGATGTGGACTATCTATATCCACCAGATTGATTCAGTGTTTATGCAGACTTTGTTAGTTAGCCTTGTTTGTGGTCATTTATGCAGAGGCATGTTGCTTTGGGATAAGAGGATGGATGATTAGAGTGCCTGGATAGTTAGTTGTTGGGACTTGCATCATGTTTATCAGGATGTCATGGAGAGCTTGGATACATGGTTTTATTTTAGCTTTTGACAATGATGATTTTATCTCCTTGTTTGGAGGTTTTGGTTTTACTAGACCTTTTGGGAGCTGTTGATGTTATAGTGGGATTCCTTGATTGGTTTGGAGCCATGGATAATCTTTATTTAGTAGATGGTTTCTTTGTTGTCATGGATAGCTCGGTATCATAGTTTTAGTGGGAGCTTTGGTAGCATGTTGGATTCATCATACGTGATGGATGATCTTCTGCAGTGGATGTTGGTGTCATGGAGGAGCTCTTGGTTTTGAGAGTTCTTTGACATTTTAAGCTCTGTTGATAGTAGATGGTTATCTTCATATGTTTGGAGATGTTGACATCTTGGTTTACCATGGAGGACTTATTTGAGTCTTTGGTTGAGGTGTCGGTTTGTGATTTTTTAGCTTGACATGTGTATCCTTTGTTTAGAGATGTTGATATTATGTCATGGTTTACTCTTGATACTAGCTTAGAGTTTTGGCATGATACAGGTTCTCTTGAGATAGGATGTATGCATCATTGTACACTTTGTTGCATGTGATCTCTTTGCAGGAGATGGTTAGATCATGATGTCATGATGGGATTCTTGATTATGCAGATGTATAGTAGGAGCATTGACAGTGCTCTTATTTGTTCTCTTAATATCAAGTACTTTAATCATTTGCTTGATTACTTCATGATGGTGCTATGTTGCATTTGGAGTTTGGCATGTATTGGTCAGTTATAAGTGCTCACAAATACTTGGAGATGTAGGTGAGGATGGAATTCTCTTTTGATTAGAGACACTTGTTGAGATGATTACTCTTTGGAGGTTTTAGTAGATAGACTGAGGAGCCTTACACCTGGATATGAACATGAGTTTATTAGAGACTTAGAGGAGATTGTTCTTAGAGAGAGTCATTGTGGCTTAGTGTATCCTGGAGGAGCATTCTCATTCCCCACTCTTGGTCTACTCGGTGGTTTATCATCTATGAGGTATTTCCCATCCTTTTAGATGAATTTTGCTTTGTCTTTCATCTTCTCATAGATATACATCTTGAGCTACAATTATTGGTTCTAGATGGTTCATTTGAAGGATGTTAGCATGGTTGTCTCCTTGTTCATATGGTTTGATTTATAATGTTCATTATGAGAAGTTTAGGAGATGTGATTGGTCTTATTCCTGGTTATGGAATGGTTATGTGTTTGATCTACCTTGATTAGAGTGGCTTACATCTATGTTGGTTACATGTTACATATGCTCATTTGATCTTATGAGATTGAATGGTTGGGTGTTGTTGAGGCTTTTCATTTGGGGTTGTAGAGGAGATCATACTTGACACAGATTAGCACTTTGAGGTATTTGTAGAAGGACATTATGATTTACAGGTTTCCTCTCTTTGTCTTAAGGCTATTTCCTAGAGGATCATGTTGATATGGTTGGACTTGGGAGAGTTATGGTGACACGTTGTGAGAGAGTATGCAACGATTTATGATGCATATGTGGATCATTGTGATTGTTCTTGGTACTACATTGGCTTGTTGATTAGCCACACCTTGGTTTGAGTGTTGTTTGATAGACTTGGTATGTCTTGGATCTATTTTTAGATTTGACATTACCCATGTAGTGGGAGTTCCTAGATGTATGTATTCTTCATTGGTAGGTTTTATTCATGGAGCTTGTTATTGCAGTATATGAGTTGGATATGTTATTGGGATGAGTTTATTGATGTTGTTGATACCTATGAGGTATGGATGGTTGGATGTATTAGCATATGCTATGGGTGCTATTTCCTATCATGTGGGTTTTTTTTACCTTTGACAGCAACTTGGAGCCTTGTGTTATCACTTGGATTCGATGCTTGTGTTCTTTGGATTGGTGCATCTTCACCTTGGCATGTTCCTTTTCTTTCATAGGTGGCATGTTGGAGGATGAGAGGATTTCTTGCTTGAGATGTTGGTCACTTTGATTTTATTGCAAGTATCTTGATGGAGCACGAGAGCATGCCAGAGATTCATGTGATTTCATGTTTGCCTATGGTGATGTATTTCATTGATTGACCCTTATGCAATGTATACAACAAGTAGGAAAGTGTTGGGATATGGTGTTGTACACTATTGCATAATTTGATATATTTTATAATGTTGTAATTAAATAATTATTTAGTTGTGATGCACCTAAGTGGTGTGGTTAATCACACTGTAATTATTTGGGTCCACTTTATGTTGTATTGTAACATTGGGATATTATTTCTATTATTTGATTTATTGGGAAAAGTTCATACCAATAGTCAAATATGGGGTCAAGTGGTTTTGTGTTACCCATGGTTTTGGGGCACATGGTTTTCTCAATGTAATGTGTGAGCTTATATTATAAAAGCAAGCACAATGTTATTTTTGAGGTTGGCTAGATTATTCATTGTAGGTGAATGGGAGGTTTTGTGAGCTCAGCTATCATTTTATTAAGCTCTCTCCTGTAAGTGCATATTGTGAAGCATGACAAGTGATGTGTGGATTCATGCTTGTACATATGGAGGTTGAATTGGAGGTTAGAACTTCTAATATTGGGGCATAAATACTAGCAGAAATCCAAGAAGTGTCATCCCTTAGGTGAAAAAACTAAGTTGTAACATGGTTGGAATCCTAATATAATGCCACCCCTTTAACCACTTTAGGATTCCAGAAAGTGGCAATGCCACCAGAATCCCCTTCAACACTAACCCCATGAAAATTGCTATCCTTAAAGAACTTATTATTAAATTTACTTATCTTAACAACTTGTATTTTAGTTTCCTGAATTAGTAAGTTATCTAGTTTATGCTCCTGGATAAGGTTCATCAGGAGATCTTGCTTATGGGTATTATTCATCCCCCTGACATTCCATGAGATTATCTTCATTTCCTTGAATTGGGAGTGCTTTTAGAGAACATGTTTGGGATGGTTTGATGTAAACCATCAGCAATTTCTCTCTTAATGACTCTCTCCCTTGTATCTCTTGAAGTGAGTTTACCTTGGGTTTTAGGATCTGATCCAAAATCTACATTTTTCTTGTTTCTAGTATGGATCCACCTTCTTTTCCCACCTGGGGGAGTTGATATCAAATTTATATTGTTCTTTTTCCCTTTAGCCTTGGATTAGATGTTCACATTAGTGAGTTCCTTCTTCTTGTATGGTTCCTTACTCTTTCGCTCCAAGCCTAACTCTCTACTGGTATTAACCATATTGGCTCCCCCCAGTATAAAGACTTTAGAGGAGAGAGACTACTCTCTAGATCCTCCTCAATCATCCTTTCATCCCTAGACTACTCTACCCCAAGAACAAATTGGGGAGGGGTTTCCTTATAAGGGGAGGAACTTTCATACTCCTTTAACACATCTTGACCATCCAACTATGTTTTCTCATCAGCAACACTCAACTCTTTATCTATAATCATTTCATCTTCTTCAAAAGTAGGGTTTTGTTTCAATGAGGTAAGATCCACTGACTTTTCTATATTTTGACTTTGAACCTCAAGGAGGCTCTCCATCTAGGTGGGAGGATCTCCCATTAACATATCCACTTTTCCAACCAGCCCTTTTTCCTTCCAAATGTGATGCTAGGGTTTGGGTTTCTAGATAGGACACTACTTTGTCTAATGACCAACTTTATTTCATTTGAAATAGGAAAAGGGGATGGACTTAAACTCCATTGATTGCTTCTAGACCCCTAACTTAGACTTGATGTTAATCGAAGAAGGGAGGTTGGAAGATTGTTCAATGCACATTCATATCATCATAAAACCAACCTCCTTCTCGAGACTATCATAGCATCAATGGTTAGGAGTTTGCCAAAGGAGCTAGTGATACCATGAAATACCTCTTCATTGAAAAACTCCATAGGTAGAATAGAAAATCTTACCCACACTGGGGAAATATTAAATAATACTTTAGCTGGGTCAAACCTCGTATCCAATTTTCTCAAAACCACAGTTGTCTTGTTGATAAACTAAGGCTTCTTTGCCAAGATGTTACATAGGTCTTCTTCACAAGAAAATGGAAAGGATAAATACCCTTTTAACATGGATGCAATATCCAACTGACCTTTAGTCCTCCATCTCTTAGTGGCCCAAGCCCTAACTCTTTTAATATTAGGTCTTGGCCCCATGAATCCTCCTATCAAAGTCATCTCCATGTTAGAGACACCTTTATCAAAAATGCAATCTAGGATACAAATGGAGAGCTCTCCCAAGAAAGGATCATAATCTACCTTCACCAGAGGGGAAGAGATTTTCCCTTTGGGTTTTGACCCTAAAAGAGACACCCAACAAATGGGTCCTGATTCCTTCACTGGTGAGTCTCCCATCGCCTGGCCATTATTTATTACATTCTTGGATCCCTCAAACTGAGCATCCATAGTGATTTGACCAACAACTGATAGACCTTTATCAAAAAAATTTGGAACCCCTAAAGTTTCTATCTCATAAAGGCCAACCACATGTGATGTCCCACCTAGGTCAAGTGGTTTGTCCAAGAAATCTAATAGTAACACAACAGAGCTTTTCATCACATCTGGAGTCAACACTCCATCATCCTTCCCTATAGATCTTTGTCCTCCATCAGCCTCCACATCCAAAACCCTATTCCTATCCACTCAACATATGCCATCTCTTGTTGCATCTATCATCTTCTGTTGTATACTATGAGCAGAAAGTTAACATGCATTTATTTAGTTAGTGGTAAAAGAAAGATGGTTGACGAATGTCTAGAGATGGTTAGTGATGGTTTAGAGATGTTTAGGGATAAACATGGATTAATTGGAGATGTTTAGGTATGAATTAGAGATGTTTAGGGATAAGACAAAGAGTGGACAATTTTAGGTGACTATAGAATCTTGTCACATGTCTTACAAATTAGCCCAAATAATAATATAAAGTAACACTTCAATAGGAAGGTATCAAGCCTTTGTTGGACATATGCTTCACCATATATGTTGGTATTTTTGGTGCCTTTTAGTTGTATTTGAGATATGAATTGTACCCTAAACTTTTAGCCTATTGGCTGAACTCATACTGTACACATATTATTATTGGGAAACTATAATCAATTACAAAAAAGGTTCAAGCCTTAGAGGGTTCATAATTAGCTTTACCAAATGACAACAAAACAATATAATATCCTAATAAAAATGAACATGTACTCATTAAGCCTTATAGGAATTTCATACAAGACTTAAGTAATTTATATCACACACTAGAATTATAGTATTAAAAAACTAAGCCTATCTTTGAGGTGATGGGTCAAATTTTACACAAGTAGTTTACACAAAGTATTTTAATATTTAACTATTAACGTAGCATATATAGTTGTCTATACTTTACAACTTAATGCCTTAAGACAAATTATTAACAAGTCTCTTGACCCTTAACCAAGAATTTGATGATTGCCAACTGACACCCAACAATCCTTAATTCTTCCTATTATGTATCTTTGATGGAGTCCTTAAGCAATCTCTACCCCTTTCTCCTATGGATATAATGGGTAAACAAAGATCAAAAACTTCATTACAACAATAAAATATAATTGTAGTTAGATTCATGAATTTAGAGATAATATCCATTCATCTTTATTGCAACCAAAGTTACTCATTAATTCATAGAATGTAGGAACATGTGTTACCAATTTATTATTAGAGTGTAGAGGAATTTTCTTGGAGGCCAACCCAAGTATCATGCCTACTTTTCCTCCTATCTAACATTACAATGAGCTATTCAAATTCATAGGGCTATTGGTGAGGTGTGTGGCCATTTAGAGGTCTTCAACCCATTTGACTGGTGCATGGATTCTACCATCTAAGCAATTTTGTAGCTAATTTCTAGAAACAATCTAAGAAATCCATGGAATCCACCACTTAGCCAATCTAGAAAATATGGCATCCACTACTTTGCCAATCTAGAACTCAATATCACTAGCTTGACCAGTTGACACATGCACAAGCATGCATACATATAGACACACACAAGTCTCTAAACATTTGGGGGGCTACAACCACTCCAATGGGACCTAGAACATGTCAACAAGGAAATACCTTGATCACAATGTAACACCTTTCTATATACCAAAGCAACACTATCCAACTTTAAAATGAGATAGCAATCATCCTAAGAACACCTTGATAATCAAGGCAACACCTCATTATGGCAAGACACACTATTCAACTTGTAACTAAGATAGAAAATATCCCATCTCTACTAGGATGACCATCGTTTGGATTTTTGATTCACCAAAATAACCACTATGTTACTTTATGCTTGAATGACCATGGAGTTCTTCTCTCTGTAAAATGGAAACTATACAACTCCATTGATGCCTGAAGGTCAATGATCAACAATTTAGTCCATAGAGTCTTCCTTGCCATTGGATCACATGCATACTATGATACAATAGATCAAACTCATATGCAAGGATCCCAAATTAAACATGAGACCATGAGAATTATGAATTCACAAACATAGAATGGCATATTCACACAACAACCACATTGAGAACTCTAGCATGGACATAGATCATCACAATTTAATAACATCACAAGTCACACACATAATGCACATCCACAAAATATTATTTCATTAGTTTCAACCTAAGCATATACCTCATCTAAACCTTCCTCAACTTCCCTAATCTCAAATAGTCTTCACTAGTTTGCATGATGAATTGTAGCTACAATTATGGTATCAAAATTACTCCAGGAGTTGAATATGTAGATACATTTTGCATACATGTCTACCAAAGCAGTTGCAACTACCTCTAACAAAATTTCTTTATCCTATATGCTTTGATGGATGTCCATACCCTATTCCAAAGCTCCCATTTGGCATAGCCTAGGAGGATGCTGTAAAAAGTTGTAGAGTTTGACTTTACACCTGCCAATTAAATTTGGTTGAAAGTTTCTTTTCAATAAATCTATTTTGTTAATATCCTGCAATCAGGGTGTTCCATGAGAACAAATTTCTTTGAGGCATTTTGTCAAATAGTTCACATGCCTTATCTATGCTTCCACATTTTGCATCTCTATATATTTATCTCTCCCTCTCTATATCCTCCAGGCCGCGGATTAATATGGAACACAATTCCATATTAACAGGTGTAATTTTGAAGGTATGTTGAAGCATCTATAGGAAAATTGTGTGGTAAACAAAATGTGTTAAACCTCCTTCAGTCTACCCTCTTTTGTATTGATTTAAGATTGAGATTGGCAATGAATAACATTGTATGATTATGCGTTGGTAATCATTCAACCACAATAGAACACCACCATATTCTTCAGATTCAAGTACCGTTGCTAATTTTTCTCATCTAGATATTGAATTGATTGCTAATCAACTATTTGGTTTAGGCATCTTATTATGGCAATGTGTCCTAGCCAATGAAAAGGGTAATTTTGAACTTAGTTCAAGTTGCATTATAAATTAAACATAAATTATGATGGACTACATAAACATCTTCACATCCTTTTACACACTAGATAAATTTACATAACTAATGATTAGTGAGTTCTAAATTGTACTTAAGAGGTTTGGCTCATAGTTTGATGTTTTTTTAATGAAGCTGATATGTCCAGTGAGAGGAAATATGACTAGAACTTGTGATAGGTCCCTAGTGCATTAACCCCGGCTGCTTCAGATGCTATCAAGTTTGTTGTGTTGTGAATTAACTAGGACCCAATCAAAATCAAACAAATAGAAGCACAACAGTACGATGAACAAGAATAACAGGTATTCAACTCACATAAGCATACCTACTCAGTTCAACAAAAATAAGTCTCAATTTTAAGACTCATTTTCTATTTCAAATCCAAGCATAAAAAAATAGAAAATAACAAGAGAGAAGACTTATCTCTCCATAGAGGCTTCCTAGAAATGAAATCTTCCAAGCTTGCTTCCATTCTTTCAACTCCCAAGACCAAATTGTTCTCCCAAAAATCCTCTCCCATCATGTATGAAGAATAACTTATAAAAGTTCAAAATGAGAGCTTTTATAGGAGTGTCATATCACTCTTCTCTATTCAATGTGAGGAAGACACATGGCACCTCTCTAACCCCTACTCCCACCTTCCTCACATCACACAAAATGGACATGACTACTCATATAAATTCACGTGGGTCTTAAATGGATATGACCACTTATGTGAGTTTGCACTGTTTCAAATGGACAAGACTAGTTAGTCATGTGAATTCACATGGGTCTCCTTGCAAAGGCATGGTATTCACTTCCTCAATCTACACATTTGAAAAATCATAAATTGACTTGGTGTTTTGAGCCAAACATCCATGCCTTCATAAATGGGAGCTCTTTTTAAGATCCCTTAAAGTACCTATCCATGCCCCTAAAACACATCCTACATAATTCTTTAAGTACCCTACCCATAGATACTTAGGTTGGGGTCCAAAAAAAAGCATTTCAATACTGAATTCCACCTTTTTATAGTAATGAAAAATGACCTTAAAATTTCTATATAGGTTTGCATTCTTACCCACACATTATGACACATGAAATACACCTAAGCACTATCACCTGAGCTAGGGCTCCAAAACTAAAATTTAAACACTTAAAATAATGTAGTTCACACTTAAGGGGGTTTTAGTCGACATTAGGCTATGACATTTGTCTCATGAGAATACATGGTTAAAACACATTGCTTCACAATCTGAAGTAGGTTAAAATTAGGTTCTTGATGATTCTTACATTCTCCTATTGGTTACTACACATACACACTTATTACAAACATTAATATATCCATAGTGTATACGGTCAAGTAACACAATCAAAATTATACTATTCAATTGTAATAATTGAAGTAAATCACTTACGAATTGTCATAATCATTAGCATAAAATCATATTTCAATTAACTTTAGTTCATACTGATTATATTTCATCCAATTCACAATAGAAATTAAACTATCAATTAAGACCGTGAAATCCTTTTTGCCCATGCTCAACTCACAGAGATGTATCTTGATAAATCCAGCATCATTTTCTAGCTAGTATAAAAGTGTCTGGGCTTCTTCAATGGTAGCTATTCCCAAGAGAAGCAAATCACTCTCACGCAATAGCTTTGAACCATATTGTAGCTGAGGACGACACTGCCGATAGAATGGGCTACAATAAATCATTATAAATCAGTCTATGATTGTTGATCCTCCAAACCTTTGCCTACTTGCACGTGAAAGAATCTTGTCACATCCATACCTCAACATCCCATTTTCTTTTTTAAGAAATATCAAAACTCAAGTTTATTATCAATACAAACTTCATACAAGGTAATAATCAAACAAATTATCCAAGTGCATCTCTAAATATTAGAGACAAGCTTTTAACCTTTCAAGCACCATAGTTGCAATGTTCCTTTTTAGTAATGGGCCACCCATGCATAACTGTTGTTCAGATGTATAGTCTCCAGTCCCTAGTGAAAAGGTTATTTTTATAAATTTCAATCATGTAATCTTCTGACATCATATTAGATCATAAACCCAATGACCCATTTCCTAAACTACACACATGTAGCATAATAAAAGAATACCACAGCTCCGAGTTTATTCACATCTAAAAGCTTCTGAAACATGCGGTCAATATAAATTTCTAATGCACAAACACTCCTTACAAAAACTAGAATGTCATAGGATTTAAGAAAATTAGTTGAATCTCAATATGAAGTTTTAGAGAATTCATGAGTGAATTTTGTTGATTCCAATGAAACTCCCAAAGTTGTTAGCTAATGGTTTTCATTCACTAAGAGACCAATCATTCCCAACATATAATAACTTTCATTATTAGCTTATTTTACTGATCCAAATAGAAATAAGAATTGCTAAACATCTGCATCCCCGCGATATTGTAATGCATCTCACTTAATAATCAAAATCTAGAAAGAAATAGGCATGCTCGAACCTTTTTAACATAATATTCTAGCAATCTCAGACAAGATTAGAGAAAAAAAAATTCATGATTGGCATTAGCCTCAGAAAAATACACTTGTACCCGAAAGCATAGTTATAAACAAGATTTTGGTAACAATACACCATCCAATACACTTGTTCCCCAACATGTGACTTGAGTTCATTGGTTTTGGTGAAAATGTAATCACATATGTTGCATATTGAAGAAGTTTGGTAGCATTCCTTTGTGTAGTATTATGCACACAGATAATCTTAAAATTGATACACAAGTAACATACTCTTAAGATAATTTCTCATTTTGAAATGGATAAGAGTGCCACTTTGAACCCGACCATTGCCCCTGTGTTCGCTGGCCTGAGCACTGCTATAGCGAATGGTGTGGTTGTCTCATCCTTTGCTCAGGGGGTGCACGTACTGCTAGCATTCCTACTAGATGGGATGGGGCTCCAAAGAATGCAGTGAAAAAAGATGTGAATAGTGTGCAGGCGGAAGTTGGTGTTCCCTCTATGGTTCCTTCTAAGAACGCAAATATTGGTGCAAACTATGTGCAGGGTGAGACAGGGACTAGTGTATCTATTCATGGGCAGCGTGCTCCTGGTGGCCCTCGATGGACATTTGTGATAGTGACTGGTTCGGGTACTCATCATTCATCCTAGGGGGTTCTGTCCAATCCCTTGTGCCCTTCTTCTCCTGTTGTGGTTTGTGGCCCTAAGGTCACATAAAATGAAGTGTTTTACCACAATAGAGGAGTGATATGTAGGTTCAATGGATTATGGCCTTCTCTCCCTGATCTTCACAATTGGGTCATGGAGTCATGGAAGTTGTTTGTTGCTGGTAAGATTGAGCTTTTTCTCTATGCACGTGGATTCTTCATTGTGACTTTTTCTTCTTCCAAGCAGTGAGATTTAATGCTTGATAGTAGGGTTTGGATGTGGGGGGAACACTCCCTTTCCATTAAACCCTGGACTCTTTCTTTCAATCCCCTTACCGAGCTACTTAATATCAAGCCAATTTGGGTGTGTCTCCTGAACCTCCCCTCCAATTTTGGGAAGATTCTTGCTATGAGGGCACTTGGAACTCCATCAGTCATTTTTGAAAGGTAGATTCTACTACCCCCTTCATGGGGCACTCCATGATTGCCCAAATTTTGGTAGATATTGACATCTCCAAAACCCTTTTTGGAGATGTTTTGATGGTAGGGGAATGGCCTTGGAAACAACTATTGGACTATGAGGGTATCCCCCTTCAAATGTCAACATTGTTTTTCTATTGGTCAACAAAGGTGCTGCAACTTGGTGGAAGGATGTTCTTTTGGATCACTTGACTATCAGTGCTTCCTAGGAGGGTGATTTGTCCATTGGGGATGATTCCTCTTAGAAGGATGAGCTCCCTCTTGAGATTGTTCCTGAGGGGGTGGTGGTGGCTGTTACGAACCCATTGACTTCATTGGATTCGTCTGATCATCTTTCAGCTCCCATGTCGGCTCCCTTTGCTCTGAGCCGAATCACTATTGCTTTAGCTACTTTTCTTCCTTCAGTTTTGCCTAGTTCAGACTTGTCAGTTCTGTGTACAGGGTCTTCAGGCCAGGCTACTTTTTCCTCTACGCTAGTCACTCTTTCGGTTGTACCTGCTTTTGGGTTGGCCTCTTTGTTTGTGCCTTGCTTGGTTGCTACTACTCGAGAGGATCCCCCCTCTCGCTTTGTTCTGAGGATTTTGACTCAGAGTTTTCTTGGACTATGGTTTAGCATAGAAAGAAAGGGCTCCCCAAATCTATTGCGGAGCAACACCCTAGGGATAATTGTGTTGGGTTTGCTTGTTCAAGATCTGCTGTTGTTGAGATCCCCTGTCTAGTTTTTTTTGCTGTCAATGTGCGTCTGATGTACTATTTGAGTTGCCTTTTGGGCTATTGGTTACTTTCAACTTGGCTGCTATTGTTCTATTGTGCCCTGCTTTTTCTACCCTTGGGGCCTAGTTGTAAAAGGTTCAGTGTCTGTAAGCTACTTTTCTTAATCAAAAACATCCTCTTAAGATAAATTTGCAAGATCATCAAGGCAATACATCTCACATAATATGGTGATAATTCTCATACAAGATTGGAGAAAAAAATGCATGATTGGCATTAGCCTCAAAGACAATACACTTGTAAGCCAAAATCTAGTTAGAAATAAGCTTTTTGTAATAATAAACCATCAATAGACACTTGTACCCCAATATGTGATTTGTGTTCATAGATTTTGATGGCAATATGTAATCACATATTCTACAAACTTGGGAAGTTTGATAGCATTCCTTTGTGCAATATTATGTGCACAGCTATGCATGAGTAACATGCTTTTAAGATGACATTTGCAAGATCATCAAGGCAATATCTTTATCATTATCAATTTATCATTTTATGTTTTAAAGCTTACAACAAAACACAAAATTCCCTCTACAACCTATGCCCTCTCCTAACTTCAAATTTAATGCATTGCATACACTTACCACGTATCTTGCTAATAAAAGAACATGGTGTTATAGTGCAGAAAATATTCATCATGTTTGTTTTATGTACAAACATTAACATAGTGCAAAAGTTTTCCCTTCTATTCAACAGGCTCTAACTAAATACTCTGTGATTTCTAATGAAAAGAAGTGAATTTACCAACATATTGCAACCAGATTTATGATAGCTTTCCTGGTTAACCTTTGGCTTTCACTAAGTCCATATATTTTTGAAGTTAAAATAAAATGGCTTCAATCTGATCTTCTAACACTTTCTCAAGTTTGTACAAAATAAGAAAAGCCTCATGTAAAATACTACAACCAATCCACCAAATTTGTGTCAAATTTCCTGGTTAATCATACATATATTGATGTCCATCTATTTTGGAAGATCTAAAAAATGCCTTCAATTCAGTCTTCTGACTCTTTCTCTGAAAACCCTACATTTTTGTAGAACCTCTTGTTTAATGCTAAAAACTATCCATCATAGAAACATTTTTTTCAAGTACTTTTAAGAGTGTAAATATACTTAACTTAAATTTTTCTCTCTTAATCTTTATGGTGTCAATAGCCATAGGCATAAGATATCCAAAATGTATAATGTAGAACATGAGATCCCACTTTGGAGTTTAATGTCTAGTCGATACCCTCTGAAATAAAAATCAAAAGATTGAATGACATTATATTATAAATGAAAGTGTATAACTACAAATTTTGGTTTATATGCACACTATAAATTTATTTTATAAGGTTGTGGCTATCTTCATAGGATTATAGATATTGATAACACCTTATATGGTATGAGCCTACACTCTTATAGCCTACTCGTTTCTAATCAAATTATTTTATAATTTAAAATCAAGCATGAATAAATAGTAAACATTATTTCACCAAAAAATGCATCTCTATATGACATCTCTCTAGATGCTCACTCATTTCTCTCTCTATGAGGAAATTGAGGCTATCCATGACAAACTCTATAGATTGTATATGCAAATTACTTTGACGATTAGATCTCATCCTAGAGTCCTCAATTCATACATTATTCAACACAATTTTTTAACATCTAAGGAAGCATCATTGTTCAAGAAATTACCATCAAGACTCCATCTATTTTTAACTTGATTGACACTGTGTTCTAATTGAAAGTGTTTCCACCCATAAAATTTGGTCTTTTACAGGCATACTACTTGTAGATTTCCTTTATACTCACTGGTTTAAAAATATTGTTAAAAACTCTTCAAGCAAAACCCTTTACCTAATATTATTCACTTTTTTCAATCAATCAATTTCACAAGTTGAAATGGAGCATGACTATCAATGGCACCAACAGTTGACATCTCTATGTAGCATCTCTCTACATACCTACTCATTTCTAACATAGGGTTTCACTGTCAATCCAGAGGAAATCCAAATGGCTTTGAGAAAAATAAATAACTTCAAACCAAAATATAGGAGTATCATCTGTTAGAAAAATAGCTGTAAAAGAGACTAGACATGGAGCTCAACATCTCCATTTTCCTCTGTCAGCAATTTTAGCTTATCACTTCCTTGGCAATGATTAATGTTGATGTTCAAAAACACTATTGTTTAAATCTCTATCTTTTTGTTTATTTCAGGAATTTTATTCCACACAATGCCAAAATCAATTGGAAAGATGGAAAGCCAATAAACATCTAGAATTACAATCAACAATATGCAAGAAGAAAACAAGAAACAAACTAAGTTGAGATTAGAGAAAATCCAATTGTTAGACAAACCCAATTGAAGGTAGAGAAAAAAACAACTCTCATCACAAGCCAAGGAATATCAAAATGAGTTTTGGGAAGTGCATATTTTGTTGCATTTCTTAAACATAAAATTCTCAAACAAAAAGAGCCCAAAGGTTCTTAGTGTTAGGTTTCAGGATTTGGTAATGTTGAGCTGTGTTATGCTTTAATATAAGTTGTTATATTGGCGATGGATGCATTGAAGTTCAAATCTATTTATATGGTTCTATGATGTTTGGATGCAACATGATTAACTTCCTAAGAGGTTTGTCTTGTCACATTTTTGATATATTGCTTGAATTTTGCATGGCACTCAAGTCTCGGTTCATGTGAGTGATGTGTAAAATGCTTTTATTATTTTTCCCTCTAGTTAATTTAAGAACTTATTTATCTAAACACCAAATTAGGTCAAATCCAAAGTGTAGGAGTCAAGGACAACACTGAGAGGGGGGTGAATCAGTGTTGTGTGAATTTTCAAATCTTTTACAAACTTTAATTTTTAAAAACACAAGGAGAGAAAGCTATCATTGATTTGTCAATCACATATGCACATAACTGAGAATGAAAAACAAAAAACTCATGAGTAAATCATACAAACACAGAGAGAAGATCAATATGAATCAAGACACAAGAATTGCACGAGTGGAAAACCCTCCAGGGGTAGAAAAACCACTCCAAAACTGCCTCACTGGCTTAACTTATAAGACATGCCTCACTGGCTACAAAGAAGCCTCACTGGCTACAATATGTGTCTCACTGACAAATGTTAAGGTCTCACTAATTGATAAGCCTCACTGGCATACTGTGCCTCATGGCATAGACTATTACCATCATAAAACATTGTGTGCAAGAATTGATTGCTATTCAATCTGATCTGCACCATTCAAATCAACTCATCTGCAATATATATTTCATCATTCCAATCCTCTGACATTTTATCCTTGAAATAATCTAATTCACCTGATTAGGGAAATATGTCTTCTTCACTACAAATCACATTTATCATTATCTTCACCATTGCATGTTAATCTGCACAACATCACACACCCAGTGTTATATTCTCATCTCTACAACTTCAATATCAAAACCACTTTTATTTGTCTATATTTCTCATCAAAAATAATGAACCTTTGATCTTCCATCTTCAAAAACCATCCACCTGCAATAAGAAAGACTTTTCAAATTCATACTTTCTCTGATTCATTTTTTCTCAATTAAGAACCTACAAGATCAAAATAAGATCAAATTCATATTCTTTGTATGACCATTCAAATTCTTCTTTCTCTTCATCTCCAATCTGTTCATCTTCTTTTATTTGAAATCCATCTTTTTGAAATAAAGATTTCTTATTTGCAAGAAGACCTTTCATTTTTCAAAACTCTTCAATACTTTCAATCTGCAATTTTTGTCTTAAAAAAAATATCACAATGACCCTGCAATAAAAAATAAATTGACCTTTCATTTTTATTTCTCTTCAATTTCCTCATCAAGTTCATTTGCCATTTCTTTTTTAAGATCTCACACACAAAAAAAAATATCTTCAAAAATCCATCAATAAAAACTTTCAATCAATTCTAATCATTCTTCTCCTATAAAAAAAATTCTCTCCTCAGATCTATAAAAATCTTTATCTTCATAAGAAGTTTAATACTGCACAAAAAGATGCTCATTAAAAAAAAACTTCCTTAAAGAATTTCCTCTTTATATCTTTCTTACCTTGAGAGAAGAAAAACAAAAATAGAATTAAATCTCCATAATAAATCTCCTAAAAAGACTCAAATAAATTTCCCTTAAAAACTCCTTAAAATCTTCTTTTAAGAGTCTTCTTAAGATCTCCTTTTAAAAATCCAAAAATATCTCCTTGAAAAATGTCCATTAAAAGATGCCCTTTTGTTGTTCTTTAAGAAAAATTTCCTCCTCATGTGAAAGGCTAATAATAGACCATAAAAAGATTTTAAAGTTTATGGAGAAAAACTTTCATATAAAAAATTCTTTAAAAAACTTCACTTCTACTTATTTGAGTTATGACATTCGAATTCCCTATAGCCCTCCTTTTTGGCACTTAATACATATAAGGAAGACCGCTTAATTTCTTTATGAGATAACCGATGTGCATGGTAGACATGGTAAAAAGGGGCCAGTTGCCCATGACCTCTCAATACTCCAGCAGGTTACCTTAAGTGGAGATAACCTGAAATAGCAAGTCACTTGCTAATTATAACAAAAAATAACTTATCATATGACGGGCTCAATAAGATACCTTGCATATGATTTTAGACATCCAATATGATGTTCCACTCCACACTACATGAGATTTATGCAACATCTTCTAAGGAATAAAGAATTTTGTCCAAAGTATGAACCTCATAAAGATCCTGCAATATTATTGCTTAAACCCCTATAGGAACAATATCATATCAAGAAGTATCAGACATCAAGAACATCGTGAATACTATGCATAAACTTTGAACCTTGTGAAAACTTTGAGAGATTTAGATTATTGTTTTAAACTTTTTATCAATCAAAATCTAACACAGTCATATGATGTACTCTACCATCTTCCATCTGTAATACAAACCTTAACTCTACCATCAACCATGATCAAACCTTAATACCATTGACATATGCAATGCACAACATCTATCCTCTGATCCAACATCTATCCTCTGATGCAAACCTTGAAGCACAAGCATCATATATTGTTCAACTGAGATCCTCTCAACCTTTGATATCACCTATCCATAATATGTGAGCATCAACAAATGATGTAAACAAGCAGATCAAATAAGACTATCATAACCATGAGTCTTGTATCTATCATAACTTATATATGTGAACATGAAGCAACTCTACATTAGACCCATGTGGTCAACCTTTTTGACATCAATGACAATCAATTACCATCACAAAGATCTCCAGCTACTAGTGAGCCATACAAATGCAGTGTATTTGGTGTACACAATTGAGGACGTGGCAGTGGAAAGGTTTTACATGAGCTCATGCAGATACATTGAATCTCAATCATTGATCACATTTAATTTCACAATCAAGTTTGGAAGCAACCTTGGCAGCTAACATATGTAGTTTCATCACTTCATTTCCTAAAATAAAATTTAAAGTGGTGGTTTTATGTAGGGTTTTATATCTGCTTGGTACACATCTTGGTTAAACAAAGTTGTTTTTACATGGTTTTCACTTTACAAGCTCTGACTACTAAGGCACTTTCTTTAGATAGACCACATCTCTTTGAGGCATTATGTCAAACAATTCTTGTGCCTTGTCTAGGCTTCAACATTTTGTATACACATATACCAAGAAAATTGTAACTACAACATCTACAACATCTGACAAAAGTTCTCTATCCATTATGCTTTGATGGATGTCTATACCCTATTCCAAAGTTCCCATTTTGACACAAGAAAGGAGGATGCTGGCAGAAGTTGTGTAATTTCTCATTACAGTTGCTAGTTGCATTTGGTTCCACATTTTGCTTACATGTCTACCAAAGCAGTTGCAACTATAACATCTAACAAAAAATCTGCCTTCCTTTATCCTTTGATATATGTCCATGCCCTATTCCAAAGCTCCCATTTTGGCACAAGCAGGCAGGATGCTGGAAAACGTTGTGGAATTTGGCTTTACAACTGCCACTTACATTTGCTTGAAAGTTTGTAAAGCCTTTTTAAAAAATTCAATTTGTACATACCCTGCAATCATGGCAATCCATGAGACCACATTTCTTTGAAGCATTCTATGAAACAATTATCTGCCTTGTCTATGCTTCCACATTTTGCATACATGTCTACTAGAGCATTTCCAACTATAATATCTAACAAAAACCCCTCTTCCATTACCCAGTTCCAAAGCACCCATTTTGACAAAGGCAGGGAGGATGCTAGAAAAGGTTATGGAATTTGGATTTACACCTACCAATTGCATAGTTCCCCCCTCCCCACCCCACAAAATTTTAGTCACCTCACATGGCTTATGTTTTATGTTGTTGGAGAATCAAGTGATACTTGTCCACTACCTTGGTTAGTAAATAGAAATCAAACTTGCAACTTGTCATACCAGACTGTAGCTAGAGAGCTTCTCTAATTTCTCAAAAGATAGAGTAGTAGTTCCTACTTGTATGTGAGCTAAATAGACTACACAACCTGAAAATAAACAATTTTTCCACTTGAAAGATTTATACATGTATTTCAGAAATTCTAAGACTAACTTATATTATGATTTCATATTTTAGCCATGGAAATCTAAATTATTTTTTTACTATTGCTCTGTGTGGTAAAATTTACTTTTACAAAAACTATCCTTAAGTCATTTTCATGTATGATCTTTTAGAAAAGAAATGGTGGCGACTACCTCCCAGCTTGCTTGACAGTCACATATGTAGGTCAAGCTTTGTGTTACCATGGGTTAATGATTGACAAAACTAAAATATACTTTGTTAGTATCACTTGTATGCTTGTTTAATCAAGTGGTGAAAACATGGCACTTTGAACAAAGATAACCTAGATTTATAGGTTTAATCTGTCATAATTTGGGCAACAAAAATATTTTGTATTATATTTACTAAATGAGGTGCATCTGTATATAAAAAATTGACTTGGTTCTAGCACGAAAGATTGAAAATCATTTATCAATATAATATATTGACATTAGAGATTTTGTTGCTTCATATTCTTTGTCATGGTTGTAATCTTGTAGACTTTACATTTGCTTTTATCAAATGTTTGTTGCCAAACATTCACTTCAGTTGGGAATAGAGAGAAACATTGCTTGATTTTTTTTGATATAGATAAACATTTAAAACTATTATATCTTTATATACGTTGGGTGGTCACCCCCGGCAACTATTATTCTCACCCTAAAGAAATGGAATCGGGTGCCCCTCAAACCCGAGTGGCTTTGCTTTGTGTCATGGATTTCTTCTCTTCTCCTATGCACAAGAGACACACCAGAATTTTACGTGGAAAACCCTAAAAGGGAAAAACCATGGTGAGGATTACCTCACAATATAAAGTACTATCAATACCGAATTATAAAGAGGCTCACTACCAAAGGGCTCACTGCTCAGTGCTCACTACCCAAAAGAATGCTTATTGCAATATGCTCACTGCCAAGAGGGCTCACTACCAAAAGGGGTGGCTCACTACCAAAATGGCTCACTGCCATGAACTAATATGATAGCATCTACCACATGCCTGAGTTCAGTTCCAATGAAGCACAATACATATCCCCTTCATTGCCTCACAACACAAACATCTTCATATTAGCATCTTCGATCCTTCACACAAATCTTTTACACTCATTTATATCAATCATCAACCTTGGAACATACATCAAGGTCAGCAACACATTCTACAACCTTTTGAACAGTCTCCAAGGTCAACAAACATACACAATTCAAATTAGGTATGGACCTATTTACAGTCTTGTGAAGCAAAGAGATAGAAGAAGAACATTTCATAGCTTAGTTCGGACCTAAATACATCTTCACACGCTTCAACATGCTTCCACAATCCACAAAGCACATCTACAAAGAGTGTAAACAACTAGGTCGGCCAAAACTGGTGTTAACACTAGGATCTTTAGGCACATGATTCCAAGAGCACAACCATAACATGTGGACCAAGAACAAGTCTTCAACGCAATCTGGAGACATCCATGAACAACCTTAAGTCACTTGAGATCCAACAAAATTATCTGCAACACCTTTCACCTGAAGAAGGTTCACTGTCTGCTCACAAACAACACTTTTGAACTCTGCTACACAATAACTTTCTTTCTGGAGCATTAAATCACAAATCCTTTGGAATGAAGATAGATAAGGACCTTATACACATGTCCGGAATTGTACTACCTAAAACCATTCTGTGGAGAAATGCAAAGCAAAATATTTTCTCATAGACATCTCTGCACAACCCAGAAACTCTGTTAATTACAGTCTTTAAACTGGTGAACATAATAGCAATCCAGACCACCAAATTCTAGATTTAGAATTTTCAAACACTTCTCTAAAACATATCCAAATCTCACACTCCAGTCTTCAACAAAGAAGAAATGTGGAGCAAAAACTCAGATACTATCCTGCAAGCCAGAAAACTCTACAACACACTGTTTCCTCTGGAGAGCAAATTTTCTCAAAAGTACTTGGAAACTCAGCAACAAGAGAAATATACCAACATCATTGACACTTCTAGAAGGCATTCAAATCACTATAACATGACAACTAAATCAAGCAACAATCAACAATATCAGAAGACACAGTTGACACCAATGACAACACAAGCATGTTGACATCAATGACAACATCGGTTAGCACATACTTGCAACAAAATGTTCATTAATGGATTACCTATATGATTGGTGAATTATTTTATCGTGCTAACTATTAATTACTCCTTGATGAGTGAGTGGACATGTGTTGAGTTATTTTGGCTTGGGAGCCTAATTTTGTCCTAGATTAGTCTTGGTCTGGTTAATAATTTCTAGTAAGTACCATTCATGTGTATAAAAGTAAACTCTATTGGATTCCTTAAGCAATGTCATAGAAAACCTTGTAATGATCTTCTTATGTAATGATGTGGTTGTGATATGATGAAGCTTTAGTTTCTTAACAACCTCATTTATGCATAGTGTATATAATTAAAAATGGTCTAATGCTTGTGATGTGATTGGAGTCTTAGAAGACTAGCTTGTTTGGTGCTTCTTGAGCATGTTCTCTAACTCACCACGGATGTTGAAATCTAGGTGCAATGTAGCATTTTACTCTCTTTCTTGTGACTAGAATTAGTCATGTTGTGCATGTAAAGTGTACCTTTAGGATTTTGATACTTTCTTTCAATTATTGATGAATCCTTTAAATGTTTGTAAGGGCGATCATTGATTTATTATTATTGTTTATGATTAGTCTATCCACCAAATTTTGATATCTAATTATCTTATGACTTTTATGGTCACACTTGATTTAGTATTCAAATTGAGCTCATTTTATGCCTTATTGTTGGAATTGGTATTTCTTCCACTTTGGTGATATTTTTATTATTATGGTGGATATGCTAGAATTTTATAATTGTTGGTCATGTACCATGTAATGATCTTCTCTATCATGTCCATGATGGGCCTCCAATAGATTGCATAAGGGAGTAGATTGTAGAGAATGTGATAGTTTTGGTGTTTGTGTTGTTAGAACTATGATAGTTGGAATTCCTTATTCTTTCCTAGAATGTGAATGAATTTTGTGTGAAGTGTTTGAGAAAGATCTAATTTTTTTTTGTATTTATATGGACCTCTTGATTGGGAGTAAGATTTCTAGTTGGTGTGTATTTCATTCCTAGATGGTAGTGATTGATGTATAATTAAATTCTTGTGTGTGCTTAACTATTAATTCTTTGTCTCTTGGCCCATGAAAATGATATGTATTGAAATACTTGTATGGTTTGCATCTTACTTTTAGTAGGTAGTATGTGGTTGGGTGTTGACTTAGTCCACCAATTGTGATTGTTCTTGCTTGTCTCATTCTTGTTTATCTTGGTCATGTTGCGATGCCTTCGAATGTTCCAGCATTAGTTTAGTGTATGATGTTGTGTCTTAGACATTGCCTAGTACACGTCTTGGTTAAACAGAGTTGTTGTTTGTACATGGTTTGCACTTTACAGGCTCTGATTGTTGAGGCACTTGCTTTAGATAGACCACATCTCTTTGAGGCATTATGTCAAACAATTCTTGTGCCTTGTCTAGGCTTCCACATTTTGCATACACATCTACCAAGAAAGTTGTAACTACAACATCTGCAACATCTGAAAAAAGTTCTCTATCCATTATGCTTTGATGGATGTCCATACCATGTTCCAAAGTTCCCATTTTGACACAAGCAAGGAGGATGCTGGAAGAAGTTGTGGAATTTGTCTTTATAGCTGCCAGTTGCATTTGCTTCCACATTTTTCTTACAAATCTACCAAGGCAATTGCAACTATAACATCCAACAGAAATTTTGCCTTCCTTTATCCTTTCATATATGTCTATGCCATGTTCCAAAGATCCCATTTTGGCATAGGTAGGCATGATGCTGGCAAAAGTTGTGGAATTTGGATTTACAGTTGCCACTTGCATTTTCTTGAAAATTTGTAAACACTTTTTAAAAAACCCAATTTGTGCATACCCTGCAATCATGGCAATCCATAAGACTTCATTTCTTTGAAGCATTCTGTGAAACAATTCTCTGCCTTGTCTATGCTTCCACATTTTGGATACATGTCTACTAGAGCATTTCCAACTATAATATCTAACAAAAAGCCCCCTTCCATTATGTGTTGATGGATGTCCATAACCTTTTCCAAAGCACACCCATTTTGACACAGGTAGGGAGGATGCTGACAAAGGTTATGGAATTTCCCTTTACACATACCAATTGCATAGTTTTCGCCCCCAAGAAATTTAGTCACATCACATGGCTTATGTTTTATGTTGTTGAGTAATCAAGTGATACTTGTCCACTGCCTTGGTTAGTAAACAAAAATCAAACTTGCAACTTGTCAAACTAGACTGTAGCTAGAGTGCTTCTCTAATTTCTCAAAATATATAGTAGCATTTCCTACTTGTATGTGAGCTAAATAAACTACACAACCTAAAAATAAACAATTTCTCCACTTGAAAGAGTTCTACCTATATTTTAGAAATTCAAGTTTGACTTATATTATGATTTCAAATTTTAACCATGGAAATCTAAATTATTTTTTTACAGTTTCTCTATGTGGTAAAATTTACTTTTAAAAAACAATCATTATGTCATTTTCATGTATGATCTTTCAAAAAAGAAATGGTGGCGACTACCTCCCTGCCTGATTGAGAGTCACATATGTAGGCCAAGCTTTGTGTTGCCACTCGATAATGGTTTACAGGACTAAAATATACTTTGTTAGTATCACTTGTATGCTTGTTTAATCAAGTGGTGAAAACATGGCACTTTGAACAAAGATAACCTAGATTTATAGGTTTAATCTCTGTCATAATCTGGGCAACAAAAATATTTTGTATTATATTTAGTAAATGAGGTGCATCTGTATATAAAAAATTGACTTGGTTCTAGCATGAAAACCTTAAAATCATTTATGAATTTAATATATTGGCATTAGAGATTTTGTTGCTTCATATTCTTTGTCATGGTAGCATCCTTGTAGACGTTGCATTGGCTTTTATCAAATGTTTGTTGCCAAACATTTACTTCAATTAGAAATAGAGAGAAACATTGCTTAAGGTTTTTTTATATAAACATTTAAAACTATTATATATTTATATACAATGGGTGGCCACCCCCAACAACTATTATTCTGGCCCTAAAGAAATGGAAGTGGGCGCCCCTCAAATCTGAGTGGCTCTACTTTGTATCATGGATTTCTTCTCTCCTCCTATCTAGTCCACTAGGCATTGGAATGCTAGCTGCTCTGCGGGTTCTTTCAAGGATGTGGTACTGGCAGGTTTAAACTCAAATGAAATCATTTCCCTTGTTCCATCTCCTCCTCCATCTTTGCTATGTTTAGTGGTTGGGGCTGGGGAGCCTAGCAAGTCCTTTGTCTCACTGGCTACTTTGGAGTCACAGTTTGGATGCAATGCTGGGCCTTCTTTTACAAAGGTCAACATTATCTTTGAGAAGAACAAGGAATGGGTGCTATAGGTCACTGATGCCATTGTTGAAGGCATGCTCTTATTGGTAAATTTCTTGGGGCTAGGCTTAAAGTTGACTCTTTCATATCTTTAGGCTATGAATAATGGAAGCTTTGTGGTTCTTTTGAGATGTCAATATGTCACATATCAGACTCTCACATTTACTTGATTAGTTAAATGCATGAAAACCATTGAACTATAGTCGAGCAGATAAAATTTATAGAGATATATTATTGGTTTAAAATTTAGTTGCTTCGGCTATGTTTTGGGACTAACCTATTGATGTTGTGATGAGTTTGATTGTCCACAGGTCTTGTCGAAGGACAAAAGCATGGCTCAGGTAGAGGGGACCTGGCTTTTTGGCAACACGTGTTGGGTTCTATGTGGTTCTCTAACACACACTCGCGTAGTTGCATTACATATTGAATCGAAGGATGTGTGTGTCAAATTTTCCTTGATTGATTTTGTCTTCATCATGTTTTTGCCTCTATGCATGTTTTGATACCTGTTTGTCATAGAAGAATAAGTTAGTATTGCAATGGGATATATATATATATATATATATATATATATATATATATATATATATATATATATATATATATATATATATATATAAATTACTTTTGGCTGCAAAAATTAATGAATTATTAATAAAGTGACATTTTTCCTTGATTATATAGTTAGTGTTATATTTAGTTATCATAAAAGACATTCAGATGAACAGGGCAAGAGGGAAGAGCACTGGAAAGGCAAAGATAATGGGATCTTTAGCAAACTTAAAACCACCAAGTATTCTTCTCTTGTTTTGTTTGTGAGTTTGAAATGCATGTAGATAGAACCCGATCGATTCCAACGATGAATTGTTTTCCTCTTAAGAGTCTAAACTCACTTTTGCCTTGAAACATGACACCCAACGCTAGAATGATTTGTGATCAACCTTAGGAAACAAATCTATCCCTCAATCCTCTGAATGAGCGGCTAGGCAGCATTACTTCATGCTTGGGATGATCTTCAAAGATCAAATTAAATTGAAATTAGGCCTCATCTTTTGTTTTGAATCATCTTCTTAATGGATGATAACTATGATCTCTTATCTATGACCAATATGTATTCTGTCGACCTTAAAGACAAGCTAACATGTAGTCCATGGTAGCAATCCATCGATAGAAGTATGGAATTATCTCGTATAGACGAAGCTATGGAAATTGTTACCTCATTTTACCTTTTGCTAGGCCCTTTCTTGGCCTGATGTATTCCTATTCACTTGCAAATTTTTCCCAACTGTTTGGTTTTTGCTTTGTATGAAATCGTTGACAACATTTGAATAAAATAGTCTCTTTTGTACGAATCAACCTCTTTAGGATAAATCAGCTCTGTAGGAAGGAATAAAATTTATCTTATAAATCTTTACAACTACAATTTTTTTTTAAAACTATCTTTTTATCTTTCTTGGACCGAAAGAATTAGCTATCTGTAGCAATCTCAAACATCTGGAATGTTTAGTGTCTTGTGCTTTTATGATGCAACCTGTTTAAATTCCAAAAATGCCTTCTTGTTGTTGTTGGATAGTTATACTTGTCCCGATCATCCTCTTTAATAGTTAGAAACCTATTCTTTTTTTATTTTATTTTTCCTTCTACTCACTCGGCCTACTCCTTGAGCATCTCAGTCCTTAAAAGGAAATAAAATCTCATCTGACTTTTCTTTCAAACCATTTTAACTGCCTTTTCCCTTTCTTGAAATCGACCTTACATCTTCCTGGCAGCCTGGGATCTCAGTAGGTCTGAAATTCTTTCAGTCTCCCCTAAACTCCAGCCAAAAACATTGAGTCTTCAGGCAGCATAGATTAATTTTCTTTGTGCTTGTTTGATCATGGCATAACACCTTTTGACTTGCTTGATTATTGTTATGAATGTGTCATGGAAACCGTATAACTTGAATTGAATAAATTAGCAGCCCTCTTAATCAAATCAAGCTCCAAAATTCTTGAAGGTGTCACCCTTTTACCTTAGCCTGAGTTCCATTTATAGATCCTTTGTAGGTTGTCATTCTTTAATCCACGCCTAAAGGCATTGTCTTCTTATGTAGCCTGGTGACTGATTTCTTGCTGCTAAGTTTGATTTCAGACAATTTAAGGTGGACAACAAGGATTTAAGTCATCGCCTATGACATCAGAATTCCTTTTATGAGTAGAGAAATTCTTCTATTTTAATCAAGTTGGATATAAAATTTAGACCTTTGTATGTAGTAAGGACTCAATATTGAATGCATAATCCAATAAGTTTTTAAGAAGAGTATATGAAGTTATGTAAGTTTTGTTATAAATTTATTATCAAATTTAGTTCAGATATTAAGGTATGCATGCTCTAGTTCATTTTACTTTTACCTTTTTAACATATAATAAACTCAATAATGAGGATAAGATCAAACTCACAAAATTTTGGGGTACAATAGTGTAAATCATACTATATGCATGTTATAAATCTAGTTACTCATGAGGAAACAATTATTGATTTAGCTGAACAATGTCTTTCTCCGTGATTATGTCTGCTTATTAAGAGTTTATTTATTCTTTTCTTTCCGTAAACTGTGAATTGATAATGAATGACTATATATGTTGTCTGGGTAAGTGCAAAAAGACGGGGGGCCAAAAAGTGGCCAAATTGTTTTAAAACAAAATAATACAAAACACGCTCACGTTATAATGTGCTCATGTTATGGTTTGGTAATGACGAGCCTAAGGCTCATCAAAACCAAACCATAATGCGTTTGTGTTATAACGTGAGTGCATTATAACCTATTATAAATAAAAAAAACTCATCTCATTTCATTTCATTTCTTTTTTCTCCACTATTTTCATGGTCTACAAACCCTAGGAAGCGTGCTCGCATTTTGGATTCCTCAATTTGACATAAAAATCTTATCAATTCATCGCCAAAATGCCACCATGATGTCGAGCATGCCAAAGGAGTGAGTTTATTTGTCTTTTTGTTTGAATTTGCTTCTAAATAGGTAGGTTTGAGTTATTTTTTGATGTATATTTCATTAATTGTCAGGAAATATTAATGCACCTCCTCCTCCTCCTCTTCCTCAAAATCCACAAAATCCTACGAAACAACAACCTCCTCCATCCATTCCTCGACATGCCCCTAGAACACAAGAAAATATAATGGGGCAAATTAAAAACAAAAAAAAAGAAATTGAAGATATAATTGCAAGGTTGAAGGATCCTTCCACTTCAACCTTGCATAGGTCGATGCTTGCCGAATCTCTTGAATCTATGTTATCAAATGTAGATTCAATTAGCAAGAAAATAACTAGTTGGACGGATAAGAGGAGAGAGTTTAGAGATTATTATGCAGACAAGCTGTCATACCAAGATATGAAAAAATTACAAATTACAAAATTACTCTTGTGTTTGATTTTCACAAACCCACAAACAAATCGACCTCCTCCCATTACATGCAAGAGGTTCCCTATCCATTGGTGCAACAACCAAGCGATAAGGGACAATTTTGGGTAGAGGTGGTGGATGGTTTTTGACCATCCTTCATGCAATATTAATGAGGTCCCACAATACTTTTTGAGGAAACTCTACTATGAGTTTGTCCTCAATAAAGTGCCAAACTATTTTGATATGCAAGACTTCTAGGGTAGAGGTGGGAGGTCAACACAAGATAGACCAGGGGCATGTCTTGACCCACAACGGGTAGTGAGCTGAGTAATCAGCAGACCAGCCCATGAGCATGTTTCTATCCCTTCCATTGTGAAGGAGAGTGTTGAGGTCAATACACTTCAGTCTATTAGTGCCTTGACCCAGAGCATCATAGAGCATGCCGGTCCTGCAGCATAGAGTGGGTTGGGAGATAGTGCGAGGAGTAGGGTCCCACCCCATGCTTATTAGAATTGTGGAACATCCTGTGGTTATGATCCCATGGATAGTCAGGACGCAGGTGCACAGGCTACATCTGCAGCTGAGCAAATGGTGATGACATATACCCTCCTGAGTGAGACTTTCGGCCTTGATACTCAGGTAAATATTAGCAAGTTTATTGAATTTAATTTATTAAATTTCATTTTTGAAATGCAAGATTAACTAATTTAGTTTGATTATTTTAATGAAATTTCAGGGTCATAGTGTTGATGCAGTTTTCAATGGTTCTCCACTTGCATATTACACTAGATCATCTACTGTCAGGGTATGTAACTAGTAAACAATTATAAATATTACATGTGAATAGCATCATTATATGAATGGTATTCTAATATCTAATTTTGGATGTTGAGTAGGTTAATTTTGGAGATTTCACGACAACACCTGCCAACGGTGGTGGACTTCAAAACTTCACGGAGGTAATAAAATAAATAGTTTAATGAATGAATTGTACTTACTAGATTTTTGTATGTGACTTGTGTGCATTATTGTGTGTACTTCCATGTTTAGATGAATGTGTGTGTATGTTAGGAGCCATGATTTGCATCACTATTATAGTTTTTGTAATTGAATAATGTTGTTTTATTTCGAAATGATGCAGGCTGCGGAGACACCTCCTGATGTTCATAGGGCAATGGAGCATGGTGCAACCTCTACGATTCATAGCTTCATGGCATTGATAGGGGTATGACGCAGATTAGTAGATTTCAATTTACATTCATTGTTATAGTTGTCTATTTTTGAAAAATCAAAAGATTATTGATTTGAAGTTTAATTTCTATCAGGATGGTTTCTATAGGACATGACATCACCACAGCCTATTCCTGCTACTGAGGAAAGTGAGGAGATAGATTATATGGTAGAGGTAAGTGATTATTTTGTTAGATGTTTTATTTTTTATAACATGTAATTTCTATATATTAATGTCTATACTTTTTATTGTAACAACTAAAGATGTAGGAAGAACTAAATAGGAGGAGCAGCCCTCGGGTTCATAGTAGACCACTCACATGCATGTTTCCATCCCCTAGAAGATCAAAGGCTGCCCGTGATCTATTCTCTTCACCAGCCAGAGGGGAATGACTTTTTATTGTGTTCCTTTGTTGTATGCCTATATGGCATTTGTGGACATATATTTTGTATTGTATATAGTTGACATTGTATGCCTATATGGAATTCTTATAAGCCTATATGGCTATTTTGTATATATGTTATACTTATATCGACAGATATTGATGTATGCCTATATGGATATTTGGTTAATACAATTTTTTTTTATTGATGGCGTCCATACTTGCATTATAAATCTACGTTTGAATGGATATTTGTAGATGGCTACTTCAAATATTTAAAGTCCAATTGTATTACATAGGATGTTTGTTGATCCAATAAGCTAGCTATTGTTATTCAAGTATCACCTAAACCTCATTTTGGAACTAAAAGATAAAAGTTGTATTTAAAAAAAAATGAATCATCATGTTGAATAGAAAATATTAATATTCTTTATGAGTAGCATACAATGTCAACTATATGCAATACAAAAAAATGAATCATCATGTTATTCTTTATGTTTGAGATCCTAAAAATGACTAAGTCTAGTAGCCTAATATTCTGAAACACTAGGATGAATATCCAAGTCATTAGGATGATTGCGCCTTGAGAAAAAGTCATTAAGATGAGTGCCTAAAGGAGACTTTTTTAAACATTCAAACATTGAGCAACAAGCATGAAGGGTTAAGGCACAATTTGCAACTCATAAAGCCTCAAAAGAGTGCCCAACTTGGAGAGAGCATTCATTTAAGACAAGGTGCCCATTGACACCTATTCCACCATAAAAGTGTACCTAAGGTGGAAGGAGAACAAGCCTCTAGTAAGTGAAGCGCACCTATTGTCTAAACCCCTTCATTATGGTGCCCTAGCATGAGGAGGAGTATATAAGTCAATAGGAAATGGTGCCTAGAATGCAAATGAAGGACTAAGTAGCATTTTCAATAAGCATCAATTCACCTTGAGCTTTCAATAAATACATCAAAATGAGCCCCATAAGCCTAGGTGCCCTTTGCCTTCAAAAGAACATTGTATTGGCGCATCGGAGGAAATCAACTTACAATGACAAGTATTGGAGGTTTCTTATTTTGGATGATGTCTTTTGAGATTAACTACAATGATTGAAAGTTAAGATGAGTGGAAAGAACCTATCTTGAACCTTAGGCGCCCTTCATGTAATTTCCCACCATCATGAGCGCCTAGATCTAAGGAGTGAATGAAGGATCTTAACATCAAGAAGCATGTTATCAATCAACTTAGAGAAGTCTTTGACAATAATTATGATGAATTGAGTACATGGAAGTAAAGGAAGTACATATCAACTCTAAAGTGTGCCTAATGATCAATAAGAAATTCTTCCAAAGCAAAGGTGCTCATTGTGAATTTTCCTACTAGTTTTGGCACCTTGAAGTCTAAGTGCATGAAAATCATGAGGATGAGCGCTTAGGGATAAGATAGTCTTCATAAGAGTTTAAATAAGAACATCATCAAAATGCATCTTGGTAGAGAGACTTGAGACCATCATCAAATAAGCCAAAATATCTATCTCCGATCTAGGCGCAAATTCTAGCTCCTCCCAACTCAAATGAGCACCCAAGTTGAAGTCAACTTTCATCTATACAACCCTCAGATTGTGCCTTGATTGAGGAAGGGATTTGAACCTCAAAATTTAATCATCTCAAGACAAAAGCTTCCTTAGACACTTGGCATTTGATTGAAATCATTGAGAATTAGAAAGATCCACCTAAGGATGTAAGGTGCACTTTTCACCCATACAAGCCTAAAATTGCGCCTAAGGGAAATAACTTGATTTCATATCAATAGGTGAGTGCCTTGAGAAAAAGGATCACTCTAGGTCATTTTCAATTGTTGAAAGCACAAAAATGATAAAGATAAAGGCAATTGAGTTAGGCTCACTTTAGCCTCTGAGTACACCTCAATGAGCGCCTTGGGTGAAATTGCATGAGATGACCTTTTGGAGTGAGCGCTTGAAAGATAGAATTCATTCTAAGACATGTCTCATTATTTAGAATTGCAAAATTGCAAGTATAAAGACATTTAAATCTAGGCGTACTCTCCATCAGTACAAACCCATTTTGGTGCCTAAGGGAGAAATTGCATTGAAAGACACCTTTTGAATGAATCTCTTAAGGGAGATTGACCTCTTTAAGCCATTACAATTGTTTGAAATCATTTAAAGTGATAAATATGGACCAACTTGTGTTTGGTGCCCTTTGCTCTTGTTTTTACCTATATATGTGCCTAGATTTGTAGTAAGATTATTCCATGGTTAAAGAGGATTCCTTTCTATTATAAAATGTTTATCATGAGGATTGATGTGTTTCTTGGTTTGTATTGTAGGAAGATTGAAGGAAAAGGTAGGAGCAAGAACTTGGAGTCGCCTAGAGTCATCATGTAGCTGCTCCAAAGGAGCCTTTCACATTCATTCATGCCAGAGAGTTAAGATGGAAGTAATCACTGCTAGGAAACACCACTTCAAGAGATAGCTGCTCCAAGAGGTCACAACAAGATATATTTCAAGTCTTCTTCATCAACGACATCACCAGTTGCATCATGCTCGAAGACTTCCATCTATCACTTCAAGTTCTATTCATCTTCAAGTATCAACTAGATTCTTCATCAATCATCGCTTCAAGATCAACATGTAGCCGCTCCAAAGGAACTTCTCATCATCATCAAGCATTCCAAAGACATCCATTCAATTTCAAGTCCCTCTGATACATTCAAGCCTCCTTGAGAAGTCATCTACTTCAAGACCTTAAACTTACATTATTGAGTCAGCACTTTAGAAATTAAGCCATTCCTAGTCAATTGGAGTCATAAAATATCAAATACAAAGTTAAATTGGACTTAGGCACCCCTTCATGTAATTTTCCACCATCATGAGCACCTAGATCTAGGAAGATCATCCAATTGCACCTAAGAATAAGATACAAGTCCAAGACCTCAAATTTGAGTGCCTAGAAATGTGATGGATTGAAGAAGCTACATTGTCGCCTAAGGGTAAGTTGTATCTAATGACATCACCTAATTGAGTGCCTAGGAGGTATAAAGCTTAACATTGACATGAGGACAAGCACTTAGTAAAGGAGAGTTTCTCAAATATTTAAACATGTGAATGAAGTCATAGAAATGCACTAAGTCATCTAGGCACCATTTTCCCCTTGTGTACCCTTACATTTGCACCTAAGGAGAAGTTGCTTTAGTTCATTGGAGTGTTTGAGTATTGAGGATTTCTTATCAATGTTTTGCAACTTTACACTACCTCCTTCTGACGATTTTGGGGCAGCAAAAAACCTTTCACCACGGGAAAACACCTTAGAGATGTAAAAAATTGAGAGAGGTTATTGTAGAGGCACTCTACGTGATCGTGTTTCCTTAGACAGAATGTTTCTAAGTGACACAATTTTTGAGTAACATTTCATCAAACATTGCTGCCTTTTTGCACTTTGGACTCTTCAGGGATATCGTCGGTACAATGTAGCTTGGACTGTTTCGACATGTTTGGGTGAAAAAAAGGACCATGCCTAGTGTAAATGTACCCATCCAGATGCGTTAGAATAGTCAGTTTGGTTGCATTAGGAGCAGGATGAAAGTTACACCCCTTTGCAACTTTACACTGCCTCCTTCTGACAATTTTTGGGGCAGTAGAAAACCTTTCACCATGGGCAAATGTCTCAGAGATATAAAAAACTGAGAGAGGTTATCGTAGAGGCACTCTACATGATTGTATTGCCTTAGATGGAATGTTTCTAAGTGACACAATTTTTGAGTAACATCTTGTCAAAGATTGCTGTCTTTTTGCACTTTAGACTCTTTAGGGATATCATCGGTACAATGTAGCTCAAACTGTTTTGACATGTTTGGGTGAAAAAATAACCATGCCTAGTGTAAATATACCCATCTAGATGTGTTGGAACAATCAGTTTGGTCGTATCAAGAGCAGGACAAAAGTTACACCCCTTTGCAAATTCACACTGCCTCCTTCTGACGATTTTTGGGGCAGCAGAAAACCTTTCACCATGGGCAAATGCCTTAGAGTATAAAAACCAAGGTTATTTTAGAGGTACTCTACATGATTGCGTTGCCTTAGATGGAATGTTTCTAAGTGACACAGTTTTCGAGTAACATCTCGTCAAAGATTGCTACCTTTTTTCATTTTGGACTCTTTAGGGATATCGTCAGTACAATGTAGCTCAGACTGTTTCGACATGTTTGGGTGAAAAATAGGACCATGCCTAGTATAAATGTACCCATCTGGATGCGTTAGAATAGCCAGTTTGGTCGCATCAGGAGTAGGATGAAAGTTACACCCCTTTGCAACTTTACACTACCTCCTAACAATTTTTGGGGTAGCAGAAAACCTTTCACCACGGGCAAACGTCTCAGAGATATAAAAATTGAGAGAGGTTATTGTAGAGGAACTCTACATGATCACATTGCCTTATATGGAATGTTTCTAAGTGACACAGTTTTTGAGTAACATCTCGTCAAAGATTGCTGCCTTTTTGCACTTTGGACTCTTCAGGGATATCGTCAGTACAATGTAGCTTGAATTGTTTCGACATGTTTGGGTGAAAAATAGGACCATGCCTAGCATAAATGTACCCATCCAGACTCATTGGAATAGTCAGTTTGGTCACATCAAGAATAGGACGAAAGTTACACCCCTTTGCAACTTTACACTACCTCATTCTGACGATTTTTGGGGCAACAGAAAACCTTTCACCACGGGCAAATGTCTCAGGGATATAAAAAACTAAGAGAGGTTATTGTAGAGGTACTCTACATGATCATGTTGCCTTAGATGAAGTGTTTCTAAGTGACACAGTTTTCAAGTAATCTTGTCAAAGATTGCTGCCTTTTTGCACTTTGGACTCTTCAGGGATATCGTTGGTACAATGTAGCTTGAACTATTTTGACATGTTTGGGTGAAAAATAGGACCATGCCTAGCATAAATGTACCCATCCAGATGTGTTGGAATAGTAAATTTGGTCACATCAAAAGCAAGATGAATGTTACACCCCTTTGCAACTTTACACTGCCTCCTTCTGATGATTTTTGGGGCAGTAGAAAACCTTTCACCACGGGCAAATGCCTCAGAGATATAACAAACTGAGAGAGGTTATTGTAGAGGTACTCTACATGATCATGTTGCCTCAAATGAAATGTTTCTAAGTGACACAGTTTTCGAGTAACATCTCGTCAAATATTGATACATTTTTGCACTTTGGATTCTTCAGGAATATTGTCGGTACAATGTAGCTCAGACTGTTTCGACATGTTTGAGTGAAAAACAGGACCATGCCTAGCATAAATGTACCCATCTAGATGCATTGGAACAATTAGTTGGTCACATCAGGAGCAAGACACCAAAAATGCATAACATGATGATGTAAAAATGTTTATATGTGTAAAAATGCACAAGGAAATTAAAAAAAGATAAACCTTACAAATTAATGTGCATACTAACAACTCAATGTAACATGACTTTACAAAATCAATGTGAATACTTACAAATTAATCCAATGAACCATCCGGGTCTATTCTACTCTTTATTGTGTCAAGTATTGCTTCATGGTCAGACTCACGCACCTTCCACAAGATTTTGTTCAAAGGTCTACCCCGATACTTTATCAAATGAACATTAGATGCCACAACAAGGTTTGAGTAATGGAGAATATTTTGATGTGTGTCAAAGTCTTGAAACAGCCAAACATTGACACTCTTATATGGGTACCTTCTAAGCCATGTTCCAATAATAACCACTAAGCCTGTAGGGTATTCGATGTTTTCTCCATCTGTAACAGGGGCCTCCAATTTCTTTTTGGCCTCAACACAATGACATAAGTAATAATATGTTCCCTCTTCATTATATTTATCTGCAATAACTACATATACGTGCCCTACATTGATATGTGTAGCAAATTAGATGAAATTAGTCAACATTACAAAAACACTACAAAGTAAGATGACATTACCTAGTTGAACTAGATGAAATTAGATGCATATATGTTCCCTATATTACTTGGTTGAACTAAATCTGATATGTGGTCAAAGTCAACTAATGAGTCTATCTATGTTAGTTCTAGTGCCGTCAGGGGTTGATACGTGTCAAGTGGGCTAAGATAACTTAACTGCCATTCATCAACCCACTCCTTTGACTCGCACTCATCCCAGACTTGAATTATACAGGAAGAACAAAAGCATTACATCTTTCACGTATAGATACTCCATGAACCTACAATTGAGCTTCTAAAAGAGTGCATCTCATTTGATGGTGTCTGAGAAATAAGAAATTCTTCATCTCTTTGGTGATCCATTTCTCTTTCCAAACCTTCCCCTTCAAACTTGAATGACCACAAGGTTTTTGAGGGAGAACTTTTCCTGTTTCCTGCAAGAACTTGCCAAATGCTCCGCCATATGATAGGCATAACAATGAATGGGCAAGCCCTCATAAGCAAGTTCATGATAGAAAATACCCATCGAGGAAGAAAGATAGATCTTCTTTGGAAGAAAAAGTTCTAGTTTGTGACAAATCCTTATCCAAGCATAAATAGCAGGGGTTCTATCAAGCGATTTCCAATCCACTTCCACAAAGTCTCATGAGGACTTTCTGATTGATTCCAAAACATCCACACCCCAAAACTAGAGAGACAATCAATATAATCGAACCCATAAATCTGCATTTGACGACTGAAACTCTCTTCAGGCTAGATTAAGAGTCCAACATTTTAGTTCAAGTCTAAACCCATCAACATCTAACTAACCTAAATACAAAATCTATGTTTGCCTATCTTTAGAACTCAACCCTCAATGTCAAACCCTAATCCCTCAACCTTTAACTTTGATCCCTTGACCCTCAACCCTATCCCTAAACCCTAAACCTGAAAGCCTCAACCCTCAACCCTCAACGTCAAATCCTAATCCCTCAACCCTTCACTCTAATCCATCAACCCTAAACCCTATCCCTAAACCCTCAATACTATACCTTAAACCCTAATCCCTCAACCCTCAACCCTAAACCTTATCCCTAAACACTAATCCCTCAACCCTCAACCCTAATCCATCATCCCTCAACTCTAATCCCTCATCCCTAAACCCTAAATGTTATCCCTATTCCTAAACCCTCAACAGACTCGATACTATACCTTAAACCCTAATCCCTTATCCATAAACCCTCCAACCCTATCCCTAATTCTTATACCCTCCACACTCTACTTTAACCCTAATCTCTCGACCCTCAACCCTATCCCTAAACCCTTGACCCTTGAACCTCAACCCTCAACCCTCAACATCAAACCTAATCCCTCAACCCTTAACTACGATCCCTCGACCCTCAACCCTATCCCTAAACCCTAAACCCTGAAGCCTCAACCCTCAACCCTCAATGTCAAATCCTAATCCCTCAACCCTTCACTCTAATCCCTCAACCCTAAACCCTATCCCTAAACCCTCAACACTATACCTTAAACCCTAATCCCTCAACCCTCAACCCTAAACCTTACCCCTAAACCCTAATCCATCAACCCTCAACCCTAATTTGTCATCCCTCAACTCTAATCTCTCATCCCTAAACCCTAAATGTTATCCCTATTCCTAAACCCTCAACAGACTCGATACTATACCTTAAACCCTAATCCCATATCCATAAACCCTCTAACCCTATCCCTAATCCTTAGACCCTCCACACTCTACTTTAACCCTAATCCCTCGAACCTCAACTGTATCCCTAAACCCTTGACCCTCGAACCTCAACCCTTAACCCTCAATGTCAAACCCTAATCCTTCAACCCTTAACTTTGATCTCTTGACCCTCAACCCTATCCCTAAACCCTATACCCTAAAGCCTCAACCCTCAACGTCAAATCCTAATCCCTCAACCCTTCACTCTAATCCCTCAACTCTAAACCCTATCCCTAAACCCTCAACACTATACCTTAAACCCTAATCCCTCAACCCTCAACCCTAAACCTTATCCCGAAACCCTAATCCCTCAATCCTTGACCCTAATCCATCATCCCTCAACTCTAGTCCCTCATCCCTAAACCCTAAATCCTATCCCTATTCCTAGACCCTCAACGGGCTTGATACTATACTTTAAACCCTAATCTCTCCAACCCTATCCCTAATCCTTATACCCTCGACACTCTACTTTAACCCTAATCCCTCGACCCTCAACCCTATCCCTAAACCCTTGACCCTCAAGCCTCAAGCCTCAACCCTCAAAGTCAAACCCTAATCCCTCAACCCTTAACTCTAATCCCTCAACCCTCAACCCTATCACTAAACCCTAAACCCTAAAGCCTTAACCCTCAACGTCAAATCCTAATCCCTCAACCCTTCACTCTAATCCCTCAACCCTAAACCCTATCCCTAAACCCTCAACACTATATGTTAAACCCTAATCCCTTAACCCTTAACCCTAAACCTTATCCCTAAACCCTAATCCCTCAACCCTCAACCCTAATCCATCATCCCTCAACTCTAATCCCTCATCCCTAAACCCTAAATGCTATCCCTATTCCTAAACCCTCAACAGACTTGATATTATACCTTAAACCCTAATCCCTTATCCCTAAACCCTCCAACCCTGTCCCTAATCCTTGTACCCTTGACACTCTACTTTAACCCTAATCCCTTGACCCTTAACCCTATTCATAAACCCTAAACACTAAAGTCTCAACCCTCAACATCAAATCCTAATCCCTCAACCCTAAACCCTATCCCTAAACCCTCAACACTATACCTTAAACCCTAATCCCTCAACCCTCAACCCTAAACCTTATCCCTCAACCCTCAACCCTAATCCATCATCCCTCAACTCTAATCCCTCATCCCTAAACCCTAAATGCTATCCCTATTCCTAGACCCTTAATGGGCTCGATACTATACCTTAAACCCTAATCCCATATCCCTAAACCTATTGATAACTGAGAGGGGGGGTGAATCCGTTATCTTAGTTTTTTAACTTTTGAACTTCTTTAACAGTTAATCCAATATCAAATCAAATGAGAAAACATGACCATAAAAAGGAAATACTACTAACACACATGACACAGTAATTTTGATGTGGAAAGCCCGGTTAAGGGAAAAACCATGGGGTGATTAACCCAAGATATTATTCTCTGTTAGAAGAATAGAAGATACAAAAATGGCACATGCCAATTAGGGCTCACTGCCTGAGCACACTACTCACAAGAGCCTTACTACCTACAAGACACTTACTGTCTATAGAAAAGGAAGGTAACTCAATGTTTGAACTGATGAGAAGCATCCACACATGCTAAGATTCAGTTCCGGTTAAGCTCAATAAACTGATCTGCTGCACTTCATTCTTACTCTCTTTTGATGTAGTTGTACTATCACATTCCAGACCTCTTTCGGTATCTTTACTCTGCTCTGCTACTTATCTTTGCACCAATACTGCATATTCGTACACTTCATAGCTAAATCAATCATGTATATATATCCTCACAAGTGATTTCATCACCTTTCTAGTCGGCATCCAGAATAGTCAATATTTTCCTCAAACTCTGGTCTGTCAGCTGAATCCTTGCATACCAAGGAATGCGGATCAAGGATATACTTGTAGAAGTCATCAATCATGTCAGCCAATCATAACTTATACCTTAAGAACCTTTACCATCATTAGTAACACATCCAGAATAATGTCTTATGTCCTGCCAGTCAGTTCTTCCTTTGTTCGCACTGTCAATCAGGAACCTGACACTCTAGTATTCATATCTCTTCATCCTTTCAACACTGGAGGCTAAATCCTTGGATTCTATTTGTCAAGGTACTCCTCTTGACTTCCCCAAATCTACACTTCACTGAGATACTTCTTTTGAGAGATCCGAACCTGTCTGTCGGACCTTATTGACTGTTCTATTCTTGCTTACCTGACCTCAACACTTCTTCAATCTAACTTCAGGTAAAGACTCATCATGTCCTGTAGATGTGTGGGATAACCTTTGTTGCCATCAATGACAACATTCATGAGTCCATATAGTGTCTCTTGCCAACAATCTCCCCCTTTGGCATTGATGGCAACACTTAGTGAAAAATGACTAAGTGTCACACTATACTCCCCCTTGGCTGATGCTCTGTTTTTATATATATTTTCTGGAGCTCCCCCTTAGTTGGATTCCACATTTTTCACTGCTCCTCACTCCCCCTTTGGCATCAATGGCAAAGGGTGGGGTCCACACATAAAAAAATTTCTCATAAATTTAACTTAGTCGCATAAGTATATCATCAGGTTGCACTCTACATATACTTTAATATGTCTGCAAATGTGTTTTTCAATTGTACAACTTCAATTGCCCAACTCAGCTTCATCCTGTCCAAAATTGATATGTGACCACTCAACAGGAATGCAAAAACTTTAGCCTTCTTCAGATCTATCGGATCATTTGTCTTGGCGGTGGTTTGAGCATCACTTAGGGCCTCATGCATAGCCTCCAACTTAGGAATGATTATTCTTCTAAGCTCATTTAACCTGCCGATTATGTTTTTCTTTTCTTTCTCTAGCTTCTTAATTTCATCCAAGACTGCAATGGTCTGACATTCTTGATTTACTATGGATGAGGTAAATGGATCAAAATTTTGAGAAAGTTTTGTTAGTTGGACCTCTTTTTCTTTCATTTTCTTCTCAATTTCCATTGTTGCTTTGGACCATGATAGACAAAATTTATATATTTCCCCACCATCTTTAAGAGCATTTTCTAAGCTCTTTATCCCTATATCCATATTTCTTCTATAATTTGATATTAAACTTAGTACTTCAGAGAATCTTTTATCCAAAAACTCTGTCTGGACCTTTTCCTCAGCTAATTTCTCTAAGGACTCAAAATGAGTGCTGACTGAACTAACAAGAGATTTAAGATTACCTGATGAGGAGGATGAAGGATCCTTCTGAAAAGATGGCATGATCTTTTCTAAAATGCCAGATGTAGCTTCTATTAGCTCACAGTCTTCCATGTGAGACTCCAGAAGTTTTTCTTTTGCCTTTGCATTGGCAATTGAAGCTATCTTCATTGTTTGAACTGGGGAGAGAGAGTCAAAGTTAACTCGACCTTGAAGTAACTCTAGTTCATCAATCTCCAAAATTTCTTTTGTCAAGAAGTCCTTGATAGTTTCTGTAGTGTCTCTTGCCGGAGACAGATTTCTTCTTTTCTGCACGGTCACTTATGTTCTTCTCAGCTTGACTTTCTTCTCTTCCTTTCGCTTCTTCTTCTTTCTCCTCTATTCTTTCTTCTCCTTTAGATCCGGAGACTGTAGGGGAAACTGGAGGAGAGATATTTGTTTGTGCATGAGCCACCTCTTCCGGAGTAGAGGATTTTAAGCCCTCATCTTTACCTTCACCGGAGGCCATTACTTCTTTTGTTATTGCCTCAGTAGATTCTTTTTCAACACTTGAAGCCGAGGGATAAATACCCAAGTCCTCTATAATAGGAATGTTGAATCTTGAGTATGCGTTCCGCAGGATTTCTTCTGTTTCTTTTGCCACTTTATCAGTCTCTCCAAGCATGAGCTAATTCATTCTAGTCTTACTTCAGAACTCATCCTTGTAATCTTTGAAGATCATATCCATTTGTTTTGGAGTAATTGAAGGGTAGAGATGAATAGCTATCTATTCTCTAATTTCTAAGTCCTTTGCCTTAGCATTTTCTTTTCTCATTTCAAGTTTCTTTTCCAAACTTTTAGGAATTAGAGAAATTATTTCAATCAAAGATTTATTGTATATGTTCAAGTACTTAACTGTGGCTTCCTCCAAGATTTTTCTATCTGTATCATTATATGCATCATAGAATTTTGTTATTGGTTGCAGGTTTCCATCCATAGTAACAGCTTTGACTACATCATCTAGGGACAGAGTGGGCTTTTCAACAAATTCTTTTGCCTTTGCACCGAATACTTTCTTTTTCTTCTTCATCTTCTTGATTTCTTCATTGGATTCTGTCTCTTCTTCATCATCCTTCTGACTAACATAAGACCTTGATGCCTTTGTTTTAGTTCTTTTCTCTCCTCTACCAGATGATTTTGCTTCTGGTTTTGATGTCCTTGAGCTTTTAGCAATGGCAGGTGCAGATTTCTTTGATGATCTTGTCTAGGTGGAAGATTTTACCAGAGCACTTTCCTTACTTCCCTTTTCTGCCTCTTTCTTCTCCTCCTCAGCCCTTTCCATCTTTTCCCTGTTGGCATCAAGTGCCTCCTTTGAGATGCCTAAGCCTTTGGCAATTTCTTCAACTTCTTTTCTCACTTTCCTCTTTATTTCCAGCTGTCTGAGTTCCACATGAACTTTTATACTTAGCTCTTCAAAGGTTCCAAACCTTTCTACCTCTGGATCCTTTGGCTGACTTAGCATGTGTTGAACATGTAGCTCCACAATTTGTTCATCAACTTCATACCCCATAGGCATGAGCCAGACTGTCCTTGGTTCCACTACCTCCATTAGGCATTGATCAGTCTCTACCATAAAACATACAATGTCTTTATACTTTTCAACTAGAGATTGAGGAATTCTCTCTCTAGCTTGCATCATGTTCTGGAAGTTTTTGAAGAAACCCCAGAGGGTTGTATTTTGTACTTTGCCGTCACCAAGTCTGTGCAGATAATCTCTGATTTGGATAGCAACTGGTCTATCATTCTCCCACACCCAACCACTAGATCCGTGAAGCTCATTCATAAAGTAGAAGAATAAGCACAATATCAATCCACCATACTTGAATGAATTCTTTTTATCTTTCTTTATTTTCTGTAGATTCTCCAAGAGTTGATTTAAAAGGAGCTGACAAAGATCGTAGTCTACATCCTTTCTTAGCATTTCATAAGTAGTGTAGATGGTTGTTCCAGGTACTAAATTCTGCCTGCTAGAATGATATATTTTGTATCCAATGATCATTTGTCTTGGCGGTGGTTTGAGCATCACTTAGGGCCTCATGCATAGCCTCCAACTTAGGAATGATTATTCTTCTAAGCTCATTTAACCTGCCGATTATGTTTTTCTTTTCTTTCTCTAGCTTCTTAATTTCATCCAAGACTGCAATGGTCTGACATTCTTGATTTACTATGGATGAGGTAAATGGATCAAAATTTTGAGAAAGTTTTGTTAGTTGGACCTCTTTTTCTTTCATTTTCTTCTCAATTTCCATTGTTGCTTTGGACCATGATAGACAAAATTTATATATTTCCCCACCATCTTTAAGAGCATTTTCTAAGCTCTTTATCCCTATATCCATATTTCTTCTATAATTTGATATTAAACTTAGTACTTCAGAGAATCTTTTATCCAAAAACTCTTTCTGGACCTTTTCCTCAGCTGATTTCTCTAAGGACTCAAAATGAGTGCTGACTGAACTAACAAGAGATTTAAGATTACCTGATGAGGAGGATGAAGGATCCTTCTGAAAAGATGGCATGATCTTTTCTAAAATGCCAGATGTAGCTTCTATTAGCTCACAGTCTTCCATGTGAGACTCCAGAAGTTTTTCTTTTGCCTTTGCATTGGCAATTGAAGCTATCTTCATTGTTTGAACTGGGGAGAGAGAGTCAAAGTTAACTCGACCTTGAAGTAACTCTAGTTCATCAATCTCCAAAATTTCTTTTGTCAAGAAGTCCTTGATAGTTTCTGCAGTGTCTCTTGCCGGAGACAGATTTCTTCTTTTCTGCACGGTCACTTATGTTCTTCTCAGCTTGACTTTCTTCTCTTCCTTTTGCTTCTTCTTCTTTCTCCTCTATTCTTTCTTCTCCTTTAGATCCGGAGACTGTAGGGGAAACTGGAGGAGAGATATTTGTTTGTGCATGAGCCACCTCTTCCGGAGTAGAGGATTTTAAGCCCTCATCTTTACCTTCACCGGAGGCCATTACTTCTTTTGTTATTGCCTCAGTAGATTCTTTTTCAACACTTGAAGCCGAGGGATAAATACCCAAGTCCTCTATAATAGGAATGTTGAATCTTGAGTATGCGTTCCGCAGGATTTCTTCTGTTTCTTTTGCCACTTTATCAGTCTCTCCAAGCATGAGCTAATTCATTCTAGTCTTACTTCAGAACTCATCCTTGTAATCTTTGAAGATCATATCCATTTGTTTTGGAGTAATTGAAGGGTAGAGATGAATAGCTATCTGTTCTCTAATTTCTAAGTCCTTTGCCTTAGCATTTTCTTTTCTCATTTCAAGTTTCTTTTCCAAACTTTTAGGAATTAGAGAAATTATTTCAATCAAAGATTTATTGTATATGTTCAAGTACTTAACTGTGGCTTCCTCCAAGATTTTTCTATCTGTATCATTATATGCATCATAGAATTTTGTTATTGGTTGCAGGTTTCCATCCATAGTAACAGCTTTGACTACATCATCTAGGGACAGAGTGGGCTTTTCAACAAATTCTTTTGCCTTTGCACCGAATACTTTCTTTTTCTTCTTCATCTTCTTGATTTCTTCATTGGATTCTGTCTCTTCTTCATCATCCTTCTGACTAACATAAGACCTTGATGCCTTTGTTTTAGTTCTTTTCTCTCCTCTACCAGATGATTTTGCTTCTGGTTTTGATGTCCTTGAGCTTTTAGCAATGGCAGGTACAGATTTCTTTGATGATCTTGTCTAGGTGGAAGATTTTACCAGAGCACTTTCCTTACTTCCCTTTTCTGCCTCTTTCTTCTCCTCCTCAGCCCTTTCCATCTTTTCCCTGTTGGCATCAAGTGCCTCCTTTGAGATGCCTAAGCCTTTGGCAATTTCTTCAACTTCTTTTCTCACTTTCCTCTTTATTTCCAGCTGTCTGAGTTCCACATGAACTTTTATACTTAGCTCTTCAAAGGTTCCAAACCTTTCTACCTCTGGATCCTTTGGCTGACTTAGCATGTGTTGAACATGTAGCTCCACAATTTGTTCATCAACTTCATACCCCATAGGCATGAGCCAGACTGTCCTTGGTTCCACTACCTCCATTAGGCATTGATCAGTCTCTACCATAAAACATACAATGTCTTTATACTTTTCAACTAGAGATTGAGGAATTCTCTCTCTAGCTTGCATCATGTTCTGGAAGTTTTTGAAGAAACCCCAGAGGGTTGTATTTTGTACTTTGCCGTCACCAAGTCTGTGCAGATAATCTCTGATTTGGATAGCAACTGGTCTATCATTCTCCCACACCCAACCACTAGATCCGTGAAGCTCATTCATAAAGTAGAAGAATAAGCACAATATCAATCCACCATACTTGAATGAATTCTTTTTATCTTTCTTTATTTTCTGTAGATTCTCCAAGAGTTGATTTAAAAGGAGCTGACAAAGATCGTAGTCTACATCCTTTCTTAGCATTTCATAAGTAGTGTAGATGGTTGTTCCAGGTACTGAATTCTGCCTGCTAGAATGATATATTTTGTATCCAATGATCATGGAGGCAAACTTGACATCTGGATCAGAGATGTCATCTACCGTCATTGCTTTTTTGTCAAACTTTGATCTAGTAGCCTCACTCACAGTTTGATTCTTGACAGATTTAAGAACAGGAATCCCACCGGATGAGTGTAATCTGGTAATTGCCCTAATGGCATCTTTTGTGATTTTGAATGGTCCATTCAACCACATGAAGTTGTCATGTATTTTGCTCAAAATATACCTAACCCATTCATCCTCAGCAAAATAGAGGAAATGTATGCATTGTGTAAAGTGCTTATTCCGGAAGGCCTTGTATTGGGGTTTGAGCTCAAATGAATCATCTATTAGTTGTTTGTGGTAGATATCCCTCAATTTGAACTCTTTGAAATCTTCAATGTTAGTGTGAATGTAAACCCTAATATCTTCTGTGTGCAGGACACCATGTGGTACACTGGAAAATGCTTCTAGGGGATCTATTTCCAAGGATTTGTAGGGATGTTTCTTGAATTTAGGGCGAGGCTTATCAGTGATCTTGACTATATTCAAAGTAGACATCTTTTAAAGAGATTTGTAGAGAGATATTTAAAAATGGAAAAATACCTTGTGTGCCTTTAGGTTTTCATGAAGCGAGCTGGATTAATTTCTGGATGAATTGACTTCGGCAATGTTCTTTGATGGGCTTGAGGGAATTTGTTGCAGAGCACCTCTTTTCTTCTTCTTAAATATAGAATGAGAAAATGTTTAATAAGGAGAACCCTTATATTGTTCTGCAAACCCTAAAACCAAGTTGCAATAAATGCTCGACCTAAGTCATTCCGGTTTGCCTTATTTGGATGACTTGAAGAACTGGATCAATCTTGATCTGAATATCTTGCGGATCTTCCAAATCTTAACCATAATTTATTTAGATGTTTCTCTTATGAACCCTTTAATCCACAACTCTCCTCGTGCTAGTTCCAGCACCAATTGACTGGCTGGGGGAAAATGGTTTTCTTTGTGTCTCCCCCTGCGCCAGAGCTCACTTTTTAATTTCTGGAAGAAATATCAGCACCAGAGTTTGGTGCAGATCCATCCCTTACATTCTCTGTACTTTTCTTCACCCAAATCTTGTTCATCTCACTTTGAATTTCATCTGCATTCACTTTTTGTTTTCCCTTATCTTGATTCTAATTATGATGTACCGGACCTCTTTTGTCCTAATTCTTGTTTCTATAGAATTTTGCAATATGACCACATCTATTACAAATTTGGCAAACAACATTTCTTTGCATATTTGATTGATATCCTCTTGATCTGCATTGATTCGCCATTTGAACCATTCTATTGCATGCAAAGCATCTACCATTGAATGAATTGTTCATTTGCATATTTCTACATTCATGAGATTTGTGACCATACCTTTTGTAGTTGAAACACTGTCCGGAGAAGGATGTATTAGTCTGATTCATTCTCTTTCTGCACTGATTAGCTTTATGACCAAAGTTATTGCAGTTGTGGCAGTATCCATTGAAGGATGGATATCTTTGAGCATTAGGCTACCTTACCAAAGGTCTTCTAGGCCTGTTCCTTGGATTTTCTGATCTAAAATTCTTCTGACTGGATCCGGAGCTTTCACCTTTTTCATACCCCAGGCCACACTTGTCATCTACCCTCTTTTGGCTTTCAAGGAGAACTTCAAGTTGAGCAGAGCTTATCTTGAATTTCTCTTTGTATTTATTTGCTGTTTGAAGATCCCTTTTGAGAGAGACAATTTGATCCTCAAGTTTTTCTTCATTATCTTTAGCATCTTCAAGATCAGATTCAAGATGTCTAATTATTCTATCCATCTTGTGGTAGTCTTCTGATTTTTCTTTGAGAGATTGTCTTAGGTCATCTTCAGATTTTCTTCTCTCTTCAATTTCTAGGGTAAACTTCATAACTCCTGATTCCATTTCATGTCTTATCATGATGATTTCTTTTGATAACTTTTCACATAACTTGGTTTTCTCTTTCAGATCTCCAGTTGTATCATTTGCTTCACCTTGACTTGCCAATTGCTGGAGTAGCTCCTTTTTCTTTTTCATAGAGAGACTCAGTTTCTCTTTTAGTTCTTTTATGAAATCATCAGCCTGTTTGAGTCTTCCCTTTAATTCATTGACTTCAGAATTTGACTGCTCAAGATCATCAAGGGCAGACTTAAGTTGCTCCCTCATACCATACACATCCATTTGAATTCCCAGATCTTCATCAAGCTGTTAGGCTTTGTTGGGAGGAACTTGGCTCTAATACCAATTGTTGATAACTGAGAGGGGGGGTGAATTAGTTATCTTAATTTTTTAACTTTTGAACTTCTTTAACAGTTAATCCAATAACAAATCAAATGAGCAAACATGATCATGAAAAGGAAATACTACTAACACACATGACATAGTGATTTTGACGTGGAAAGCCCGGTTAAGGGAAAAACCACGGGGTGGTTAACCCAAGATAGTATTCTCTATTAGAAGAATAGAAGATACAAAAATGGCACATGCCAATTAGGGCTCACTGCCAGAGCACACTACTCACAAGAGGCTTACTGCCTACAAGAGACTTACTGTCTATAGAAAAGGAAGGTAACTCAATGTTTGAACTGATGAGAAGCATCCACACATGCTGAGATTCAGTTCCAGTTAAGCTTAATAAACTGATCTGCTGCATTTCATTCTTACTCTCTTTTCATGTAGCTGTACTGTCACATTCCAGACCTCTTTCGCTATCTTTACTCTGCTCTACTACTTATCTTCGCACCAATACTGCATATTTGCACACTTCACATCTAAATCAATCATGTATATATATCCTCACAAGTGATTTCATCACATTTCTAGTCAGCATCCAGAATAGTCAATATTTTCCTCAAACTCTGGTCTGTCAGCTGAATCCTTGCATACCAAGGAATGTGGATTAAGGATATACTTGTAGACGTCATCAATCATGTCAGCCAATCATAACTTATACCTTAAGAACCTTTACCATCATTAGTAACACATTTGGAATAATGTCTTATGTCCTGGCAATCAATTCTTCCTCTGTTCGCACTATCAATCAGGAACCTGACACTCTAGTATTCATATCTCTGCATCCTTTCAACACCGGATGCTAAATCTTGGATTCTATTTGTCAAGGTACTCCTCTTGACTTCCCCAAATCTACACTTCACTAAGATACTTCTTCTGAGAGATCCGGACCTGTCTATCGGACCTTACGGACTATTTTGTTTTTGCTTACCTGACTCAACACTTCTTCAATCTGACTTCCAGTAAAGACTGATCATGTCCTGCGGATGCGTCAGATAACCTTTGTTGCCATCAATGACAATATTCATGAGTCCATATAGTGTCTCTTTCCAACAAAACCCTCCAACCCTATCGCTAATCCTTATACCCTCGACACTCTACTTTAACCATAATCCCTCGACCCTCAACCCTATCCCTAAACCCTTAACCCTCAAACCTCAACCCTCAACCCTCAACGTCAAACCCTAATCCCTCTACCCTTGACCCTATCCCTAAACCCTAAACCCTAAAGCCTTAACCCTCAATGTCAAATCCTAATCCCTCACCCCTTCTCTCTAATCCCTCAACCCTAAACCCTATCCCTAAACCCTCAACACTATACCTTAAACCCTAATCCCTCAACCCTCAACCCTAATCCATCATCCCTCAACTCTAATCCCTCATCCCTAAACTCTAAACGCTATCTGTATTCCTAGATCCTCAATGGGCTTGATACTATACCTTAAACCCTAATCCCTTATCCCTAAACCCTCCAACCCTATCCCTAATCCTTATACCCTCAACACTCTACTTTAACCCTAATCCCTTGACCCTCAATCCTATCCCAAAACCCTTAACCCTCAAACCTCAATGTACTCAACCCTTAATGTCAAACCCTAATCCCTCAACCCTTAACTATGATCCCTTGACCCTTAACCCTTAAAACTTGAACCCTAAAACCTATCCCTACATGCTCGACACTCAACACTATATCTTAAACCCTTATCCGTTAACCCTCATCCCTAAAGCCTCAACCCTAAATACTTAAACCTTCAACCCTAAATCCTTAAACCTTCAACCCTAAACCCTATCCCTAATCCCTCTACCCTCAACACTCTTATTTAGCCCTAATCCCTTGACCATTAACCCTATCCCTCAACCTCAACCCTTAACGCTCAACCCTCAACCCTCAACCCTCAACATTAAACCCTAATTCATCAACCCTAAACCCTAATCCCTCAAACCTAAACCCTATCCCTAAACCATCAACCCTCAACACTATACCTTAAACCCTAATCCCTATCCCTCAACCCTTAACCCTTAAAACTTAAACCCTATCCCTACACTCTCAACACTTAACACTATATCTTAAGCCTTAAACCCTCATCCCTAAAGCCTCAACCCTCAATCCTTAAACCTTCAACCCTAAACCCTATCCCCAATCCCTCTACCCTTAAAATTGTAACCCTAACCTCGACATTAAATGCTAATCCGTCAACCCTAAACCCTAATCCATCAACCCTAAACCCTATCCCTAAACCCTCAAGCCTCAACACTATACCTTAAACCCTAATCCATCAACCCTAAAACCTAATCCGTCAACCCTCAACCCTAAACACTATCAATAAACCCTCAACCCTCGACACTATACCTTAAACCCTAATCCCTCAACCCTCAACTCTAATCCCTCATCCCTAAACCCTAAACGCTATCCCTATTCCTAAACCCTCAACCCTCGACACTATACCTTAAACCCTAATCCCTTATCCCTAAACCCTAAACCCTATCCCTCAACCCTTAACCCTTAAAAATTAAACCCTAAAGCCTATCCATAAACCCTCGATGCTTAACACTATATTTTAAACCCCAATCCCTTAACACTCAGCGCTAAAGCCTCAACCCTCAATCGTTCAGCCTTCAACCCTAAACCATATCCCTAATCCCTCTACCCTCAACACTCTACTTTAACCCTAATCCCTTGACCATCAACCCTATACCTAAACCCTCGACTCTCAACATTAAACCCTAATCCATCAACCCTAAACCCTAATCTGTCAACCCTAAACCCTAATCCCTCAACCCTCACACTATACCTTAAACCATAATCCCTCAACTCTAAACCCTAAACCCAAGAAAACTGCTTTGCCTTATGTTAGGTTGTTAAACCCATCATTTTTGACACTCTTCTCTTAAAGATATTTGAGTTGCAAGAATATGTCATAAAAATGGCTATGAACTTTTTTAATGTTAGTAATGTTATATGGCATGTTTTTCTAGCCCATCTGGGGTTCATTGTGCCAATAGGTGTACACATAGACTATGAGAAAAGCTTTGCGTATAGTACATCCACAGTGAGTAATTAACAGTTGAAATAAGAAGGATGATCATTATGAGAAAAGATTTGCATTGGGGTACATCTATGTTTCTTGTTGTCCACCCCACACTTAGGGGAGGTATATTGTAATGAAACAGGCAAATAATCTCCCATTGTTTACTAGCTCTATCCACAAGTACTAAACTATACCTTAAACCCTAATCCCTCAACCCTAAACTTTCAACCCTAAACCCTATCCCTAATCCCTCTACCCTCAAGACTCTACCTTAACCCTAATCCCTCGACCCTTAACCCTAAACACTATCCCTAAAGCCTCAACCCTAAACCCTAATCCCTCAAGGTCCTAATCTCTAATCCCTTATCCCTAAACTCTAAATCCTATCCCTAAATGCTCAACCCTCAACCTTAAACCTTAATCACTCAATCCTTATCCACCCCTCTCCTCCCCTATCTGGCTCACTCCCATCTCTACCCTCCTCTACCCTTGACACTATACATACATACATATAGGCATACATAGATACATACATACATATAGGCATACATACATACATACATACATATAGTCATACATACATACATACATACATACATGATTAATAGCCTTAAAAATAAAAAAAATTTAAGGGGAACATAACGCGAGCGTGTTATAACATGCTCGCATTATTTCAAACATTGCAAACAACACAAACCTTTGCAAAAAGGGAAAAATGCAAAGCAAAATATAATGCGAGCGCATTATAACGCGCTTGCGTTATGTTTTGCTTTGGGAATCCAAAGCCTTGGGCTTGGGATTTGCTTTGGATTTCCAACCCAAAGGCTTGGAGTGCCTTTTGAACAGCCACAGATGTGTTTTTCCATATTCTTCAAGATTTCACATAATTTCATTCATGCTAACCCTCAGATTTGCATGTGTTTCAAGGTCGAACAAATCGAACACCTTGGTAATGTTAGGCTTTCTCTTAGCTATTTGACAATGTGATTTTTTTCACATTTTAACAATGTTAAGCCTTTCATCTTTAATTTCTTTTGTTTGTGTGTCTATTTTTGGGCAAAAACCACTGTTTGGTCTTTTTTTCATTGTAAATTAACTATTCATTGAAATTTGAAAAAAAATTACATATTTAGAAACTAGACTCCATTCTACAAATATTAAAAAAAGAAAAAAATGATTTTTAATTAGATTTCAAAATTTATAGGGGTAGCATGGCCAAAATTCTATTTTTTAGGATGTGTCCACTTTGAAAATTAGTAAAAAATCAAATATTCATCAAAAAAATATCAGAAAAATTAGGCATAAACCACATGCTATTAGCTAATTTCTCACTGAAGCGATTTTAAAATAACCAAAAAAAAGTTGACCTTTTGAGGGAGCCACAAAACATGATATGTTATGTTTTTTTGACAGAAACAACACTAATTTCTATGGCTCCCTCTCTTGAACCCCTTAATCTATGCCATTTTAAAAAAAAATAGTAGTTTAAAAAGTAGACTCGGAGCACTACGAACATTGTTTTGGTTGCATCTCCAAATTTTGAGTGTAACTATGCTCAATTTCTCATCCAAGGCCAGTATTTCTTGATTTCAGAAAAAAGTGGCCACTTAAGACCCCTTTTTGGCCCCCCATCTTCTTGCACTTACCTATCTATGATTTTGGAAAGATTGTCTTCTGAGATGAGTGTCGAGTGTGGGTAACAGGGAAGTAGGTTTACTTTTTCAAAAACTATACACCGTTTAAATAGTTAATGCATTGGCCAAAGAAACTCTGATGTTGAAATAGACATATGTACCATTGTTGTAATGGTTTGACTACCTAGTGATTATATTTTTATTTTCCCTACCACATCCTATTGATGAGATGCTGCATTCATGATAGAAATGCATGTAGATTAATAGGCACACACCAGATTCCACCTTACACTTGTTTACAGGTTGCTAGGCCCTTCGAGTAGGATCGGGCATCCTTCAGTTTGAAGGATATCAGGGAAGCGCAAGCTTCGTGGTTGGGCAGAAAAAGTGCCTAAACCATATTCATGTCCTTTGACTCAACAAATGGCCAGTTGGTCGATGGCAGTCGAGGACTAATTATTGGATTTATTTGACATTTGTAGACATACTTCTTCATGTAACTCAAATGATTTGTAAGGTATTACGCCATTATTGAAACTTGTAATATTATTCATTTGGTAAACTCTATCATTGACTTCAGAGCAGTGTAATGAAACTAGATTTGATATCAAACTTATAAATGAAAGAAACTAGTTTTAACATTTGAAATTATTGTTATCTCTTCTTCGTGATGATGATGTTGGTTACTTTACTTTATGCTATTTTACTTTAATTTTAGTTAAGTTAGTTTGATTCAGTTATGTGTGATTATTTATGTAGTGAAAATTTGGTACTTTACTAAATATTGTAAGGCTTCATTCTAATTTTGTTTTCTCTTCATGAAGATTGTGTTCAAACCTTTGTTGGTGGTTCATAGTTTCTCAGTAGCTCTAGCCTTTTTATCAAAAGGTGGATTCTTGGCTTTGATCCAGAAAAGGAAAGTATCAAAATACTCCAATTTAGGTTAGACTTCTCGGCCTTCCATTGAAATTTTGGGAGGAAGAAGTTTGGTTTGGTATTGCTATCTCTTTCAGCCAACTCATTATGATTGACCAAATGATCAAATCTAGAAAATGCCTTTTAATTGTATTGTTTTGTGTTATTGCTAATATGGATATGGTAGACATATGGGTGCAACAAATCACATATGAGGCCTCTTGGGTGTTTTGTCGCCATGATCACATATTGGTCCATGCTTCAAATCAGTGCAAGACCTTTAGATGTCAGCAAAGACACATGAAGAAGAAGGTTGAAAAAAACCTTCTATTCTTCAAGTTGTAGAAGAATCTCCTATAGGATGTATCAGAGAGGTGGGTGAACCTCTTGTGGAAAAGACTAATTTGGTTGACATCTTTCTTGCCTTAGAGTGTGGATCTCTACCTAAGGAATTTCATTTGAAGGAGATTCAAAAGGAAAAAGGAATCTGTTAGGGCGGGTCTAGTTAAGGATTCTCATGTGTTCAATCATACTCTTGGGTCTCAACACTCCCCCTCCTTGAGTAAGGAAAATAAGATGATGGTTTAGGTCAAGAAGCATAATGAGAAGTCCACTAGCAATAAGGTGGTGGGTAAGGTTCAAAGATCCCTAAAACAATTGGGCTTTATGCCACCTTGAGTTGCTTCTATTATTTTTTTAAGGTAGTCTATCTATCCTATTTGTTTCATTTGTACTCTTGTTGTTTGGGGGTTTTTGGTGTGTTGTTGTCTTGTTGACTTTGTGTGGTTTGTTTTATTTTGTTATTCTATGATGTTAGAGCACCATTGATACTTCTTGTCTTATCTTTGTAAAAGGGTGGGGCCCTTTCAAAACCCCTCTTTCCATTTCATAGCCCTAGTCAAAAGTGTTTACCCATAATCAGAAACTCTACAAACAAGTTATTGATTCTCATCTGTAGTTGGTTCTCTAGTATTAACATATGATTTATGGGCTAAATGCTCTTGGTTGATATGCTTCTCTAGTGGGTTGTCATTTCCTTTTTTATTAACAAATTTGAGCATATTTAACTAGATGACATGCTTTGACTAAAATCTTGATGAAATAATATTTTTAGAAACTATCTAGCATGCTCACAATATTGGCAATTTGATGGTTTCTTTTTATTCACATATGCTTCCTATTTGGCTATATATGATGCATTCCAACTTTTTTCTTGTTTAAATCATACATGTTTAATAAATTAATTTGGTGTTTCACATGTTCTATATACTATAACCCTTTTTACCACATGGATTTTTGTTAATGTAAGATGTTAAAATGCACAAATAATTCCACTCTTTGTTCATGTAAGGTGCCAAAGTGTAGAAACATACTAATCAATCCCATGCTCTCTTTGGTTATATAAGATGTTAAGCTAAAAAAAATACTAACAAAAATTTGATATCTTGTTAGATGGTAGTTTATATTGTTAAATTGGGGATGGCTGGCTTGAACACATCCTATATATGTGAAAACTTAGTAAAAGTATTAAAATGAACACATGTAAATGAAGAGTTTGATGTCTTGTGTGAATTTGATAATATCATATGTGATCTTTATGTTTAAGTATGACCTAAAATTTACGTGTAAACAATCTATTTTAATTTAAAGTTTAGTTGTTGTCATTCATTATTTTTTTCTATACCATAGACAAATGCTACAAAATTGCCCTAGGATTTTAATTTAAGAAATTGAATTCATTCATAAACTAATTCAATAATGGTAAATTACTATGTAGTATGTGGAGCAAGCTCATTCTTAGTTGGAAATTATTTCTTATACATGAGTAGTTGGAATGAAGCATAAAAGATTTTAGTCCTTGTAGAATAGGTATGTTCTTTTTGGAAATTTATATCATTCATAGGAACTTTGCCAGCATACTCTCTGCCTGTATCAAAATGGTGATCTTTGGAACAAGGTATGGACATCCATCAAGGCATAATAGAAGGCAGATTTTTGTTAGATATTATAGTTGGAAATGCTCTGATAGACATTTATGAAAAATGTGGAAGCACAAACAAGGCACACAAACTATTTGACAGAATGCTTCAAAGAGATGTCATCTCATGGAATGCAATGATTGCAAGATTACACAAAATGGATTTGTTGAACATGATTTAGAAACTTTCAAGCAAATGCAATTATTAGCTGTAAATCCAAATTCTGCAACCTTTGCTAGTATCCTCCCTACCTGTGCCCAAATGGGAACTTTGGAATAGGGTATGGACATCCTTCAAAGCATAATGGTAGGGGGATTCTTGTGAGATATTATAGGTTGAAATGCTCTCATAGACATGTATGTAAAATATGGAATCATAGACAAAAAATGTGAACTGTTTGATAGAATTCCTCAAAGAGATGCCATCTCATGGAATGAAATGATTGAAGGATATGCACAAAATGGATTTTGCAAGGATGCTCTCAAAATATTTGAATTAATTAAGCAATTTGGAACATATCCTAACAATGTAAGCTTTGCTTGTATTCTAGGTGCATGCAACCATGCAGGTTTAGTGGATGAGAATTGTACATACTTCAATCACATTTGTAACCCTTATTGCATTACACCTACAGTTGATCATTATGGGTGCATGGTTGACCTCCTTGCCCGTGCTGGCTATCTTGAAGACACCCTAAACTTTATCATTGAGATACCTGTTAAATCTGTGTTGGTTGTATGGATGTGTTTTCTTGGTGCATGTAGATGACATATGAATATAGGTTTAGGAGTATTTACAACAACATTGATTTTTGATTTGGATCTTAAAAATGTTGCACAACTTATGTTCTTCTCTCAAACATCTATCCAGAAGTTGGCAGGCGTGGTGAGGTAAGGAGATTGATAAAAGATAGAGGAATTAAAAAAATCCTTGGATGCAGTTGGATTGAAGGGCATAAAATGGTATGTGCTTTTTGTCTAGGAGACAGATCACATCCATCGACAAAGGAGACCTATGTAAATTTGGAGAAATTGGCTTGGAAGATGAAGTCGGCAAGGTATTTTCTAGATTCAAGAATTTACTTAATGTTGTGGAAGGATGGGAAAAAGAATTATTTCTCTACCACCATGGTGAAAAGTTGGCAATTGCATTTGGTTTGTTAAACATGCCCCATGGAACAACTATTAATATCAATACCACACACACCATCAATATCATACCAGGTGTTATATATAATGTCTCATAATCTCTTCCTTTTTCATTAAACAGATTGTATTTGTAACTGAAACAGTTGAACTGTGCAAAATAGTTTTCCTTTGAACAAGTAACTAATAGAGTAATATGGTCAAATGATGCCATTTGAGCAACAGGTTTGAGATCATTACAAAAGTTAACCCATAGGGTTACATTAAACTTCTAACTATCTATTATAACCACTTCAAGATCTTTGCAAGAACCCTAGTGTCGAGTCATGTGGGTGTTTCCTTTTTCAAACCCTAACCAAAGTAAGAGTAAACACAAACTTCTTGAATACCATCAATGTTAAAACAAACTGTTATCGTTACTAGAAACCTTAACTACTTTTCAATAAAAAGGATAAGTGAAGAATATGAAACAACAAACCTCAACTCGAAGTCAAAGACTTCATAATAGAAACCCATATGAAATTCAAAGTAAAACTTCCATATGAAACCACAAAAGGAAAGGTATCACCTGAAGATGCCACTAACTAAAAGTTTTTGTTGTGACTTCGATTTCTGAGAGACCAAAAGATAACTATCAAGCTCACCTCAATCTTTTTCTACTACTCATTGTAGCTGAGAATTGTCAAATCACAGAAAAATTGGCACCATGATTACAAGATCTTCAACCTTTTGGAAGTTGTTATAACCCTAGGTTGAGAGACTTCATGTCTCAAAGTTCGACCATTGAAAATGAACTCAAAATAAACTTTTTCCAATGTATACATTGTCCACCAAGATATCCAGTATGCCGTAAAATGGGTGGTAACAATGAACCATTAACACAAACTTTTTACCTGTTAAACATGCTCGACACCTACTTAGTAGGTTATTAACTTGAGTGACCCAAAATGCCTTTGTTTATAATGATTTTTCAAATAAAAAACAATTTAATCTTTCATAAATCAAATAGCCATATGATGCCTTCTTCTAACTTTGGAGTTACATAAAATAATAACCTCCTTCATACAAGAGATGACATTGGGAGATAAAATGATGCCACATGAAATAAAGCAAGTATAACCTTTGCTTTGTATCCCTTTGAGATTAATCAAGCTTTTGAAGTTAACTGAAACAAGAACCTTTTCATATCAATGATGACCTTGATGACAAATGTTTGCATATTGAATCAAGTGAAGATAATCAAGTGTCTTATTCAACTTAGATGAAACAAGATTATGCCCTTGCACTATCATATGACAGCAAATGTCATAATGCCAATTGTAACAAGATTCCAAAACAACCACATGATAATGGCATGTCTAGACCAATATAAATCATTGATCAATAAATTGATCAATATAAATAATCCAAGAATGTAACATTTCAAAGCATCAATTGTATGTATACCAAACATGTTGTCCCCATATGCTGTCTCAAACATCGATGTCAGTATCACTCACAACACATAAAATATAGGTTGCCTTCATAACCAAGCCAAAGGTTCTTAATGACTACCACACATGTATGCAAAACATGTATCACCTAAAATGTATGTCACCTGTAGAAATGTGGCAAACCAAACTAACCATGTCTTCCATATGAAGAATACCTAATTACTTGCCAATACTATAAACCCTTGACATCAATGCCAAAATCAATGTCAAAGAGGGCAACAAGGTTAGGGTTTTGAGCCTTTCCAAGTTAGGGTTTAGTTTTAGGGTTTCAAACAACACATGGGAGCGAAAATGAAATGAAAGTGGGTGCCAAAAAGTGAAAGTGAATTAAAATATGTATAATTTTGGTGCCCATATGGTTAAAATAGGTTAGGGATTATTAAATATATTATAATATTATATTATTATATAATATTAAATATATTATATAATAATATAATCTTATAAAATATTATTATATTATATATATTATTGTATAATATATAATAATATAATATTATATAATATGTATTATATATTATAATATATTAAACTATATTGTATTGTAATATAATATATTATTATATTATATTATATTATATTATAATACAACCTACTCCCTCAATTTGAAATATTTTTTTAATTATCCACTTTAATATCATTTTGTCTAATTTTTATTTGTGTGACTAATTATTTAGTTGTGTTTTTTACTATTGATGACCAAATTAGTCATTTATTTAGTCATTTATAGCTATGTTGCAAAAAATTTTGGTCACATGACTAAAAGTTTTAGTCACCTGGTCATTTATTTGCCATATTTCTACTAGTGATGTTGTAGGTATGTACATATATATTTTTAAACTATTTTGGTTTTAAATGAAATTGTTTGTAACTTCACATGACAATTTAAGTCTGTAAAAGCTTTTAATTGGTTAAGCCAACAACATATTAAACGTAACATAAAATTTATGTTGAATTTCTATGAGAGTGTACATGGAAAAGGAGAGCATGATGGAGCTGGAGCATGTGTGAAGTGTGCACTTCGACAACATGAACTTGTAGGTAACACCATATTGACTAGATTTATTTAAATTCCTATATTTTAAATGAACTTAAACCTATTTGGAAAAATGTGTCTCAATATATTGCATGTGTTGAGAAGTGGAAGCTTACCATTATGCAATAGTGGTTTTGATATATCCAATGTTGCAAATTTTCAATATTGAGTGTTGGATTTGATGGTGACAAGTTGTCATTGATGTCAAAAGTGTGTTCAATTGTCAGTGATATTGCAAAGTTATCATAGTGGTTGCAGGACATCAAGAGGAGATAATTGTTTATTGTTTGGTCAGTTCACAAAGAAGAGTTGGTTTGGTTCTAGTATGTTTTGCTTTGAAGGAGCTCAGCTAATTAAGTCATAACTGGCAAGAAGTTTTAGGTGTTCATAATGTTCTTCATGGTTAAGGTGATAATATTCAATTGTCAGGTAATATTGTCAATTCCTATGAAGTTGTTGTTTCATGATGCTTCCATTTGATCAGGTTATCTTCATAATGATTGAGGAGATGTGCATCATAATGATATCTTTATATCTTTCTGCTTACATGTGATGGAGTGTTGTTGGATTATCTTGGATCATGTTCATTATGTCTTCAATGGATCTTCATTGTGTCAATGAAGGACTTGTTTGATCAGTAGTACTTGCAAAGAATATTTTTGGATGTGATCATCTCATGACAGTTGTTTGCGATATGAATAGTGGCATCAGTTTCATTTAGTGGTTGATTACAGTGTTTAGTGTTGATTACAGTGTTCAGTTGTCAGTGATATTGCAAAGTTATCATAGTAGTACTAATGCAGATACTAATGCAGATTACAGTGTTGATTAAGATTGAAATGACAGTGGACTCTATTGATGATTGATATCATTTACATTACAAGGTAATTTGGTCTCAAGGTCTTTAAAAAGATATATATAATTCAAAATGCAAATACTAATGCACTTTTTGTTCTAAAAGTGTGTTGACCTTTACAGAAGGTAACTGGTTACCTGCAGAAGGATTTAAGTTCATCTTTCAACCAGCCCCTTCTTTCTTTTCCACTGGTGAAACAAGTATGTGTGGGCATCAATTTCAAACAAGGGAAAGTTTGTTTGAACGAACATTTTAAAAATTTGAAGGAGATTGCTTTTTGCAGCCCGATTTATATGTCTTAAAGAAACCACAATAAAAGGTGCACTGAATATCTTATTTAGAAAAAGGCATATATGTGTTAAGAAAAGCATGCTTTATAAGACATCAAGTGGGGAATGCTTTATGCATAAAAAGATTTCAAATATTTATAAATTGGTAGGAGGAACCCGACTACTAAGCCTTTTATGGCTTTCTTTCATTTTTAGAAGCTTTGTTTAAACAACTAAGTGGTTGACCCCACTTTTGTGTAATTTTTATGACTTTAAAAATAAGTAATTTCTAATTATGGATTGAGAAAAGGTGGGTAGGTAAGTAAGAATTTTAAGGAGTTTTTCTTTAGAAAGATTTTCTTTCTTTCTTGGATTATCTCATGGAGAGAAAAGCAAAGAGAGGAGATATATTTGTTATATTTTTTTGAGAAAGAATTTGTTTGAAGGAATTTGTAGGAGAGAAGATAATCAGAGAAGATAATTAGATTGAAGGAATATGAAAATTTTTCAGGAAGATAATTTTGTGAAAGAGATTGACATATTCAAGATTTATTTATTTTTGGATGATATGAGAAGCTTAAAAGTTTTTTTTGCAGGTGGATTTATATGAACAAAGTTTGAAGGAACAAAATGTTTTTTTTATTAATCATTTATTTTGTGAGCAGAGAATTTTTATATGAAAAAGGCATTGGATGAAGATATTAGTTTTTAAAGATAATATTTACAGAGCAGAGAATATGAAAATATTTATTTGAAGAAATTGAAGAAATGAAGAGGATACAAATAAAAGAGATTTTATTTTCTCCTACAAATGGATTTTATTGAAGACAATTTTGTTTGGTTTGAAATGTCATGAAGGCAAAAATAATATATTGAAGATCATTGAATATATGAAAGGTTTTATGCTCAGAGAATTTGAAGAGACCATTTTTACAGATGCAAGAATGTCAAACATTGAAATAATTATGGAGAGAAGACAAAATATGAAAAGTCTTTTGATGCAGATGAAGGTGAATGGATTACAAGATCGATTTATTGTAGAGCAAGAAGAAGATGAATGGTCATCTGATATTTATTGGGCTTACAGGTGCTTTGATAAGTGTGTAGAAGTGCAGAGCAACATATGATTATGAAGATAACTTTATGAAAATTCTTTTAAAAAGAAAACACAGAAGAATGTGTGTATGAACTAATTTGTAGTGAGATATGTTTTCCTGATCAGGTGAATTAGATGATTCAATGATAAAATATCAGAGGATTGGAATGATGGAATATATGTTGTAGATGAGTTGATTTGAATGGTGCAAATCAGATTGGGCAGCAATCACTTCTTGCACATAAGATTTTTGGTTCTAATTGATTGAGAAATGCCAGTGAGGCACAATAGTATGCCAGTGAGGCTTGTGGTCAGTGAGACCTTCCTATGCCAGTGAGGCTTGTGGTCAGTGAGGCCTCTTTATATGTCAGTGAGACATTTGTAAGAAGTTTTTCATTTAAGCCAATGAGGCAGTTTTGGAGTGGTTTTTCTACCCCTGATGGGTTTTCCACTCATGCATATCTTGTGTCATGATTCATATTGATCTTCTTTGTGTGTGTTTGATTTACTTATGAAGTTTTGTTCTCTTTCTGCATTCACAGTCATGTGCATATGTATTTGACAAATCAATGGTATCTTTCTTTCCTTGTGCTCTGAAAGTTAAAGTTTAAAAAAGATTTGAAAATTCACACAACATTGATTCACCCCCGCTCTCAGTGTTGTCATTGACTCCTACAAGATTTTTGAAAAAATCTAATTATATTTTTTGAGATCGTCTTTTCCTTTCAACAACAAAACCTCTTAACCTGACATTTCACCAACATGAACTTGTAGGTAATGCCCTAAGGAATGCAAATGAAATTGTTGAATGGTGCAAAAGTCATTTGGTCATCCGTGACTCAATATACAACACACGCTATTTTTGGGAAGTTATAGGTACATAAATGAATTTTGTTTTAATTTCAATGTGTGTACATGAATTGGATTTTCAATTTTATACACTTTTTAATTGGAAGTTTGAAATTTACAGATATTGATCAATCAACTCTTACTAATTGTCAAACAATTAGTGGTATTAGAAGTTTACATCAAATCATGACAGTAGGACATAGTAGGCCTCCTGTAATTCAAGTGAGAGAAAAATCATATTTTTGTTTTGATTGCATTGAGAACAATGAAAATACTCTACAATGTGAGAATATTAGAGATGGGTATGTTTCAGAATGGGAAATAAAACAATTAGTGGCCACGTCGGACCCTTTTACAGATAATGGCATTGTAGATGTCTATGATCCTTTGTATTCAGGTGATTATGAATGTGTATCAGATTTAGTTGTTATAGGTAAATTTTAAATTTTTAAATTGAATTTTAAGTTGTATAATTGATTTTTATTCTACCTAAGTTGAGCATGGTTTACTACATGGTGTGTACAGGAGATATTTTTGTTGTTCTTACAGATCCTAACAATACATAAGGTGTAGATTACTATCTACTAAGATTTACACAACTAAAATGCAAACTGTTAGAATCAATGCCAGATGGTGATGGACAAGAGTATCCTATTAGATTGGTTGTTGTTGAAGGCACATACTATCAACAAACAAAGATAGATACAAATGGTATTATATTTATTGATTATATGTCAGGTCAAAAGGATCTACATTATAGTCACTTAGTTATAGCAACATGAATAAATCTTGAAACTTTACCAAAAAGAGGACATGCCAAACAAAGGTGGAGGTTGCCTATTGAAGATCATGAAAATATTTTAGAGATAATAAAAGATAGAGAGGATCCATATTATATGTACTAAGAACTTTAAGCTATTTTTGTACATATATATTTTCTATGACAATATATATATGTATGTAACATTTGGACCTAAATTTAAATTTTTTTTTATTTTATGTTGAATTCAAATAATTTCATTCAATGTGGTGATCTAGTAGCCCATGAAGCTAAATCAAATGTGGTGATCTAGTAATTTTGTTTAATGAAGAAGTCATGCTTAAATTATTTCATCAAATGTTATTAGATCCAACAAAATTTGTAAGTTTTAATTTTATTATCTAATTAAGTTTGTTTAGCACTAGCTATTTACTAGGTACAACATGGTACTTGTAGATTTGTTTATTGGATCCCACCTCTATAAAATCGCACAACGATTAATTTAATATAGTCCCATGTGTAGTTTAGATCTTTGTCCAAAATCCATCACATGATCCACAATATATGTTAACACATATTTTTTATTCTAATTAGATTGAATTTATAGGAATCATAGAATCTTCATCATTACAAATAACAAATTTAAATAAAAAGAAAATAAATTATAATCCTTCTTTCACAATTTATATATTTTTGTCTTAGCAAGTGGATAAATTCAAATATGATTGTTACTTTTTCTTAATCATCCAATTAGACAGGTCATCAATTAATTGTAGCCCACATGTTTCATTTTCTTACATTTTGGTGGACCCCTAATTTAAATCCTATCCTAGTTCTTGGTGAATATACAAAAATTTAATTTTGAAAACATAAATCCTAAAAAATATGAGACATCCTAGTTAATTGAGTCAAATAAATGGCCTAGGTTGGGATATCTTCTAGGAAGAATCATAATAATAATAATAATAATCATCCCTTAATATGAGTTCCTACTTATGAAATTTAATATAAAAACATTCTAGGTTCATAATAAACTCATTAGAAACTATAAATTTGAATTATTTAAGAATTTAATATACCAAAGTTCATGAGGGAGAGCAAGGAAAAGATATTTATTCTATTTTTCAAGAGGGTTATACTCTTCTTGAAGAGGGTGTGGTTTTAGAGAATTGGTCAATTTTTCATTTGGAGCCTAATTTAAAAATTTGAAAGGTAAAGTCTATCAATGTTCATTTATTTCTATACATTCCTCATTTATTGCATTCTATCCTCTTCTCATTCACACTTATTCCCATATATTTGTCATCTTCATATCATTCATTACACCTATGTTTGCACCTATCCCCATACATGTTTATTCAATGTCTTGAGATTTGTACTTTTATGCTAAGGGTCATTCTTGAGCCACTTGAGATTAACCCCAAGTTTAAATTTAAATTTTTTGAATTCCTGCCTCTTCCTACTAGTCATTATGGGCCAACTAAATAAATGTTTGTGCAACCTCTTCCTATGTGCTTGTATTTTAAGGACATCAATGTGCAATTAATTCAAAGGGTAGTTTAAGGAGAGATTATTTTAGGAACATTTCAATTTGGAGCCTAAAAAGAACATTTCTACAAATTAGAATCTTCATCATAATCACATAGTCCATCTACATGCTTCAAAATGTTCTCTTCAATTATTTTCTTAGAATCGTAAAGTTGATCAGATGTAGGAGCATCCCCTACATATAAGAAATTTTTCATCAAACAAAAACTTCCTTTATGATTATTTGTGTTGTGCTTAGTTCTTTAGTAGTTATTTTGGTTGATTGCAATTAGATTTTATAACTAAAGCTATTAGTTTATGTGCCTAAACAAGTAAAATAGAATCAACTATATGGTAATGCATATGCAACAAGTTATCATGAGATTTTTATCTAGAAAACCATCAAAGTATTTAGAGCATGTTCATTTGTCTATTTTGTATTTCATGTTATATCATATGGCATGGCTTCCCATATCAACTAACAGAGGTCTATGAGTTGTGTGTCATTTATTTAAGATTTGTGTTAATAGTTTAATTTAATTCATGGTATTATTGGTCCCAAGGTGGCTCATGTTTAGAGTTCCATTGAGATTAGAGTTGTATTTCTTACTTCATCTAAAGAGAAGGCCATTTACATGTTTTTAAGATATGTGTCTAACTCCAAGATGATGTTCATGGATAAATAATAAAATATTGGTCCCATGACACTTATCTAAAATGCATGGGGATCCATATACTATAATGGGAAGGAGAGAGAGTGAATCAAATTTGAGTCCAACAATTGAGAAAAGAGCTATTGAAGATCAATTAGCTTAAAGAGTTTTTTTAATTTCAAGTTGTACTCTTGTTAAGAATGTGATTTCTAAATTGTAATTTAAGAATGAGCTCTAAATCTAATTGTAATCCCTAGAGGTATGTATTTTTGATGTAATTTAAGACTATCGAATGATGAAGTATTGATTTAGTTTTTTACATATTTTAATGCCTAAGCTTTTGCACAAGACATTAATGGTCAATGAATAGATGAAATAATATTTCATGTTGTGATTGCAACATTAACATGTCATAATTACATGTGAACTCACAAGGACTAATATTGCATGACACAATCATAGCCAAAGAGTGCATAGTTAGTGCACTAAGCATGCCTACACAAGAAAAAGAATGACTTAGTAACAAGAAAATACCATGACAAACCTATAGAAGGTTCTATCTAAGTTCGCTCTAACCTTGGAGATTAGGTACATGAATGAGAAGGATAGGGTGAGACTAGTAAAACAACTCATCCCTCAAACCCAAACTATTCACAACACACATCCACAACAAGATGGAAATAATATACAAACCTTAGGTTCACTCACTTTAGAGGTAGGATAATCAAGAGTTTCAAGATCTCACCAAACCACTCAATGGCTAGTCAACCTCACAACAAGATTCAAATTCTAATGAAAAAAGAGGAATAAAACATGTAAGGTACTTAAATTACTAATAGACCAAGAAGATGGGCATCTAGGGAGACCCTAGGGAACAACTTGTAAAACTTTAGAAAACTTTTTTGAAAAATGTTCAAAAGTGATCACTATATCCAAATCATCCCTATTGGGGCTAGATCACCTTTATTGTCAGTCCTAGTCACCTAAGTGATTCTCCATATCATCCCTATTGTAGAAAAACAATTTCAAATAGAAAACATGGCTCAAGAGAATAGTGAGGTTCCTAAAAATATAAAAATTGGTTCCAAGGTCAACCCAAGGATCTACAAATAGACTAAAGACACAAATAACTTACAATACCAATTACAACCTTACAAGAAAAAGTCAAGGTTACAAAACCTATGACAAGAGAAGGGCTAAGCCTAAGAAAGCCTAAAGAAACTAGAAACTAACATGACGTAACTTTCAACAACTTTCTAAACATATCTCTGTTGAACAGCTGTCAGCAACCTCCTGCCTGCTGCATTTTCCTACTTGCTTTTGAATTTGAATTTGATGGCGAATGGTGACCCGGGCGAGCCTCCAGACCTGTTGGTGCGGGGTTCCTCGGGTGGTGCTTCAGGGAGTGGGTCTTTCCCCTATGATTTGGATGGATCAGAGGACCCTATGGGTCATGTGTTTTGTGAGGGGGATAAAGATTCCTCTGTTCACATGATTCATAATGAGGTTTTGGGCCCCAATGCCTGGAAAAAAGCCCTAGCTGGGGAGAAAGTGATGGCTTGTGGGGTTTCCCCAACCTTGAGTGAGGTGGACAGTGGTCCTGAGCTTGAGGTTTCAAGTGTCATGATGGATAGGGTTGTCTCCTCAATGGAAAATGCTCTGGTCGGACATTTTTTTTCCTTTAGACCTAACATTGACACAGTCAAAAAATGGGTGAACACTAAGTGGAGGGTGAAAGGAAGTGTGACTTTTTATGCTATGAATAGTGGGATGTTTCTGTTTAAATTCACAGCTAGAGAAGATCTTACAACAGTTCTAGCAAGAGGACCCTGGATACTTGGGAAACATAGCCTGTCCCTATGTAAGTGGAAACCTAGATTTGATAGTGCTACTGATCTGAATAAAGTTGCTCTAGTTTGGATTAGACTCCCAAGCCTTCCTCTGGAGTTCTGGGATAAAGAAATATTCATATGGATTGCTAACTAGCTTGGTCACTTCATCACCCTGGATGGTACAACTAGAAACAAATCAAGGTTAGTATTTGCCAGAATTTATGTAAGCATTGATGTAAACAAAATTCTCCCTAATAACATCACTCTTAAGTCCAAGTATGGTCAATGGATTCAACCTATCTTATATGAAAATTCCACGATCTATTGTCAAAACTGCAACAAAAAAGGTCACTTAGCTCCATAATGTAAAGTTAAACCCTCCCACTCGAAGGAAGCTTAGTCTGTGGTGGATGTGGAGGACTACCCTTTCAAGGAAGACCTCCTGAATATGATCAAATCTCCTGCCAAAGATAAATCTACTATTGTTATTGAAGATAATACTCAATCTCTCAATGTGGAGTCTAATGGGCAGTCCCCTGATGATACCTTGAGATCCTCCCCTATTTCGGGTATCATCAGTGGAATGGCATCCCTACCTTTAAGTCTTGAAGATGAGGAAATCCCTCTAGATGACCCCCCAGAAAAACAAGCTGCTTCTGAGGTCGTGCTTCCCTCAGAGGCCCCTCCCCCTGTGCTAGCTAGATCAGACACTTGTACGGTAGTGGAGATTGGAAAGGGTTCCCCCTCCAATAAAACTGTGACACTTACCCCTGGTGCTGAGTCTAGCGCTGCTGGCTCAGAGAGGTGGAGTATGATCAAAAAGAAGGGTAGAGGCCCAGGAAAGAAAGTGATGGATGTGGGTGTTGACACTAAAAAAGGTCACTCATCTTTTAGAGAAATAAGACAAAAGGCGGTTAATAAGGACATTGCTATGGGTAGACAGAAGACATTAGAGTTAGGCTCCAAGAAAAGCCTGATTAAATGAAAATCTTGTCATGGAATATTAGGGGGCTTAATAACCCTCATAAACAGTTTTTGGTTAAGAACTATATTTTTGAAAATAGAACTAACATTTTCTCACTCCAAGAAGTCAAAATGAAAAATGAGGGTTTCTAGTCGATTGCCAAAAGCCTTTGGATGAATTCCAAACATTTAGGTAGTGATGCTTGTGGGGCGTCGAGAGGTATTATCACCAGGTGGAATAGTAGTACTATCAAAGGAAGGATGATTGAGAAAAACAAAAACTTTTTGGCTACTAGAATGGAGACTGACAACTTTTCTTGGAACTTGATTAACATCTATGCTTCGAATTAGAGAGGCCAGAGACGGGAGCTATGGGATACCCTGTCTACATTCATATCTAGAGAGTCGAATAGTTGATGGATGCTCATGGGAGATTTTAATACCCCTCTCTTCCCTTCAGAAAAGAGGGGAGGGACTATGGACTTTACTGATAGTATGCTGGACTTGAATGAAGGACTAATGGATTTGGAACCACAAGGTAGCAGGTTTACATAGTCAAATTAGAGAAAAGGCAAGAACCTGATTCAAGTTAGATTGGATAGGGTTGGGAATTCATCTAGATGGAAATTTTTAAGCTTATATTCCCTTGATGTTCTACCCTGAACTACTTTTGATCATAATCCGCTACTCTTATCCTGGAATGATGGAAATAATAAGGTCCCCTTCCCTTTCAGGTTTGAATTAATGTGGACAAAATATCTAGAATTCAAATATTTGCTGACAAAATGGTGGAATACTGACATTTAGGGTACGCCTATGTTTCACTTGACTCAGAAGCTAATAATGGTCAAGAAGAAGGTCAGAGGCTGGAATAAATTCAACTTTGGAAACATATTTGAGGAAAAGAGAAGGATCAATCTAAGGCTAAAAGAGCTACAAAACAGGTTAGAAGAGGGAGATATTACTGAAGCCACAACTAGGGAAGAAGAGATGGTGATAAAGGAATGGAAGGATCTACTAGGACAAGAGGAAATATTTTGGAAGCAAAAGTTGAGGATACAATGGCTGAAAGAGGGAGATAGGAATACTTTGTTTTTCCATCAGTCCATGATGAGGCACAGGAAAAGGAACAATATTACTAAGCTGTTGGATGGAAAATGATCCGCAGATTGGGGAAGTGGTAGTGGCCTATTTCCAAAATTTCATTGAAGCACAAAATAGTAGCATTAGTCAGCAACTTGTTGATATCATTCCTACCCTCATGAATGAGGATGACAATGCTCAATTGGGAAAAGGTATAACTGAGGAAGAGGTCCAGACCAGCCTCTTTTCTGTGGGTGCTTTCAAAGCCCTGGGGCCTGATGGTTTCCCTCCTGCTTTCTTTCAGGAATACTGGGAAATTGTTGGGAAAGATTTTACAGAAGCTGCTAGAAATTTCTTTAAATCGAGTAAGTTACTAAAACAACTAAACTACACCATTGCTTTTATCCCCCAAAAGCAAGATGTTATGTGTATGGGATATTTTAGACCCATAAGTCTCTGTAATATGGTGTACAAGATCTTCTCCAAAATCATGGTCTTGAGACTCCAACCTATTCTTGAGAAGCTGATCAACATCTGTCAAAAAGGCTTTGTTCTAGGCAGACAAATCACTGACGTTGCAATCACTACTCATGAAATCATACATTCCATGGAAAAAAGCAAAGACCCGAGCATGGATTTCAAACTTGATATATCTAAAGCCTACGATAGAGTAAGTTGGGAGTTCCTCTTCACAATTTTGAGGAAACTGGGATTCCAAGATAAAGTTCTACAACTGATCAGAACCTGTGTTACTTCTATTAGTTACTTTGTTTTGGTTAATGGCATACTGGGAGGTTTTTTCAATGCAGGTAGAGGTCTAAGGCAGGGTGACCCCCTATCCCCACACCTTTTCATTCTTGTGGTTGAATCTTTGTGTAGGGGGTTTACTTCTCTGCTTCACTCCAAAATCATCAAAGGGGTTAAACCTACTTCAACAGCTAATCCAATGGTCATCCAGCAATTTGTTGATGACACTATCCTTTTCAGTGCTACTTCTGTGGTGGAAGCCAGGAATTGGAAAAAAGTATTGCAAGAGTATGCCATTTTAGCTGGTCAATGCATCAACTTTGACAAGAGCCATATCTACTTCTTGAACACCCCAATGGATCTACAGCAAAAAATCATGAGTATCCTGGGTTGTGGGGTGGGTTCTTTCCCTGGAATTTATCTTGGTTTACCTTTCACTGTCAGAGATGCCTCAGACCTAGAATACTGGAACTCCATTATGGAAAGGACACAGAGAAAACTCATAGGGTGGAAAGGCAAACTGCTGAGTTAAGCTAGTAAGTATCAACTTCTTAAAGCCTCTTTACAAGGAATTCCAGTGTACTTCCTAAGTCTTTTCAAAATGCCTAAATACCTAACTAAGAGACTCGAAAGATACAAAGAACTTTTCTTTGGACTAGAATGGAATACAAAAAGAGACTTGCATTGGTTGCTTGGGATAAAGTTTGTAAACCTAATGCGTAGGGAGGTTTAGGCCTAAGAAAATTGAATCTGCTCAATAAAATGCTCATAAGTAAAGTTGGTCAGAATCTTATTTCTGGGGGAAAGGACTAGGGCAGAATCATGAAAGCTAAGTATATGGGGAATTCAACCCTGGAAGACATCCTTCCTTCCCCTGATTTCCCAAGAGGCTCAATCATCTGGAATAATGTTATGAAATACAGGAACTTGCTCCTGAAAGGCAGCAGATGGAAATTGGGGGATGGGGAAACTATAAGATTTTGGGAGGATAGTTGGATTGAGGGTGGACCCCTAAACAAACACCAAAACATTCAGGAATTGATGAATCTGGCTATTAACCACTTTGGTACCGAAGTGAAGGATTACTTCTAGCTGGGCTATGTTTGGGTTAGGCTGTTAGAGTGTTGTCAAAGTAAAGGTGAACTGTGTAATGTTGCTGAAGAGATTCAACTACTCCTAAAAAGTTGTAGAATCTCCCTCTTTCCGCAAAATGATAGATTGGTTTGACAAGGAGACAAGACAGGAAGGTTCACAGTGAAATCTGGTTATAAATTGACTATCCCTCATGATAGTGACAACTTATGGAAGAATGTCTGGAACTATAACCTTGTGCCAAAAATGAATCACTTTTGGTGGGTGGCTATCCAAAATAGAACCCTTACCATTGATAACCTCCAATTAAGGGGATTCCAAATCCCAAATAGATGTATTCTTTGCATGAAAGAGGAGTCTACTTCTCATATTTTCTTACATTGTGAGTTTGCTTGCGAGGTCTAGAGTATGGCTCTGAACCTCCTTAACATCCCTTGGTCCAGAAATTGTAACCTTGAGGACCTGGTTAGAGGATGGATCCCCCCCTTTGCTAATTTGGTGTGCCTTGAAGTTTGGAAACATACCCCCCCAATTTTATCTTGGTGCATGTGGAAGGAAATAAATAATAGAATTTTTAGAGAAAAATTCAGAAGTCCTTAAGATGTGTTCGAGTTGGCTATTAGACTACTGTAAGACAATGTTAGTAATAGCTCTATAAAAGTTGCTGAAAACCCCCCAATGCTAGAGAAATCAACATTATCAAATGACGGAACATACCTACAAGCATCTGCAAAGTGGATGACAAAAAGAGAAAGGTCAAAGCCAACACCTTTTGGAATCCTCCTCCTAGTGACTGGTCAAAACTTAACTTTGATGGTGCTGCCAAAGGCAACCTAGGGTTGGCTAGTAGTGGTGGGGTTATAAGATTCGAGAAAGGCATTCTGATTGTTTCTTTCACTGGGAGCATTGGAGAAAACACTAATAATACTTTTGAAGCTATGGCCCTCCTTTGGGGGCTAAAGATTGCCTTGGCTACAGGTGTTAAAAATTTAATTGTGGAGGGTGACTCAATGATTATTTTGGAAGCTATCAAAGGGAAAGGAAGTGTTGGTTGGCAGTTACAGGATGTCATTAAGGATATAAAGAGCCTTCTTCTAAAGTTTGAAAACAAAGTCCTAATGCACACCTACAGGGAAGGAAATAAAGCTGTGGATCTTATGGCTAACTTAGGGATCAATATTCATCCCCTAAGATGCTGGAGGAGATTAAGTAACTTGCCGAATAACATTATTGATTGTATACAAAGAGAGACCCCAATTTCTCATGATAGGCAAAATGATGATTCTAGGTGACAGAGTTAGTGTTGTGGCAGGCTTCCCCATCATTTTGGGGAGATGTGGCACGAAGGATAGAGGTGGAGAGCCAACGTACTCTTAAAATATGATGTGGCATAATGATTTTTTTGTGTTCATTGAAACAATCAATGCGAGTTGTGGGTGGCAGACGAATATGTCTTATCATTCTGCCTGCAAGGGACAAAAGTGGAGCGGCTTGCATGAACTAAGACCTAGCTACATTTATGATTTGACTGCCATCAAAACTTGGAAAGATGTGCATTCGTGGTTAAAGAAAATTAAGTTTCTTTTTTTCAACATTTTGGGATTTTTCTTGAGCTTCTGTCATATCCTCTTTAACTCTTTTCACAGAAAGTGTATTATGTTAGTTAGTGGTGAGCTTCTTTGCTTGGTGACTGTGAGAGTGAAAATTATGGGGGGTGACAAGGTGAGGACAGAACCCATGAACTGTAATGAGTTCAAGGAAGATCAGCAAGTGTGGAGCATTGCCTGTGAAGGAGGTATCACGGCGTTCATGGAGTCACTGAATGGATATGATGAGTATTTATCGACCCAGTTTGCTAAGTCATGGGACAGAAAGTGCATGGTGGAAATTGGTGGTGTTGGTTTTGTTGTGGTGGAGGCCTTAATTGCGGCTACTACTGGATTGCTATGTTCAAGTAATAGGCTAAAAAAAAACCCGCATCCCGAAAATGGAAGGCCTGAAGTTGTTCTCCAAGGAAGGGGAGAAACAAGTCAAGCTGCAAGGTCATTTAGAGAGAGAGAGAGCTTGGTTGCACCCTAGAATCGGGTGTGTTTCTTAATCATGAAGTATTTTACCCTTGGGGGAGGTATAGGGTGTTTTATTATTACCACTTTGCTTTTTTAAACCACTTTTGACACAAAATCCTGGTGAATTTCCCTTCTTTTCTTTTGTCGATCCTTGAAACCTCTATCCTACATTTCAAGAAAGTCTGGGAGGAAGATCCTATGACCCTTCCCCTTCATCAAGGTCTTATCTTTCTCTTATACCATTATCACCTTGCTCTAAATCCTGCTAAAACCCCTGCTTCCAAACCTGTGGAGGAAAGCTCGAATGATGATTTTGCAGATAGAGTTCCTTTAAGCACTAGACTGGCTAAGAAGGCTTTCCCGAAGGTTTCCTAGCCCGCTTCCCCATCCAACCAACCCTTAAGTGGACCCTCCAAACCTTTGTCTAGCCCACCTATTTCTAAAACCACTTCCTTAGGCATGTCAGGTGGTCACATTTGAACCCAACCCCTAGAAACCCCCCATGATAACTCTCAAGCTGGTGCTATTGAAGGCCTTTGTAATCTGAAAGGCACATTCCTGGCACAGGAAAGTACAAAGCGCAAAGGTGGTAACCCTGCTAAAACCTCAACTATTAAAAAGAGACGTAGTGTGGAAGATGATAAGAAAGAAATTGAAGAGCTGGGTAAAAATTAGGGGACCCTAGGGAAAGATGATGTTGTTATTGTCAAAGGGGTGGCTTTGGGCAATGATGGTAAGCCTAGAAGGCATTCATTTGTTTTGTTCATAGTTTTTGGTTGAACTGTTAGTCAGTTGTTTGTCAGCTGTTGCTGGCCCTGTGCCTTTATTGCTTCCTCTTGGCTTTGTTATTAGCTCCTGCTCTTGGGTTAGCAGCTTATCTTAATCAAAAACATGATGTAACTTTCATGATTCAAGGGATATTTGCAAATGGTTTGAACGATAAATTCCATGATGTAAAAAAGCAATATAACTCCTAAACATAATGTAAACTACACAACACCATATTATTGATTATATCTACTCATAGCATTCAAATGATAAACATATCATATAGCTTCTAGTTTTGTTTTGAAACTTCTTAATAAAATTAGATATATTCATCTTATTATCATGATTTATCTGAACATGTTCAATCCTTCATAAGACAATAAACAAAATTAAGTCAAATAATAACACACATAAATTGCAAACACTATTAATGGAAGCTTCAAAATTTCTTAAATTTTCAAAATACAAAATTTCCCAACTCAAAACCCTAATTAGCTTCAAGAATTTATATATTACTGTATCCAAAAATGAGACCAAAAATGTTAGATTTTAATTAGAGCTCGATCATTAAAGATATCATATTCAAACCATAATGTGACAAATCACAATTTTAGAACCGTAATACGAAACCATAATGTAAAATGATATATAATGTGAAACCATAAGGTAAAATGTATACATATTGTACATCATAATAAGATGAACCATAATGTGAAACCATAATGTAAAATGTATATAACATGTGAAGATCATGATCTAAGAACCATAATGTGACAAACCATGTAATATAAAATGTATAACAAATCATGTGTCTGCATGCAAAATAAGTCAAAGAGGAGGATGTCTAATATGACTATGAATAGATCTCTCTCCCAATCCCTATGTAGATCCATGTCCCGATCTCTCTCTCAATCCCTATTGTTGGTTTTTCTTCTGAATCAGCATTAGGGTTTGCCAGTTCTAATGCACAGACAGATTCAACCAACTGAATACAGGAGGTTGCGTGAGCTCCTCCCCTTCACTTCTGGTTCTGCCGCACCAAGGGGGGTTTCCCTACTTGATAAAAGTATAACCTTGACTAGCTCAATGACAGAAGGATTTAACTTGACATCAATAGGCAGAATACTCTCATGTATGGACCAAGATTTGTGTAACAAATCACAAGGTTGGCAACATTCTTGGACATAATGTCTGGTTGGGTATGAGAGCATGCAGGGATCCTAATCCTACTCCTACAACTAACAGGTGGAAGGATGAAATGGTTTGAAATGGTGTTTGGAGGGATGGGACTTTCCTAGACCCATTGAACAGACAGATTCCCAAACCAGTGCCTTATCTAGGCAGCAGAGTCATATCTAAGACTGTAAATGTCTCCCCATGACAACATAAATTCATATCCAGAGGACCTAAGAATAATGCTACTGCCTAACAGCAACATGTCCAAGAAAGAGTATCATTAATGATCATACTTAACAGATCCTATGATGCAATAAGCACTCCTTGAGCAGATGCAATAAATCAAACACACAGTATGCATATACTAAAAAACTTGGAAGCCCTTGACAACCTTGTTTGAAAGGAAAATAAATGACATACAGGAGACAATCAGAAACAATACACACACAGGTGTTTTTCATTTAAAATCAATCTGCATAGAAGGTCATCACAGAGAAAATCATCATTTACAATCCAAGATATATTAGTACACCAGACTAAGGACCGAGACTGTAGCAAAAAATGCCTTTCAAAATGTGAACACCTTATGTTCAGAGTCAGAGCAGAAAGCCCAAAAAACATCCAACCTCTAAAAAGTAACACAGCCAAAACCATTTATACAGAACCGTGTACATTCAGCAATTAATTACATGGCCAGAAGTCAAAAATTCGCCAGATACATTCCTTCCATTTGAAAATGGCCTTCACAGATTAAATGCAACAGACAGGGGGGATCTTGAGCTTTGTGCCACCACTTGAAAGTCTTCATCCACGATCAGGCAGCTTAATTGCTTGTACCGTCACCCATACCCCTGCACTATCGCCATTGATGGCTCAACAACCCGCAACCACCCAGAAGACTGTCACAGCGATCAAAATGGAGCTTCCTACCAAAAGGTGCTTCCTGAGGTTTCAAATGTGTAGGGAAATTAATCCCACATGCATAGTGTGGAAACCCCTCTATCACTTTAAGAACATCGTCACACGCATACTAAGTGTCGAGCGTTTTGCCGTGCTCGACACACGACCCACAGCCCATCGCCATGACATACAATATCGGCCTACCCCACAAATCTCCTGCCGATCACAGCGGTCTCGCCGATGCCTATCGTAATCCCCTGTCGGCCAGACTCCTTGCTCCCATCGGCGAGATCAACACTATCAGAGCAACTGAACACTCCTTTGCCGACCTCAAGAGTCTTACCGATAACACCCAGGCCTCCCACCTCCGTCGGTGTGACTTACACCGTCGGAGCAACACCTCAAACCTACGCCGACTCCAAAAGTCACACCGACACCCATAGGCTAACTACCACCTATCGGCCAGACCCACGCCATCGGCTCAATCAAAAACTCCCTCGCTGACATCACTTGTTACGCCGATAACCATACCATCGGCCAGAGTACCCCTGTCGGCCCAACTCTCCACACTTCGTCCGATGCACCAAGTCACGCCGATAACATACCACAAAAACCACCATCGGCCAAACCCCCAACTATCGGCCCAACACTTGCCCACTCACTCCGATAGCCAAAGTCTTGGCGATAGCACTCCAAAACCCTCGTCGGTGAGACCTAGACTGTCGGCAAGCCACAAAACACCTACGCCGATAGGTAAAGTCTCAGCGATAGAAGACAACACGCCATTGGTACCAATCATGATCGCCAAGACACATTCCAAACTCATGCCAATAGACAAAACATGAAGACCCCCCTTCAAGAAAGATGATGTGGATGTTACAAAACACTGAAGGGGTGCCAAAACTGGAAAATTTTTTGGATTTTTTGGGATGGTGCCTGCATAAAAATTGCTCAAGAACTGACAGTCAATTCAGGCACCAACAGTGGCTCTGTCTGAGGATGCATGCCTCTTGTAGGCATGGCAAGAACCACAGAACTCTGGGATGCAGACCAATCCCCTATCCATTGGGCACAGAGTCATGAAGTTATAATGATCTGCATCACCAAACACTCTTGATGGCCTAAGGCCACCAAGAAAGGGAAAACCAATACTTCCCCTTGTCAAACACCTTGTTCTCATCTGCATACACTGGGTCAAGCCTAAGAGTACTGCCATGCTCTGACCACAAACAAACCTAGTTATTTGCATATTCAACCTTCTAATTTAGCTTGTCACTGTCATCCCTGTGTAGATAACCTTTAGCATCCGGCAACAAGTGGATGCAGAATGTATTAGGCAATGCATACTCAAATGGAATATAACACATGTTATCATTTGTATCAGCATTATGCATTGCAAAATGATCTCCTAGCTGGACTGAAAACTGAAAACACTCAAAGTCCACCATGCAGCTAGGAAGATCAAAGCTCATTTCATATGCTGGCCTCTCAAAAGAAAAGCTTTCAAATTCACAATTGTGCACATCATGTACACAACCAATAGCAGCACCAAACTGGAAAAGATCAGGCTCTGGCATCTCTTTCAAATCAGGCACATTTTCACAGTCACTTACCTGATGCATGTTGTTTCCTCTTTCATCAGGATGAGAAATAGAATCCAAGCCAAAAATAGTGTCTAGATCTTCACCATACTCAAATAGATCCTCATCACCATATGTGTCAAAGATGGGTGATCCAGGTACATCAGCTTGATCATAGTATGCCATTTGTTCATGGGCAGCAGAACATGCATCTTCATCACCAATGGATTCCCTTTGTGGAGGAGTATCAGCTTGTGTGCCATAAGCAAAATAGCCATCAAATGAAAAACAATCATGCTCTGAACTAGCACTTGTTTCAATCCCTGACTGCTCTTCATGATCTCCATGTGTTTGAAAGGTAGGCAATGGGTCACACATGGGACTATTTTTCTGTTTGCTTATACGTTCTCTGTCTTGAGTACAATACTCACAATTGTCTCCACAGGTCCATTCCAAAAGTTGCTCATTGCTGTCCACAACCTCGTTATTATTTTCATGGCCAGCTGCCTCATCATTGCAATGGGAGTCTTCATCAGTTCCTTCATTGGCATCCTCAACTAGTGAACAATCCAGTTGAGCAGTATTGTTAGCATTATGTTCAAATACAGCAGTCTCAACCTCTATGCTTTCATTTTCATTTTCATCTGCACATGATGCCTTAATTATTTGGTCATTTGCAGCTTCACAACTATTTTTCACACCAAGGCCTGGGGACAGGGATATCAATAGGCGCCCATTTCTAAAATTTTCTATATTTTCGGCAAATTTGTATGCCATCTGCATACCTGTTACCTTGAAATCCCTCAGTATTGCACTAGAGCCCTCCTCAAAAGCCTCAAAGAATATGCCAACACGGGCTGAAATATCAGGTCTGAAGACTTCTGGGATCTGTGAAAGGGCTACTGCAAACCTATGACTAAAATCAACACATGGCTCTTCATCTTGTTTTCTGATGTTCATCAATTTTGCAACAAGATCAGCAGGTTCTTTTGCAAATTCTTCCTTGAAACAGTCAGCAAGCTCATCCCAACAGGCAAAGGATCTTTTTGAAAAGCTCAAATACCAGTCTTTTGCTTTTGCATCAAAGGACCTAACAAAAAACCTCATCCACATATCCTCATCTCTGAATGAATGCTTTCCCATGAACTCATGAAAATTTTGGATATGTGCATTCCCATCACATACACTGTGACCACTAAATCTAGGCATCTGACAGTATATCCTAGCAGGCATAGTTTCTACTTTATAATCCACCCATGACAAATCTAGTTGGTCATACAAATGATCAAAAGGGCTGATAGGAGGTTTAGCTTTCTGATTGGCAGACACAACAGGGTTATTGTTTTTTAACTGGGCCTACTCAGCCTCTAAGAATATCAACCTATTTCTTATCTCTTCTATTCTTTTGTCCAACATTTCACCGCTGAGTATGGGATAATTCATACTTGGATTCATGAAATTTCTATTTTCAGACATCTTTTCCATTCCTAAGACCTATAGCCTCCCCTGGCATCTAACCTATGCAGCAAAACATCAAATATAAAGGGGAAGGAACAAGGTACCTTTCTTATACAGATGTTGAAGTCTAAACAGCATATTTTCTGTCACAACACACACATCAACTTTTCATGTGCACTTGAATTTTTTGCAGAGTCGCCACCTCTCCAAAGAGGACAAAATTTACAGCAGCTGAAAGCTCATCAAATATGTTTCTGAGTTCATTCCACCAGCAGAGCAAAACTTCACCAGAGATTGCAGGATATAACTTTACATCAACATCCCCAGCAGAGTCGCCATTTGTTGGTTTTTCTTCTGAATCAGCAGTAGGGTTTGCCAGTTCTAATGCACAGGCAGATTCAGCCAACTGAATACAGGAGGTTGCGTGAGCTCCTCCCCTTCACTTCTGGTTCTGCCGCACCAAGGGGGGTTTCCCTACTTGATAAAAGTATAACCTTGACTAGCTCAATGACAGAAGGATTTAACTTGACATCAACAGGCAGAATACTCCCATGTATGGACCAAGATTTGTGTAACAAATCACAAGGTTGGCAACATTCTTGGACATAATGTCTGGTTGGGTATGAGAGCATGCAGGGATCCTAATCCTACTCCTACAACTAACAGGTGGAAGGATGAAATGGTTTGAAATGGTGTTTGGAGGGATGGGACTTTCCTAGACCCATTGAACAGACAGATTCCCAAACCAATGCCTTATCTGGGCAGTAGAGTCATATCTAAGACTGTAAATGTCTCCCCATGACAACATAAATTCATATCCAGAGGACCTAAGAATAATGCTACTGCCTAACAGCAACATGTCCAAGAAAGAGTATCATTAATGATCATACTTAACAGATCCTATGATGCAATCTATTTTCCTTTGTATCTGATCAAAAGCCTATTTAACCACTCCTTGAGCAGACGCAATAAATCAAACACACAGTATGCATATACTGAAAAACTTGGAAGCCCTTGACAACCTTGTTTGAAAGGAAAATAAATGACATACAGGAGACAATCAGAAACAATACACACACAGGTGTTTTTCATTTAAAATCAATCTGCATAGAAGGTCATCACAGAGAAAATCATCATTTACAATCCAAGATAGATTAGTACACCAGACTAAGGACCGAGTCTGTAGCAAAAAATGCCTTTCAAAATGTGAACACCTTATGTTCAGAGTCAGAGCAGAAAGCCCAAAAAACATCCAACCTCTAAAAAGTAACACAGCCAAAACCATTTATACAGAACCGTGTACATTCAGCAATTAATTACATGGCCAGAAGTCAAAAATTTGCCAGATACATTCCTTCCATTTGAAAATGGCCTTCACAGATTAAATGCGACAGACAGGGGGGATCTTGAGCTTTGTGCCACCACTTGAAAGTCTTCATCCACGATCAGGCAGCTTAATTGCTTGTACCGTCACCCATACCCCTGCACTATCGCCATTGATGGCTCAACAACACGTAACCACCCAGAAGACTGTCGCAGCGATCAAAATGGAGCTTCCCGCCAAAAGGTGCTTCCTGAGGTTTCAAATGTGTAGGGAAATTAATCCCACATGCATAGTGTGGAAACCCCTCTATCACTTTAAGAACATCGTCACACGCATACTAAGTGTCGAGCATTTTTCCGTACTCGACACATGACCCACAGCCCATCGCCATGACATACAATATCGGCCTACCCCACAAATCTCCTGCCGATCACAGCGGTCTCGCCGATGCCTATCGTAATCCCCTGTCGGCCAGACTCCTCGCTCCCATCGGCGAGATCAACACTATCGGAGCAACTGAACACTCCTTTGTCGACCTCAAGAGTCTTACCGATAACACCCAGGCCTCCCACCTCCGTCGGTGTGACTTACACCGTCGGAGCAACACCTCAAACCTACACCGACTCCAAAAGTCACGCCGATGCCCATAGGCTAACTACCACCTATCGGCCAGACCCACGCCATCGGCTCAATCAAAAACTCCCTCGCTGACATCACTTGTTACGCCGATAACCATACCATCGGCCAGAGTAACCCTGTCGGCCCAACTCTCCACACTTCGTCCGATGCACCAAGTCACACCGATAACATACCACAAAAACCACCATCGGCCAAACCCCCAACTATCGGGCCAACACTTGCCCACTCACTCTGATAGCCAAAGTCTTGGCGATAGCACTCCAAAACCCTCGTCGGTGAGACCTAGACTGTCGGCAAGCCACAAAACACCTACGCCGATAGGTAAAGTCTCAGCGATAGAAGACAACACGCCATTGGTACCAATCATGATCGCCAAGACACATTCCAAACTCATGCCGATGGACAAAACATGAAGACCCCCCCTTCAAGAAAGATGATGTGGATGTTACAAAACACTGAAGGGGTGCCAAAACTGGAAATTTTTTTGGATTTTTGGGATGGTGCCTGCATAAAAATTGCTCAAGAACTGATAGTCAAGTCAGGCACCAACACCTATCTTGATCCCTATCTCGATCCCTGTCCTGATCTGCCTCCCTACACAAGAAAGTACATAATTTAATTTAATGTACATGTGTGTATATATATGTAAAGTCATCTTAAAGTTTTGTACTTTCAACATACATGTTTGAATTTATCAGGTAATTTATATATTATAAATTATGTACCTCAAATGTACCATGCATAGGATCCTCTCCATGCTACAAATCTCCAAAGCATGATAAATCCATGTATTGATAGAAATTTTCAAATATAATATTTCAATGAATAGTGACAACTACTTTAAAGTCAATTTTATTTAATATATACATGTGAATTTTTAGAACACAAAATATAAAAATTATTCAGTTACTTGTGTTGCATCCTAGAGCACTACCAATCCCACTAATGTCACAAGAATGAATGGTCACATCAGGGACACTTGTATTAGGTAAATGACCAGTGTCAAAGAGAAGTGTGTTATATGTTCCATGTACATCAAGTGCAGCTCGAAGCTATGTGGTGGTTGTAGGCTAGTTTGGAATATGCTGGTCCTCTGAAGCAACCTCACCCCAAACCAATTGTCTACCATAATGTCATCTAATATGACTCAGTATAGCATCTAAGGGAATCCCATACTCTTCACTGGTAAACTAGAATGTTGATAGTAAATCAGTAATGGAAGTTGAACACACATTATCTAAAGTGGCATCACTCATATGGGCCACATTTGACGGTGATGGTAGGTCTATACAAATGTAGGGGTCATAATTCACAGATGTAGCCTCACTAGGAGGAAGGCCAATCCATGGACATAATAAGTATATCCCTACATGATCAAATGACATCTAATCAACCTGAGTAGCAATTGTGGCCATACTATCAAAAAGACAGGATCTGGTCAGTGCAACTGCTACATCTCCTATTGCTGCTAGTTCCAAATGTTTCAGAAGAACCAAAAAGTTTAGACCAACTAATGCCCTCTTGTTGATGGGCGGTGGCAAATATGCACATCTAAATTGAGGTTTATCGGCAAACCTCCCCTTGCCCTGTCCAACATGTGTAGGCATAGATGTGTAATCCACATCTAATCCTAAATTGAACTTGGTGGTGCCTGCATGAACATTCAGGTTTCAAGCATTTTGTATTTGCAAGCACCTTCCCAAAAAATCCAAAAAATTCTAACACTTTCGGCCTCTGCGGTTGTAAAAAATGCAAAAATCAGTTAAGGTACAAGTGTCTTTGTATATACAAGGTGCTTGTATATACATGCAGTCAAAATGTGCATTGGCGGGTCAAAAAACTCTATCGCCCTTTGAAAAAATCAGTTAGATGCATTTCTGAATGCATATCGGGCTTAGAATGTGCATATACAAAGGGGAATCTTTCCCAGATTTCTAGAATATTCCCAGTTTGTATATCAGGTTGCATGTGCAGATACAAAGGAAAAATATACAAGGATGGATGATACATTGTTGGCATATTCCAAGAAAGATTCCCTATTTGCATGTGAAGGTAAATGTATATTCGGTGATATACATTGATAATGTACAATGGCAGAGATGCATTTGATGGGGCCTGCCACTTGTATACAGTGATTGCATGTTCGAACATACAATGAAAGTGCATTCCAAGGATGCAAGGCAGACCTGAAGTTATTTTCAATTTGTTCTATAACTGTTTGGGATCTACCTTGTATGATGAGCAGTTGTATATACATTTGCTCTTGCATATACAGAGGGTTTTTGAAGGGCAAGGGTAAGCGATTGTATATGCATTTGAGCATGCATATACAAGGGTGAAATGACAAAATGGAGAAGGTGAAAAGTCAGCGATAGGAACATGGAGTGCCTATGTGGCACATAATCATTGGTTGGTGACTTTTCAACATTTTTGGATGCCATTGATCACGGCGACGGGAAGATGATCAACGGCCTTGTTTTGAACCCGCAGCGAAGGTTTTTCTTTCTTGAGTATTTGCAGTCATTTTTTAGTGGGAAAATAGCAAGTGCATCCGCTGCTACATTTCAAGGGGACCTGCGAGTAGATGAGGCAATAATGGAGGACTTGCAGAGGATGATCGATGGAGTTAACAGGTCAACCACCCAATTGATGAAGAAAATCCCTGGGCAGCGGTGTAAATCCTGAGTTCACCTGCTCATTTCTCTTTGTCTCTCTGCTGTATTTATTGATTCTAAGTGCCATTTCTAATGAGTTGACTCTGGCGACTTTTTGACCTACCATGTAATTAATTTTGCTGAGTTCATAGTCTTGGTATAAAAGCCAAACTGTGTTACTCATTGTGGTGGTTGAAGACCTGGGCAATTTTGAGGGAAAAATAACGAAATACAGAGCATTTCCTGTTTGTTGTATCTCTGTGGAGTTTATGAGTTGCATCTGAGTGTATCTTGCACATATGTTCAGTTTCTTGTCATTGTATATGAAAAATGCATTGTTGCATGTATTTATCTATTTGTCTCCATTTGTTGCATGTAATTTCTTTTTTTGAATTTGGTTGCTAAGGGTTTCTCAGATTCTTGGGTATAGATTTCTGTATCACATGCCTAATCTCTAACTTCCATTCAAGGAGTGGATTAAATCATTTTAGGTTGAGTATGGAGAAGATTGTATGTTGACTGGGATATTTGTAAGTAGAGACAGTTGAATACTTATCCTTGGGTGGTATTTGTGAGGCAAACACTAGTCCTAACACCTTGAATCTTGAATGATAGTTGTAAGCCCTTCCTATGTATACTTCTAGTTGACTCCTTGCCCTGGGATAGGCACTGGTCTGTTCTTGTGAAGTAGTTATGATCCAAAACCCCTGTCATGCATCCAAACCATAATTTCAACCTGTTAGTTGTAGGACTAGAAATAGGACCCTTGCATACTCTCATACCCAACTAGCAAGATATGTCCAAGAGTGTTGCCAACCTTGTGATTTATCACCCAAACCTTGATCCATATGTGAGAGTATTCTGCTTGTTGTTGTAAAGCTAAATCTTTCTGTCATTGGGCGAGTCAAAGCAAAATCTTTAGCTATAGGGATACCCCCCATTGGTGCGATAGAATGAGAAGTGAAGGGCAGGCAGCTCACGTAACCTCCCATATCTGTTGGTTGAATCTCCCTGTGCATTGGAGCTGGCAAACCTTTTGTCGTTTCAGGAAAATTTACCAACAGGATTGGCGACTCTACTAGGGAGACACAATGTCATATCCATGAAAGTTTGAGTCTAAAAGATTAAAAAATCAAACCTGGAGGTACTTTGTTGCAGCAAAAGAAAAAGTTATATGTGTGGCTCTGCTGTTGGAGAACCCAAAAAGAAAGAAATGAATTTTTAGCTTCAGTCTGTTTGAAGCTCATTCCTCTGCCAAGGAGGTGGCGACTCTGCATATAAAGAACCTGATAAGAGGACACTAGAGGTGTTGAATTTGCAGTTGGTGCAACATATCTAGGTATTTGTATAAATTGTAAAAAGGTTCCCTATTTGGTGAAATAGCACTGGTTAAAAGGGAAATATTGGTGACTCGATTGCATACTTTTGTGAGGACCTAGTTTGCATTTCAAAGGGGGTATGCGGTATTGTTGAAAAGACCCATATAGAGGACTTTAGGAAAGCTGAAATAGCAGTCTAAATTTTAAAGACCTAAGGTCATTAATATAGTTGAAAATCTGAGTTGAAAAGAGGATTGCAGAAACACACAAAGATGTATTATTGGCCCATGCACCCTTGTGAGGTGTCAAATGCAATAATGCATAATAATCAGTCCCAACCATGTAATAAAAGAAGTTTCAACATTAACAGATATAAGCCCATAAATTTTGATAGCATTTGTGGCTATCCAAATGCTTTTCCATCTAAAATCAAAAAATATTTGCCCAAATTTAATGGTGCAAAGGATGAATCAGCTGAGAAACACTTACAGCAATTTTTGAATGTGATAGATGATTTTGAGGTTGACCATGAAGATGTAGTTATGGGATTATTTGTTCAATCTCCAGATGAAGATGCAAGGGATTGATTCTCCTACCTTCCTGCTTACTCTGTCAGCTCTTGGCAAGATTTTAAATCTACATTTCTAGAACAATATGGTGAGAGAATTTCTGATTATGCAGTTATTAGTGATTTTATGTATATCCATATTGAAGAAGATGAGTTGATCCTAGCTTTTAACCTCAGATTTATGAGGGCATTGAATAGAATACCAGAATGCATGAGACCTAATGATGCACTGTGCCTAGTTGTCTATTTGGGAGCATTTGATAGGAAAATGAACTATAGATTGAGAGATAAAGAGCCCACCACATTACATCAGGCACATCAGTTTGCTATTGATATTGAAAACAATTGGAGGTATGGAATTCAAAAGGGTTATTTCTCTAAAAATTTTTGCTGCCCTTTAGCCACCAATGTTGATGAAAGATGTAGTTTATATGTTGAAAATGAATGTCAAAGCACTCACACCCCTGCTATCCCTGTTTATGCATCATTCCAAGTTAATGATGACTCTGCCATAAAGGAGGATGTCCTAATTTACCCAGCAAATGAAGTTGACAATAATAAATTTTCAAGTAATATTTGCATGCCAGTCCTAAACAAAGAGAATTCATGTTTAAATGATCCAGTTGTGCAAAGTTGTAATCATATGGATCAAGAATCAATATCAGTTTCATCAGGAAGCATTAGAGGGTTGGAAAATGATGTGGATAGTTCAACTTCAGAGTGCATTGAAGTAGCAGAAGTTTTGTATGTGGGGCAATCAGTTGTTAAAAATGATGAAGATGATATCCATGATCAATTCATGGATCTGGTTTGTTCTTCTTATGACTACGGATTTGATAATGAAAAAGAAATGGATTGTCATGAAGAAGAAACAGAGACCTTTGCAATGAGTGTGAATCCCCGATGAGCTTGTGGATGCATTTGACATTGTGAGTTATGACATTTATTGGTGCAGAATTAACCCTTTGTTTGAGAATGATGATACTAATTTGCAAACTGTGGATAATGAATGCTCAACATCAGTTGGTTCAGACATATGCAATGATGGCTATGTGGATCAGGATTTGTTTCCAATGTCAATGAGTGATATAAATGATATTGAGAGTCTCATATTTTCTGAGTGTTTTCAATTTTTGGATCAGCTGGATATGTGTTTAGTAATGCGTAATAGCCAGGTAGATAATGAATATTGCCAAATACAATATGAGGATATACTACTTGAGGATCATAACATACATATGTTACCTAATGCTAAAACATATTCTACTATGTGTGGTTATATGTCTGATTGTAAGATGCAGAGTGACCGAAGCTACACTAACAGTGGCAAACTTTCAAAAATAGTGAAGCATGTAATTGATAAGATCAGCATGTGGGCAGATTATTTTAATGTTTCTAGTTGTGGTTGGGGTTATTTAGTTTGGAATCAGGCATTTGATAGAAAAAGGTTGTGGTTCTTCATTTTTGGCTGCCCAGGGCTGCCAAAATTAATGATTGAAAATATAATTTGTGTGCAGATTGGTGCATGTTTGACTCTGTTGCCCAATGGATAAAGCCAAAACTATGAAACCAAAGATTCTGAGGTCCTCACCATGCCTGCAAGAGGCATGCGTCCCCAGACAGAGCCACTGGTGGTGCTTGCATGAACATTCAGGTTTCAAGCATTTTGTATTTGTAGGCACCTTCCCAAAAAATCCAAAAAAATCCAACACTTTCGGCCTCTGTGGTTGTAAAAAATGCAAAAATCAGTTAATGTACAAGTGTCTTTGTATATACAAGGCACTTGTATATACATGCAGTCAAAATGTGCATTGGCAGGTTAGAAAACTCTATCGCCCTTTGAAAAAATTAGTTAGATGCATTTCTAAATGCATATTGGGCTTAGAATGTGCATATACAAAGGGAGAATCTTTTGCAGATTCCCAGAATATTCTCAGTTTGCATATCAGGTTGCATGTGGAGATACAAAGGAAAAATATACAAGGATGGATGATACATTGTTGGCATATTCTAGGAAAGATTCCCTGTTTTCATGCGAAGGTAAATGTATATTCGGTGATATACATTGATAATGTACAATGGTAGAGATGCATTTGATGGGGCTCGCCACTTGTATACAGTGATTGCATGTTCGAACATACAATGAAAGTGCATTCCAAGGATGCAAGGCAGACCCGAAGTTGTTTTCAATTTGTTCTATAATAGTATGGGATTTACCTTGTATGATGAGCAGTTGTATATGCATTTGCTCTTGCATATACAAAGGGTTTTTGAAGGGCAAGGGTAAGCGATTGTATATGCATTTGAGCATGCATATACAAGGGCAAAATGGCAAAATGGAGAAGGCGAAAAGTCAACGATAAGAACATGGAGTGCCTACGTGGCACCTAATTGTTGGTTGGCAACTTTTCAACATTTTTGGATGCCGTTGATCGTGGCAACGGGAGGATGATCAACGGCCTTGTTTTGAACCCGCAGTGAAGGTTTTTCTTTCTTGAGTATTTGTAGTCATTTTTGAGTAGGAAAATAGCAAGTGCATCTGTTGCTACATTTCAAGGGGGCCTGCGGGTAGATGAGGCAATAATGGCGGACTTGCATAGGATGATCGATGGAGTTGACATGTCAACCACCTGATTGATGAAGAAAATCCCTGGGCAACGGTGCAAATCCTGAGTTCACCTACTCATTTCTCTTTGTCTCTCTGCTGCATTTACTGATTCTGAGCACCATTTCTAATGCGTTGAATCTAGCAACTTTTTGACCTGCCATGTAATTAATTTTGCTGATTTCACAGTCTTGGTATAAAAGCCAAACTGTGTTACTGATTGTGGTGGTTGAAGACTTGGGCAATTTTGGGGGAAAAATAATGAAATACAGAGCATTTCTTGTTTATTGTATCTCTGTGGAGTTTATGAGTTGCATCTGAGTGTATCTTGCACATATGTTCAGTTTCTTGTCATTGTATATGAAAAATGCATTGTTGCGTGTATTTATCTATTTGTCTCCATTTGTTGCATGCAATTTCTTCTTTTGAATCTGGTTGCTAAGGGTTTCTCAGATTCTTGGGTATAGATTTCTGTATCACATGCCTAATCTCTAACTTCCATTCAAGGAGTGGATTAAATCGTTTTAGGTTGAGTATGGAGAAGATTGTATGTCGACTGGGATATTTGTAAGTAGAGACAGTTGAATACTTATCCTTGGGTGGTATTTGTAAGGAAAACACCAGTCCTAACCCCTTGAAACTCAAATGACAATTGCAAGCCATTCCTATGTATACGTCTAGTTGACTCCTTGCCCTAGGATAGGCACCGGTCTGTTCTTGTGAAGTAGTTATGATCTAAAACCCCTGTCTTGCATCCAAACCATAATTTCAAACCATTCCATAATTTCAACCTGTTAGTTGTAGGAGTAGAAATAGGACCCTTGCATACTCTCATACCCAATGGGCAAGATATGTCCAAGAGTGTTGCCAACCTTGTGATTTATCACCCAAATCTTGGTCCATACGTGAGAGTATTTTGCCTGTTGTTGTAAAGCTAAATCTTTCTGTCATTGGGCGAGTCAAAGAAAAATCTTTAGCTGTAGGGATACCCCCCTTGGTGTGGCAGAACCAGAAGTGAAGGGGAGGTAGCTCATGCAACCTCCCATATCTGTTGGTTGAATTTGCCTGTGCATTAGAGCTGGCAAACCCTCTGCCGATTTGGGAAAAATTAACAACAAAACTCAGCATATAATTGTTTACAAAAATAAAGTGGCAACTCGTCATTATGAGGCCATCTATGATTGGCTGCCAACCATCTGGGATATATAAATGGATCAACCAGCGCATTTGTACACCTAGTAATAGTATATCCTCTAACTTTTTCTCATCCCATATAATACTTGGGAACATGGTATGCACATCATGCAATGAAACTCTCTGAGAAATAGATTTATTTTTCTCAGTGCCAGTTACAGTCTTGGCAAGAGACCTATAAAAGTCCTCAGTGCTTATGTCATCATATGGATTGTATGATCAAATTGTGTCAATCATACGTCTGATCTCCTGCTGAATATTTACTAATTTGTCTTGATATTACTCAAATTGGGTGTGTTGTGTATGGTTTGATCCAAACATCTCAATGCACCCTCTAATCTATTAATGCTATCATTATAAAAAATTGTCCTAGCCTCAGCTTCTTGTTAATACTGTGTGGAATGATGAGATCCTTGATCGTTATCCATATGTATACAAATACAAAGAGATCTGCATTTAATTAAAACAAAAAAAATAAATTTTACAAATATATGTACTTATTTTATTTCAGTAGTTTAAGTAAATATGCACAATATAGCCATTTCTCTAGTAAAATGCTCCAAAGGAAATTACAAAGTACATAGGAAATTTATACTGTATGAATTGAGTACCTTAATAAGAACAATTTTAAGCTGATGAATTGAGTTACTTTTGCATATTTTTAATAGAGCCATCTTTTCTTTAGTACTTCACTACTGTGGGGCCTATGTTCCCTCATGTTTAACTTTTGTTTCTATAAAATTTTGTTTTGAAAATGCCAGTAGAATGTAGGGATCTAATATTTGAGAAGAGGATAGTTTAAGGGCATAATATTCTGCAATTCTATGTCAGAAGATTTATATTTGAGCCACAAGCCTCACCAAATTAAGGGCATAATGGTTTGCACTTTGCAACTTTTGATTTAGATTTGATTTTAATGTAGCACACTCTTATGAAGCAAAGATTCACCTGAAGTCAAGTCTTTAGAATAAGTTCCTTATGAGGGGTGCACACCTATGAGGAACAACCGAATTCACGTTAAAAAAAAATCAGAAAATTTGCTTAGTATAGTTTTCAAGTGCACCCCTAACTAAAGGAAATCAAAGTGTGAAAATGTAGTAAATAAGTGCACCCCTGTGTGAAGAAGGATCAGGTCCATGTTTACATTCAAAGGTGCACAACTACATGAGAAAATAGAGGGAAAGGGTTGTGAAGTGTGCACATTCAAATTAGAAAATTTCTTAAGTATAAAGTTAAATTGCACACCCATGTTTGAAGGAAATGGTCTATACATAGAGTTGTGCGCATGTATATTAAAGGCAAAGGTGATCTCCATTATGAAGGTGCACACTTGAAAGAGGTGAGAACCAAGTTTCAAACTAAATTACAAACAACATGCCTAACAAAGCAAATTCAAAAGTGTAGACTATGTGTTTAGGTGTGTGCCTCAAAATGAAAATTCAAAAGTCTAAAATGCATGCACAAGTGCACACTTGACAATGTAGATTTCAATAAATGACATTCAAATCATAGAACACTATTTGGTATTCGTGTGTAAAGGTTGTTTCAAAAGAAATTTTCAATTTAGAAGGGTGCGCTTGGGTAAAGAAAACTCAGTTTTAAGTGCTTAGTCCTAACATAATAGAAAATCTAAAAATAAAATCAAAGTTCTAAACACAAAATAGAGGTTGGCACATAGACATAGGGAAATCAATGACCAAATTCCACTATCAGGTGCACTTTTAAAGATGGAGGTATTCAAATTCAAATTCAAATTCAAATATTGTGTTGATAGGCATGTGCATGAGAAGGACTTGGCCTGAAGATATCATGAGAAATAAACTCTCAAGTGTGCAATTCAATAAATAAAACTAAAGTGCAGAAGCATATGGTGAAGGGTATCCCTGAATGTATAAAAGTCAAATTACAAAGTGTGTAGACAAGGGCACACTCAATAAAGTGAAAGTTGTGTTTTGAAGCTCCAAATTGCAATATACAAGTGTGTGCTCAAATAAGGGAGAATCTAGTTTAAAACTCTATACAGAGACGCATGCCTCTATAGGGTCTCAATATATAGAATTTCAAGTTGGTGACTACTAACATAGAGTTGTGCCTAAAAGAATTCTAATTCTAATGTATAGGTGCAAGCTTCACTAAAGAAGACCCTCAAAATAAAATCAAGTGAAATCTAATGTATATAAGTGCACCTCTATATCATTATTCAAAGATAATTTAAAAAAATTTAAATTGCTATTGTCAAGCGTGCATCTGACTATGGGATAAATAGATGTTATTTTCATTGAGAGATGCTCATAAAGTTAAGAAAATTTAGGTGCAAATTTAAATCAAATTCCTTTGTGAGACCTCTACACCTCTATATAGGACCTAAGGCTAGATTTCAAAGTTTTGTTTATTTGTTTTTAAGGGTGCACTTATCCATAGGTGGTCGACTGAGTTAACAATAGAATGATGAAGAGTTGAACTTATAGATGGCATGTTTATCCACATAGCCAATCAGATTTGTGGAAAAGTCTAAAATCCTTTATTAATAGGCATCTAAGTTGTAAACATGTAACCAACAAGCATTCAATAAAGAAATATATCTATTAATAGAATAGGTGGTCATTCTTAGAGTTAGATTGGAAACTCTTGAATAGTGATATTTTTGAAAGGCCTAGGCACCTGATTTAAGAATAGGTTTACTATTAAACAAGTCTCTTGTCCTCATTACTACTGGTCACAGAGTAGAATACAAATTTCAAAGAAGAAAGTTGTCTTAAACAATAGAAGGTTGCTACCACAGCTAAACAAGGTTTTTGATATCAGTAGAATGCCTAATTAAATCTAAACTTTACACTATAACCCATTTCTTTTGCCCTAAATTCAGTCATAGTTTATCATGGCGGATAGGGTTTTAAAAGAGTTTATATGAATTCAAGTTGTTTTAGTATTTTTAGAAGATTAAGCCCTAGCCCACTATATCTGATTAAAACCCTACACCATTTTGGCCAAACAATTCCATTTCTTTTTCACTAGTTCACTCACTAATCATGGCGGCTAGGGTTATAAAATAGTTTATATAAATTTAATTAGATTTCTACAGTTTTCATGTCATGATAAGTTTTCTCAGATGTAAATGAAACTAGCATAACATAGGAAAAGCATCCACAACATTAAAAAAAAAACTTATCAGGTAACATAGAGAAAAAAAAACAAAAGCACTACAACATAATTTAAACCTAACAAAAACAACTCTTTTCAAAGCAATAAACAATGTGGAATGAAGAGTTCAGAATGGGAAATTATGCGGGTCTGGTAGGGATTTGCAGGCTCTGGTCTCGGGTGAGTAGTCTCCAAACGCAAGAAATTCAGTCGAATAGGCAAAATACCCAAGCCAACTACTTTTTTTTATTTTTATATTTAATGGATTCAGCCGAAACCTACTCGACTGAAACAAACTCAACCAAAACTTAGTCAGATTTTGGGGCCACATTGGTGCCAAAGAAGTGCCATGTGGTTTCGGTCGAATTTTACTCAGCCGAATTCTACTCAGCCAAAATTATTTAGTTAGTACAAAGTGTGACACAGGTTTGTACTTTTACCCTAAAATAAAATAACTCTTAACTCTAAAATTACAAGATTTATTTACATTAATGCCACAACACATAATTATTGTGATAATTAATAGGAATCCAAGCACTACAATATTCTATATTGAATGATGTTAGAAAATTATAAATAAGAAAAATGTTATTTTTCACAACCAATAAATGTAAAAGTGATAAAGAATATACTCTTTTCCATTTAAGTTTTTTTTTAATCACTAAACCTTAAGTTACCAAATGATTATTTTATTTACTAGCTTATTTATATTAAAAATATATCTCAAACATAAAACCAAATATATATTTGTCTTCAATTAGGGTGAGGGTTATGTCTAGAATTAGATTTAGGGCTACAATTTGAATTAGGGTTACAATCAAGCAAATATATAACCAAAAAAACATTAGGGTTAGAAAAAATTGTATAGAGATAATTTACAATTATAATGACTTACAAGTTACAATTAAGGTTAGAGTTAGAATTAGGGTTAGGGTTAAAGATACAATTAAGGTTAGCGATAGAATGAGGGTTAGGGTTACAACTCAAATTAGGGTTAGGATTAGGGCATATATATTATGAAAGGGTTGGGGTTAGAATTAGGGTTTGACCTAGAATTAGGGTTAGAGTTATGATTATAATTATGGGTTACAACTAGGGCTAATATATATAACCAAAATCATAATAAGGTTAGAACTAGGGTTACAGTTAGAATTAGGGTTACAGCTAGAGATAGAATTATGATTACTGATAGAATTAGGGTTAGGGATAGAATTAAAGTTAGGGTTATGATTATAATTATAGTTATAATTAGGGCAAATATTTATAACCAAAAAATTGTAAGGGTCAGAATTAGAATTAGGGTTAGAATTAGGTTTATGGTTAGGGATAGAATTAGGGTTAGGGTTTCCAATTAGGATAACAATTAGGTTTAGCTTTAAGGAAAGAATTAAGGTTAGAATTAGGGTTATAGTTAGTATCACAATTAGACCTTGAATTAGGGTTAGAAATAGGGATAAAATTAGGGTTAATTAAATATAGGACATAATGAGGGTTAGGGTTAGAATTAGGGTTAGAGATAGAATTAGGGTTAGAATTAGAATTAGACTTAGGGTTAGCATTACTATAAAATATAAGGTTAGGGTTAGGGTTATAGTTACAATTTAGGTTCAAATTGGGGTTTGTGTTAGGGTTAGAATTAGTAATAGAATTAGCATTACTGTAAGAATTAGGTTTAGAGATAAAATTAAGGTTAGAATTATAATTGGATTTAGGGTTAGGGTTACAATTATAATTAGTGTTAGAATTATGGTTAGGGTTAGGATTAGGAATAGAATTAGGGTTAGTGTTAAGGTGAGAATTATAGTTATGGTTGGGGTTAGAATTAGGGTTAGTATTGGTCTAAGTATTAGGGTAGGGTTAGGGTTGGGTTAGAATTATGCTTGAGTTAGAATCAGGGTTATAATTATAATTGGAATTATGGATAGCGTTAGGGATAAAAATAGGGTCAGGGTCACGGATAGTGTTAGATTTATGGTTACAATTAGGGTTAAGGATAAAAATAGGGTTAGGGTCAGGGTTAGAATTACAATTAAAATTAGGGTTATGTTTAGAACTATAGTTAGGGTACAACTATGGTTAGAATTAGGGTTGGGGTTAGGGTTAGAATTTGGGGTAGGGATAGAATTAGGGTTATGGTTAGAATTAGTGATAAAATTAGGGTAAGAGTTAGGGATAAAATTTGGGTTTTGTTTAGAATCAAAGTTAGGGATATAATTAGGGTTAGGGTTAGGGTTCATATTCAAGTTAGAATTAGGGTTAGGATTAGGGTTCAAATTAAAGTTAGTATTAGGGTTAGAAATATGGTTAGGGTTAGGGTTAGGGTTAGGGATATAATTAGGCTTGAGGTTATGTTTATAATTATGTTTTAGTTAGAATCAGGGTTAGAATTATAGTTGGAATTATGGTTAGGGTTTGGGATACAATTATAGTTATTTTTATAGTTAGATATAGGGATAGTGTTAGAATTATGGTTACAATTAGAATTATGATTATTATTAAAAACTTCATTCAATAAGAAAAGAGAGCAAACATATAATTATTAAATTGGTTTTTAATGTTTTGTTTATTGGTTACAAGTATGACATGTGTTTGTTACAAGGAGGGCTACATTTGGACATGGCATCCTGGAAAATACTTCACATGCCTTGTCTATGCTTCCACATTTTTCATACATGCATACTAGAATAGTTGCAACCATAGCATCTATAAAAATCCCCAACCAAGGTAGTTAATCAAATGTTTTGTACTCTTAACTTTCCTCATCATGTTTTACCTGCCAACAAAAGCTTATTTTCCTCTAACTAGTTTTGGTATTGATAATGCTTCAGTCTTTAATGTGGAAACATATGGTGCAATGGGAAATGGAGTACAAGAAAACACTAAGGTCCTAAATCATCAATTATTCCTTGATTGCTCTTAGCTTAAATTTGTTATCCTCAATAGTGTTCACTCTTTTATTTTTATTATGGGATTCTCGAATGTATGTTGTGTTCCAACTTTGAACTTTAATAACTAGTTAAATATCATTAGCTCCTGAAAAATGTTGTGAAGCAAACATATGTGGGTTTTGTATGCATTTGCAAATGCATGGACTACAACTTGTAAAGCTCCATTTGCAACTTTGGTGGTGCCGAGAAGTAAGACATTTTTAATAAACATTTTACTTTTATAGGGAGATTGTACACCAGGCTTAACTTTTGTTGTAAGTATTGATTGACAATATCTAAATTGCTTAGATTTTAGGGAGTGAGAGCGAGGATGATTTATCGAATAATTTTTTTAATATGCATGGAGAACTTGTATATAGAAGTTATACACAATTTTTTTGTTAGCTTGGATTTGTCTTCAATTTTGTAACTACAAGAAACCTACTAAGTTATAAAATATTTATTAAAATAAGGTTCTATTTGTTTCAATTTCAAATTAAACAAATTATGTCAACTATCAAATATTGCACCACAGTTTTATATTTTTAGTTCCTAAAATTTTTTATCAGTTTTATTTTGTCCCTTGAATAAAATGCTTAATATAGTAATTGGATAGCATCCATTTTCAGAATGTGATAAATGTTTACTATTGTGATAGTCATTTTTCTTGGCTACCATCACAAAGGGCTTTATATGTTTACCCTTGTTTTTAAATTTTTTATATTTTTCTTGAGAAAGCTAATCATCAGAGAAAATACTCTTGTGGCAGTATTTTGAGAAAAGATTTGAAATTTCTTATCTATATTTTAGTAATCCACAACCTCAATTACATATTAATATATAATTTTCTTAGACTCAAGTTTATCATGGCACTACAGTCCTTTTAAGTTTAGACTTTAATTAAGTCAGATTACTATATTTTGCAAGTGGAAGGAACTATAGTTGCACTTCCAAACCCAACAAATTGGAACAATCAATTAATATGGTATCCATTTAACTTGGTTTCACTAGAAATTGTACTATTAATGGACAAGGAAAAGCATGGTGGCTTGAATGCTAGACAAACAATATTCATGTAGATAAAGGAAGTGCTCTGAAAGGATTTGGTGGATATACAACAACATAATCTCAAATAACCTTGAAATATTTAAGTTTCAAAGTATCTTTTGTTGTAAATTATCATTAAAGTGCTTCAAACTTTTTAAAAATTGTTGGGTTTTACACCACTTGATTCCTTCTACTTTGGCCTACCACATGCATATTGTAAAGATAATAATAGACCAATGGTAAATTTCTACTTCTATTTACCATCTGCACTAGCAATAGAGTATAATTTATGTTATGGGTTTTTGAGAAAAAGAACTTTTACATAAATGTGTAGGCTATTCATTTGAATGACTATAGTATGTTGGTAATAAGCAGTGCATCAATTGTGAACAATCCTCTCTTTCATATGAATTTTCATGACTGCCACAGAATTAGTATTATGACCATGCCATACATAATCATGCACCATATAACACTACAATGTTTATGACATTTCAAGGCTAATGGTATGAACACATAACCATTCTTGAATCATGGTACATGCCATAAAAATTTTATGTCTCCTTCTCAATTATGTGAGCTCTCTCTAAGAGGTTAACAAATCATTTTAATCATAACATGAATCTCTATTTTAGCTATACAATCATTCATAATTGCATGGAGCAAGGCAGTTTTATGGTTCTAGGTTTGAATATTTTTCCCTTGTTGAGAGGGTGGTTGTCAATAATAGAATTAGCCATTTTACACCTCATAAGATTATATCCGATTCATTGAGGTCTCCTAATGATTAAATATTTAATCAATTAAAAAAATAAAGATTCTTTATTTTGTCAAAAGATGCTTTCATTTTGTCAAAAGATGCTTTCTTTTACTTTCTAAAAAATAATATATTTTAACGACCTTGCAAGTTTATGAAAATTGTTAGGATAAATGAGAGTTAAATATTATTAAAATATAATTAAAATATTTAAATTTTTATAGCAAGTTAGAGTTGGAGAATGATTTTTTTTGTTTTCTTAAACTTTGCTTTAGTTTTTTTTTTTAATTAATTATTTATAATAATAATAATAGAAATAAAAAGTTAAAAGTTAAAAAAAAAATTAAAGTAGAGTTTTACTTCAGTTTATTTTTTAACTAGTTATTTATTGTAATAATAGAAATAAAAGGTAAAAGCTAAAAAAATAAAAATATAGTAATGTGTATATATTAATATAAAAAATAAAAATAAAAATTGTGACTTTTTAAATTTTTATTTATTTTTATATGCAGCAATTATAAAAAATTTATTTTCATTTATTTTATATGTATTAGTAGCAATTATATTAGCAATAGTATTTTAATTTTTAGAGGGTTTCCATAGTTTATTTGATTTTCTCATTTTTTTTCTTCCATCAATTTTATTTTTTAATTTTTTTTCTCACTTTTTCTCCTTCCAACTTTTCCAATTTCTTTTTTGGTTTTTATTTTTTATTTTTCCAATTTCTTTTTTGGTTTTTATTTTTTTAATTGGTTTTTATTTTTTATTTTTTCCAATTTCTTGTTTGGTTCTTTGCTTTTCTCAGCTTTTGCTCCTTCAACTTTCTATTTTGGTTTTTATTTTTTATTTTTTCAAATTTATTTTTTAGTTTTTTAAAAAATTTCTTAAGTTTTGTTTTTTATTTTTATTTTTTATTTTAAATAAATTTACAAAGAAAAAATGAGTGCTCTCATCCCCACCCCACATAATTACTTAATTGTTAAGTTTCCTTTGGCCTTGTGTTTCATATCCAAATAAAAACTTCCATAACTATAGTAGTTTTCTCTCACACACTCACTAATAGTATTTTTAATATCTTAAATACATTTTATTATTATTATTATTTTAATTTCTAGGCAAAACACTTGGATCATAGTTGCTTTTGACCCCTCCCCAAATGACATCAAAAACCTTCTCCTTGAAGTATTCTACTACATTTTTCTATGTCTAAGGTTTTGGAATTCATTGAGGGAGTGGTAAGAACTTCATCGTGTAATAAAGCTTCTAGCATAGCTTTCTCACAACACACATAAGGTTGATAGAAAAATATGAGAAGCCATGTTTAACTTTCAGATTTTAGAGTTAAGCATAATAAAGAATTTGTAGGAGGGTGGGAAAGAAAAATAAATTATTTGAATGCAACCAATATCAACCATTAAATGTGATTGTGATACTGAGTTTAATGCTCTCTCATTAGCAGGAATGCATATATATGGTAATTAAGGATAAAAAACATTTGAGATCTACTTATTTTTAGATTTACAAAAATCAAAATATGTGCACACATAAAATAATGAAACTATCCAAATCATAGTAGTATTGCAAAAAAATGTACATTATAATTATAGTGGCATGTCAAAATATACACTTAAAAGACTAGTTAATCATACATTAGCGTCTCTAAAGTAGTTGTCCAACCCACCCAATGTGGTGTTCAAAAATGACATAACAAATGCTTCAAAGCCTTTTAAGGATTATGAGGCCATGACAACAGGACGGGATGAATGTATGGCACAACACTGCCTTGGGCAATGGTCACATATCTGAAAAGACTTTCTAGCCCCTCATCCTTCATCACAACCAAAAGAATATGTTGAGGAATTATTCTCTTCTTCTTGAAGGCCTTCACTACATTCTCAGCGAATTCCAACACTTGCACAACCACAAAAGTAAATACGCTCACTCTAAAATCACTTTACCATGCACATAGAAATGGTCCAAGACATAACGTGAAAATACCTCAGTACACAAATACTCCATAACATTGGCGAGAAAGACTGGAGCGGTGCTTCTCACCTGCTTTGCATATTTCCTCTTTTTCAAATACATTCCAATTCTACTTACGAGAAACAAAGTACTGGCTTGGTTGCTCTTGGACACCTTCTTTTTAATGTTGCATTTCCTTTCTCCCTTCTTAATGGATGTGTATGGCCAAAAGTAACTTTCACTCAATTATGCTAATGTCTTATCCACTCCAAAGCATCCACTCAAGCCTCCACTATGCTTTTCTCTTATTAGGTTCTCTCTCATTGAACCTCTAGGTATACACAATTTTTGTCCTTTGAACAACAAGCCATCTTGGATGAAATATTCTAACCATGGCGTCCTATCTCCCTCCACTGGGCGTCTACTAACTGTCCATGCTTCCTTAAAATCAGGATCATCAGGATACAAATCCTTCATTGCATCAAAACCAACAACATTGACCTTTAACTCATTCATCAATAAACATATTCTACTAATTGCATCTGCTACCCTATTTGACTTACCACTCCTATGTTTTAAGACAAAAGAATAACTTGGCAAGAACTCCACCCACTTCATATGTCTCTCGTTTAACTTACCTTGACTGTTGATGTACTACAAGGCATGGTGATCTATATACGACACAAACTCATTTGAAAGCAAGTAATGCCTCCACTTCTTTAAGGCATGCACTATAGCATAGAATTCTTGGTCATAAACTGAGTATTTCCTCTTTGCTTCATTGATTTTCTCACTGAAGTAAGCAATGGGTCTACCTTCTTGACTTAACACTCCCCCAATTGCACTACCACTAGCATCACAATCTACTTGAAAAACTTTGCCAAAGTCTAACAATGCCAACACTGGTTGTTCTGTCATATTTTTCTTCAACAGATGAAAACTCCTTTCTACTACAACTGTCCATTGGAACTCTTTCCTAACACCCTTCATTGTCTCAATGATTGGTGCACACATTCCACTAAAATTTTTGATGAACTTCCTATAGAAGCTCACCAAGCCATGAAAACTTCTAGCCTCAAATATATTTTTGGGTGAAGGCCAATCCACTATTGCCTTAACCTTCTCAGGGTCCATCTTCAACCCCTCTTCAGATACTACAAAACCCAAATATACTAGTTCCCTCTGCATAAAACTACATTTATCCGTGTTCACCAACAACTTTTCTTCTTGTAACCTCTGCAAAAGTACCCTACGATGCAACATATGTTCCTCCTTTGTCTTACTAAAAACCAATATGTCATCCAAATAAACAATAACAAACTTGCCAAGGAAAGGCCTCATTACCTCATTCATAAATCTCATAAAGGTGCTAGGTGTGTTTATCAACCCAAAGGCATTACTAACCACTCATACAGTCCATCCTTGGTTTTGAATGTTGTCTTCCATTCATCTGTTTCTCTAATTCTAATTTGGTGGTATCTTCTCTTCAAATCAATCTTGCTGAAGTACTTTGCTCCGCTCAAACAATCCATCAAGTCTTCCATATGAGGCAATGGAAACTTGTACTCAATGGTTATCTTTTTTATAGCCCTTGAATCTGTGCACATTCACCATTTCCCATTTTTCTTAAGTACCAATACAATAGGTATAGCACACGGACTAAGTCTTTTTCTAATCAATCTCTTATCCAACAACACTTGAACTTGTTTATTCACCTCTTCATTTTTCATAGGTGTCATTCTATATGGTGCCTTGTTTGGTAGGATTGTACTCGGTATCAAATCCATGCAATGACTTATACTTCTAGTTGGAGGTAATCTATTAGGCAAACCCTTCATTAGTATGTCACTGAATTCACTCAGAATTTCTTGGACTTCTGTGAGAACTTCTACCCCTTTCTCTACTATCATAATTTCTACAACTTGAGGTAGGAAGGCATAACAAACCTTCTCCTTTCTGATTTCCCTTAGGAACTATGTTTCACTCACTAGACAAACCCTATTGTTTGTCTCAACTTCCTCTTGAGTTTAATACAATTACTCTTGCCATCATGGATGGCCTGCCTGTCATATTGCCAAGGTCTTCCCAATAGAAGGTGGCATTCATCCATTGGCATAACATCACACATTATCTCATCTTTGTAATTCCCAATGTGAAATTTAACAAGGCATTGTTCACTTACCAATAACTGATGTCCCTCTTGTAGCAAAGAGACCTTGTAAGGAGTGGGATGTTTCAACCTTTTTAGATTTAACTTCTCCACCATCTCTTCTAACACTAAATTGTCAGTACTGTCGCTATCCACAATGACCTTGCAACATTTCCCTCCAAACTTACATCTGGTTCTAAATAGATTTCTTCATTGTGTTGGCTCCTCTTGTACCTTCTCTGGTGTCAGAAGAACTTTCCTCAGCATCATGGATTCTCCATCCTTGGCTTCTTCTCCAAATTTTTGTGAGGCTGCACTTGCCACACTCTCTATCTTAGCCTATGCTATATGAACTCTAGGCTCTTTTCCTTTGCCACTGCTATGTTGTACTTGAGGACATTCCAATACCCTATGTCTAGCCTGTCCACACTGGAAGCATGTCCCACTAAATCCTCTTCCTCTTCCCAAATTTTCTCTACCTTGGGAGTAGTCACCCCTTCCTCAACCTCCTTGGGTATTAGTATGAGAAGAACTTGTTTCTCCTTGCTTATCCTGAGAGCCATGTCCAAGATTAGACGACCCTCTTCTTTTGGAGGGTTTACCTCTTCTCCTAGAGCTATTCTGCCTTCTAGAGATCTTTTCTTTTGCCTTCAATGCAAATTGATAGGCTTCCTCTATGCTGGTAATTCTGACCATGCTAATTTCATCTTTGATCAAATAATGCAAACCATTTACATACCTAGAGATCTTCTTAGTGTTGGAATACTTTAGACCACTGAGAGGGGGGTGAACCAATGGTCAACAAAAACAATTCTTTTAACAAATAGATTCTTCACACAAAAGCACTGAAACAACATAACTCATTATGACAGACCATGAAATACATAACAATTGCATTAGGACATAAACCATTAACAAAGTACAAGATTCATAACACAGGTGATTGAGTGGAAAACCCTAGAAGGGTAAAAACCACTATGAACATGATCTCCATTAAGCTTCTTTGGCCATAGACCTCACTGGTTCCAATGTATACCTCACAGGAAATATCTCACTGATAATACTTTATATGCCTCATTGGCAATATCTCGCTGATAACACATCATATGCCTCACTGACAATATGAGCACTTACTACAATCTCAGAAAAATAGAAAGAATATAGAGGGTTACTCTATTTCACTACAAAACATTGATCAGACAATCTATCTCTGCATGTCCTTGTCAATCAAACTGATTCTTCATCTACAACTCTCCACCTTTGATTTCACATAGATATCTTATTTTTAATTCCCCACTTTCATTTTCATATGCCCTTTTCAATCCACATTGCATTTCATCTTTCATTCATACTCTGCATATTTTCATTTGCATAATCCACAGTCAAAAACACTTACTCCATCTACTTATTTCAATTACACACTGTCATTCTTTATCTGCATAAAATCATGTCAAAAAGAATCTTCCTTATTCCATAGTACCCACTAATACAAAAATAGTTATTCCCTCTACACTCAATCTTCCATATTCCATTCTTAATATAACCAATTCATGCCTTTATGTTTCGGTTATTGAAAAAACATATATATTTTGAGGGAGTGGGCTTCTGCATGCTTTTTGTATGTTGAGATTTCAAGTCTATTTTAAACTTTTGTTAAATTAAGCTTTTCATCATAAATAATCTCTTTTCAACAGCAAAAAACAGAACAGTTAACTGTCACAACTACCTCTTGCAGAGATACGGCCAAATGGTCGTCAAAAGTTTTACCTCAGGAAAGAGTCGTTACGGTGTGAACTATTTTTGAATTACCACAATCGATCCTTCATTTCGCGCCTTTAAACTTTTAAAGATCACCGCAGATCTAAACTTGGCACCTGAGTGAGGAGTCTTTACCGGATGTGATTGGTTTCCCTAGGTAAGGGGGCCGGTCATTTGATGAAGAAGACACACTTAAGTTGTAACTTAAGTGGACCCTTACCCGCTATAGGGAGTCAACTTCAAAACAAAATAAAAGGGCTTCCCGTCATATAACCAACTCAACCCTTAGTCATTTGAAACACATAGATTGTTAGGGTTTAAGGTCTTGTAGACTAGGTCTTTAATAATTTACAAATCCTTAATTCAAAAAATGCCCACTGATAAGACACCATACAAACCCTAATTTATGTCATGTCTCACTGATATGAGATAATACAAAGTAACATCTTTCATAAAGACAAAGCCCTAACTCCTTATCACATTCAAAACCTTCCTAAACTTAACACCTTGAGTGATTTCTTATTACTTCTTCTATTCACCATATGCCTTTGCAAATCCATTCCACTGAAATTATACCTCTCTCATATCCTGATTCACCTTACGTACTTCATCACATTATCATGAAGCAACTTAGTTCTACTTTTGCAACAACTATCAATGTAACTTGCCAATTTGACATCAACCTTCAAACTGCATTTTTGACATCAAGATAAACACATCAAGTTATCAAAGATTCTTATCAAACTCTCAAAATCATAGCACCTTTACAGATGAACCATAGCACCTTTCACCTTTGCATTTTACACCAAATGAATTTACCAACAACATGCATCAATGGCTTTTGCATCAAGACTTTGAAATGACCTTGAAACATGAACATGACTGACCTTTTAATGCACTTGATACGTACCCATGATCTATCAACACCATCAATTAACAAGGATGATCAACACCACCGGGGTCTCTTCAACACCACTTTTGCTATTGTGCATGACAAACTTCTTTGATCACCTTTGAGTACATATCAATGGTTGACTTCAATGTCAACACTCGGGACAACATGCAAACCTCATAACAATATGCAAACCATGATGCCAAATGCAACCGTCTTGAAGCCACAAGACTAGCTTGCTTTCAACCCCTCATTTCCTTTGTAACAAACTTCACTACCATTCATATCAACAGCTGGCATATCAACAAAGAAAATTGAACAAGCTCCATTCAACCTTAGCATACGTCATGAATGAATCAAACACTAAACCATCAATGACAAACCTATCACATGACATCTGATGATGATCCTCCTGATAACTTGTCACATGACATGAACATCATGTTGATAATAATGATCAACATAACATACTAACATACAATATGAAGCATGAACACCATGAAATGAATGATAGAATCTTCTTGACTGAAACTTCTTTGATCTCACATCACTGTGATCATTAACACCGATCAACCTTTGGTCTCCAAACACAACTCACAACTCCTGAACCATCAACCCCTGAATCAAGAACATGATCATCATAACATGAAGCAAGAACATGAACATCATGAAGCAACCATATCATGAAGCATCTTGAAGCATGAAGATCTTTGGAGCATGGACTCATACTCCAACTCACAACCTCCAATTTTTGACATCAATGACAAACCTATTTCAACACTCTACATCATCTTCAATATGACCAACCTTGATGTTCAATCTATAAAACTCTTAAGTATAGTCTTGCACACTTTTCTCCCTCTGCTTGAGGTTCTGTAACATCTTGAACATGGTGATCTGATGGTCTGCAAGCTAAAATTTTGCCTCCAACTTGGTTAACATCCTCTCCTAAGTTCTAATCTCTTCCTTTCCTTTTCTTTGTCTCTCAACTTGCACATGATCCCACCACAGAGATGCATGTCCTTTCAACTTTGAAGCTGCAAGTTTTAAACTCTTAGGGTCTTTAATGGATTCCAACTCAAAATACTTCTCCATCTCTGAAATCTAGTCTATCAACTCATCTTGTTTCAGACTACCATTATAACTGGGTAATTTGACACGGGGTTTACTAGCAATCTTGGTCATTGCACTCAGAGACCTCCTCTCATATCCGTCTTCTCCTTATTTTGCTTCCTCTTCACTGACCTCTTCCTCATTAGCACTCACATCTATTATGGGTACTCCTTTATGTTGTGTTCTCTCCATTGCATCCATCCTAGTTGTGATGCCTCTCATCATCTTTACCAATGCTGCATCTCTAGCTCTTGGAGTAGCTCCTCTTCTTCCTCTTGCTTAGTGTGCCATGTCTACAGACCCTCTATAGTTGTAAGTCTCTTCTTCACTCTGCCTACAACAACCTCCTTAGGATCTCTTATGCAGCAATCCCACATCCTCAAGGAATGCAAAACCTAAGCTCTAATACCACTTGATGTAGGTCAAGGCTCAGGGGCCTTATCAAGAGGCTAAACCAAGTAGCAAATGACAATACACAACAAAATGAAACACAAGAATAGATCTTTATTGATATGCAAAAGAACATTACATTACTGCAGGAGTACAATTGGCATTACACATGCATTAATTAGCCTTAGCCTTACAAACAATTCAACATTCAAATAAAATAGATCTTCCATTCCCTGTAGCAATCTAGAGAGATCTTCTGGAAGCTCCAAAACATATTATGGAATGTCAACTAGGAGAAGTCAACCTTCAAGAATCTAACCTTGAAAATTCCTTATTCGTAGTATGAAATCCCTTATTTGTAAACCCCTGAGGTGGCCACAGACTTCATCACATGCATATGACACATGTTAGATCTTCATTTTCCCTTGGGATGGCCATACACATGATCAAAATTGAAATTAATGTGTTTTGGGTGTTTTACGACGAATTCAAGCTTCACCGGACATGTCTAGTGCAAGAGATATGGTGAGGACATGATAAAGTGGGTAAAAAGGCTCCTGCAGGACAAGCAAGACTTTAAGCCATCACATGATATTGTCCCGTATCTATCGATTTCAGTGCTAAAGATAACCTTAGCCAAAAGTGGGCAAAAGACAGGTCATAGGACATGCGAGAAAAATAGGCCTTACTGGATATGTCATGTGACCAGGGATATTAGTGCAAATGCCTTCATGACCTCAAAGCAACAAAGCAAAAATAGTTGTTACATCCCTCCTTTTGAAAACAATTATGCTATTTACTTTCTTGCAAATTTCAGTAAATTACTATGATGTGAACGACATGAAAACTGAAAATTTATCTTACAAAGTTGTAATATGAAATTGCGGAATCTATTGATTACGATCAAGATACGTAGACTAAATGTCTTTAGAATAAATGCAATGATGTTTGAATATATTATATTTGGATCATAGATGCTTTGACCACAAAATTGTATGCGAGTCTGTCGATGTAGGAACAGGTGGACCGTGTTCGACGGAAGAGAAAGTATCTTCGAGAGAGAGTATAGACTCTGGAAACTAACCAAAGGTGTTTGTCACTGAGATCGCCAAGCAGATAGATAAACTTGGGAACCAACAAGTAAGTCTTGTTTGTCGGTTTGGGTAGTTAATTTGATATCGACGCCAAAGGATAAAGTATAACATCCTAGTCGAAAGTCATCTTGTAGAATCTTGGAGTCGTCGATGGCGTCGTAAGTCCATTATAGCAAGTCGACTTAGTTAGACATTTACTATTTTCGTTTATAAGTATTTAATGAACCATGGTGTGGTGAAATAGTAAATCTTGTTCTGTAGTCGAAGGACGCGAGAAGTCGACCTTGAGCGTCTAACGTTGTAAGAATTCGTTTGCGATACGATCAATCCGTCGTGATTGTCGTAAATCGCGTCGAATTTATGTTGCGAATATTTTCTTTTCGCATAGATCGATGAATGTCGATTTGAAAGCCTTAGCATGAAATAATTTATTATGTTCGTCGTTTAACGTGAGTCTTTTCTTCTATCTTTGACCGCGAGTTGTTGTCAATCTGACCTTGAGTTTTCTTAACAAGGTGGTCTTTGTCTCTTTTTCTATTTTGACCAAAACGGTGCTCTAATCATTTCCTAACCGCCGCCGTGTCGAGTTTAACTTTTCAATTCATCTTTAATTGGTTTGGAAGGTTTGATGCCATTATGTTTGAGTAAGTACAGAATTGCTATGTCCTTTAGCGAAGTCATGTCGCTATAGGAGCCATCACCTTTTTGTTTGGTCGTGATAAATGGGAAATCGGGTTTAAGATCAGTAATGTCAACCCCCCCTGATTTAGGCTAGTATTGATAGTGGTAGAATGTCTTAAGTTCCTCCTCCGTGGGTGAGAGAGAAAATTTAGTGATGGTGTTAGAAGTGCGACCGTCGAAGTTAATGCCATGCTGTCTCATTGTAGAGGGAACGAAATCATAGTTGTGCGGTTGGAATGAGGTTAACAAACCTCAGCTCGAGGAGCTTCATCATCGTGGAAGGTAGTGGAGTGAGTTGGAGAAAACCGCAACTTATTGATTGATGCCATCACTAAAGTGAGTGGAAGGTATCGGGGGTGTTTGGGATTAAATCATTATCTAAACCGCAGTATGTTGGGAGTTACACCTGCGTGGTATGGGAGATACCGACGGATAGGGAGAAGCTGCGGAGAAAGATGAAACAAACGGCAGTTGTTGTGGTTAGAAGGAATAGTGGCGACGGCATAGGAGGAAGGAGTGTGTTTCTTAGTTGGAGGTGAGAGTTAAGAGGGTCGGAGGTAGTTAGTAGTGGCCGGGGGGCGAGCAAGTAAGGACTACGACGTGGGGAAAATGGAGAGAATAGTTTGTGAAGTGGGGTCGCTGTGTTTAAGGAGAGAGATTCCTTCGCAAGGTGGCGGGAGAAACGGCAGTAAAAAGAGAGTTTGTTTTCCTTCACGGGAGAGAGATGGGGGATAAGGGAAATACTCGTGGGGAAGGAGAGAACGGGTGGTCGTTATTGGTCTGGGGAAAGTTTTCTGCGAAAGATTTCAGGGAAACCAGTGAGGACGGGAAAGGAAGGTGTTGTGGGTAAAGTCTGGGGAAGGACAACGTCGAAGGAGCAGCTAAGACTTCCAGTTTAGAGCGTTATTCTACTACAGAGAGATAGGTTCTTATCTCTCTCTCTCTGCACTGACTGTTCACGTATTTCATGTCTTGTCTGGCAGCGTATGAGTGTTGCTATTGATGTATAAGATTATGTTTTCAAACATATGTTTCGATAATCTTCAAGTAAGTCTACCCCACATAATCTGCATCATAGTTTTCTGCATAAGTATGTGAGTGGAGAGTTTAGTCTGCTTGCCGCATTGGAAGCTTAGAAAAAGCTATGTTTCTTTAGTCATTAAAACTTATAACGTAGCAAAATATTTTGGTTGTATAGTGAAGAGTACATCATGATATCTGTGAATATGGCCAGAGAACCGTAAGTTTCATCTTTAATTACTGCATGGCTCTCTGACCGTGAATAAGTGTTGAGATATGATTGTAGAGACTTTCTGGCATTGGATAAAATGTCCCTACGTGAACTAAGCATCGAACCTCCCTATGATGTCAGATAAACTATTATAACTATCCCACTTGTGTAGATTGAACAACATTCAGGTTGTTACGTGATTGAAGCATCTTTGAAATTATTAAATCATTCATTAACTAATCTAGGAGATCTAGGAAAGTTTCTGAGTTATCGTCTTCACTCTAAAGACATTGTCAACCCAAGACCAGTCATCAACAATACTACAATAGAGTATTTATTGAATGGCGATGAGCTACCAGATACAACAAGTAATGTTAATGCAACCAACTAAAGTGGGAGCTTTATTTTTGAGAATTAACATGGGTGGGGGTTATGGAACCCACTTTTTGTGTTTTAAATAAAATTGCCTGCGATGAGTTTGGTGTCGCTATTTTAATGAAGACCTTTTTGGGTCTAAAACTTTGAATTCTGGGATTACGAGTAATTATTGATATATACGTAAGTAAGTCGTATAAACTTATGGGAACCGGAAAGCTAAGATAGAGATCGCTTAGGTGTGGGCGTCAGTAAATAATGTTTTTACATAAACAAGAGTTTATGAAACTATGAACTCTGAATTAGAGTAAATGTTGCGTTGGCGCTATTACAGGAGGAAATCCTAAACCCTTGAGGTCATCAAGGTTGTCCATTATTTCAAATTATACAAATGGGAAACTATAGGATTTCGATCAGTTCAAGTCGAGTAGGGTGGGTGAACCAATTTCGTGCGTTCTTAGAACGCTACCGAAAAACAAATCCTTTGGCCAAGGTGGTGTACTATCCTCAAGTGCATCGAACGTTCACCGTAATTGGATGGCGTTTCTTGTGGAGTGTCGTGCATGACTAGAGGGTATCTAGGGATCTGTACGATAACAAGATACGTAGGTTACAACACCAGAGCTCAGATGGCAAACACCGATGGTTATCCTAAGTCTATCCTCTTGAGTAGGGTAGGGCCACTTCCGGTTAGGAAGGAGTGCGGGAGACCGACGGTCTGTGGTTGGAGGTTAAGCTCCTTGAAGATACTTTCTCTTCCAAATACTGAGGAATGCCGAGTCTTGAATGTGATGGGCCGATAATCGAGATGCATGATCATGGTATGTTTCCAATATTTGTTGTTTCAAGAAAATTTCATTGATTAGAAAAGAGTTTAATGTATATCATTTCTTTCAAGTTTTTATGAAAATGAAATCATGTTTATAATAGAATGAAAAATGTTGTATTGGATTATAGATGAGTTACTTTTGTATTTGATTACCTAGTAAAAAAAAAAAATTTACCGTTGTGAAAACTTAGTTACTTCTTGTCATTTTGGATTTGGATGTTACATATGGTATCAGAGCTAGCCAGGTTCAGCACTAGGGCTGATGAGTCCACTAACCTGATTAGGAAATCATCATTATGCAGGTAGCTAATGATTTGGTTTATTGTGCCAGGATGGTATACACCAAGAAAACCGCAAGAAAATCCTTCGCGGGTAAAAAGCGTTATCTGCAAGCTAAGCAGAAACGACTTGCGATGGTCAAGACCATAGAGAAAACCAATGACGAGAACGACATTTGGCTTGATGATGTGGAAACCTTAGCCAATGCAATGTCACGACTTAAGCGAGTGAGGAGAGAACTCCTAGAGGGAGCAGCGATGGCAGTTCGAACCATGATCGACCGTTGCTCCTGGATAGAAACTGATAGTGTACCTGTTAGTGTACCTAAGATTGTACCTAGTACTATACCCATGATCACTAGAGATCCACGTGTAATGCCTAGAGCTGAGATTATCGAGTTATCTTTAGATAGTGAGTCTGAGGGGTATACACCTCGTGATTATGTGTCGGACAATGAATCCGAAGGTTACACTCCACTAGATAACATTATGTAGAAACATGAGATTTGTCTATCTCTAATGATGTTGAAACAATTTTGCAAAATAAATAAAGACAAAATTTTGGTTTGAGAGCAATTATGAATATGATCAAATGCTGTGTTCTTTTGATGGTGTTTAATTTAATAAGCGTAAAACTGATTAGTATATGTTTAAACAGGTGTGAAACTAAACTAGCATGGACCAATCAGGGTTTAATGAGGGGGAGGATCGGGAAGGTCGTAACTCTCAGGAAAATTCCACTGACAAGTTGGATAGGATCCTCAACATGCTCACTGAAACCAAGGAAAGATTGAACAAACTAGAGAGGAAAATAGATGAAACTGGTAACACAGAGGATGGAAACGAGAACTCTCACTTCACAAGCAAGAGTAAACATTGGGAAAATGGCACGTCAAGTGAACATCATGATGACAGTGAAGCCCAAAGAAGAACCAAGGATAAACTTGCCTTAGAGTTATCTAAGGATATGAAGAAGGTTAATCCTCCAAAGTTTGATGGAACAAAAACTGGAGACGCAGCTGAAGCATGGTTGACGGAGATGGAGAAATATTTTGAGATCAGAAACTACTCTGAGGTTACTAAAGCCGTGTGGGGAGCCTATCAGCTGTCTAGGGAAGCATCCACTTGGTGGATGAATAAGAAAATGGAGTTGGAACTAAGTCCCTTGAAGGTGACATGGGACGAGTTCGTGGAACTATTCCATAAACGGTGGTTACCATAGTTGTATTTTGATCAGAAGTTAACGGACTTCCAAAACCTCAGGCAAGGTGAATTATCTGTGATTGAGTATGCAGAAAAATTCACTAGGTTATTGAAGTATGTTCCCCAATACCAAAAGGACGAAAGGTTCCGAATCAGAAAGTTCATCATGGGACTCAACCCTCAGATCGGTGGTGAAGTGGAGGTGCATGGTCCAAGCACAATGGATCAAGTTTATGAAAAGGCAATAAAACAGGAGCAGAAGATTAAGTCTATCTCCGCTTACCGTGACAAGAAACGCAAGAAGTTTGACAAGAACTACAATGATCAGTCTTTTAAAAGGAAAAACGATAAGGGATATGGAAACAGGAGATTTGATAGGGGAAATCGAAAGAATCAAGGAGGATCTGGTAGTGAGCGCAGGGGTGAAGATTTTAAGAGAAATACAAATTTTAAGAAGAATGGTGACTCTGCAAGTAGGCCAACTGAGAAGCGAGGACCTATACCTGAGGATGTTTCTCTTGTGGAGGAGATCATTATGCCAACCGTTGCCCCAACAAGAAGCCAAATGGGAGGCCTAGGAACACGGAGCTTCCTTCACAACAGGAAGCCTTTCAGCAAAGGATTCATGCCACTCTCAACAATCGGCAAGCAGAGTATCAGATCACTCCTATTGAGATGACAGGTACCTTATTTGGAGTTCCTATTTCTATTTTATTTGATACGGGTGCAACAGAAAATTTTGTGTCACCTAGAGTCCTAAGTAAATTTTCTAGAAAAGCTGGCTTTATGTCAAAACCTTAGACAGTAGAGTATGCAAATAATTCAAAGGCTCAGGTAGAGCAATGTTTGTTCGAAGCTAGGATTGATGTTTCTAACTTCACCACTGAGGCAAACTTGTACGTAGCGCCTTTAGGGTCCTACGATGTCATCCTAGGAATGAGCTGGTTGTGGAAACATCGAGCCAAAGTAGATTGTTTTCATAAAACCATCGAGTGTCTGGATGAGACGGGCAAAACTGTAAATCTTCAAGGAATTCAGCGAGAAATAAAGGGTAGATCCATTTCTTCAAAACAACTAAAGCGGGCTAGACGAAAGGGGTGTCAACTTTTTGCAGTTAAGATGGACCTAGTAGAGGAAACCTCGGAGAAGCAATCTTTTGAGGAAAAATATCCATTTCTGTGCAACTTCAAAGACGTATTTCCTGAGGAGTTACCTGGCTTGCCTCCGAAGATAACTTTTGACTTTGGTATAGATATTAAACCAGGATCAGAGCCAATCTCTAAAGCTCCGTACCGTATGACTACCACTGAACTTATGGAATTAAAAGCTCAATTGCAGGAGCTTTTGTCTAAGAATTTGATTAGGCCAAGTGTATCACCGTGGGGAGCTCCGGTTATCTTTGTCAAAAAGAAAGATGGAACTCTCAGGCTGTGCATAGACTATAGGATGCTTAATAAGGCAACTATAAAGAACAAGTATCCCTTGCCACGAATTGATGATCTATTTGACCAAATGCGTGGCGCATCGGTCTTTTCCAAGATAGATCTGAGATCCGGATACCATCAGTTAAGGTTAAAAGAGGAAGACATTCCCAAAACAGCTTTTAGAACGAGGTATGGTCATTATGAGTTCACGGTGTTACCATTTGGATTAACCAACGCACCTGCTGCTTTCATGAATCTCATGAATAGCGTATTCAGAGATTGTCTCGATAAGTTTGTACTAGTCTTCATTGATGATATTCTGATCTATTCCAAGGATGAAGAGGAGCATGCACGACATCTTCAAATAGTCTTGCAGCGATTAAGAGAGCATAAGCTGTATGCGAAACTCTCCAAGTGCACTTTCTTTCAGAAAGAGGTACAATATTTAGGGCACATTATATCAGCCGATGGGATATCAGTTGATCCGGCCAAAATAAAAGCTATTATGGAATGGCCTGAACCTACCAATGTGTCAGAGGTATGGAGTTTCATGGGATTGGCAGGGTATTACAGGAAATTTGTCCTGAACTTCTCAAGCATTGCTAGTCCTATCACCTCATTGCAGAGAAAAGGAAAAAGGTTTGTTTGGACGGTTGAATGTCAAAAGGCATTTGACTTGTTAAAAGAAAAATTAACAACCGCTCCAATTTTGAAAGTTCCTGATCCAGAGGGTGAGTTTGAGGTTATCACTGATGCCTCGGGTGAAGGATTGGGAGGTGTGCTTATGCAAGATGGCAGGGTGGTAGCCTATGAGTCAAGGAAGCTAAAAAATTATGAGCAGAACTACGCTCCTCATGACCTAGAGATGGCAGCAGTGGTTCACGCCCTACAGATGTGGCGACATTACTTGTTGGGAAGGACTTTTATTTTAAAATCTGATCACCAAAGCCTTCGCTACATATTCACACAACCTAATCTCAATGCAAGGCAAAGGAGATGGCTGGAACTCATATCAGATTATGACTTTGAAATTTCTTATATCAAGGGCAAGGAAAATCGAGTAGCAGATGCCCTAAGTAGAAGAAGGCACATAGCCTCTATAATCTCCATACGTGCTAACTTTAAAGATTTAGTATTGCAAAACTTATCTGGGGATGAGTATTATGAACAAGTGAAACAGGCTCTGCACCTAAACCCTAAGGATCCAAGATATGACGGATTCAGTTTTGAATCCGATGGATTGCTGAGATTTAAGGGAAGAATTTATGTCCCTGATTCAGAGGAACTTAGAAACCTTGTGTGGAAGGAAGTTCACTGTGCTCCTTACTCGGGACACCCTGGTGTGACAAAACTGTTAGCTGATGTCAAGCAGTTATATTTCTGGAAAGGAATGAAAAGCGATGCTACAAAGTTTGTAGCTAGTTGTTTGGAGTGTTAGAGAGTGAAGGCAGAACACCAACATCCTGCTGGGTTGTTGTACCCACATGATATTCCAGAATGGAAATGGCAAGTTATTAGTATGGATTTTGTCCAAGGGTTGCCAATGTCTAAGAATAGGCATGATGCAATATTGGTTGTTGTGGATAAACTAACCAAGGTTGCACATTTCATACCGAGAAACTTGACAGATGGAGCACATCTTTTGGCTCAAAAATTTGTGCAAGAGATTTTCAGATTGCATGGGGTACCTAAAAAGATAATATCTGATAGAGATGCTTGGATAACTTCACGGTTTTGGCAAACCTTATTTTCTGCATTAGGGACTAAACTGAATGTAAGTACTGCTTATCATCCCGAAACTGATGGTCAGACAGAAAGAGTGAACCAGGTATTGGAAGACCTTTTGAGAATGTATTGCATGGATCAGCAATATAGATGGGAGGAATATCTACCTCTTGTCGAGTTTGCCTATAACAACTCCTATCATTCTGCCATTAAGATGGCGCCATTTGAAGCATTATATGGAAGGAAATGCAGAACTCCTATAAGCTGGGATAAGCTGGAAGATAGGATAAGCATTGGACCTGAAATGCTTGCTGATATGGAAGAAAAATTTAAAGTGATTAGGAAGAGGTTGGTAGAAGCCAATGACAGGCAAAAGAGTTATGCTGATCGCAAACGAGTGCCTAGACACTTCTCTATTGGCGAGAAGGTGCTTTTGCGGGTGAAACCCCAAAAGAGTTCTATCAAGTTTGGTAAATCTTTGAAATTGGCTCCTCGTTATGTCGGACCTTTCGAAGTACTAGAGATTATCAATCCGGTTGCCTACAAAGTTGCTCTACCTCCAGCCTTGTCTAAGATGCATAATGTTTTTCATGTTTCGTATTTAAAGAAATATTTTGTAGGTAATAACCACATCCTTAACTAGAATTCCTTACAGATGCAAGAACCCAGGGTGGTTGTGATCGAGCCACTCAAGGTGCTCGAAATGCGTAAACTTCGTTTACGTAATCGAGAAGTTTTACAATGCAAAATACAGTGGGACCAATATGGCGAGGATAGCGCCACTTGGGAAGACTACAAAGACATTTATCAAAGATTTCCAAAACTTTTTAAAGACATTAATGTTGCATTATAGAAAGTTTGTTTTAAGTTTAAGTTTTTCTTGATAAACTTAATCATTGGGGACGATGATTTTTAAAGGGGAAGGATATGTTACATCCCTCCTTTTGAAAACAATTATGCTATTTACTTTCTTGCAAATTTCAGTAAATTACTATGATGTGAACGACATGAAAACTGAAAATTTATCTTACAAAGTTGTAATATGAAATTGCGGAATCTATTGATTACGATCAAGATACGTAGACTAAATGTCTTTAGAATAAATGCAATGATGTTTGAATATATTATATTTCGATCATAGATGATTTGACCACAAAATTGTATGCGAGTCTGTCGATGCAGGAACAGGTGGACCGTGTTCGACGGAAGAGAAAGTATCTTCAAGAGAGAGTATAGACTCTGGAAACTAACCAAAGGTGTTTGTCACTGAGATCGCCAAGCAGATAGATAAACTTGGGAACCAACAAGTAAGTCTTGTTTGTCGGTTTGGGTAGTTAATTTGATATCGACGCCAAAGGATAAAGTATAACATCCTAGTCGAAAGTCGTCTTGTAGAATCTTGGAGTCGTCGATGGCGTCGTAAGTCCATTATAGCAAGTCGACTTAGTTAGACGTTTACTATTTTTGTTTATAAGTATTTAATGAACCATGGTGTGGCAAAATAGTAAATCTTGTTCTGTAGTCGAAGGACGCGAGAAGTCGACCTTGAGCGTCTAACGTTGTAAGAATTCGTTTGCGATATGATCAATCTGTCGTGATTGTCGTACATCGCGTCGAATTTATGTTGCGAATATTTTCTTTTCGCATAGATCGACGAATGTCGATTTGAAAGCCTTAGCGTGAAATAATTTATTATGTTCGTCGTTTAACGTGAGTCTTTTCTTCTATCTTTGACCGCGAGTTGTTGTCAATCTGACCTTGAGTTTTCTTAACAAGGTGGTCTTTGTCTCTTTCTCTGTTTTGACCAAAACGGTGCTCTAATCATTTCCTAACTGCCGCCGTGTCGAGTTTAACTTTTCAATTCATCTTTAATTGGTTTGGAAGGTTTGATGCCATTATGTTTGAGTAAGTACGGAATTGCTATGTCCTTTAGCGAAGTCATGTCGCTATAGGAGCCATCACCTTTTTGTTTGGTCGTGATAAATGGGAAATCAGGTTTAAGATCAGTAATGTCGACCCCCCCTGAGTTAGGCTAGTATTGATAGTGGTAGAATGTCTTAAGTTCCTCCTCCGTGGGTGAGAGAGAAAATTTAGTGATGGTGTTAGAAGTGCGACCGTCGAAGTTAATGCCATGCTGTCTCATTGTAGAGGGAACGAAATCATAGTTGTGCGGTTGGAATGAGGTTAACAAACCTCAGCTCGAGGAGCTTCATCATCGTGGAAGGTAGTGGAGCGAGTTGGAGAAAACTACAACTTATTGATTGATGCCATCACTAAAGTGAGTGGAAGGTATCGGGGGTGTTTGGGATTAAATCATTATCTAAACCGCAGTATGTTGGGAGTTACACCTGCGTGGTATGGGAGATACCGACGGATAGGGAGAAGCTGCGGAGAAAGATGAAACAAACGGCGGTTGTTGTGGTTAGAAGGAATAGTGGTGAGAGTTAAGAGGGTCAGAGTTAGTTAGTAGTGGCCGGGGGGTGAGCAAGAAAGGACTGCGACGTGGGGAAAATGGAGAGAACAGTTTGTGAAGTGGGGTCGCTGTGTTTAAGGAGAGAGATTCCTTCGCAAGGTGGCAGGAGAAACGGTAGTAAAAAGAGAGTTTGTTTTCCTTCACGGGAGAGAGATTGGGGATAAGGGAAATACTCGTGGGGAAGGAGAGAACAGGTGGTCGTTATTGGTCTGGGGAAAGTTTTCTGCGGAAGATTTCGGGGAAACCAGTGAGGACGGGAAAGGAAGGTGTTGTGGGTAAAGTCTGGGGAAGGACAACGTCGAAGGAGCAGCTAAGACTTCCAGTTTAGAGCATTATTCTACTACAGAGAGACATGTTCTTATCTCTCTCTCTCTCTCCACTGACTGTTCACGTATTTCATGTCTTGTCTGGCAGCGTATGAGTATTGCTATTGATGTATAAGATTCTGTTTTCAAACATATGTTTCGATAATCTTCAAGTAAGTCTACCCCACATAATCTGCATCATAGTTTTCTACATAAGTATGTGAGTGGAGAGTTTAGTCTGCTTGCTGCATTGGAAGCTTAGAAAAAGCTATGTTTCTTTAGTCATTAAAACTTATAACGTAGCAAAATATTTTGGTTGTATAGTGAAGAGTACATCATGATATCTGTGAATATGGCCAGAGAACCGTAAGTTTCATCTTTAATTACTGCATGGCTCTCTGACCGTGAATAAGTGTTGAGATATGATTGTAGAGACTTTCTGGCATTGGATAAAATGTCCCTACGTGAACTAAGCATCGAACCTCCCTATGATGTCAGATAAACTATTATAACTATCCCACTTGTGTAGATTGAACAACATTCAGGTTGTTACGTGATTGAAGCATCTTTGAAATTATTAAATCATTCATTAACTAATCTAGGAGATCTAGGAAAGTTTCTGAGTTATCGTCTTCACTCTAAAGACATTGTCAACCCAAGACCAGTCATCAACAATACTACAATAGAGTATTTCTTGAATGGCGATGAGCTACCAGATACAACAAGTAATGTTAATGCAACCAACTAAAGTGGGAGCTTTATTTTTGAGAATTAACATGGGTGGGGGTTATGGAACCCACTTTTTGTGTTTTAAATAAAATTGCCTGCGATGAGTTTGGTGTCGCTATTTTAATGAAGACCTTTTTGGGTCTAAAACTTTGAATTTTGGGATTACGAGTAATTATTGATATATACGTAAGTAAGTCGTATAAACTTATGGGAATCGAAAAGCTAAGATAGAGATCGCTTAGGTGTGGGCGTCAGTAAATAATGTTTTTACATAAACAAGAGTTTATGAAACTATGAACTCTGAATTAGAGTAAATGTTGCGCTGGCGCCATTACAGGAGGAAATCCTAAACCCTTGAGGTCATCAAGGTTGTCCATTATTTCAAATTATACAAATGGGAAACTGTAGGATTTCGATCAGTTCAAGTCGAGTAGGGTGGGTGAACCAATTTCGTGCGTTCTTAGAACGCTACCGAAAAACAAATCCTTTGGCCAAGGTGGTGTACTATCCTCAAGTGCATCGAACGTTCACCGTAACTGGATGGCGTTTCTTGTGGAGTGTCGTGCATGACTAGAGGGTATCTAGGGATCTATACGATAACAAGATACGTAGGTTACAACACCATAGCTCAGATGGCAAACACCGATGGTTATCCTAAGTCTATCCTCTTGAGTAGGGTAGGGCCACTTCCGGTTAGGAAGGAGTGTGGGAGACCGACGGTCTGTGGTTGGAGGTTAAGCTCCTTGAAGATATTTTCTCTTCCAAATACTGAGGAATGCCGAGTCTTGAATGTGATGGGCCGATAATCGAGATGCATGATCATGGTATGTTTCCAATATTTGTTGTTTCAAGAAAATTTCATTGATTAGAAAAGAGTTTAATGTATATCATTTCTTTCAAGTTTTTATGAAAATGAAATCATGTTTATAATAGAATGAAAAATGTTGTATTGGATTATAGATGAGTTACTTTTGTATTTGATTACCTAGTAAAAAAAAAAAATTTACCGTTGTGAAAACTTAGTTACTTCTTGTCATTTTGGATTTGGATGTTACAATAGTGACCTTCACTGGATAGGTCGGGGTTTGAGGCTTCACTAGATATATTCGGTGCCAAGGAAAATCCGCACAAAGGTCCTTTCATAGGCATAAAAGGCAAAGTAAGGAAAAGCAACTTCATTAGATATGTGGGAGTTTCAGGGCTCACCAGATAAGTCTAGTGCAGGGCAATTCCAATGTAAAAAATCCTCTGATGGACTTAAGGTGGAAAGTGGGTAAAACAAGCATCAAGTGACATCCAAGAATGTCGCAGATCTAATGACAGGCAAAAACTCTGCCGAGGTGTAACTTGCTCAATTTTGATCGAATTTTTTCCAAATTCAAAATGCAGATTCCCATTTAGCTCTTCTTCAAGATCATGTCATCACTTAGCCAAAATCTTTAAGAAAATCTCTTGAAATTGATCAATCAACTCCTGCAGCAAAACAGAAGGCAAAACAACAAGCAAGAAAGTAAAACAAATCTTTTTAGTTGATGAAGATTGCTCGTGAACCTAGATGCTCTTGCATCACACACTCTTTACACAAAGTGAATGTGAAATCCAAAACATAACATACACACACATTAAAGGATTAAATCTAAGTGAATCATAAAATTTAAACAAGCTTTATACAAAGTGAAAGCTAAAACTAGTTAAAAAAATACACAAATCCACAAAGCAAGTGCCCAAGTCAGTTTAAACACACTTGATACATGCAAAGTGAATACTAAAGTTCAAACAAAGTTAGTTCAAACACACTTGATACATATAAAGTATGCTAAAGTTCAAACAAAGTTAGTTCAAACACACTTTTTAGACATACTTGAAGTAAACATTAAATATAAAAGATGCAAAAGTAAACACATAAAGTGAATCTCAAATCTTACACACTCTTCACATAGAGTGAATGTGAAAGTTCAAACAAAACATACACAAATAACAAGAGGATCAAATCTAAGTGAATCATAAAATTTAAACACACTTCATATAGAGTGAATGATAAAGTTACTTCAAAATACACACATACACAAAGTGAGTTCAAACAAACACACACAAACAATAAGTGAATGAAATCCAAGTGAATGCTAAAGATCAAAGATAAATAGCCAAAGTTCAAACAAACACATAAACACTCTACACACAAATTGAATGTGAAAGTCAAAACATAACATACGCACACACAAATAGCCAAACTTCAAACAAACACATAAAGTTGATGTCAAAGCTTACACACTCTTCACAAAAAGTGAATGTGAAAGTCAAAACATAACATACACACACATAAATAGCCAAAGTTCAAACAAACACATAAGGTGAATGTGAAAGTCAAAACATAACATACACACACATAAATAGCCAAAGTTCAAATAAACACATAAATTTAATGTCGAAGCTTACACACTCTTCACACAAAGTGAATGTGAAAGTCAAAACATAACATACACACACATAAATAGCCAAAGTTAAAACAAACACATAAAGTTAATGTCAATGCTTACACACTCTTCACACAAAGTGAATGTGAAAGTCAAAACATAACATACACACACATAAATAGCCAAAGTTCAAACATACACATAAAGTTAATGTCGAAACTTACACACTCTTCACACAAAATGAATGTAAAAGTCAAAACATAACATACACACACATAAATAATAAGAGGATTAAATCTAAGTGAATGGTAAAATTTAAACACGCTTTATACAAAATGAAAAAATGCACAAATCTACAAAGCAAGTGCCAAAGTCAGTTCAAACACACTTGATACATACAAAGAGAATACTAAAGTTCAAACAAAGTTAGTTCAAACACACTTGATACATACAAAGTAAGCTAAAGTTCAAACAAGGTTAGTTCAAACACACTTGACAGAAGTTAGTTAAAACACACTTTTTACACACACTTGAAGTAACCATTAAAGATCAAAGATGCAAAACTAAACACATAAAGTAAATCTCAAAGTTTGCACACTCCTCACATAGAGTGAATGTGAAAGTTTAAACAAAACATACACACACATAAATAGCCAAAGTTCAAACAAACACATAAAGTGAATGTGAAAGTCAAAACATAACATACACACACATAAATAGCCAAAGTTCGAATAAACACATAAAGTTAATGTCAAAGCTTACACATTCTTCACACAAAGTGAATGTGAAAGCCAAAGCATAACATACACACACATAAATAGCCAAAGTTCAAACAAACACATAAAATTAATGTCAATGCTTACACACTCTTCACACAAAGTGAATGTGAAAGTAACATACACACACATAAGTTAATGTCAAAATTTACACACTCTTCACACAAAGTGAATGTGAAAGTTAAAACATAACATACACACACATAAATAATAAGAGGATTAAATCTAAGTGAATCGTAAAATTTAAACACTCTTTATACAAAATGAAAAAATACACAAATCTACAAAGCAAGTGCCAAAGTCAGTTCAAACACACTTGATACATACAAAGTGAATACTAAAGTTCAAACAAAGTTAGTTCAAACACACTTGATACATACAAAGTATGCTAAAGTTCAAACAAAGTTAGTTCAAACACACTTGACACAAGTTAGTTAAAACACACTTTTTACACATACTTGAAGTAACCATTAAAGATCAAAGATGCAAAACTAAACACATAAAGTAAATCTCAAAGCTTGCACACTCTTCACATAGAGTGAATGTGAAAGTTTAAACAAAACATACACAAATAATAAGAGGATCAGATCTAAGTGAATCATAAAATTTAAACACACTTCATATAAAGTGAATGATAAAGTTAGTTCAAAATACACACATACACAAAGTGAGTTCAAACAAACACACACAAACAATAAGTGAATCAAATCCAAGTGAATGCTAAAGATCAAAGATAAATAGTCAAATCTCAAACAAACACATAAATACTCTACACAGAAAGTGAATGTGAAAGTCAAAACATAACATACGCACACATAAATAGCCAAAGTTCAAACAAACACATAAAATTAAGTTTGAAGCTTACACACTTTTCACACAAAGTGAATGTGAAAGTCAAATCATAACATATACACACACATACATACACACACATAAATAGCCAAAATTCAAACAAACACATAAAGTTAATGTAGAAGCTTACACACTCTTCACACAAAGTGAATGTGAATGTCAAAACATAACATACACACACATTAATAATAAGAGGATTAAATCTAAGTGAATGGTAAAATTTAAACACGCTTTATACAAAGTGAAAGCTAAAATTAGTTAAAAATACACAAATCCACAAAGCAAGTGCCAATGTTAGTTCAAACACACTTGATACATACAAAGTATGCTAATGTTCAAACAAAGTTAGTTCAAACACACTTGACACAAGTTAGTTAAAACACACTTTTTACACATACTTGAAGTAAACATTAAAGATCAAATAAACACATAAAGTGAATCTCAAAGCTTGCACACTCTTCACATAGAGTGAAATGTGAAAGTTTAAACAAAACACCCACAAATCATAAGAGGATCAAATCTAAGTGAATCATAAAATTTAAACACACTTCATATAAAGTGAATAATAAAGTTAGTTCAAAATACACACATACACAAAGTGAGTTCAAACAAACACACACAAACAATAAGTGAATCAAATCCAAGTGAATGCTAAAGATCAAAGATATCAAAGTTCAAAAAAACACATAAAGTGAATGTCAAAACTTGCATAGTCTTCACACAAAGTGAACGTGAAAGTTCAAACACAACACACACACAATAAGTGCAAAACACATCATTTGCCTCATACAAACCATAAAATAAAAAATTAAAATAAGTTAAGAATGTAGATTTGGTCCAATGTAATTGAAATATCATCAAGATAAAACTAGAATTGGGAAAAAAATTGTACTTCAATGAAGTTAGAAATAGCTATATTATAATAAAAATTAATGCTATTATGATTTATCAAAACTATAATTAATATTGTAACGAAAATTAATTGCATTATGATTTGTGATAGTTTATTAGTTAGAGATTTTCCTTAATATATTAAGAGTGCTAGTTGATTGCCTTATGATTTGTTGTTTTTATTACTAGAGTGCTAATTATCTGTTGTTAGCATTATGATTCTAATAGAATACTAAATGTTAAGCAATATAAAATAAAACCACCACAACTAACTATAAAAGATATTGGCCATTTAAGAATGACCATGGCCAATGGCCATTGCCTCTTGCCTTTGGAAGGGTCAAATTAACCCCTTCCCCAAAAAAGTTAAATATATTAAAACTAAAAATATCTTGACTTATTACATTTGAAGAAATCTATCTGATTTCAGCAACTATTCAAAATCTCCAAACAATTTTGAGGTGAATTCACCACTATAAATACCCTTCTTCCATATTTTCTTGCTCAAGTGACTGCTCACATATATCCCCTATACATTTGTTTCCCTACAAATATAAAATACATTTAGTGAGCAATATATTAATCAAAATTTGGCTAGAAAATCAATTACTATAGCAAATACAGAAGGAACTAATTTTGCATTATAAAAAATTAACCATGTGTAGAAAAAATAAAATAATACAAAGTACATCAACTACTAATAACTGTAGCATAAATCACAGCAGCACACCGCAGGCACAGCCAAACAAATGGCATTCTTAGTGAAGTGGCTGATCACATATATCCACTGTACATTTGTTTCCCTACAAATGTAAAATACAACTAGTAGTCAAGAAGCAAATATGTAGTCTATTACAAAAAAATATTGGAAATTATTTTACATCATAAAAGTTTAACCATATGTAAAAAAATAAAATAATACAAATGGTAGCATAACAAAAGGCATTCTACTACATTGGCAGAATGCTTTCATATGCTCAGACAATTTAATATAACAAAAACACTAATCTATACATTACAAGGAAATACTTCAACAATTAGTGGTTAGATATAATTGCTAGTAATCAATCAGTGTGTTTGGCAGAAGAGTCATTTAAACAAACCTTTATCCAAAAGCAAACAAAATGGGGGACTAAATATCAATAACATCAAAAACATAGACGAATTGTGAGTTGCCCACAGTTACAGTGGCTACAAGAGAAACTACAAAAGCAAGGTCTCACGACATGGAAGACTATATTGTAGGAGAAAAATAAAGAGGAAACTGGAATATACATTCTGGAAAACATGACAAAGCTTAGGTGTTTGAATCTTGATGGATGTGGGAAATTGGAAGAGTTGCGGCTCCCAGAAGTTGGAACCAGCTTGAAGGAACTGCCAGCAACATTGAAGACCATATGTGTTCATGGATGTAATGTCAAAGGTATCCGTGGCCTGAAAAACCTTAAGAAACTGCAGATAAGCAACTGTAAAGAGTTAGACGGGCTTCCATGTTTTGCAGAATTAGTATCTTAGAAATTTTCACATTGAAAGGTAGCAGCGGGGTGAATTAAATAACAGGTCTACAAGAGTTGAGATCATTGCGGGAGCTGAAAATAGTATTAGATGAGCTTCCAAGTCTTGCAAATTTAACTTCTCTAAAAAACTTTGCATTGGGAAAGTGCAACAAATTGGAGAAGATAGAAAGTTTAAAACATTTGAAATTACTGGAGGAGCTCAACATAAGTGACTGTCCAGAGTTGAAAAATGACACAAATTAGAGAGGATACAAGGTTTAGAAATTCTGACATCACTGAAGACCCTGAACATTAGTGACTGTCCAGAATTAGATGGGCTTCCAAATCTTGCAGAATTAACATCTCTAAAAGAATTTAGATTGGAAAAATGGCATAAGGAGAAGATAGAAGGGTTTCTCGTTTTAAATCAAAGGGGTTGCCAATGCCACCACTGAGCACAAATGGCGGGAACAGGAAGCCATTGAGCTGGAATGTTCTGATGCAAGAGGAGCTACAATTGAAGATATGTTATTCGAGCCCTTGTGAATGATACAAGTTCCTAGTATGTTATTTGGGGTTGCATCAAATCACGGCAATGCTTTTACAAGTTAAAACTACTTTTCACAAATTATTGTAGGTAGTATATATATTTTTTAAAAGTTAACACCACTAAACTGTTGATATATGGCTGATCTGAACTCCTATATTTTGGTTTCTAGTATATATATGTGGATATTATAACTGTCAGGCGTTTAATATGCTTTTAAGTAAGATTTGATCATATCTGTACTTGGGTAAGTGCTCTGTTGGAGGTATGACTTATAGAATTAGAGTTCACTGTTCTATTGTCATGGATGCTTTTCTGTTTCTAGCAACTTCAATTTTACCTTTAAAATTATATATCTCCTTCTCTTGGAGTAAAATTTCTAGATTGAGTGTGGTTTATCCCGAGAAATTCTATGGTTGTGTTTGGGTAATATGCAGTAGATTTTTTACCTGTTTCCTGAAATGGTGGAACGTGGGGACAGAGATACAAAATGCCCCATTTGATCCCAAAAAAATTGAAAATTGAGGATGGCTTTTTAATTTGGAGTTCCAAAAACATTCACCCATTTAAGAATGCTGTGAGGCTTCCCTGGGTCCTTTCAATGTCCCGGAAAATCTCAGGGTTAAAATTGTATGGCCTTAATTTTCGCATTTTTGTCATATGAGCCAATAGTTCTTTCTTATGGCTTAGTGATTCGTGGTAAAAGAGGATGGATTGGGCAAAAACAATGACGAAATCATTCCACACCTGTTTATAAACTGCACTTTTACCAATACCATATGGAAGGAGATAGCTCACAAGTTAGGCAGGGGTTTAAAAAGAATAAAATACTGAAATGCTGATCACTGGCCAGCTCTATCTTATAACAGAGCTGCAAACAGTTACGGTAATAACAACCAACATCCACAACGTGGCTATCAAACAGTGGGGAATGCACAATCGCCTTAGCCTATTGGAAAAAAAGGAAGGAGAAGACTCACCCAACAAATAAGTGGAAACACTCATGGGACGTTTGGACCCTCTCCAAAATCCAACATCTTTTATGCACAGGTATTTGACTTGAGCTCCATGATTTCCTTTACCATGTTATTTTCGAAGTATCTATATTTCATCCCCTTAGCATTAACATTAAAGAATACAGCATTAAAAGCAACCCAAACTTGACACTGCTAAGAACAAATACACATTCATGTTCTTTATGGGACTTAATGTTCTTTAAGACCACTTGGCATTAATCATCACGTCTCTTTCTTTCATTACTGGTAGCAAACAAAAGCATCATCACACAACAATATGAACAAGTACAAATTCATTTGCCTTCTCAATATTCAGTATATCACTTTCCAATCTCTCCCTCAAGTGGATCTACCTGACAGGATTGTAAATAGTAGAGGTTATGCACTTCTAGGAAAGAGTAAATAGTATGTAGGAAGATGTAGGCAGGGAACATGCTCTTTCTCTTTTGATATTAGAGTATCAACCTGGCAACATCAGTTTATCTGCGGCTTCTTCAACTCATCCATGCAACTGATCATCATCAGCCTTAATGTGACCAGAACTTTACTATCTTTTCCTTGTTATGTTCTTCTATATAGACTTTCCTTCAAATGCTCTGTTTCATATCAGATGTTAAACTCTATGGTTTAGTTCATAATGCCTTGCATTGTTAAACAATCTACCGTTGCTCTTCAGCCTCTTTTTACTATTGAGGACAATGGGTTTTTTGTAAAATGCCCACATATCAATATAATTATGTTTTTACCTAAAGAACAAATCCACGAATCCAAACAAACTAGCTATGTAGAATTCTTTTAAACATACAACTGAATCCAAACAAACTAGCTATGTAGAATTACTATTAAACATACAACTAGTCCACGAATGCTAAAGAATAGTGAAGAATATTTGAATTAAACATCAGTTTATCTGCGGCTTCTTCAACTCATCCATGCAACTGATCGTCATCAGCCTTAATGTGACTATATTTTCCTTGTTATGTTCTTCTATATAGACTTTCCTTCAAATGCTCTTTTTCATATCAGATGTTAAACTCTATGGTTTTGTTCATAATGCCTTGCATTTTTAAACTATCTACCGTTGCTCTTCAGCCTCTTTTTGCTATTGAGGACAATGGGCTTTTTGTAAAATGCCCACATATCAATATAATTATCTTTTTACCAAAAGAACAAATCCACGAATCCAAACAAACTAGCTATGTAGAATTACTTTTAAACATGCAACTGAATCCACGAATGCTAAAGAAATGCCCACAATATTAAGGAGAGTAGTGAAGCATACCTGAATTAACAAGAAAATTGTCTCTTCTGCCGCCTGCCGCCATAAACAAAGCCAAAAAAATGCAAAACGAAACCAAAAAATCCATTGAAAAAACAATAAGAGGGATGGACCAGCGTGCACGCCACAGCAAAAGACTGAAGCACAAAAGAAAAATGTCCATTCGAAAGCAAAACATAAAGTCAGAAACAAAACACGGGCAGAGAAGTGTCTCAAACAATTTTACAAAAGGAAGAAAAAACATTTGCAACAGAAATAAACAGAACCAGGCAAGCTATAAAGAGTTAATGAAGAAGCTTTTCAACGGCTTTGTTTTTAAATTTATCTCTGCTTTTTCCATCTTTCCTCCGCGCCGTTCCCAATTTTGAATTATCATCAACGGCATTCTTCTTTGCTTTTCTCCCATTTGACATTTTCTACAACCGCTCTATGGTGTGAAGTTTCTAAATCACATGTGCCACTTTGGTTTTATTTGAGTGTTTGTTTTCTTTTGATTTTGATTTAAATACTTTAGAGAAATAAAATTGTAAATGGGAAACCCCTAATGTTAATTTAGGCTAATTAAAAAGAATGCATCGGGTCTTAGATTAAATAAAAAAGATTCGGGATTGATAAAGTATGTACATAAATTAATATTATTTTAGAAAATCAACTATAAGAGAAAGTATATTTAGTTCTTGGATTGAAGTAGGGATGCGAAAGTTGATAATTTGCAGAGTTGATTAGCATATGAATTGAAAATGGACCTTCTCTTTCTGGTAAGTGCCTCAAAATAGATATTGCAATGTCTAAGCTCTACACAGGTTGATCCCACAAAGTTCTAGGTCGCTTCTTCACAACACATATCTATTATGCAATCCACTAATCTAATTTGGATTGTTGTGCATGTAGTTGTTGCCTAGTTCACCTTGAATCCTGCTCCTTGCCAAGCATTTTAAAGGACTATGAGTATTTAAAAATGCCTTGGGAAAATTATCAAATCATAAGGGGCCAAGTTCTCTTGGGTCAGCCCTCTTGATTAGGCATGCTTTCCAATCATCGAAATTATTAGGGACAATAATCCCAAGAAATGAAGATGTCCTAAAATGACTTTGATACAAATTAAATTCCTTTTAGTGATCCAAATCAAAAGCTTCCTATAATGAATGATCCTTAAAGTGTTAGGATGTCTAATGATTTTCTAGGATGACAATCAAATGAATGCCTTTATATACCAATATATAGCTATAAATCAAGCAAAATGTTTACCAAGTGGGCTCGTGGTAGGAGTACAAAATTTGAATTTAGACTTTCGAATTTGACAAGTTAATTCCGCAAGGTGCGGGATTAATCTCATGCCGTAGGATTGACTTGGAACAACAAAATTCTTTAATATCGATGTGGGGAATGAATGTCTAAACAAGGGATGCAACGATATGCATACTAAATGTCATATGACGTGACTATGTGCAAATGAGGATAGGATATAATCCAATGTATGGGAATGAGTGGTAATTTGGAGATAAGTAGTAGATCGGGGAATGGGCCTAGCTTTACACAAGAGTGTGCCATTTGTCAATTTGTGATTGTATTGAGCTATTCCATTGAAATGGCACTACAACTAAATGGCAATTGGCATGACTATGAAAATTTCTCCATTACAAAAACACTCTACATAAATCATCTAGGCTAATTAAAGAAATGTAATCAATTAGACGTAAATTAACATAGATCGATTAGGGGTAAGTGCAAGAAGATGGGGGGCCAAAAAGGGGTCTTAAGTGACCACTTTTTTTTTTTTTTTTTCTGAAATCAGGAAATGGTGGCCTTGGATGAGAAATTGAGCATTGTTACACTCAAAATTTGGAGATGCAACCAAAACAATGTTCGTAGTGCTTCGAGTCTACTTTCTAAACTACTTTTTTTTTTAAAAAATGGTAGAGATTAAGGGGTTCAAAAGAGAGTCACAGAAATTGGTGTTGTTTCCATCAAAAAAACATAACATGGCATGTTTTGTGGCTCCCTCAAAAGGTTAACTTTTTTTTGGTATTTTTAAAATCGCTTCAGTGAGAAATTAGTTAACAGCATGTAGTTTATGCTCAATTTTTCTGATAATTTTTTGATGAATATTTAATTTTTTACTAATTTTCAAAGTGGACACATCCTAAAAAATAGAATTTTAGTCGTGCTACCCCTATAAAATTTGAAAACTAATTGAAAATCATTTTTTTTAATATGTGTAGAATGGAGTCTAGTTTCTAAATATGTAAGTTTTTTAAAATTTCAATGAATGGTTAATTTACAATGAAAAAAAGACCAAACAATGGTTTTTGCCCAAAAATAGACACATAAACAAAAGAAATTAAAGATGAAAGGCTTAACATTGTCAAAATGTGAAAAAAATTACATCGTTAAATAGCTAATAGAAATCCTAACATTACCCAGATGTTTGATTTGTTTGACCTTGAAACACGTGCAAGTCTGAGGGTTAGCACAAACAAAATTATGTGAAATCTTGTAGAATTTGCAAAAACACGTCTGTGGGTGTTGAAACGGCGCTCCAAGACTTTGAGTTGGAAATCCAAAGCAAATCCCAAGCCTAAGGCTTGGGATTTCCCAAAGCACAATATAACACGAGCGCATTATAACACGAGCGCGTTATAACACGAGCGCGTTATATTGTGCTTTTTTCCTTTTTCACATGTTTGCCAGTGTTTTCCCAATTTGACATAATGCACTCACGTTATGTCTTCCTTTGAATGAGTTATGTTCAAGTTTCATAAGTATGTTTCATGGATGTATATATGTATGCTTGTAGGTATGTATGCATGTACATGTATTCATGCTTCTATGTATGTACATGTATGTATGCATGTATGTATGTATGTATGTATGTTTGTATGTATGCATGTATGCATGTATGTATGTATGTATGTATGTGTTTTGGGTTTAGGGTATATAAGGACTTGAGCTTGTATAGTTTTAAGGGTTGAGGGTTGAGGGATTATGGCTTAAGTAATAGGTAGAGGGTAGAGGGTAGAGATTAGAGGATTGAGGGTTATAGTTGAGGGTTAATATTCAGATTGTTGTGTGTATAGGATTAAGTGTGTAAGGTGCAGGGATTAGGGTTTATGGTATTGGGTTTAGGGTTTACGATATGGATTGAGGGTATATAAGGCATAGGGTGACATGGGTTGAGAGCACGTATGGTTTAGGTTTAATTTAAGTATAGGGTTGAGGCACAATATTTGGAGTTTAGGATATAAGGGTGAGGTTATATGGTCTAGGGATGAGGGTTTTTAGGTGTAGGCTTTAGGTTTTAAGGTATAGGGTTGATGATTGAGGGATTAGGGGTTAAGTATATGGTTGAGGGTATAGGGTTGAGGGATAGGTTTTAGGGTTTAAGGTAACTTAAGGGTTAAGGGTTGAGGGATAGGGTTTAAGGTTTAGGGGTAAGGGATTAGGGTTTAAGGTATAGTGTCTTGGGTTGAGGGTTTAGGAATAGGGACAACATTTGAGGTTTAGGGATGAGGAATTAGGGTTGAGGGTTGAGGGTTGAGGGATTAAGGTTTAAGGTATAGTGCTGAGGGTTGAGTGTTTAGGGATAGGGTTTAGGGTTTAGGGTTGAGGGATTAGGGTTTAGAGTTGAGGGATTAGGGTTTAAGGAATAGTATTGAGGGTTTGAGGGTTTAGGGATAGGGTTTAGGGTTGAGGGATTAGGGTTTAGGGTTGATGGATTAGGGTTTAAGGAATAGTGTTAAGGGTTGAGGGTTTAGGAATAGGGTTTGGGGTTGAGGGATTAGGGTTTAGGGTTGACGGATTAGGGTTTAATGTTGAGAGTTGAGGGTTGAGGGTTTAGGGATAGGGTTGATGGTCAAGGGATTAGGGTTAAAGTAGAGTGTTGAGGGTAGAGGGATTAGGGATAGGGTTTAGGGCTAAAGGTTTAACGATTAAGGGTTGAGGCTTTAGGGATGAGGGTTAAGGCATTGGGGTTTAAGATATAGTGTTGAGCGTCGAGGGTTTAGGGATAGGTTTTAGGGTTTAAGTTTTAAGTTTTAAGGGTTAAGGGTTTAGGGATAGGGTTTAGGGTTTAGGTATAAGGGATTAGGGTTTAAGGTATAGTGTCGTGGGTTGAGGGCTTAGGAATAGGGATAACATTTAGGGTTGAGGGTTGAGGGATTAGGGTTGAGGGTTGAGGGATTAGGTTTTAAGGTTGATGGACTAGGGTTTAAGGTATAGTGTTGAGGGTTGAGGGTTTAGGGATAGGGTTTAGGGTTGAGGGATTAGGATTTAGGGTTGAGGGATTAGGGTTTAATGTTGAGAGTTGAGGGTTGAGGGATAGGGTTGATGGTCAAGGGATTAGGGTTAGAGTGTTGAGGGTAGAGGGATTCAGGATAGGGTTTAGGGTTGAAGGTTTAAGGATTCAGGGTTGAGGCTTTAGGGATGAGGGTTTAAGGCTTAAGATATAGTGTCGAGTGTTGAAGGTGTAGGGATAGGTTTAAGTTTTAAGGGTTACGAGTTGAGGGATAGGGATTAGGGTTTAAGGTATAGTGTTTAGGGTTTAGGGTTGAGGGATTAGGGTTTAGGGTTGACGGATTAGGGTTTAATGTTGAGAGTTGAGGGTTGAGGGATGAGGGTTTAGGGATAGGGTTGATGGTCAAGGGATTAGGGTTAAAGTAGAGTATCGAGGGTAGAGGGATTAGGGTTGAAGGTTTAAGGATTAAGGGTTGAGGCTTTAGGGACGAGGGTTAATGGATTAGGGTTTAAGATATAGTGCCAAGTGTCAAGGGTGTAGGGATAGGTTTTATGGTTCAAGTTTTAAGGGTTAAGGGTTGAGGGATAGGGATTAGGGTTTAGGGATAAGGGATTAGGGTTTAAGGTATAGTGTCGACGATTGAGGGTTTAGGAATAGGGATAGCGTTTAGGGTGGACGCATTAGGGATAGGGTTTAGGATTTAAGGTTTAACTATTGAGGGTTGAGGATTTAGGGATAGGGTTTATGGTTTAGGGATAAGGGATTAGGGTTTAGGGTTTAGGGATTAGGGTACCATAAATTATAATTATGGATTAGGGTTTATGGTTTAGGGATTAGGGTTTAGGATTAAGGGATTAGGGTTTAGTGTTTAGGGATGTACAATTAAGGGGTACCATAAATAAATTGAAATTTAGGTAGGGTTGGGAAATTTTTTTGAATCATCATGGGCTGGAGATTGGAGATTTTGTTGTGTTCAAGTACATATCCAAGTCATATTTTAAGGTTAAGATATTTCAAAGAATAGGGTGTCTGAAAAACATCAATGCTCTTCAACTTATGAATACCAACATTGATACAGATAAAAGATGCCCTTCTTCTAACAGAGTATGCAGTTTAAGTCAACCAATGGGCATCAAGTTGTTGAATGACTTGGTTTAATGGGCATGTCTCCTTCTTCAAAGTTATGCTTGGAGACTTTACACAAAAACTGGTAACTCTATACATTATTTTTCATTCTTTTATTTCCTGTACACTGTTAAGAACTTGTATAATCTAATTGTGTAATGTGTTTATGGCAACACATTCCTCCTACATTGGTTTCACAGTTTATAGACAACACAGATGAACAAACGGTGTTGCAAGGTCTAGGTGGGCAGGAGTGGGATTTACAATTAGGGGGTGCCATAAATAAATTGGAATTTAGGTAGGGTTGGGAAAATTTTGTGAATCATCATGGGATGGAGATTGGAGATTTCGTTGTGTTCAAGTACATATCCAAGTCATATTTTAAGGTTAAGATATTTCAAAGAACAAGGTGTGAAAAATATCAATGCTCTCCAGCTTATCAATACTAACATTGATATAGATAAAAAATACCCTTCTTCTAACAGAGGACGTAGTTCAAGTCAACCAATGGGCAGCAAGTTGCTAATTGAATTGGTATCTTATGAAGAAAATAATGATGTTGTTGAAGCAATGGAAGAAAATCAAAATTGTAACTCTAATTTAATTTATTTCAACTTTCAAAGCAGGCATTTTAATTGTAGCTTTACCAGGAGGATTGGTATAACAAAAAAAAATTCTATTACAGGCCTTTCTTTGAAGAACCTTGGACATTATGGACCCTATCATCTAGAAAAGCACATGATAGTGAACTTTGCCCCACCTTTCAAATCAGATAAACCTTTTTATTCAATGAATTTTTTGTGAATTATCATAGGTTGGAGATTGGGGTTTTTGTTGTTTTCAAGTACATATCCAAGTCATATTTTAAGGTTAAGATATTTCAAAGAACAGGGTGTGTGAAAAACATCAATGCTCTTCAGCTTATGAATACCAACATTGATACAGATAAAAGATGCCCTTCTTCTAACAGAGTATGCAGTTCAAGTCAACCAATGGGTAGTAAGTTGTTGAATAAATTGGTTTAATGGGCTTGCCTCCTTCTTCAAAGTTATGCTTGGAGACTTTACACAAAAACTGGTAACTCTATACATTATTTTTCATTCTTTTATTTCTTGTACACTGTTAAGAACTTGTAAAATCTAATTGTGTAATGTGTTTGTGGCAGCGCATTCCTCTTGCATTTGTTTCACAGTTTATAGACAACATAGACGAACATATGGTGTTCCAAGGCCCAGGTGGGTAGGAGTGGGATGTGCAATTAGGGGGTACCATAAATAAACTAGAATTTAGGTGGGGTTGGGAAAATTTTGTGAATCATCATGGGCTAGAGATTGGAGATTTCATTGTGTTCAAGTACATATCCAAGTCATATTTTAAGGTTAAGATATTTCAAAGAATAGGGTGTGTGAAAAATATCAATGCTCTTTAGTTTATGATTACCAACATTGATACAGATAAAAAATGTCCTTCTAATAGAGGATGTAGTTCAAGTCAACCAATGGGCAACAAGTTGCTGATTGAATTGGTTTCTTATGAAGAAAATCAAAATTGTAAGTCTAATTTAATTTATTTCAACTTTCAAAGCAGGCATTTCAATTGTAACTTTACCAGGAGGATTGGTATAACAAAAACTTAATTCTATTACAGGCCTTTCTTTGAAGAACCCTGGACATTATGGACCCTATCATTTAGAAAAGCACATGCTAGTGAACTCTGCCCCACCTTTCAAATCAGATAAACCTTTTTATTCAATGAAAATGAAGTCATGGAATGTAAACTGACCATACGTACTAGTAAGATCAAATTCTCTACCTTCTATTCTTACTACTCTTACTTTATTAAGAGAAGAGTGTCAAAAAGAATGGGTTTAATTGTAAGCAAACATAAGGCAAAGAAATTTTCTTATTACATTTTTCTGAGGGATCTCTAATAGTCTAATATAATGCAGTCTTCTATAATATGAACATGTCTCCATTTGTGTGAATGCTAAGCTTTAATAGTAGAGTATTAAATCAATGCAATAGTAGAGTATTAAATCTAAAGTATAGTTGGTTTAGGGATAGGATTTATGGTCAAGGGACTAGGGTTAAAGTAGAGTGTCGAAGGTAGAGGGATTAGGGATAGGGTTTAGGGTTGAAGGTTTAACGACTGAGGATTAAGGCTTTAGGGTTGAGGGTTAAGGGATTGGGGTTTAAGATATAGTGTTGAGTGTTGAGGGTTTAGGGATAGGTTTTAAGGTTTAAGTTTTAAGGGTTAAGGGTTGACGGATAGGGTTTAAAGTTTAGGGATAAGGGATTAGGGTTTAAGGTATAGTGTCGAGGGTTGAGGGCTTAGGAATATGGATAAAGTTAGGGTAGAGGCATTAGGGATAGGGTTTAGGGTTGAAGGTTTAATGATTGAGGGTTGAGGCTTTAAGGCTAAGGGTTAAGGGATTATGGTTTAATGTATAGTGTCAAGGGTAGAGGGTTCATGGATAGGGTTTAGGATTTATGGATAGGTAGAGAGGTGAGGGGAAACAAAGGTGAGAGATAGAGAGGTGAGGGGGAAGATATAATAAAATGAGAGAGGCTTTAGGGATGGGGTTTAGGGTTGAGAGATTAGGGTTTAGGGTATAGTGTTGAGGGTTTAGGGATAGGGTTTAGGGTTGAGGGATTAGGGTTAAGGGTTGAGGTATTAGGGTTTCACGTTGAGGGTTAAGGGTTTAGAGATAGGGTTGAGGGTCGAGGGATTAGGGTTAAAGTATAGTGTCGAGAGTATAGGAATTAGGGATAGGGTTAGAGGGTTTAGGGATAAGGGATTAGGGTTTAAGGTATAGTATTGAGCCCATTGAGGGTTTAGGAATATGGATAGCATTTAGGGTTTAGGGATGAGGGATTAGGGTTGAGGGTCGAGGGATTAGAGTTTAGGGTTGAGGGATTAGGGTTTAAGGTATAGTGTTGAGGGTTTATGGATAGGGTTTAGGGTTGAGGGATTAGAGTTAAGGGTTGAGGGATTAGGGTTTGATGTTGAGGGTTGAGGTTTGAGGGTTAAGGGTTTAGGGATAGGGTTAAGGGTTGAGGGATTAGGGTTAAAGTAGAGTATCGAGGGTATAGGGATTAGGGATAGGGTTTAGGGTTGAAGGTTTAAGGATTGAGGGTTGAGGCTTTAGGGCTGAGGCTTAAGGAATTAGGGTTTAGTGATAGGGTGTGGGGTTTAGGGTTGAGGGATTAGGGTTTATGGTTGATGGAATTGGGTTTAAGGTAAAGTGTTGAGGGTTTAGGATTTAAGGTTTAATGGTTGATGGTTGAGGCTTTAGGGTTTAGGATTAAGTGAGACCTAGATGGCTAAGGATGGATGGAGAGGTAGACAAGGAGCGACTGAGAGACATAGAGAGGGGAGAGGTAGAGAGGTGAGGGGGAGAGATAAGTGAGATATAGAGAGGTGAGAGATAGAACATGAGCTAATGGAACTAGAGGTGAGATATTGCAAAGGTGCTATCAAAGGTGAGATAGGCACAAATATTTATGGATCAATCTATAACAAGACAAAATGCAAGCGCGTTATAATGCACTCATGTTCTGTCCTACTATAGAAATGGTAAAAAGGCCTAGACCCCCATGATCTAGGCCTACATGCTCTGTTTTCATGCTGATTATGTGTGTGTTCTGATAAAAAAAAAATATTTTCATGCTGTTGGGAAGTTCACATGCACATTTTACCCATTCTACCACCTTTGCATGATCTTTCCACCACCTTTTCTGCTTTGCCAACTTGAGAAGGAGGAAATAACATAGTTTTCACATCAAAATTGATATATATCTATTCAAGTTTCAATTTTTGTAGTGTTGCAATGTTAATTGTGATTCAATTTTAGGAATTTAACATTATAGATTGGTTAATAGTATTGTTGTTACTAATTATATTTGAGTGTTATTCAATTTAACATTGAAAAGGAAGCAAGTGGTGAAAAACTCAAATTGTTGAGGAGTTTGATGTAAGAAGAAAAAACACTACATAATCGGGTACTTTCTCCATTCGAATCTTCATTTTTTAGGTATGTCAAGTATTTACATGCATGTTCTTTACATTTTCCTTAATTCTATTTGAATTACCTTAACATGCTTTATCATACAAGAATATATCACTTGTATCCATTATGCATAATAAAAGACAATGTATACATATCTTGTGTTTATATAATAGACTATGTTTTAAATTAGTTCATGGTATGCATAATAAAAGATATCTCAAAGGTCAACATTAATTAAAATAGACACATTCCCAATCAAGAAAGCAGCCTACAATCTCACATGATGCCATGTATATTTTCTACACTTGGGCTCTTTAATAATTATGTGTAATAAATAGACCTTAACATACTATGATGTCAAACTATACAAGAATAAATCCTTACAACATAATAAAAATACAATCCCACTATTATCTTGTCATATTAACAAGTTAAAATACAAATGAATAGGTGCCAAGATCATACAAGTATGCACATGACATGATGATTTGTATGCACATATCTTGGGCTAGGACATTCCTTATGCACCTATTCATGATGATTTGTATGCACATGACACAAAAATATTTCAAAATTTCCTAATTGTCCTTTGTTAGCACATGATGGTGTTTACCTTGATCGACTATATACCATTAAATACCCTAAATTATAGAGATTAGTCTAATGATTTTTATGACAATCGTAGGTATGTGATGCAAAGGTAGGGTCCAACTCAATCCAAAGGGCTCATACCAATAGTTTCTTAAAATTTCATAAGCTTTCCTCTCAAGCAATCTCCCTATACAAAGGCACAAAGAGGGTCTTCAATATTTCAAAACCTAACAAGGTTACTAGAGGTCTTCTTACCCCTCAAGAACTCAGACACAACCATTCTAAACCCTTACTCAAGTCTACACTCTTCAATTGTTGTCTATTCTTTCACAAGCCACCAAAATCCTAGTAGCCCTAGTACCAACAAAACACCTTCTCAATTCCAAATTTCAACTTCTTGATCTAAACCATCATCCACACTTTAACAATGCTCTTTCATCAAAACCCTACTTGAAAGCATCACTTTTCACCAAAACAAGGCCTGTGATTTAACAATTATAGATTGTAGTGTTACAATGTTAATTGTGATTAAATTTTAGGAATTTACCATTTAACAATTCTAAGCATTATATTCATCATAAATAAGTCACTTTTAGTCAATAGAAGCCAAAATACATCCATTTGCAATCATGGATTAGTTAAGGATAGCTAAGTGGTAAATTTGTTGCCATTAGGAACTTCACAAATTTGGTGTCTTACCTTGTCCTCCTTGGTTTTCTCCATGGATCTCCATCATTGTCTTCATGAATCGTATAATTCATCATGTCATAGTGCCTTCATGAATCTACTTGAGTTGGGCATTGGCATATTAATGAGCCTTGACTTTAATAATTGTCTCTTGATATCCCTTCTTCACCCTCTACACTAATCCAAACCATGCCCTAGTGTGATGTCTCCCACGATCTCAATCACATATCCTTTCATGACTAGATGGTTATCAAAAAGTAGTCAAAATGAAGTCCCATGTGCTCTTCACTTGTAGCCTCAATAGGTGACTCTCCTTTGACCTTATCCTCACCTAGGACTGAAGTGAACTTTGTACCATAATGCTTTGTATGGCTGCAATAACATTGTACAATAATGCTTTGTATGGTTGCAATAATTTGCTTTGTATGCTTTGTACCTATTTTTGTTGAGTGACATTTACTCTTTTACATGATGATTGTATGTACATTTACTATGAAGGGTTGAATGACATATATTTTAGTTATTTGTATAGATTCATTTCTTAGGAACTAATATTGGTCTCTTTATCATGCTACAAACAAATTCTCCGTGATGCCGAGGAAACGATCAAGAATTAAACCAACACAGGAAGAGATAGAAGCTAAGAATGCAAAGAAAGCAGAGGCTATGAGGGAACTTCATGAGAAGAGGAAATTAGACACGATAAATGAAGACATGCTAATTGAAGAGGAATCACAACCATCACAAAGAGATATGGTATTGGTAGCACAAAGAGAACGAATACAAAAAATTCATGCTATGAGAGATTTGAATACCATAGTTGGAGACACATCCTCTACCACAAGTCAACATGTAGGGACACCATCTACCGCATCTCAAGTTGAGAGTACATCATCGCTCACATGTGATGAAGGAGATACGCCATCGTTCCCACCTCAACCTCAAGGTATGTCATCTATTCCATCTTTGATCAAAGGTATGCCATCTAGCCCACCTCATTTAAATATTGATGAAATTTCTAATGTTGAGATGAATTTACCTAACTTAACACCACCTAGAATTTTGCATAGAAAGCCAAAGTATTTGATTGATATTGATGAGAATATTTTGTAGCCAATGGAAGGTAAGATTCCCAAACACACATGTAGAAGATATGCTCATAAGATTTGGAGATTATTCTTTGAAAAGTTTAATGAGACTGCAAGATGTCAACTATATGTTGAAATGATGAGAAGTATAAAGTATAGGTCCATCATGAAGATTCTTGGGTTGAGAACATTAGAGGCTTCAAGTGAAAAATCTATTGTCAAGAATCTAATGAGTGCATATGAGAGTGTGGGTAACACCTCATGTACAAAAGATAGTAATGCAACATGGCGTGTGCTTACATCGACTATAGTATGTAGTCAAATGAGGAAAGCTCATCTCATTAGAAAGACGAGTCAAGCTTTGCGAATTAATAGGAAAACTTTATCAAGAGCCATTGGAAGATGCCAAAGAATTGAGGACACTAATGCCAATGAATTATGGGCATTCTTGGGGAGACTACCACGAAAAGATAAACCAATTGTTGAAGCATTGAAATCACTAATTGAAGACTTTTGGAAGAATTACACAAGGGTATCTCTAAATCAAAGGACTGTGATAAGAAGGAGAATCAGTAGTTGGAACTATGAGCCACATCCAAAGCATTTTTGGATATGACTCAAACATAATTTTTTGGTACATTTCTAGAGAAGTATCCTCAAACTAAAATTTATCAAAGATATTTTGAAATGCTAAAACCTTTCTATGTCAAGATAAATCACACATGCACTACTTGTTGTTGTTGATTACATATTAAATTTTCTAACCATTTCAATATTTATTGGTCTATATGTTTAGATTTGCATACTAACAATGTTTTGCAGGTTTATGGCATACGTTCCCCACCATCTTCAAGAGACTTCATATCAAGAATTTTATGTGAAAGAGAGGAAGGCCAAATATTCTACAAGAAATTATGCTTGGATGACACATGTCAGCATTAAGGCGGCTTGCAACGTATGCCAATATGTGAACATATGGAAAGAGCACATGCGGTTGGAAACAAACTAGTAGAGTTCGACAAGTATAAAACAGTGGCATACAATACAAAAGATGGTAAAGAAGAAAAGAGGTGTGAATTGGTTATTAAAAAGATTCCAGTGTATCAGTTTATGCCTATATTTTGTGACAACATAGTGTATGAGTATGCAAGAAATGCCCATAGAGCTAGATGGTTGGACTTGCAATTCAAGTTATGCAAGGACACATTTCTATTTGGTAGCACTGTTTTAGTCGTCAACTTTCTAGAGAACTATAGTCTAAAGCCATAGCGTGAGGTGCAATCACAATATTACAACTCCAAATAGGTTTCTATATTTGTGCACATCGCATTCATTCATGCAAATGATAGTACAGAGGATGATAGAAAGATCATAAGGGAGTATCATTTCTATATCAGTGATGATCGCATGAATTCTACAGAGTTTGTGCAAGGTTGCTTTCAAGTGTTCTAAAATGATTTGACTAGAAGGGGCATATCGTTCAGTCAACATATCATATGGTCGGATAACTATGCGTCACAATTCAAGAACTCACAGAATTTCTATTGGTTGAGCAGGAGGCATAATTTTATAGGTATTCAACATATATGGAACTTTTGTGAGGCAGGGCATGGAAAGGGGGAGCATGATGGTGCAGGAGCATGTATCAAAAGAGCCATAGCACGAGAAGAGTTAAAGTATAAAGACAATGCAAAGTTGACAGATGCAAAATCGATGGTCGAGTGGTAAAATACTTCCATGGGTCTAGGTAATGAAGGTAAGTCTTCAATTCATAGATTTTTTTGGTTGATAGATGATACTAACATTGCACCATATGAGGACTGTTCTAAACTGACAGGATCAAGTGAGATGCACTCTTTTAGAAACTCAATTGCAGGTTCATGGAGCATCCATACACGAAAGCTGTCTTGCTTTTGTTCTTCCTATACAATTCAAGCCTGGGATGAGTGCGAGTCAAAGGAGCGGGTTGACGAATGGTAGTTAAGTTATCTTATCCCACTTGACACGTATCGACCCCTGACAGCACTAGAACTAACACAGATGGAATCATCAGTTGACTTTGACCACATATCAGATCTAGTTCAACCAGGTAATATATCTATTTGCATAGTTTTTGAAATTCCTAATGTCATCTTAGTTTTTAGTGTTTTTGTAATGTTGACTAATTTCATCTAATTTGCTACACATATCAATGTAGGGCATGTATATGTAGTTATTGTAGATGAAGATAACGAAGAGGGAACAAATTATTACTTGTGTCATTGTGTTGAGGCCAAAAAGAAATTGGAGGCCCTAGTTATAGATGGAGAAAACATCGAATACCCTACAGGCTCAGTGGTTGTTACTAGAACATGTCTTAGAAGGTACCCACATAAGAGTGTTAATGTTTGGTTTTTTTAGGACTTTCACACGAATCAAAAGATTCTTCATTACTTGAACCTTGTTGTGGCATCCAATGTTCATTTGATACAATATCAGAGTAGACCTTTGAACAAGACCTTGTGAAAGGTGCGTGAGTCTGACCATGAGGTAGTACTTGACACAATAAAGAGTAGAGCAGACTCGGATGGTTCATTGGATTAATTTGTAAGTATTCACATTGATTTTGTAAAGTTATGTTACATTGAGTTATAAGTATGCACATTAATTTGTAAGGTTTGTCTTTTTTATTTGCTACTGCATTTTTTCACATATACACATTTTTACATCATGTTATGCTTCATGGGGTTAGACCTAAGTGATAGATGAAGTTAATTCTGATAGTAATGTATAAAATCTAGGTAATGTATAAACTATAGGTGTCTCTAGGTGTCTTAGTTTCTAACTAGATATTAGGTGTCTCTAATTGTGTCTTAGGTATATACAATATGTCAACTAGGTAGATAGAGACTAGAAAAAAGGTATTTAATCTAATCTAGGTGTCTTAGGTAGATACTATATATCAACGACCTATCTAGAGACTAGAATAAGGTATAATCTAGAATGATCTAGGTGTCTTCTATAATTTAATCTAGGTGTCTTAGGTAGGTACTATATGTCAACTAGGTCTACCATAATAGGTGTCTTAGGTAGAACTATAATCTAGGTGTCAAGTTGACTTAGGTCTAGACTACGATAAGGTATAAAGACTATGTCTTAGGTCTACTATGTCTATAAAATCTAGATACATACTATACAATAGGTGTCTTAGGTGTCCTGCGTCTACTAGAATACATGTGTCTTAGGTTTTAGGTGAGGCCACATGAGCTTCCACCTTCACATGGCTGGCCTTGTTAGTATAGAATATTTATATTTCTTGAAGCTAAGGGAAGCTCTTTTTCTTAATAGGAAAACTTTATCGACTTCATTTGCACTAATGGTGCAGGGGCACCTAGGTTGTCATGCCTCCAAGAGGGGTCAAAAAGTGAAATTTTGTTTTGATTGAGTCAATTGTATGTAATAAGGTCTTCTAAGACCATTTCATATGTTTTTGAGTTAGTTTGAGTCATTTGGGGTCAATTTGAGTCTTTGAGTCTTGTTGCAAAAAAGTGTCAATGTTGTCAAGTTGCACAAAGCAACTTTTGCATTTTTGTATTTTTTTTTGTCCTACTCCTAATGCGACCAAAATAAAAGTTCCAATGTGTCTGGATGGATACATTCAGGTTAGACATGGTCCTATTTTTCACCCAAACATGCCAAAGCAGTCTGAGCTACATTGTACCGACGATATCCCTGAAGAGTCCAAAGTGCAAAAAGACAACAATTTTTGACAAGCTATTACTTAGAAACTGTGTCACTTAGAAACATTTCATCTAAGGAAATGTGATCATGTAGGGTTCCTCTACAATAACCTCTCTCGGTATTTTATATCTCTAAGGTGTTTTCATGTGGTGAAAGGTTTTCTACTGCCCCAAACATTGTTAGGAGGTAGTGTAAAGTTGCAAAGGGGTGTAACTTTCGTTTTGCTCCTGATGTAGCCAAATTGATTGTTCCAATGCATCCAGGTGGGTACATTTATGCTAGGAATGGTCCTTTTTTTCACCCAAACATGTTGAAATAGTTTGAGCTATATTGTACTGATGATATCCCTGAAGAGTCTAAAGTGCAAAAAGGCAGCAATCTTTGACAAGATGTTACTCATAAACTGTGTCACTTAGAGACATTTTGTCTAAGGCAACACGATCATGTAGGGTCCCTCTACAATAATCTTTCTCATTTTTTTATATCTTTGAGGCATTTTCCCGTGGTAAAAGGTTTTTTGCTGCCCCAAAAATCATCAGAAGGAGGTAGTGTAAAGTTGCAAAGGGGTGTAACTTTCATCCTGCTCCTAATGCGACCAAACTGACTATTCCAACACACCTGTATGGGTATGTTTAGGCTATGCATGGTCTTATTTTTGAGCCAAACATACCGAAACAGTCTGAGCTACATTGTACCGACGATATCCCTGAAGAGTCCAAAGTGTTAAAAGGCAGCAATCTTTGATGAGATGTTACTCAGAAATCTTGTCACTTAGAGACATTCCATCTAAGGTAACATGATCATGTAGGGTCCCTCTACAATAACCTCTCTCAGTTTTTTAGATCTTTGAGGTGTTTTCCCATGGTGAAAGGTTTTCTGCTGCCCCAAAAATTGTTATAAGGAGGCAGTGTAAAGTTGCAAAGGGGTGTAACTTTCATCCTGCTCCTGATGTGACCAAACTAATTATTCCAACGTGTCTGGATGGGTATGTTTAGGCTAGGTATGGTCCTATTTTTCACCCAAACATGCCGAAATAGTCCGAGCTACATTGTACTGATAATATCCCTGAAGAGGCCAAAGTGCAAAAAGGTAGCAATCTTTGATGAGATGTTACTCAGAAACTATGTCACTTAGAGACATTCTGTCTAAGGTAATGCAATCATGTAGGGTCTCTCTACAATAACCTCTCTCATTTTTTTATATCTTTGAGGCATTTGCCTATGGTGAAAGGTTTTCTGCTGCCCCAAAAATCGTCAAAAGGAGGCAATGTGGTGTAGGAGCACCTTCTCTATAGTGGATCCAATCTTGGATCATTTGAATTCTATGCATGTCATGTTTTTCTTATGTTTTCAATAAAGATTTTTAAGCCACACCATGTTTGTAATAAGGATTTTATGTCAATTTGGTCACTAGACCTATGTAGACCATGTTTTGGTCAAGTTTGATGTAATAACACAATGAAAACGTGTAGTTTTCTTGTGAGAGGAGAAACCCAACGGCTAACTGACTTTTAAAATCAGTTTGTATGGTTAGGAGGGAGGTTAACTAATGTCTCAAGCCTTCTATACGTGAAGTATGATGTAACTTGAAAGTATGAATGAAGATTTAGAGATTTGATGTGCTGAAAACACTATTTTTTCTAAATAATTCACTATAACAATCATTTTGGACAGATGTATGGATAAGTGACCACCTAAAACTGATCAGAAATGTTCATGCATTGAGGTAGCTTTCATTTGGAAGTATTTTGGTGTTCTGAAGTGTTGTAGTTTGTGAGATATTGTTATTTTTGCAAAGACTAGTTTGAAAACCTAGAAACTAGGGTTTTGTGAATAAATGGAGTGTTATTCCTCTGTCCGCTAAAAGAAAGATTATTATTTTTAGTGTGATGGAGGAATACAATGTATATTTTTGTGTTTTTTTGTGGTTTTGGGTCAAGCACTCAAGGATCTAAGGAGTTTGCATGAGTTTGACTAGGCATCTCTATGTGACTAGTCATTGAAACAATAGGAAAAGTGTTATGTGAGAACAGTTGGAGGAGTGACCAAATTGATGGATGGTCAAGTGTTTGCAGAGTGATAGAAGTTGTCATCAGTGTAATATAGCCCCTTGGGGAAGCTTTTGGAAGTTATACTGATCAACAGTGTTGGACTGATAGGAGGTGCATCGGTGAAGAATGGTTTTAGTCTCATCGAAGACAACATATATCGGCATATTGGGAGAATAAACAAGGAGTTTGCTAATGAAGGAAGTCACACCGAAGTGTCAGGGGTGGTCAAATGAAGTTAAGTGTATCGGCACATCAGCCAATGTTCATAAGTGTTCACCGATGATCTTAGTCTTGTCGACGTGTGTAGATCACTGAGACATAAGTCACTCTCTCACCGATCTATTTTGATTAGTTGTGTACTTCCACTGTGCGCTCTCCATCACAATGTAAAGTTGCAAAGGGGTGTAACTTTCATCTTTCTTTTGATGCGACCAAATTGATTATTCCAACATGTTTGAATGGGTACATTTAGGCTAGGCATGGTCTTTTTTTTCACCCAACTATGCTAAAACAGTCTGAGCTACATTGTACCGACGATATCCTTGAAGAGTCCAAAGTGCAAAAATGCATAAATATTTGATGAAATGTTACTCAAAAACTGTGTCACTTAGAGACATTCTGTTTGAGGTAACGGGATCATGTAGGGTCTCTCTACAATAACCTCTCTTGGTTTTTTATATCTCTAAGGTGTTTGCTAGTCGTGAAAGCTTTTTTGCTGCCCCAAAATTCATCAGGAGGCAGTGTAAAGTTGCAAAGGGGTGTAACTTTTGTTCTTCTCCTCATGTAGCCAAATTGACAGTTCCAACGTGTCTAGATGGGTATGTTTAGGCTAGGCATGGTCCTGTTTTGCACCCAAATATGCTGAAATAGTCTAAGCTACATTGTACTAGCGATATCCCTGAAGAGTCCAAAGTGCAAAAGGCAACAATATTTGACGAGCTGTTACTTGAAAACCATGTCACTTAGAGACATTTTGTCCAAGAAAACATAATCATGTAGGATCCATCTACAATAACCTCTCTCAATTTTTTATATCTATAAGGCATTTACCCATGGTGAAAGGTTTTCTGCTAACCCAAAAATTGTCAAAAGGAGGTAGTGTAAAGTTGCAAAGGGGTGTAACTTTTGTTCTTCTCCTCGGGTGGAAAATTGACAGTTCCAACGCATCTGGATGGGTACATTTAGGCTAGGCATGGTCCTGTTTCACACCCAAACATGCCAAAATAGTCTAAGCTACAAACACTCACTAGTCTTCAATCTTTAAACACTACAAATACCATGATATCCTGCATAAAGTTCTCTTTTAGCCTTTTATAAAGGCATGCCCATCAAATTCAACCACATAGAGATGACTATTTGTATTCTAAATTCCTTTTAAATACTAACCTTCCAATCCTTTTTCTCACCCTCATATCAATTAAATATGACCTTCAATTATGATTTGGCACTCAGGCTTATGAGAGTTTTGAGAGGCCGGTTGAGTTAGGTTGAAGGGCTGGTGAACTAATGACTTAAAGACCCTTTAGTAGGTTGACTTAAGTGCTAGAAACCTATGATTATAAGTCAATATTAAATTAAAACAAAAGTACACTTTACACATGACAGGGAATTGAGGGTTTTAAAGTCTTAAGAAAAGTAGATTCTTTTTAAGGTTTAATGCCCAATATGCAAACCCTAACTATCAATAAGAAAGACTTAAACACTCTAACTTTCATCAAGAGATATCTAGGACATTTCAGAGACCTCAGGGACATTAGAAGATAGACATTAGAGTATGACACTTATCATAGGCTTAGTGTTCTAAGACATGAACAACTTCACATTCAAATAAAACTCATGACTCCCCTTGATAAATATAACTCTCCTTGATGATGACATTGAATTATGATTATGAAATCTTGTGTCTTCTCTGACTTCTTATTGCATGAACAAAACCACATCCACCATGAACTTGAACCTTGCATCATATCAACCTTCCAAGATAGACCTTATCATGAAAACCATATTCACAACAAAACATTGCATGAACAAAACCACATCCACCATGAACATGAACCTTGCATCATATGAACCATGTTTGTCTTGTGCAGCATCAACATGAACTAAGAGACCTTATCATGAAAACCATATTCACAACATCATGCACCTCATGACCATGACCTACCTTGAATCATTGTATCACCTTATCAACATCATGGCATCAACCTTGACATCAATGATAAACAACCTTGACCCTTTGACTTTAATGACAACCTTGAACCTTGATTGTTGATGACTTATGGAAGCCTATAGCCCCAATGTTATGTTGCATACTAAAAATAGGTAAGACTCAATGTACTCTCATAACCTCACCTTCTATGCAAGAGGAATTACATTTAATAACCACAATGCTCATTAGGTGCTCATAAGCATATGATTTTGACTATCGAACAAACATACTATTGCATCCCACTATGGTATAATAACAAGAAATTAAGAAATATTTTCAATTGAGCAACTCATAAAGAATATGGGTCAACATACTCATTTGAATATTTTCAATTGAGTAACTCATAAATAATATAAATATTTTCTATTCAACATGATGATTCATTTTTATTTTAAATACAACTTTTTATCTTTTAGTTCCAGAATGAGGTTTAGATGATACTTGAATAACAACAGCTGGCTTATTAGATCAATAAACATCCTATGTGATACAATTAGACTTTAAATATTTGAAGTAACCATCTACAAATATCCATTGAAACGTGGATTTATAATGCAAATATGGACGCCATCAATAAAAAATATTTGTATTAACCAAATATCCATATAGGCATACATCAATATCTGTCGATATAAGTATAACATATATATAAAATAGCCATATAGGCATACAATGTCTCCTATATGCAATAAAAAATATATATCCACAAATGCCATATAGGCATACAACAAAGGACCCCAATAAGCATTCATTCCCCTTTGTTCGGTGAAGGGAATAGATCATGAGAAACCTTTGATCTTCAAGAGGATGGAGACGTGTATGAGGGCAGTCTACTATGAACCCGAGGGCTGCTCCTCCTATTTAGTTCTTCATGGATCTGTAGCTGTTACAATAAAAAGTGTAGACATTAATATATAGAAATTACATGTTATAAAAAATGAAACATTTAACAAAATAATCACTTACTGCTACCATATAATCTGCCTCCTCATTTGCCTTAGTAGTAGGATTAAGCTGTGGTGATGTCATGTCCTATAGAAACCATCTAGATAGAAATTAAACTTCAAATCAATAATCATTTGATTTTTTCAAAAATAAACTATAACAATGAATGTAAATTGAAATTTACTAATCTGCCTCATACCCCATCAATGGCATGGAGTTATGAATCGTAGTGGACACGCCATGCTCCATTTCCCTATGAACTTTGGGAGGTATCTCCACATCTTGCATCATCTGAAAATAAAACAACATTATTCAATTATGAAACTAGAATAGTGATGTAAGTCATGGTTCCTAACATACACACATGTTCACCTAAACATGGAAGTACACACAATAAAGCACACTATGATATTCATTATCAACAATGCATCACTATGATACAACTAGACACATAATACACATAATCACAGTGAAGATTTTGCTCTTTTAGTGATATACTATAGCTCTTTCTTATAGATCTAGGGATGGAAGAAATTGAGCCAATAGGATTGACATAAGTTTTTAGGGGAAAGGGTTAGTGTAGATTTGAAGATTTTGGTTAGGGGTGACTTGTTGCCCCCATAATTAATACCTAAAACCTAGATGATGTTTGAGTCAATCATATACTATATAAGATGTCATAGACTGATGCCCATCTCTAGTGTCATGTCTTGGGGTCTAATTGGTGGTAATTGGATGAGATTATTAGAGATAATTTGTCAAAGAATAGTGTGGAGGGGATCAACAAGATTTGGTAGACATGTATGGAAAATGTGGTAGCATGGAAAGGCAATGAGTTGTTTGAAAAGGTGCCTCAAATAAAAGTGGTCTCATGGTGATGTCCTTGTCTATACATCTGTTTCTCATGGCATTCCATGAGAGCACATTTCTTTGAGGCATTTTTTCAAATTTAAGTATATTATAATTGAAAATTTGTCATCTATCAACATCTAGCTATTAGTTATGCAATGTTTAATAATGCTTTGAGTTTGAAAGATGTGCAATGCAATGTAATCAACGATGTGAATATAAAATAAAAAAATCTAATAAGTACAATTCATTAGTTAAACTATTTATTTTATTACATCAGTGAAGCTTTGAACTACACCACCACTGGCAGGTGTTGCCGTGAAATCTCTAAGATTAACCTATTCAACATCCAAAATCAGATATTAGAATACCATTCATATAACAATGCTATTCACATGTAATATTTATAATTGTTTACTAGTTACATACCTTGGCAGTAGATGTCGTAGTGTAAAATGTAGGTGGAGTACTGCTAAGAACTGCATCAATGCTATGACCCTAAAATTTCATCAAAATCGTCAAACTAAATTAGTTAATCTTGCATTTCCAAAATAAAATTTAATAAATTAAATTCAATGAACTTGATAATATTTACCTGAGTATCAAGACCAAAAGTCTCTCTCAGGAGGGTATCTGTCATCACCATCTGCTCAGCTATAGATGTAGCCTGCACACCTACATCCTGACTATCCATGGGGTCATAACCACAGGCTGACCTGCAAGTCTGACAAGTATGGGGTGGAACCCTACTCCTCGCACTATCTCCCAACCCACATTGTTCTATAGGACTAGCATGCTTTATGATGCTCTAGGTCAAGGCACTAATGGGCTAAAGTGTCTCGACCTCAACACTCTCCTTCACAATGGAAGGGATGGACACATGCTCATGGGTTGGTCTAGTGATTACTCATCTCACTGGCCACTATGGGTTAACATGTGCCCCTGGTCTATCTTGTGCTAACCCCCCACCTCTGCCCAAAATTGTCCCTTATCAATTGGTTGTTGCACCAATGGATAGGGAACCTCTTGCATGTAATGGGTGGAGGTTGATTTGTTTGTAGGTTTGTGAAAATGGAACACAAGTCCAATTTTGTAATTTGTAACTTTTTCACTTCTTCATATGATAGCTTGTCTGCATAATACTCTCTAAACTCTTTCCTCTTATCTGACCAACTAGATATTTGCTTGCTAATTGAATCTACATTTGATAACATAGATTCAAGAGATTGAGCAAGCATGGATCTATGTAAGTTTAAAGTTGAAGGATCTTTCAACCTTGCAATTATGTCTTCAATTTCTTTTTTATTATTTTTAATTTGCCCCATTAGATTTTGTTGTGTTACAGGGGCATGTCGAGGAATGGATGGAGGAGTTTGTTGTTCGGGTTGTTCTTCCATAGGTATTTCCTATTTAGGATTTTGTGGATTTTGATGAGGAGGAGGAGGAGGAGGAGGTGCATTAATATTTCCTAACAATTAAGGAAATTTACATAAAAAATCAACACAAACCTACCTATTTAGAAACAAATTCAGATAAAAAAAACTCACTCCTTTGGCCTGCTCGATGTTGTGGTGGCATTTTGGCAATGAATCAGTGAGATTTTGGTGTCAGATTGGGTCTTCAAAAATGTGAGCGCACTCCTTAGGGTTTGCAGGCCGCGGGTGTAGAGAGAATAAAAAAAATCAAATGAGTAGAAATACTCTTTTTTTAATATATATAATTAAACATAATGTGAGCACATTATAACGCAAGCACGTTAGGCATTATAGTTTGGTTTTGCTGAACCTTAGGCTTGTCATTACCAAACCATAATGCGAGCGCATTATAACACGCTCGTGTTATGTCTTAACTTTTTTTGAAAAAATGTTGGCCACTTTTTAGCCTCCCAACTTTTTGCACTTACCCTTAGCGCTGGGACAAATAATTATATTAAATATAAAAATAATAAATGCAAGGAATAAGACTACCTAACCTTGGAACTAATGATAGAATAGTGATGTTGATGATCTTCTAAATTAATTTTTCATCCCTAGAATATTAACGATGAAAGGAAGCTACGTGTGCAGAAAATGCTTCCTAAACTAATCTAATGAGGGGAGAGGTATGCAAATTTGGTTTAACCTTCACAGTTGCAGCAATATTAAATATATATAAGAGATATTATAGCAGCAAACACAATACAAGAATGTAGATAGAGAGAAGTAGACATGAGATGTATCATGGGGAAAACCTTTTCAGGTGAAAAACTCCACACTCTAAAACCTTCACAATGTATTATCTGAAACAATAACAATTTACAATAGACTTGCAATGCAATTTCTTCCAAGAGTCTTCAAATGTCAATTTTGGAGTTATTCTGGCAACACAACAGTACTTGTAAAACACTATGCAACTACAACTCTAAATTATGTAATATATAGAGATTACAAGGCAAATACTAGAAGCTTCTTGGGATAGGCATCTACCTTGGCCACATGGCCATTATCCCACATCAAAGGACACTTGTCCTTGCTGCAAATACATCCCTTACATCTGCCATGCATGGCAGATTTGACTTTCCAAGATTGGAGTGCTCCATGCTAAAAATAGACTATGACAGATGCTCTTACGCATCTTATAGTTGTCATAGGTTTTCCCAACATAACAACCTTTAATGTTGTAAGAGAATCAGTCATACAATGCTAAATATAGCATATTCCTCTTACATCATGTCATAGCCCAACTTGGGCACCCAAAGATGCCTTTCCCTCATGCAAATATACTCACCGACACTTGTCCTCACTTGTCATAGGAATCTCCAAACTGTTGGAATTGGGGCTGACAACTGAGAGGGGGGGTGAATCAGTTGTCATAAAACTTTGATGCTTGTTGCAGTTAATTCTTCTTTACTACTTCTTAACAGATTAATGATGTAACCATGAAAAGTAAGAATCATTAACACATGAGTAGAAACACAAATAACACACTTGACACCAAGATTTTTAACGTGGAAACCCGGTTAAGGAAAAACCATGGTGGGGGTTAACCCACAAAGTTTATACTCTGTTAAAAGTATTACAAAAGGGGAAGGGACATGCCTTCAGGTTCACTGCCCAGAGCTAACTACTCAAAAGAGGCTCATTGTCTACAAGAATGATTATAAAAATATTATAGATTGTTTGAACTGATGACTAGCATCTGCCAATGCAAGAATTTAGTTTCGGTTAAGCACAAAATACTAATTTTACATACTTCATCTTTATTCTACCCTATTTTACTATTCTTCCATAAGCCCATCCTCAGATCTCTTCTCCTTCACACTCTTTTTGCCTTTTTCATACTTACTCCATCAACACACCACAATCACACACCAAAACACTTGAATCCATCGGCTATAAATATCTGCATCAACAAATTCAATCAATTGTAGTCAGCTTCAATAAAATATAGAACATTTATTAAACATTCTGCTCTATTGGCTGAATCCATGGACAAATATCAACACAGACCAAAAACTTGTGTTTCTAGATCATCAATCATGTCGGCCAATACTACTAATTATCACCAATTGCTTATCCAACAACTTTTCTGCATCCAAACCAAGATCAAATACTAGGTTGCCCTGTTCTTCTGACTGTACTGACTGACTAGAACCTGATACTTAGATCCTTATAACTTTTGAATCCTTTATTACCAGAGGCTAAATCTCTGGATTTAGATAGTCTTGACAATCCTTATCACTCCCTTAGATCCGTAGCACACTGTGAATTATCACCAGAGATATCTGGACCAAGATACCGAACTCTGTCACATGCTCTGTTACTGAGTACTTAGACTTAACCAAATTTTCACTCTAACTTCCGGTATGAACAGATTATGAAATGCAGATGTGGAAGTTAGACTTAGTTGCCATCAATGATAACACCTATCATGCATAGCAGTGTCTCTTGCCAACAATCTCCCCCTTTGGCATTGATGGCAACACATAGTGAAAAATGACTAAATGTCAGAACAACTCCCCTTTCTATGTGTACTTATGCTTTTCACTATTCTCCAATGCTCCCCTTTACTAGATTTCCCATTTTTCACTACTCTTCACTCCCCCTTTGACATCAATGGCAAAGGGTGGGATCCACAAACCAAAGTTTACACAAAAATACTAGGCCGCATATGTACAAACAGTCTTTGAGTCTTATTTACATATACTTAAGTACATCAGCAAAAATGTTCTTCAGATGTGCTAGATCACTATCCTAGCTCTTCTTTATAGTGTTCAAAATTGAGATGTGGCCACTAAAAAGGAATGCTTGTGACTCTATTGCCCGTAGATCAATGGGGTCACTTGACTAAGCTGCAACTTGGGCTTCAATCAGAGCATTGAACATGGCTTCCATTTTGGGGGAAATAGTCCCCGGAGCTCACTCATTCTTGCCTCTATGCTCTCCCTCTCTTTTATCAATTTCTTTATATCTTCAATGAAGTTGATCACTTGACTCTCCTTGCTTGCCACTGATACTGACACTAGATCAAAAGAATTAGATATACTAGATAATTTTTGCTTCGACACTTTTATTTTATCTTCAATATCCTCTATAATTTTAGGACAAGATAGAAAAAAAATATATACATTTCCTCCTTCTGTAAGAGCATTTTGGATACTCTTAACACTGGCATCCAGCACCATTTTATCTACTCCAATCAATCCCTTAAGGGAATCAAATCTTTTATCATTGAATTCTTTTTGAACCTTGACTTCTACAAACTTCTCTAGATTTTATCAGGTTCTTTAATTGTCTGGAGGGGGATGCTGAAGAATCCTTCTGGTATGTTAGCATGATTTTCTCTGAAATTCCTGATGCCAGACCAAGTAGCTCACTGTCCTCTATGTGAGACTTCAAAATGTCTTCTCTAGCCTTGGCTTGAGCTATAGAAGCCAACTTAATCTTTTGTACTAGAGATAATGTGTCAAAATTTATTGGACCTTATATAGTGTCTTGATCTTCTTCAATTTGTTTGTCTCTTTTCAAAATTTCCTTTACTGCCTCCGTAGTGTCTCTTACCCAAAATGATGATGTGTCTATCTGATTCTTGTCGGTACTGTTAACCGGATTGTCCTGGTTGGGCTTTTCATCATCCTTAGTAATCTCTTCTTCTTTTTCATTTTTATCCTTGACCTCTTCTGCTTCATGGTTCTTAGCCTTTTCTATTTCATGCTCTTCAACCTTCAATGAGTCATCTTCAAATTGATCATTTGCTTCTGTATTCATCTTTGTATCTTCTTTGTCAGAATGATCTAAAGGAGTTAGAATACCTCCTGCATCAGTAGTTTCATTTGTCATTTTTTCTTCTTCCCTGCTTATTGCTTCCTCTTCTGAGACAGATGAATCATCCACTCCAAATTGTTGCTCATCCTTTTGCTGTTCTTCTTCATTTGGGACTGGTGTGTCATCAACAGGCTCATCTGACACAACAAAGAAATTGTTTTTGTCCAATGCTTTTCTCAAAAAAAATTTAGTTTCGTGGATTACTTCTATTTCTCTGATCATCAGTTTGTTCATTCTTGTCTTACTCCTGAATTCATTTTTGACCTCCTTAAAAATCTTATCTGCTTCTCTGCTAGAGATCATCGTACATAGGGTGGTCAACACATGTTCCCTCAGCTCCATATCTTTTGACTTGGCAACTTCTTTTCTTATTTCCAAGATGTCTCTTAAGCCTTTTGGAACTTCTAAAAAAATTTCTACCAGTGCTCAATTGAATACATTCAAGTATTTGATAGTGGCTTCTTCCAAAAGTCTTTTGTCAGTGTCATTGTAAAGATCATAGAATTTAGTCAATGGTTTAAAATTCCCATCAATAGAGATTGTCTTCACAATGTTTTTCATAGAGGGAATTTGCTTCTTAACATTAGCCTCTGATTTCAGCCTCTTATTTGTCTTCTTTCTTTCAAAAGGCTTCTCTTTAGATACTTTAATAGCTTTAGCACCTGTGGCCTTTAGCTCCTTAAGGCCATCATCTGAGTCAGTCTTTTCTTCATCCTCCTTTTCCAAATTGTCATATGATCTCTTTGCCTTTACTTTAGTTCATTTCTTTTCCTTACTGGATGATGTCTTCCAGTTTCTCAGATTTGGTAGGTTTTGGGGGAACAGGGATAGCAGCAGAGCTCCTAGTAGACCTTGGAGTAGAGGAGGATCCTACTGGAGTACCTCCCTATTTCTTATCCTGCTTCTCCTTCTCAGTTTTTTCTATTCTTTCTCTATTCTACTTCATAGCTTCCTTTGTTATCCCAATGCTTTCAGCATACATTTCTACTTGCTTCTAAGCTTTTCTCTTAATCTCTGGCTTTCAAAGTTCAACATGTAGCTTTTCATCAAGCTCTTTATAAGTCCCAAACCTCTCAACAGAGTCATCCTTGGGTTTGCTCAAGAGATGTTGAGCATATATTTCCAAAATCTTCTCATCAACCTCATAACACATAGGCATAGTCCAAATAGTTCTAGGTTATACAGCTTCCATTAGGCACTAATTAGTGTCTACCATGAAACATATGTCATTCTTGTATTTTTCAACAACTGATTTAGGGATCCTTTCCCTATAATGCATCATACTTTGAAATTTTTTAAAGTATCCCCAGATTGTAGTTTTCTGTGCATTAGAGTCTCCAATGTTGCGTAGATAATCTCTTATCTAAGTAGCAACTAGCCTGTCACTGGTCTAGTGCACACCTTTTACACCAGACACCTCATTCATAAAGTAGAAAAATAAACATAGAACCAATGTACCATATTTAAAGGTGTTTTTCTTATCTTTCTTGATTTTGTTTAAGTTCTCAATTAGTTAGTTCTGCAATAATTCACACGTCATAATCTTCATTTTCCTTTAACATTTTGTATGTAGCATATATGGTCATTTCAGAGACAGAGTTCTCCTTACTGGAATGATAAATTTTGTAACCAATTACCATTGAAGCAAACTTGACATCCGAATCAATAATATCATTGATAGTCATTGCCCTTTTGCTAAATTTGGCACCGGTTGCATCAGTTATAGTCTAGTTCTTTACGGATTTCAGCATGGGCAAACCACCAATAGAATTCAACCCAGTCACGATCCTAATAGCATCCTTTGTAATTTTGAATGGTTTCAATAGTCACAAAAACTCATCATGTATTCGGCTTAAAACATATCGAACCCATTCATCTTCATCGAATGTTGGAAACCCCATAATCTGAATAAAATGTTTATCTTGAATTGTCTTATACTCGGGTTTAAGATTGTGATTTTCATCCCTTAGATGACTCTCAAACATATCTACAAACCTTGAGTCCCCAAATTCATCTATGCTCGCATGAATATAAACCCTAATATCTTCAACATGCAGCACACCATACAAAACACTTAAAAATGCACCTAATGGGTCGACTTCTACTGATTTGTGTGGGTGCTTCTTAAATTAGGTTGAGGCCTTTTAGTAATATCAATGAACAAAGGTGTAGCCATTTGCAAAAGATTACAAGTTCAAAGCTTCACAGATAAATACCTTTTTCATGAAATTAGAGTTGGAAGGCAAATTCGCCGATCACATTTCAAATCCTTGAAATCTCAGTTTAGACGCTATTGTTCTTGCTCTCTTCAAATGCAAAGTGATTCAAATGAAGAGTGAATGACCTTTTTATGTTCCACAAAACCTAATTTGCCTTTGTAATAAATGCTCTACCCTAACACATCTGATTACATTGTTTCTACATACAATTGATCTTCAATTGCTCTGCAAATCATTATATCCACTTCTTTTCTTTCGAAAATCCTTTCAAATGATCTATAATAACCCAAATTATTCTCTCTCATCTTGCTAGATTTAATCACCCACTTACTGGCTGGGGGAATTTGATTTTTAATGCTTCTCCTCCTAAGCCAAAGCTCCTAATCCAATTCCTAGAGGAATTGTC